>CM070840.1:28923135-29523135 GCA_036326025.1 Chrosomus eos
CCTGGGGGAGGAGTTATATATATATATACATATATATTTTAATTAAAAGGATTTCTATATGTTATCCACATTTAAATAGCCATTTAAACATAGCGTAATTATATATCAAATATTTTAGGTGCATCAAAAAGTGTGCTCGCTAACCACCAGATAAAGTAATCCAGCACAAATTGGTGCATAAAAGGTCAACAAAATGAAGTATTTGAACCTGATAATTAAATACAAAAGGAGGGAAAAAAAACCTGCAAAAAGGTCCCCTTTTTGAAAAAAAGAACCCCCCCTTTCAATAGGCTGGCTACGGACCTGCATCTGACGTCTTGAAAGAGTAGTGGTGTAACCCCGGCATCCTGGCCAAATTTGCCCAGTGGCCTCTGTCCTACACGGCCTCCTAATAATCCCCATATATATATATATATATATATATATATATATATATATATATATATATATATATATATATATATGTATATATATCAATTGGCTTCATCACTTTGTCTCCTCTCCACCAGTAAGCTGGTGTGTGGTGGGCGTTATGGAGCAATATGGCTGCCGTCGCATCGTCCAGGTGGATGCTGCACACTGGTGGTGGTTGAGGAGATTCCCCCTTCTATGTAAAGCGCTTTGAGTGCCGAGAAAAGCGCTATATAAATGTAATGAATTATTATAATTATTATTATAGTATTATTTACCTAAATACTGTTAGGCCTACCTGAAATATCTTTATTTATTTTGTAGCTTTGTCCTAATGTATTTATTTGTGCTATCCCTTGTAATTTGCTCATAAGTGTCTTTATTTAACGTTATTTATTCAAATATTATATATTTATAAACTCCTTAATGTTGAGCCCTGTGTGTTATATTTCTGGTCTTTCTGTTATGAAATAACCATTCAGCTGAAAACACACACACACACACACACACACACACACACACACACACACACACACACACACACACACACACACACACACACACACACACACACACACACACACACACACACACACACACACACACACACACACACAAATAAAAAAGCTGATTAGGGTCTCATCTGAAAAGCTCACAGGAATACACCTGCCAGATTTGTATGTTGGCATGTATTTACTCATAACAAATCTGAAATAAAATTATCAGTGTGCTCTTGTTTTAAAACAGTTTTAATAAAGACGAAAAAATATTTGTATTTTCACAATAATGAGTTTAGCAACTCCTAAAAATTCTCCAAACAAATTGGTTAACACAACATAGAGCCTTAAGTACAAATTTGCAAGAAAAAACATTTATAACATCTGTTATCATTGAACGAACTAGATTTTAATATAAAATTAAAAAATATATACAGCTGCTTGAACAAATCAATCATAAGACTTTTGAACAATGAGCATACTACTGCTTCCTTAAATACTAAAATGTATTCTCACTGAATAAAAAATAAAGTATTTTAAATAATCCCAAAAAGTATTTTGTGTGCTGTCTTTTTGTCCAGAACCATAGTATATAAAAAAGCAGCTATCTTTAATGAAATGGCAGCTGTCACAATAAGAGTTGTGACACCTGAACCTAATAATTGAGTATTACATGTTCCCATGACAACTGATTGTCAGGAAACAATTGGTAAATGGACGTTGCTGGCACTATAAAGAGTCCCGTCAGGCAACACTAATATGCGTTGGAGGTCAAGTATGTTTTTTATGAATTTTTACTGGTGTTGTTGAGGTGGCTAGTTGTTGTTTGACCATGGAGGATACCACTAGCCGACTCTTAAAGAATTAGTTCGAACGGCGAACTTCAACGTGATGACGTTCCCGGCACGTTGCAGATCAGCTCAATCCGAACAATTGTAGTTAAGTATATATATATATTATATAATATTATATATATATATATATATATTATATATATATATATATATATATATATTATATTTATTTATTTATTTATTATAATTTTTTTTTGAAAATTACCTATCGTTTCGCTAGATAAGACCCTCTTCATTCAGCTGCGATCGTGCACAGCCCGTTGAAGCACTTCAAAGCCCTTTGAAACTGCATTGATTTGGACTTCAAAATGTTGGTTGCCACTGGAGTCCATTATTCAAAGAAAAATACAGAATATATTTTCCTCAAAAAACCTAATTTCTCATCCACTGAGGAAAGAAAGACATGGATATTTTGGATGGCATTGGGTGAGGATTTCCAGAAATGCCGGTCACAGTGTTGTCATATAGACAGTAAAACTGGGATTTTGTCTTGCGACGTCAGAGTGTGCGCCGTTATCCACTGTGTTTGACGTCAGATTGTGCGCCGTTATCCACTGTGTTTGACGTCAGATTGTGCGCTGTTATCCACTGTGTTTGACGTCAGAGTGTGTGCCGTTATCCACTGTGTTTGACGTCAGATTGTGCACCGCTGACTGCTTTGTTGACGATTCTGTGCAATAGCAGTCGTAGCCCAAATATTGATGATAATAACTGTGTACACATACATGCTCAGTTCTTATTGCGGAACAGAGGCGTCAGAATGCAATTCTACGCAGGGCACTGCCAATGACAACACTCCCACGACACAGACCCCGCCGCCACCGGATTTGGATGAGACCCGGCTGGTGTCCCACCAACTAGAGGTCCGACCGGGTCTCATCCAAATCCGGTGGCGGCGGGGTCTGTGTCGTGGGAGTGTTGTCATTGGCAGTGCCCTGCGTAGAATTGCATTCTGACGCCTCTGTTCCGCAATAAGAACGAAGTGGTTGTTGCTGAAGAATGGAGAGAGAATTTTCGTTTGTCGAGGACATCGCTGTTGACTTTGAGTGAGCTGCTTCGCCCGCACATTGAAGGGCAGACAACTGTAATGAGATCGCCTGTCAGTGTTGTCAAAAGCGTTGCCTGCACACTGTACTATTTAGCAGATATGGGGAGATTACGCAAGATGGCAAATGCCATTGGATTGTCAAAACAGGTGGTGTCAAAAATACTAAGGCATGTATGTGAAGCAATTACTGTCCACATGGGCCCTGTGTATACAGTTACCTGTCACTGAGTCCCAGTGTTGTGCTAGTTACTAAAAATAGTAACTAGTTACAGTTACTAGTTACTTCATTCAAAAAGTAACTCAATTACTTTGTTGATTACTTACACCAAAAAGTAATGCGTTACTGTTAAAAGTAACTTTTTAGTTACTTTTTAAAGAAAGTTCTTTAATGTTCCCATTAATGCCCTTTTATGCATTATGGTCTATACAAACACAAAACTGACTTAAACAGAAAGTTTTAAACACTATTTTATTTAAGTCAGACCAGCACAAACTGAATATATCACAAAGATTTCTGAAATAAATAACAAAACAAGCATTTTTAAAGCTAGTGACGTGATTGCTTTCTCAACATTGATATGTTCATGCAGCTGATAGAGTGTATATATATACACTCACCGGCCACTTTATTAGGTACACCTGTCCAACTGCTCGTTAACACTTAATTTCTAAGCAGCCAATCACATGGCGGCAACTCAGTGCATTTAGGCATGTAGACATGGTCAAGACAATCTCCTGCAGTTCAAACCGAGCATCAGTATGGGGAAGAAAGGTGATTTGAGTGACTTTGAACGTGGCATGATTGTTGGTGCCAGAAGGTAGTGATGGGCAGATCGAGGCTTCGTGAAGCAATGAAACAGTTGAACCAAATGGTCCATATTGTTTCGAGGCTTCGAATCATTCCGACACCCGTCTCCACGGTGACACCTAGTGGTCACTTGCAGGTGTTGATCTGAAAAAACCTTGACGAGCCATGAAAATTTGTTGTTTTTTTATTATTGTACTTTTCTAATATGTGAATCTTGTAACCTATATAGGCTCCTCACTGTGCATAATGTTATTTTGGTCCTGCAAGATGAATATTAATAAAATAAATCAAGCCACAATGTCTCACTTTTTTACATATTTTTATTTAAAAATATAAATTTCTCTGCTGTGGACTGTGTTTGAGAAGGACTTCTCAAATGGCGCATCATGGATTATGTATTGTTGCAGTAGGCGAGCTGCCGATCACAATACACACATCTCACTTTATTTGTTGTTTCTAAATGGAAATGCTCCCACACCACAGATGTACGGCATCTCTTCTGGGGAGCCTCCATTTTATCTATCTATCCAAATCTATCTAGATATGTATCTCTAATCTATCTATGTATTTAGATATGTATATAATATGTATCTATAATCTATCTGTGTATTTAGATATGTATATATAATCTATGTCTCTATAATATTTATATATGTAGCCTATCTTTAATCTATCTATATATGAATCTATCTTTCTATTAATCTAGCTGTCTATATATATATATATATATATATATATATATATATATATATAATATATATATATATCTACACTACCGTTCAAAAGTTTGGGGTCGGTAAGATTTTTAATGTTTGTAAAAGAAGTCTCTTCTGCTCACCAAAGCTGCATTTATTTGATTAAAAATACAAAACAAACCAAGTAATATTGTGAAATATTATTACAATGTAAAACAGCTGTTTTTATGTGAATATATTGTAAAGTGTAATTTATTCATGTGATCAAAGCTGAATTTTTAGCATCATTACTCCAGTATCACATGATCCTTCAGAAATCATTCTAATATGATTATTTGATGCTCAAGAAACATTTATGATTATTATTAGTTGAAAACAATTGTGCTGCTTAATATTTTTGTGCAAACCGTGATTCATTATTTTTCAGGATTCTATGAAAGTTCAAGAGAAAAGCATTTAATTAAAAAAGTAATATTTTGCATTATCATAAATGTCTTTACTGTCACTTTTGATCAATTTAATGCTTCCTTTCTGAAGAAAAGTATTAATTTCTTTAAAAAAAAAATAATAATTCGTATTGACCCCAAACTTTTGAATGGTAGTGTATGTATCTATTAATGTGTCACTATATGTAGGCTATACTCTGTGTCTCTAGCCTATCAGTCAATGTGTTGTGTAAATTTAAATGTAAGCCTAAATATAACTAAACAAATCGCACTATAAATGTCACTATATCACTAAAAATCCACTATCTCAAAATCAAACTCCTCTCACAAAAACCCACGATGTCAATATGCGTTAATTTCACTTTTATACAGATGTGCGATTGTGTGGTCTGTTTCCGACCGTGTCAATCAAACGCTGATTCGGCGGATCACACCTGATGAAACAGTTAGTGAAACACTTCGAGGCTTCGTTTGGCCATAGTCACGTGACATGGGTGTTTTGAATCACGCTTCGAATCAGTGATTCGAAACATCTGCGCTTCGGGATCTCGCAAAGCTTCGGAACGACTGTTTCGCGTCAGCCATCCCTACCAGAAGGGCTGGTCTGAGTATTTCAGAAACTGCTAATCTACTGGGATTTTCACGCACAACCATCTCTAGGGTTTACAGAGAATGGTCCGAAAAAGAAAAAACATCCAGTGAGCGGCAGTTCTGTGGGCGGAAATGCCTTGTTGATGCCAGAGGTCAGAGGAGAATGGCCAGACTGGTTCGAGCTGATAGAAGAGCAACAGTGACTCAAATAACCACCCGTTACAACCAAGGTGGGCAGAAGAGCATCTCTGAACGCACAGTACGTCGAACTTTGAGGCAGATGGGCTACAGCAGCAGAAGACCACACCGGATGGTAGGGTCAGAATTTGGCGTCTACAACATGAAAGCATGGATCCATCCTGCCTTGTATCAACGGTTCAGGCTGGTGGTGGTGGTGTCATTGTGTGGGGAATATTTTCTTGGCACTCTTTGGGCCCCTTGGTACCAATTGAGCATTGTTGCAACGCCACAGCCTCCCTGAGTATTGTTGCTGACCATGTCCATCCCTTTATGACCACAATGTACCCAACTTCTGATGGCTACTTTCAGCAGGATAATGCGCCATGTCATAAAGCTGGAATCATCTCAGACTGGTTTCTTGAACATGACAATGAGTTCGCTGTACTCAAATGGCCTCCACAGTCACTAGATCTTAATCCAATAGAGCATCTTTGGGATGTGGTGGAACGGGAGATTCGCATCATGGATGTGCAGCCGACAAATCTGCGGCAACTGTGTGATGCCATCATGTCAATATGGACCAAACTCCCTGAGGAATGCTTCCAGCACCTTGTTGAATCTATGCCACGAAGAATTGAGGCAGTTCTGAAGGCAAAAGGGGGTCCAACCCGTTACTAGCATGGGGTACCTAATAAAGTGGCCGGTGAGTGTGTGTGTATATATATATATATATATATATATATATATATATATATATATATATATATATATATATATATATATATATATATATATATATATATATATATATATGTGTGTTTTTACTGCATGTATGAATATTTGAGCAATACAATTTGATCATTCTTGTTATAAGGTATAAGGTAATAACAGTTATTTAAACTCAATTTAAAATGTATAAAATTTTGGGAAAAAAAATAACAATGAATGATACTTCTACAACATTTATTAACCATATTTAATGCTAAAATTGTAGTCTTATTGTAAAGTATTACCAGTTTATGATTCAAGCTTAAAGAAGATGGCCATATATTTAAATATCTAGAGCAGAGCATTAAAATTATATAAATGTAGGTGTCACAAGGTGACAAATCCAGCGGAACTAATTTCCGCTAGGAGTGTGTTCCCCCCCGGGACGATCTCACTGACACACCGCGCTGGTTTGCTTGTTGTCAGTTGCCATGACAGCGGCAGCTGATTAGCTAAGCGGTACCAGGTGCGGGTGTTTGGTGTGGGGATGTGTGATTGGGAAACACGGCTTTGAGAAGCAGTTAAAAGGAGAAGGAAAAGGCATTCGAGTGTGGTACTCCCCCGGGAGAGAATCGATTACTTTGGCAGCGGTTTGGATTCGCTGGGATCTTTTGGAGCGGCTGTGAGGATCTGTCTGTAAAGGGGTGCAACGGTGGTTGAGGAAGTGCAAGCTGGAACGGGAATTGGATGTGAAGTGAGTGCCTTGTGGAGATCGAGTCAGGATTGGAGGATGCCATCACTCGAGAGAGAGAAAGATAAGTAAGGAAACACTGTATCCGTGTGCATGCATGTCTTACACTGGATTGGATGAGGAATTGAGAAGTGTGTTGACCACAAATACAATTACCACTAAGAGTGTGCACTGATTCATCTTTGAAACCCTGATATCTTCTTCGGAGTGTGAAAGAGTGTTGACTACGCTGTGTCCCAGGCGATGCGAAATTCTCTGCATCTCATCCGCTTCTGAGTGTTGATTCGGCGTAGCAGAGGAGAGCGTGAACGCTGGGTGAGTGCTGGCCTTATTGCACTAATATTTGAGAGTGGATTGCGGTATCTGAATTGAAGTGTTACACAGTATCGGGCTTGACGTGAAGTTGCAGTGTGTGGATATTCATGTTATTTAACCGCCAGTGCCCTCCAGTCACATTCTCACCAGTGTTCGTAGAACGAGCCCTCAGGTTGGATGTGTATGTTCCACTTCGGCCACCAGGTCCCATGATAAAGAGAGGAGTGTGATTGTCTTGTTTAACTTGTCCTGTTTATCCAAATAGAACGTTCCTCTGCCACCGCCGTCTGGTGTACTGCCTGATCGGAGGAAAGACACACCCCAGTCTGAGTGTTGCCGTGGGAAACGCCCAGTCCAGCCGTAAGCCGATCCTCCATGTTATGAAGGGATTATGTTCATTCTTGCATCAAAGGCTTTGTCTATTTAAATAGAAGATTCGTCCGCCTTGGGTGCTGCCGTCCCAGAGGAGAGACACATCCCAGCAACTACACCGCTGGTTCAGAACCACCTGCCCCAGCCGTGAGTCCCTATTTCACTGAAATAGAATTGAACCTGCCAACTTGTCTCTGTCTCAAATTAGAGGATATCCTTGTCTCTGGCTGGAGCCGTCAAGGGCGGAGAGGCACACGGAAGACCCTTCACCTGCTGCGCAGTAACGTCACGGAGGAGACTTGCTTACCCTACTACTTACCTGACCGGCGGCGAGTCCCTCTCCTGGACTCCGTCGCCCCCTGTGCCGATCATCTGCCGAATAACGGATGCTTGGGAGACACCTACCTGCTACCCACCTGTCCTGTGGAGAGAGTTCCCTTCTGGCCCGTTGTCCCGGCTCTGGCCTGCCTGAACCGTCGTCCAGCCGTAAGTCCCTATTTCGCCGAAATAGAATTGAACCTGCCAACTTGTTTCTGTCTCAAATTAGAGGATATCCTTGTCTCTGGCTGGAGCCGTCAAGGGCGGAGAGGCACCCGGAAGACCCTTCACCTGCTGCGCAGTAACGTCACAGAGGAGACTTGCCTACTCTACTACTTGCCTGCTACCCACCTGTCCTGTGGAGAGAGCCCCCTTCTGGTCCGTGGTCCCGGCTCTGGCCTGCCCGAACCGTCGTCCGCCTGTATCACGTCGAAGAGAACCTCCTTACCACGTTACGTCTGTCTCGAATTAGAGGATATCCTGGTCTCTGGCTGGAGCCGTCAAGGGCGGAGAGGCACCCGGAAGACCCTTCACCTGCTGCGCAGTAACGTCACGGAGGAAACTTGCCTACTCTACTACTTACCTGCTACCCACCTGTCCTGTGGAGAGAGCCCCCTTCTGGTCCGTGGTCCCGGCTCTGGCCTGCCCGGACCGTCGTCCACCTGTATTACGTCGAAGAGAGCCTCCTTACCGCATTACGTACCTGCACGCCAGACGGGCGTTCGACTCCCCCCTCCTCTGTGGCTGCCAGGAACCCGGGCCCCTGCGGTGAACCCCTCGGTCCCCTCCTCCCTGGAAAGAGAGACGAAGCCCGTATTAAGACTTTTTAACCTTTGCTTTTACTCAATAAAGATTGTTACTTTTTAGAAATTCTCCTTGTCTGTTTGGTCTCTGGTACGCTCCTCAAGGTGGTCCTGGGTTCAAGGGGTGGGTGCAGTCTGGCTTGGCCCCCCGACCTGTGACAGTAGGCCTATATTACATGTACAGTCTTTCACTGTTTATTTGCATAAATTTTAGAACACTTGATGATTAGAACACTTGATGATTAGAACACTTGATGATTAGAACACTTGATGATTAGAACACTTGATGATTAGAACACTTGATGATTAGAACACTTGATGATTAGAACACTTGATGATTAGAACACTTGATGATTAGAACACTTGATGATTAGAACACTTGATGATTAGAACACTTGATGATTAGAACACTTGATGATTAGAACACTTGATGATTAGAACACTTGATGATTAGAACACTTGATGATTAGAACACTTGATGATTAGAACACTTGATGATTAGAACACTTGATGATTAGAACACTTGATGATTAGAACACTTGATGATTAGAACACTTGATGATTAGAACACTTGATGATTAGAACACTTGATGATTAGAACACTTGATGATTAGAACACTTGATGATTAGAACACTTGATGATTAGAACACTTGATGATTAGAACACTTGATGATTAGAACACTTGATGATTAGAACACTTGATGATTAGAACACTTGATGATTAGAACACTTGATGATTAGAACACTTGATGATTAGAACACTTGATGATTAGAACACTTGATGATTAGAACACTTGATGATTAGAACACTTGATGATTAGAACACTTGATGATTAGAACACTTGATGTCGGCTCCATGAACATATCAATGTTGAGACATACAACATTTGGGTCAGGTCTGGGTGTGTTTTTGTCACATTGTTTTAATCGCTTGAGGTAAGTTAGCAGTTACTAATGTTATTCCTCTCAGACTCGACGGCAAGCTCCTGTTCTTTCTCTGCTGATGCAGCATCTAGTTTTTATTTAAAAAATGAATTACTTTATAATTATATGGCAATGTGTAGTTTAGTGTTCTGTATTCATACCGTTTCGCTGTCTGTGTTTTAAATGGGCATCTGAAGTGTCAGCACTCTCCGTGCAGCTTGTAATCTCCGTGCTCTCGCTGCCTCACGTGTTAACGGAAACAACTCAGCCACTGATAGTTTATGTGTCCTCTCGCTCTGTAAATAATGCTAGTAGTCTCTTCAGTGCTCTCGTACTGTGTAATGACAGCGCACACTTCGCAGCCACTCCAGCAACTAGCAAATTAATTTTAAAAAGTAACGGACAACACACCATATGGTAACGGTAACGGAGTTAATTTATTTTTAAAAGTAATGCGTTACAGTATTAGTTACTGTCAAAAGTAACTGCGTTACGGTAACGCGTTACTAGTAACGCGTTACTGCCCAACACTGCTGAGTCCAAAGTAAAGGAACTTGTAGCGGGGTTTCACCGAGCCCATGGCATTCGTCAGTGCATTGGTGCTGTGGATGGGACCCATGTGAAAATAAAGCAGACATCTACAAATGCTATGGATTACTTGGACAGAAAGGAAAGTTTTTTTCTTAACATACAAGCCACATATGACTACAAATATTAATTTATTGATGTCGTAGTCAAATGGCCAGGTAGTGTCCATGACGCCCGTATGTTTGCAAATTCAATGCTGAACACATATTTGAAAAATGGCATGACCCCCTCCTCAAAAAAACTAATTCTAGAACATGAGGAGTCCATCCCAGTTTTTCTTCTTGGGGACCAAGCGTATCCTTTGCTTCCCTACCTAATGAAGCAGTATGCAAATGGGGGGAAGCACTGTTCAGAAACAGTATTTTGGACTCTCCCTATGTCGAGCCAGAATGGTTATTGAATGCGCCTTTGGCAGACTGAAAGCACGATTTGGAGCATTGAGAAGGGCGATGGACATTAATCTAAACGACCTTCCCTTTGTCATCTGTTTTGTGCTCCATAAGTACTTTGAGGCCAACAAGGAGACGATGGATGAGAACAGAGTCAATGAGACAATTCAGCATGACAAGGACAACCAGCCAGACACACAGACTTATTTCAGAGCCGACTGCTCACAGCAGAAGGGAAAAGGGTCAGGAAAGTCCTTACTGAATTTCTTGATCCATAAAGGGGACTTCTATCTGTTGGCCACTGTGGCTACAGTCTTCTCTGCCTAGTACATGAGTGTGTGTTACATGCCAGTGTGACAGAGAGGTATAGGATTTTAATAAATAATTTAGTTTATGGGGATAATTGTCGACTACGCCACCCTGAATGTCAAAATAACCCAGCAATTAACTAGGTCACACAGGTTCGTGGGTGCCAGGACGAGCAGAGACACAAGTACAAGCAATTTATAAATAATCTTTATTGACGTACAAAAATAGTTAAAATGGAATGTTCTTTTTAAAAAGAGGCGCTCAACGCTACATGTACAAATACGGACAATTAGCAGGAAAGGTAATCACAGTAGTAAATGGCAACACCAACACAGTCCTCTACCCACAAGGGTAGGAGGAGTCTCAAAAAAAATCTGCCTTTAAATCACAGGTCAGATGAGAAAAATGATACCCAAACAACCAGGCTGAGTCTATAGGCGGAAGGACCACTTAATGGCTTTTCCAAAAGCGCAATCCTACACACACACACACACACCACACACACACACACACACACACACACACACACACACACACACACACACACACACACACACACACACACACGTCACCGTGCACTTGGATCACACACACAGGCACTCCAAAAAGTGTCACCCACTGCACCCACAACCACCCTGCAAGAGAAGGTCCTTCCGCCTGGCCACCTCAGTTCCTGGAAGAAACAAATAAACATGAGTTTAATAAAACCCCAAACAAATAATAACAAAAAACAGTATCACTACCAAAATACAAATATACAATAATCCAGGTCGATGACGACACACACACTTAGATCTAAACCAAAATACACACGACTGGGCTGAAGAAAAGAATAGCAGAAAATAGAGTTGATGCAGCACACACACACACACTGGTTCTCATACCACTAACAGTCAGACTATTCGGTTGTTAAGTCTGTTTCGCCTCTTCCGGGCCCAAGCGCTCCGCTCGTCTTTCAGATCCTAAACTACATAAAACCTTTTCTTAAAGGGCTTTTTTCGCTTCAGTGCCAGTGGGTGTTACTAGGGATTAAGGGATAGCACCCACTGGCGCCAAAGTTTCTTTATTCGTTTAAGATTTGTAACTTACCTAATCAACTGCCGCCGTTTTCTCTTATCTTTCTCGTCACAGGGAAAGCGGTAGATGACAGTTGAATGTCACTTGTTTTTTTTTTTTTAACTCCGATCTATTTAAATAACACGGGAACACGTTAAAACTCCGGCGAAAGCGGTAGGTAGGTAGAGAGGACCCGGAAACAGTATTATCGGAGAGCGTTTACGTCACAACTTAACAACCGGATAACTCTTTCTATAACTCAAATGAAGTAGACGATACAAATCCTGTTGACGTGTTTGTCAGCCCACGACGCGATCACAGTGATGCGGAGGACAGCGCAAACACCATCCTTTTCAAGATGGACTCAGATTCATACAAAGCGTAATCACTGCCGAAACGAGAGAGGGAGATTGTGCCGAAGATGCGAAAACCCGTCCCAAGGACGAGAGAGAAGACACAAAAAAGAGAGAAGCACAACAAGTCACAACCTGCCTGAGTACTGTTTCAGCACAATTTAACAAATTGACTTCAGGAGCATTACCAGTGTAAACAAAGCTATTGGCATGACCTGACCGCATAACTTAAAAGTAGGCGGTAGGGCTATCTTTACAGAAAATCTTTCGTACAACAAACTTAAAGGGTTTGGCAGTCCATTAAAAACAAAACAGACCTTATTTTCCACTAATTGTTTTCGACAATATTGAAACTGCCTAACAACAAATGTAACACATTTAACACCTCAAAAACAGGTGTACTTCAACAGTCTTTGAACACAAACTCAAAGTATAATAAAAATGTGTTAATGAAAACTCTCTGAATCCCTGCACAGGTGAGGTAGAGCCAGGTGTGTGTGGTGACACACTTATGGTAGTGTTGGGTGGAAATGTGGCAGGTGTGCTGTTGGGTGGAAATGTGTTGGGTGGAAATCTGGCAGGTGTAGTGTTGGGTGGTGGTGCAGATGTGTCCATAAGGACCCCTGGTTTGGTATGGTGATATGGGATATGGTGATATGGTATGTCGAATGGTTGAGGTGGTGGATGCATTATAACTTATAACTTATGCATTATGTCTCAGCAGTGAAAATCCATCTGCAATTGAGCTTGTCAGACTCTCAAGACTGGTAGATAATTTCCTGAAATTTTCAGATGCTTGCTTTGTAGCAGCCCGGTTGAATAAAGAAAAGTCGCTCTCTCACTGATGTTGTCTGTTTATTGTCCGTAAGACCTTCACAACACCGTAACACCGCAACACCTTCACAACACCGTAAGAGCTAGAACAGATGAATTAACATTATTGGAATATGTAAATAATTCACGTTCATATAAATGAAACAAAAACCAGTAGTCAATATAGCAAAATTACTAAATAAATACTAACATTTATCATAAATGCCTTAAATTACTCAAATTAAACAAACATATATAAAACAATCATAAAGACAAGATATGCTATGTAGCATTATACAAGTGCATAAATATACATGATGTATACCTTGTACTCCTTCCCAACCAGGTGCTAAAACAACAGATGCAAAACAAATACTACTAAAATAAAAACAAACGACGACTAGATGCCTAAATTAACTTTAAAGTTGCCTTAATAATATAATTCACATCCGTGAATCCGTGACCGCATGGTTCCGTGTCTCCGTCTATCTGCAATCTCCGTGTATGCGCGCTTCCTGTGCGCGAGCGATCTGTTCGCATTTCCGGCAAGCCGCCTTTCAAAATAAAGGTCTCTATAGGTTGAATAACTAAGAGTGAAAAGAAAATCTTCAAAATATAATAAACTATATTAAGAAGTATAGAATAATGATATCAGAATAATATATGAATGCCCAAAACTAATTAAAATAACTGAGGGTTATTTACACTCCCACCAAATCATGAGTGACTACAAATCTCAACTTCAATCACAAATGATTTCCAAATTAAATTACTAAGGTTTAAGGCTAGATGTAAACGAAAGACTGAAACATATTCTACTATGAACTGCATAGATCAAAGGATATGTCAGGAAGTTCAGGCTGCCTCTAGCAGCAGGACCAGCTTCTGCACTGGACGATCCACTATTGAAGGTTTGTTCAGACGTTTACCATCCTTCCCCAGTTTTCTGTCTCCGAAACGTATCTTCACCTTTCTCACCAAGCCATCCTTGTCAACTACAGTCTCAATAACTTCTGCCAAGCGCCACTCATTCCTGGGCAGATCGTCTGCCTTCTCCAAGACTATATCTCCAACTTGCATGTTCCTTCTTGGAGTAAGCCAGCATTGTCTTGTTGCAATGTTAGAAACGTACTCCTTCTGCCAACGGCCCCAAAATTGCTCTGCTAAGTATTGGACATGGCGCCATCTCTTTCGAGCATATACATCTTCTCTAACAAACTTGCCAGGGGGTGGTAGAGCTTGGGTAGTTTTCAAAGTGAGCAGGTGATTTGGGGTAAGGGGCTCAGGACTCTTAGGATCATTCAGATTGTCTACTGTGAGAGGTCGGCTATTTACAATCGCCATAGCCTCGTAGAAGAAGGTCCGAAGGGAAGAGTCATCAAGCCTTCCAGAAGATAAGGACAGAGTGGAATGAAGAACACTTCTCACAGTTCTAATCTGTCTCTCCCAAACTCCTCCTGTGTGACTTGCATGGGGTGCGTTGAAGACAAAGTCACATTGTTTTTCTGCTAAGAACGTTACCAGACGATCGGTGTCAATCTCTTTCATGGCCTTAGCAAACTCATTCTTGGCTCCAATGAAATTACTGCCTTGGTCGCACCTTATTAGACGAACTGCTCCTCTGATAGCGATGAAACAGCGCAGACCGTTGATAAAGGCGTCCGTGGACATGTCGTCCAACATCTCAATATGGATGCCTCTGCAACAGAAACAGGTAAAGAGAAGTCCATACCTCTTGTACGATTTACGGCTTTGTTTGGTGATGAACGGACCAAAAACATCCATTCCGCTGTACGTGAATGGAGGGGATGGATCTATACGCTCTGAGGGCAGGTTGGCCATTTTTTGCTCTTCTGTGGGTCTGCGAAGCTTGCGACATCTCACACACCGTCGTACAAAGGAGGCTACCGTCCTATTTACTCCTGTTATCCAATATCCTCTTGATCTGATCTCATTTATAGTCAAGCCTTTTCCTTGATGTTCAGTTTTCTCATGACAATCGGCGATCAGAAGTTTTGTAAGATGGTGTTCCTTTGGAATTATTACTGGATATTTAATGGAGTTAGGGACAGAAGAGTTGCAAAGCCTTCCTCCCACCTTGAGCAATCCGTCGTGGTCGACAAAAGCATTTAGATTGCATAGCCTGTTGTTGTGTGAGAGTTGCTTGCCCTTACAGAGTAAGGCTATCTCTTCTGCATACATGTGACTCTGTAAGTCCTTGATGATGATGCACTTAGCATCCTCACGTTCTGACACTGTACTGTGGTCACTTGACTTGTCTTTCCTGACTCGACGAAGTAGACGTGCAACTGCTTGGATGACTTTGGACCATGAGGACAACTTTGTGAGACGGTTGGATAAGCAGGAATACTGTACCGTTTGCGTGTTCAGTGACTGAGCCTTCTTGACCTCTGGGTCTCCAATTGGCAATTGTGTGTTAACATCCACAGGGGGAGCCATTTGCTTTTCCCACAAGACGTTCGGTCCTCTGAACCAGCTGGAAGTGACAAGATCATTGACACTCATACCTCGTGATGCATAGTCGGCTGGATTTTCATCTGAGGGAATGTATCGCCATTGTTGAGGAGTTGTACTGTAATGAATTCTCTGAACTCGATTTGCGACAAACGTATGAAAGCGGCGAGCTTCGTTGTTTATATAGCCTAACACCACTTGAGAGTCAGTCCAGAAAAATGCCTCTGCATCAGCAAGGTTCATTTCTTCCTTTAACAAATCATTCACTGCAACTGACACAACCGCAGCGGTCAACTCCAACCGAGGGATTGTTGTTACCTTAAGTGGGGCTACTCTAGATTTTGCCATGAGCAAAGAACAATGGACATCACCTTGTTCGTTCTCGAGCCTAAGGTATGAGCACTGGCCATATCCTCTCGTGCTGGCGTCCGAGAAGTGATGAATTTATCTCTTTGTGATTCTCTGAAATCCAGCAGGCACAATACAACGAGGCACCTTGATCTCCTCTAAGTTTTCGAGATCAGCCTTCCAATGCTCCCACCTTGGCCGCAAACCATCAGGTAAAGGATCATCCCAGCCCATGCCATTCCTGCACATTTCTTGCAGAACAGCTTTTCCATTGAGCAGGAATGGTGCAAGAAGCCCTAGGGGGTCAAACAATGAGGCCACTATAGACAGTATACCTCTACGGGTTGCTGGCTGGTCCTTCAGGTTGACACGAAATCTGAGGTTTTCATGTTCCAGTTGCCAGTAGATGCCCAAGGCTCTTTCCAAAGGCTGGTCAGTGAGGGACAGATTGACAGCTGTAACGTCCACAGCACACTCAGAGGGTGGTATGCTCTCCAAAACTGCCTTGTTATTGGACACAAACTTATGCAATCTTAAACCTCCTAGTGCGCACACCTGGCGAGCTTCTCGCGCCGACTGGATGGCTTTCTCTGCACATTCGACACTGGAGACTCCATCATCCATGTAGAAATCGTGCATAATGAATTGTGAACCTAGGGGGTACAGATGTTCACCTTCTCTTGCAAGATGTTTCAGTCCGTAGTTAGCGCATCCAGGGGACGACGAGGCACCAAAAAGATGTACTCTCATGCGGAACGTTTGAGGCTGTGAGTCAAAATCTCCATTTTTCCACCACAGAAATCGTAAGTAATCTCGATCTGCTTTGTCAACATGGAATTGGTGAAACATCCGCTCAATATCACACATCAAGGCCACTGGATACTGTCTGAACCGCAAAAGAATGCCAGTCAGGCTGTTCATCATGTCAGGTCCTGTAAGTAGATGATCGTTCAAGCTGGACCCCTTGTGTTTAGCAGAGCAGTCGAAGACTACGCGCAATTTCCCTGGCTTCTTTGAGTGATACACCCCATGATGAGGGATGTACCATTTTTCTCCTTTCTTTCCTTCATCGATGACTCTTTCTGCGTCACCATTCTCTATTACATCTTCCATGAACTTCACATAATGATCTCTATACTCCTGGTCCTTAATTAATCTCCGCTTTAGATGTTGAAGTCTCATGACAGCAAGAGGCTCATTATCTGGAAGATACGGTCTTTTCTTGAATGGAAGGGGCATTTCCAAATGTCTGTATTGGTTCATTTTGATGTTTTCTTCCATTTTATTCAAGAACATAATGTCCTCTTGAGACACCACTCTTGTGTTTTCCTTAGTATCCTTGAAATCTGACTCCAGCTATTTGATAACATCAGCTGGCGTTACAGAAGGAATCTCCTTAATAGATACTCTGTGACACATGCTAACACCGCTTTGTGACTCGTAATGTGTCAAGGAAGGGCCCACGATGCTCCATCCGAGATCCGTACGAACAGCATATGGCTCATTGTCTGCTCCAAGAATCACTTCTTTGGGTGCTAAAGCTCTGGGACAATTATATCCTAATAATAGACCAACCTCACAGTCTTGAAGCAGGGGAATTTGGTCTGCCAGAGCAGCGAGATGTTTCCAACGCCTGGCAGTCTCACTGGTAGGGATATGGGTGCGATCTACAGGGATACATTCCTTAGTGTATGCAGGGGGAAGGTCTAGAATTATCGTAGAATTAAAACCTCTGACTCGAAGACCGGACACTCTTTCACTAGATATCAACGAATCTCTTCCAACCATGGTAGTGAGCCTAAGTGTCACTGGGCATGAGTCAACCTTTAGACTTTGACTTACTGCATATTCGACGAAGACAGTGTCGCTTTGTGTGTCTAACAGAGCATAGACGAGTTTCTCAGAGGCTGGGTCATTTTGTGAGGACAACCACACTGGCACAATCATCGAGGTGCTAGCAAATGTGCATCCAGATTCTACACTTAAAGACGTTGTCACAACCTTTTTGTGTGTGTTCTCTGGGCTTTGGGCTTTTGGCACCCTTCTAATGAAGCTGTCATCGTGTAAGCAGGTAGGATGTCTTCCCTTGCAGGTATCACAGCTATGTCTGGAACGACAATCTCTGGCACTGTGACCGAGCTTCAAGCATCCGTAGCACAGATTAGTATCTTTTATGAACTGTCTCCGCTGTTCAAGAGACTTTGCAGAGAATTTAGAGCAATCATGAATTTGATGTTCACTACCTTGACAGAACAGACATGGTTTGGAGACTTTACTAGCGTGTTTCGGATTCTCATGTTGTGTGATTATCTTTGTGTGGAAGACATTGGCTTTGTTCTTACTAACCTTGAGGTTCTGTTTATCCTTATTAGCTTCAGAAGTGTGAAGAGCATAGAAGGAAGTGACTGGGTTGCAGGCTACCTCAGCCTCAACTGACATGAATTTAGCGAAATCATGGAAAGGTGGGAAATCTTGAGTCTCACTCAGTGTTTGAGTAGCTTGACGATTCCAGCGAGCAGCCGCCCAATCAGGAAGTTTACTGACGAGTTTTCTATTTTCCTCACAATCGTTGAGAATTTCCAGTCCCTTAACATGAGGCATAGCATCTTTACATGCATTCAGGAAATCTGAGAAATTTCTGAGTCCTTCAGCGTCCTTGGGCTGGATTCTGGGCCAGCATGCAAGTTTCTCTCGGAATGCTCTTTGTACGATGAATGGCTGTCCATAGCGATCCTGAAGTTTTTTCCATGCATCCTTGTAGGCTTCCTCATCATTCCTGTAAAACATACCTTCAAGAGTTTTCCGAGCGGAACCAGTGACATACTTCTTCAAGTAGTATAACTTATCTGCTGAGGAGATATGTCTTTTGTCGATGAGTGATTGAAATGAAGCCTTCCATTCAATAAAGTGAATGGGGTCACCACTGAAGACTGAAGGCTCTGGCATAGGAAGTCTGTTCAGCGTTATACTGTCTTGAACAGCCTGTGCAAGGTAAGACACATCCGCATTGGGAGTTGGCGATGATGCTTTTGCATTGAGTGTTGGCTCAATGGAGGATGAATACACGGGGTCTTGTGAGGGAATGCTTACAGGTTGCTGCAGCCCGTCATTCTGATTAGCAAAGGGAATGATATCTTCCTTGTCATACACCTTTAGTCTGGCTCTAGCTGCTCTTACCTCCTTTACTGCGTGTAATCTTTCAAACTCACTCCTTTGAGCATCAAGTTCTCTTTTTTGCCTTTCTTCTAGAAGTTGTATTCTTTCCCTTTGTTCCTTTTCCTCGATTATTGTTGCATATTCTGCTTCCTTTGCTGCAAGCTCTGCTTCTGCCTCTATTCGTTTAGCCATCAGCATGGAATTCAGTGAAGGTTGACTTATGGGTGTACTTGACTTGGAGCTGATACGTGAGACTGTAGAACCGTAGACGGAGCGAGCATAATCTCGATCAAGCAATTCACGAAGACTTCCTCTTAATCTTTCACCGTCTATGTCTCCATCAACACCTGAGATCCTCTCATAAGCAATCTTTACTATATCCTTTGTCACAGCGTCACAGGCATCAATCCGTCTTCTTGTTTCATTTGGAGGAGTAACATTACTTCGAAGTCTCGTGTATGCGTTCATTACATTGTCTCTTTCCTTTTCCAGTGTGTCTATAAGTGATGCTAGCTGACTCTCGGAAATGTCCGTTTTCAGCTGCCCTCTTGCCTTTCGAGCCTCAACTTTCCATTGCTCATATGCACGCATGAGCCTTCTCTCTGCCTTTTCTGACTCCTCTCTTTGATACGCGAGCATCTTTTCTGTTGGAATTCGTTCACGACCAGAGCGGCGTACTTCATCCGTCTTTATACCATCAGAATGTTCTTCCATCTCCTCATCTGTATCTTTGCTTTGAGAAGGTAGGATTTTTAATGCTTCCATTTCTTTCACAGGAGTGCACGCCTTGGATCCTTGGTCTGTCATCATTTACATCAGAAAATGGAATCAATGAGATAAAGCTCTTACTGTAGCAGCCCGGTTGAATAAAGAAAAGTCGCTCTCTCACTGATGTTGTCTGTTTATTGTCCGTAAGACCTTCACAACACCGTAACACCGCAACACCTTCACAACACCGTAAGAGCTAGAACAGATGAATTAACATTATTGGAATATGTAAATAATTCACGTTCATATAAATGAAACAAAAACCAGTAGTCAATATAGCAAAATTACTAAATAAATACTAACATTTATCATAAATGCCTTAAATTACTCAAATTAAACAAACATATATAAAACTCAACATAAAGACAAGATATGCTATGTAGCATTATACAAGTGCATAAATATACATGATGTATACCTTGTACTCCTTCCCAACCAGGTGCTAAAACAACAGATGCAAAACAAATACTACTAAAATAAAAACAAACGACGACTAGATGCCTAAATTAACTTTAAAGTTGCCTTAATAATATAATTCACATCCGTGAATCCGTGACCGCATGGTTCCGTGTCTCCGTCTATCTGCAATCTCCGTGTATGCGCGCTTCCTGTGCGCGAGCGATCTGTTCGCATTTCCGGCAAGCCGCCTTTCAAAATAAAGGTCTCTATAGGTTGAATAACTAAGAGTGCAAAGAAAATCTTCAAAATATAATAAACTATATTAAGAAGTATAGAATAATGATATCAGAATAATATATGAATGCCCAAAACTAATTAAAATAACTGAGGGTTATTTACATGCTTCGCTGACATCTCCATCATGTCCAGAATTCTTTTTTTTCCATCTGCATGTCTTCCTCGGCTGCATGCAGCAACTCTGTCTCAGCTAGAAGCTTTCTTTTAATTATGTTCTTTTTGTGTCCTTTGAGCTTTGCCTGGAAAAGAGTAGATTAAAATAATTATTTCAACTACATAGGCCAAGATGATAAAATGTCACAACCAAGTTAGCCACATGACCAACACAACACACCATTGGTGGAATAAAGCTAAGTATCCTCCAACAGGAATCATGCGATTTTACAAAATGTCAAATAAAACACGACAGAAACTGTATTTCGCTACGCTACTTGTTTTGGAACATCAACGAACACCACTAAACACTCTGTGAGTTGCACAGTTTTGAAAACGAACGTTAAGGGTTGTTTTAAGGACATGTTTGTGTATGCTCATAGACAGCCACTCTGAAGCGGTCAGAGGCGATTCTAAAATAGTCAAGAAGTCGAGACAGGACCCATCGTCAAAATGTCTGTGTCCACCACTCTAGTTCATCCAAAACAAACTAGAAAATCGACTCATAAACTGCTAAATACCGGAATTATCCTTTAAGATGATCCCTGCCTTTACCAGTTCCAACATTAACATGATGAACACATTAACAAATTGATACGATATCCAGTAATAAAACACCTGTTTTCTGAAACTAATTAAGCATTTTTTATTTGGTACTTAGTATCTTTTCATGCTTTTGTTGAAACTTATATGCTTATACCTTTGTACTTTTATGATTTTGAATGCAGGATTTTACTTGTAACAGTGTACCTTTCTACTGTGCTATTGCTATTTGCAACTTTTACTTAAGTAAAGGATCCGGTACTTATTCCATCACTGCAACAAACACACCAGTACCGGTGTGTATATAGAGTTAATCTACATTCTATTTTTATGAACAAATGTACTGCTTAATGGTCAACGGTTAAAGATACATACCTTAACTGGAGCTCTCCTCTCCTTCACTACTGAGGGGGCCAAATTGCTGCCATCAGAGTCTTGAAGTTGATCAGACACAAGAGATATTTCCACAGCCGAGAGATCAAGTGTAGATGAAGATGCAGAATCTGAGCTGCGATGAGAGGCCGTATCAACATCCGTTGTTTCTTTACCGGATGGAATGATAGTCGTTGCAGGAGAACCACCCTATATCTGCTCACATAGTTCAAAGTAAAGAAGAACCACTCTGCCATGGCCGCTTTTCGACCGAAATCCACCTCTTGCCTGTATTTACCCCATATCTCCTTAAAGGGATAGTTCACCCAAAAATGTAAATTCTGTCAGTAATTACTCACTCTCATGTTGTTCCAACCCCGTAAGACTTTCGTTCATCTTTGGAACACAAATTTAGACATATTTGATTAAATCTGACAGCTGGATCACTCCTCAAAAGGCTTCTAAGGGACTGAAACTTGCCAGCCCCGAAAAGTTATTAAAGAAATCGTTAATATAGTCCAAGTGTCGCAATCTTAACCCTCTACTGCATAGCGTTGCTCTCAGGCAACGGAAAGTTTTTTGAAGCCACATTTCCAATACATGTTTCTTTAAATAATTGCAACCAATCAAAATGGTCAATTGATTATTATGGAACGGTCAAATAAGTTGTGGGAGTCACTAGCAAGCATCACATGTTTTCTGACATGTGGCCACAGGAGCACATGGTGTGAGAACAAGGTAAGATTATTTGCTTTAGTAATCTTATTTAACATGACATGAACTGTACATAAAAATATATACGTGTGCATGAAGGTGTAGAGAAGCATTTTGTCAGGTTTTATTCACTTTTTTTAATTTAGCATGTTCAGAAATTCAGTTTTTCTTTTTGTTGCCTCAGGGCAACGTTGTGCGATAAGGGGTACTTCTCAAGGAGGTCTTCACTGACAATGTGTTTGGATGTTATCACATATGATTTGTGCACAATATAATAAAAAAATAAAAATAATAATAATGTACTTTTACAGGCTAGTGTTCAGCACAATATCAATGCTAATGGAAGACATGTGACTTTCTTGAAGGCCAAAATCAGTGTTTTTGCTTTGTTTTCTGCACTGATGTTTACATGAAAATGGACGCAGGGAAATTTTATGGTAGAAAGGAGCTTTTTGTCAGAATCATACCCAACAATGGATTCTGTAGTGAGGACAGTGAGCTTGAGGGAAGTGACAGTGATGAAGATTGGACCCCAGAAAGAGGTTTGAGAGGCAGAAAAAACGCCCTATCTTATATTTAGTAAATTCTGAATAAAAGGCATTTTCAAAATGTTATATACAGTAACTCCTGAAGGAAATAGAATTTCAGAAAGCATAGATATTGGAAGAAAGGAAGGCAATTCTATTAATGTCACAATTTGCAATTCAGTTAACCATAAATGTTCTCTTTTTCTAGGTGATGAAGTAAACAATAATGAGAGAAGTGAAGAAGAAAATGAAGAAAATGAATCTGAGAATTATGATGGTGAGGATGTCCCTCAGCAACCAAGGCGGAAAACCAGACATGATTCTAGTTTCCCTGCATGCCCTGATTGGCAAGGCAGCCTTCCACAAGCTGATGACATCTTATCCCCTTATCAATACTTTAAGACATTCTACTCTGATGATATAATTTGTGTTATTGTAGAGCAGTCAAATTTGTATGCAGCACAGGTTAATCCTAACAAGCCATTAAACCTAACCACATCCGAACTGGAGCAGTTCTTGGGCACTGTCTTGTACATGTCCTTGTTTGGACCGCCAGCAACACGCATGTTTTGGCGCCCTGCAAGCAGAGTTTCTCAAGTAGCAGACACACTCTCTCTAAACAGATGGGAAGAAATCAAAAGGTTCCTGCATTTCAATGATAATGATGATGAACCAGGTCGTTTTGATGACAACTTTGATGAGCTGTTCAGGATCCGACCCTTGATTACTCATCTTGTCTCTAAAATGAATGCAATACCCATGTCAGAGAAGCTGAGCGTTGATGAGCAAATGGTCCCATTTAAGGGACGAAATCGTCTGAAGCAATATCTCCCCAAGAAGCCCAAAAAATGGGGGTATAAGCTAATGGTCTTGGCTGGCTCTGATGGAATTCCACACAACATTGAAGTGTACACTGGGAAAGTAGTGCAGCCCCCCCAGTTGGTAGATATAGGAGCCAGTGGAAATGTTGTCCTTCGCCTCGCTCAACCAGTACCACAACACAAAAATTACAAGCTGTACTTTGACAACTGGTTCACCAGTGTGCCACTACAACTGGAGCTAGCTCTGTCTTGTCACTGTTCACTCCAATAGATTACCAGGCAGCAACATGGTTTCTGATGCTGAGCTGAAAAGATCTGGCCGAGGGTCTTTCCAAGAAAAGACAGCATTTGTTGGCGATACCACTTTGCATGCAGTCAAGTGGTATGACAAACGCTCAGTGACCCTACTGAGCGATTATGTGGGAGCACACCCAGTCACTCATGTCCAGCGATGGGACAGAAGTAGTAAGGCGGTCATTGATGTCCCCTGTCCGGCTGTTGTTACAGACTATAATAAGCACATGGGAGGGGTAGACCTCCTCGACTCTCTTATAGCCCTATACCGGACCAAAATTAGATCTAAAAAGTGGTATCACCGTCTGGTTTTCCACTTTCTAGACATGATCGTGGTGACCTGCTGGTTGCTGTTCAAACGGGATTGTAAATGCAATGACCTGTCAAATGCTAATGTTATGCGGTTGTATGCATTCAAATCCTACATTGCAAAGGGACTCTGCAAATCTGGGAAAAGTCTGGAGAAGAAAAGAGGCCGGCCCACTGGTGGGATTTCAAATGAGTATGAGGCAAAGAAGAGGAGGCAGGGACCCACTGCTCCAATCCCAGTCCCAGATGTGCAGATGGATGCTACAGCCCACTGGATCATCATGAGTGAGAAGAAGGGCAGGTACAGGGTACCAGGCTGCAAAGGCACTCCGAAAGCTAAATGCAGGAAGTGTGATGCCCACCTCTGCTTCACAAGCACTACCAACTGCTTCTTGAAATTTCACACAGAGTGAAAAAGTGAACAGTGCAAACAGGGTCTACAGTGTTTTTTTTTTTTTTAAACTACCACTGTTTGATGTGTGTATATGGACTGACAAACGTTTTAGTCAAATAAATTACTTGTTACTTGTCAAGACATATTTAAAGTGTTTTTAAAAAAAGAAACTACCACTGTTTGATGTGTGTATATGGACTGACAAACGTTTTAGTCAAATAATTTACTTGTTACTTGTATTATAATGTAGTATAATTGCGCAGCACTTCTGGTTCAACGTCACACGCATCACACACATGACCAGCGTCGGCCAATAGTGAGGCTACGTGTGACGTAGAACACAGAAGCTCTACGCAATTATACTACGTGAACTATCTCGAGGCCAAGAGAGAAGGAAATGAATACTTCAATAAAGTCGTGATTTTTGTTTGTTTTTTGCGCACACAAAAGTATTCTGTTTTATGAAAATAAAAAAGCGAGACTAGGTCTAATGTTTTTTTAAGTCAAATTTCTTTTAACGTCTATCTAGTGCATGTTTACCTAGAAAAACAATGAAAAAACACAGTGGAATGCAAAAAAAAAGCATTCTGGGTTGTTCATACAGAAAGCGTTTTTGCATTTAAAATTGCAAGACAAGGCATTGGAAAGAAAAAATGTTCTATAGATTTTTAACTGGATAACTTTTAGAATGTTGTGCTATGCTCCAGATGCTCCAAAAGTCACGAGAAGAGCGCACAAAGGCCAAGCACATCCGTTAAAATGGCTAAAAAAGAAAAAGTTCCTCTTTCTAAGAACAGTGTACAAATAGCAGAGCTATAAAAGTGTTCTCAGCAATCAGGCATGATCTATTGTTGAGTAAAGGAAGAAAAACTTTTTTTCCCCACATCAAAATAGAAGTGAAACTCATGCAGGTTTGGAACAACTTGAGGGTGAGTAAATGATGACAGAATTTTCAATTTTGGTTGAACTATCTCTTTAATGGGCACCTTTTCTTTGGCTGACAATGAGCGGTATAGGTGCAAAACAGGATGAGAGAGCAGAAAGATGAAGGTGTAGATGAAGCTCAGGCCAGTGATTCTAAGTTGAATGTCGTAGGAGGAGTAGTCCATGCTGAAGTTGTGACCCAAGGACAGTATTAAGTTATCCCAGGAAACCAATTACCAGTCTAGAATGAGAAAGACACTCATTATATTATACTATTACTATACTATTTATCTGCATTACTCAGTAAGAGAAAATGCTTTGCCCTTACTCAGTGTGAAAACAAATGTTTACCCTAAACCATGTGAAGGAGTAAAAACTATATCATTCACATGTTCAGTAAGCTCTCAACTGTTTTACAGCTCATTTACTAATTCAACTTATTTTCCATGTTGCAAGTCTCTGCTTAGTTTGTTGTTTTTAAAAGTGTGTTGTCTTTGTTCTGACCTCTTGTAGACAAAATAATGTCCACAGAACTCTTTCTTACTGCTTCACCCTCAAAGCAGCAGAGACCGACAGACATCATGTGACCCGAGGCTCATTTATAAACGCTGCTGTTTCCGTCTGCTGCCAGGAAAAAGCAGAAATAGCAGTAAGTGCGATTTTCTTTTTATAATATATGTTATTTACTGATATGAATTAGGCTACCCAGAAACATTATATGTTTTTTTCCAGAAACAGTAAATGAATAATTATTGAAATAAACTGTCACTTACAGAAATGTTTCATTTTGATTTCATTATACTGAATATAAATATTTAATAAATGTAAATACTTTTTCCAAGTTTAAATATACTGCATAGCTAATACATTAAAATTAAGATTTAAATATTTATTTTTATGAAGTTATCTGAAAAAAAAATTGTAGTGCTGTATTGCAAAATTAAAATCTCTTTTGATGGATGTTTTGCTTTTGTTTAGTTAAAGTCCCTATGAAAGCAAATTTGAAGTTTTTTGGCATTTGGCATGAAAATGTTAGCCTTACTGTTATCTATAAGCTAGTGTGCTCCAAAACTATGACAAAATTTGCATTTAGAAAATATAATTTTCTAGTCTAAGTCTCTCTCTTCTGCCAATATGGATCAATGATTTTGATGACATTACTCTTCTCTTCAGATTTTCTGTCCAATCAAATGCTCTATATAATCTGAAGCTCCGCCCCCTACATTTATAAACAGACGCTGAAGCTGCGGCTGAAATCAGTCACTTGTTCACGTATTTACTATTTTCTACATGTTGAATGGCATATGTGCACTACTGTATAGGCTAAAGGGTATAGAACACAATTCAGACAGTGTAAATATGGTTTCCATTGGGGTGAATGAAGTCTGTTTGACGTTAGTGTCACGTAAATCATGTGAGTAATTTTGTATTTTAAATGAAGTTGAAGAGATTAGGAGGAGAAACAGTTAGAGATAAGAGGACACTGCGTCTTTACAGAGATCAACGGCTCTGGGTGGCCTGTAATATAAATGAAACGCTGTTCGATATGTCCCGCCCTGTCTTCCTGTTTCAGTGGAAATTACATCAACTCATTGAATAATGCTGTGCATAAGTGGGGCTTTAACAAATCAGTTTGGCTTTAATGCTGTTGTTCTGTCTTCACTGACAGGGGGCGCTATTGAGCAGTCAGACTTCTATGTGTTTGCAGTAAAATAACAAACTATATAATATTACCAAGCCAAATAAAATGGCTTATTTAATTAAAAAAACATCAAATTAAATTAGGTTAATGACGTTAGTAATAATAATAACATAATGAAAATAAGCCATACTTCATTCATTACATGCGGCTTCCACCTGGTGGATATATCTGGTTTTAAATATACAGGTATACACCAGATTAATGAATGTTGAACTCATTAATGAATCCATATAGAACAGAAATGGTTATTTACATATTTTAATAAATCATCATTCGTGTGTTCCACAAAGAAAGAGTCCACAGTTTTGTTTTTTTTATACATAACTAACTATTGCAGCCTGGGTGAGCAGAAGAGACTTCTCAAAAACATTAAAGCATCTTAATTATTATTATAATTTTGACAAATTATTAAGGATTTTTGACTGCATGTATGTTTATATAGATTCCTGTTATATAACCAGTCAAAAGTCTGGTTTCAGAAGTCTTTTCTGCTCACCAAGGCTGCATTAGTTTGGTCAAAATATAGTAAAAGCAGTAATATTGTGAAATATTATTACTTTAATATTTAAATGAACTCTTTTCTATTTTTAATGTATTATAAAATATAATTTATTCCTGTGATCAAAGCGGAATTTTCAGCAACATTACTCCAGTCTTCAGTGTCACATGATCCTTCAGAAATTGTATTTAATTGTATTGTATTTATTTTTATTTTTTAATGTCTAACCATGATATACATATTTTTTGTAAGATTTTGTTTTGTGCCTAAAAATGGGAAACAGAAAGAGATGGATGGATGCAGTCCAAAAATGTAGTCAACCTCATATGTAAATGATAATAAATCATTTATGTTTTCTGACTGAAATAATGTCCCTCTCACAGTCCAAGAGCTTTTAACAGTCCAGTCATGTTGGCTTGAGCTCATGGACCAAGTCATTTAAAATGAACCTTTAATTAGAGCGGATTAATATCAGATAACGTTTCCCTTTCATTAGCAGTATAACGGTCATTATGATGTTTTGACAGACAAAACCCTTCCTTAAAGGGTAACTCAAACCCTGGTCAGAGCCTGACTCCTCCCACTGGCAATATTTGAAAACTGCTGGAAAAGTGGAGCGGAGATAGAGGGGACGAACCGAGGGCGGACCTGACCGGGGGTGGGGGGGGTTTATTGCACCTGAGACCCGCGTTTCAATAGCACGTGCTCGCTGTTGGCATTTTCACATTATCAGATAATGGGCCCTATTTTAACGATCTGAAATGCAAGTATCAAGCGCAAAGCACAAGTAACTTTGTGGGTGGGTCTTGGGCGCTGTTGCTATTTTACCGGCGGGATAAATGACTCTTGCGCCCGACGCAAGTTTAAAAGGGGTTGGTCTGAAATAGCTTCATTATTCATAGGTGTGGTTTGGGTGTAACGTGAAATAAACCAATCAGAGCGTCATCCAACATATCCTTTAAGAGCAGGTGCGCATGTTGCATGGCGGATTGTTATTATTATGGCGGATTTACCAGGCGCGCGCCAGGAGCGGTTCACAGCTGAGGAGACCGATTTTTTTTTTTTTCCTGGTTCTTGACGGACAAACTAATTTGTCAGATGTCCTTATACACATGTGTCTTGCCACTATTGGGCAAACAGGTCTGATCCGTCATTACTACAATTAGCCTGACAAATTTGGGTAAATGTGTAAGCTAGATTTAGGCCTACATTTTTTTACATCTTCATGGACACAATGATTTCCCTCTTGTGTTAATATTTTTCCTTGTTATAATGTATGATTTGCAAAAATAAAAACTGCTGCATCTGTGTTGATGAGAGAATCAAAGTGTATGCGTGTTGTGCACCCGCTACATTATGGCCAAGCATGCGCGCTTAAAATAGCATTATGAACAACGCGCAACGCGCCACTGAATTTAGACTAGGTTTTTTCTGGTCAGTGGCGCAATTGTTTTCTGGAACTGCAAAATAGCACTAGGGAATGTTTGCACCGAAACACGCCTCTTTTTTGCGCCGACCCGCCCAGGGAGCGCAAGTTCATTTCCTAGTTTACCGACGTGCGTCAGTGGAGGGAAAAGCCCGCTTTGCTATGCTATGCTAAACACTATCCTGATTTTTTTATTATTTGTTTATTAGTTTCTTTTAAAGATTAACTTTAAAGCCGTCATGAAACGGAAGTTGCGATTTACTTTTCTTCCCTATTGTGACATATATCCGAGTGAAACAGCTTCTCAAACAAGAAGAAATGTAGGGCGGGACTGATTTTGTCCGTGGGGAATTGATTGGATGGATGTGGTTTTCTATTGGTGGATCTCGTGTGAGTGACAGGTCGCCCCGCCCTCATCATCAGAGATGAGAAGAGATGTTGCTGCAAGAGAAAGGGGAAGTTGTGTTGATGAAAGATAATAGGGCACACAAATTAAAACAATTGGTATATAATAAATACGGCAATATTCCATAAAAAATAAGAATTATCAACTTTAATCAGCATTAAATGACAGCAATGGTAATCTGGATGTAAATATGGAGCAAATAAGCTCATGCAGTTCAATATCAATATGTCATTGTGATTCGTGGGCCTTTGCCATCATCCATCCGATCCGTCTCTCTTCCCAGCAGCTCAGATTCCTCCTTGAGTTCCCGTGGAAAGGACATAAGACGCCTTCTCTCTTCCCATTTAAATCTTGAATGACATTTATTGAAATCAGATTAGCAGGCATGCATTTCCATATCTAAGTGAATTGCACTGAATAGCATGAAAATGTCATGAAGAGTTACACGTTGCGATAGGTCGTGGCTACTGTTGCCTTGGCATTTGAAACGGCTGAGTCTGATTGGGTTCACTGGCTGTTCTGTCTTGTTTGCTTGTCCTAATGCTTCATTGTTCACTGCTTTTGCTTGATATTTCACTTCATTGTTCTTCATATTGTGTTTTAGGACAGAGGTCATGAACCCTTCAGCTTAATAAAATGATTGCTTTCTGCTTTTGTTCCAGTCTGACAGTCACTGATGACGTGCCGCTCAAAAGCCTCTTGTTGTGTACTTTGAGAGGTCTGGAAGTGTTCAGATGTAGTAGTTGTTCTCAGCCACAGTGGGGCAGTATGGGGTTGCGACTCAATCGATCAAACCAGCAGCTTCTGTGGAATTTTGTTATGATGTTGTCAGATGAAAGAATTTGTCCATATACACAAGAATATTAAGTGATGTGTATGATTTTTAATTTTTATTGCCTCAAATGTAGCAGATATGAGAAAAGAGGGTTCTTAGGGTTTATTTCATTATTTCATTTATTTATTGGTCTCTGCAAAGAAATTTGCCTTGGGCAACAAAGTCACTGTTAATTACAGTATACACACCTTTCATATATACAACATTACATTCATACCCTCATAAACCCAAAATACATCCATACATGCATGGGAGCTTGCTTCCACCACACACTGTAAAAAGTTTAACTATTATTTACTCAATTTTTTTGGTGAAACATTTTTACACTCAAAAAAATTGAGTAAATTTTAAAGCTGTGAAATCAATTAAATAAACTGTGCGAATTGAGTAAATGCAAGTAAAAAAATTAAGTAAATCGAAGTAACTGCATCTGGTACATTAAGAAATAAAATTAAGTATAATTTAACATTTAAAAAACAATATTTATGAGTAATATTAACTGTTTTTATTTATAAGTAATATTAACCTCTTTTATTTCCTCTAAACCTTTGTAAAATAGTTGCCTATTTCATACAACAACCAGTATACGTTAAATGGCATTGGCCTTTATTGTCATTGAGTACAGCAATACAGCACATTTTACACTGTTTTTAACATGTATACAATATTGCCTATATTTAAACTCAATTAACAAACATTTTTGAAGTAAAAAGATAATTCATTAATACATTCAGGTAGCCTAATTCAAGTGTAAACAACCAGTCTGTTTATCCATGTCCCACGGATCAGCGCTGGATTTCGTTCCGGAGACGGACTCGCGCTTGCGGTGAACTCTTCGAATTTAGACGGTGTCCGATACCTCCACTCATAGCCGAAAGATACTGCGAGCGACTGACTGACTCCATAACCTGCCAATAAACAAACAGTGACAGTTCTGAGGACATTTTATCATCCAAATGAATTATATTCATTATCATTAGAAAAAGGAATAAAGTCGTGTGTTTATGCAAGGCGTTTCAATCATGCGAAAAGACCATAACGTTACTGTAAAGACAGGCGCGACTCTGTTTAGGTGTCGAATTACGCCTCTGTATGTTGTTTTGCATTAAATAAAATGATTTAAAGCACAGTAATGATAATATATACACAAACCTGAATTTCACAGAGGAAATGCACCAAATCTGCGACGCTGAGAAGAGAGATGTTGTACTGTGGAGACCGGAGAGTTCAAACAGCCCGCGCTCACTCAACCAACCGTCGAGTTGTCGTCACGCCAGAGGGTGGGGGAGGGGTGCATTGTTTTAATTGAGTAAACTTACTAAATTTCTTAAGAGTGTGAAACATATTAATAATATTGATTTGAATTAAGTAATTTTTTTTGTTTCTTGAAACAGATCAGTTTAATTAAACATTCTCATATTTTTTGATAGAAATTTCACAAATATATTAAGTGTATTATAAAGAAATAATTGGTTAGTCAAATACTAAATAATTTTATTGAAAAAAACTTAAATATATCTGTAAATTCTAGATAAAATTAACTGTTGAATTTTTACTAAATTATTTTGGTATGTTTAACTCAAACAATCAAGTTAACGATATTCAGAGATTTTATTAAGTTAATAAAGTTAAATATTTCTGTAATATTTACTAAGCCACAGAATTATTTTTTACAGTGCAGAATTGTGAAGTCTCACAATTATGAGGAAAAAAAAGCCAAGATAAAATAGAATTGCGAGATATAAACTCTGACTTTCTTTCTGACTTTTTTCTTAGAATTGTGATATATAAACGGGCAATTACCTTTTTTATTCTGTGGCAGAAACAAGCTTCCAAATAAATCACTTGACCGCTCTTTATTCAGAAACTTTGTTAAAGAATGACAGCATAGAAAGTTTTCTTATTCTTACCGGTGGCATTAAACCATAGTCTGTGTGTTAGATGTGGTACAATTTCCCTTACCTGCTAAACCACCTCTTCCTCAAATATATCTTCCAAAGAGGAAGGGGGCAAAATGACTTTCACTACTGTTTTATTCAGTGTTGGGATCTGGGACTTTTAGGAGTAAAATACCACACCATGTTGAAATCTTATTTTGACTAAATTTGCTTTGAAACTTTTTGGAGTAAATACTACAAACACAAATATTATTTTACAAGCGAAACAGAAATGAGAAGCATTTATCTGTTTTCAAAATAAGTTTTCTTCTGATGTCTCCATTTATTTGATTAAAAAATACAGTAAAATCAGTAATATTGTGAAATATTATTACAATTTCAAATTACTGTTTTGTATTTTAATATATTTTAAAAGTGAATTTATTCCTGTGATCAAAGCTGAATTTCAGCATCATTACTCCAGTCTTCGGTCTCACATGATCCTGCAGAAATCATTCTAATATGATTATTTGCTACTCAAGACACATTTCTGATTATTATCAATGTTAAAAACTGTGATAAATTGTTTGTCAGATTCTTTGATGAATAGAATGTTCAAAAGAACAGCTTTTATTTAGAATATAAATATTTTGTAACATTATATATGTCTCTAACACTTTTGGTCGGTTTAATATCCTTGCTGAATTAGTTTTTAAAAGTTAAATTCTAAAGTTAAATACTGACCCCAAACTCTTACGGTAGTGAGACGTAGTGTATAAATGAATGTGGACCTAATAGCTCAGAACATTTGTTTTTGAAAGGATCATATGAATCTCGGGACATGGGATCTTGGCAAATATGAGTGCGGTTTGAGATTTTGTTGAAACTCTGAGATTACTAGGGTTTTCTTCTTAGAGGAAAATTCAGATCTCCATCTGCTCTTTCTTTGCTCTGATTGCTGTCTAGGAGAAAAAAATTAGATTTATCTTTCCTGTGGGTCCCAATAACTGAATGGATTATAGTTGCACTTTTAAAGTAAAATACTTTTGAAATCACCTCTATGTCTCCCTACAGTGATGTGTAAAAATATGCTTATTTATTGTCACTGTCGGGCGTAAACCTTGTATCTCTAAAAATGCTACTTTTCAGGAAATGGAAAAACACTTTCCCCCAGATTCTCAGACTGAAATGCATGTTTGAGCAGTATTAACTAAAAGTAACTAGTACTGACATATCTTAAATATGTCACTGCCACTGTTTTGTCTTAAGATGCACACCGACACCACAGAATTGTTTTTTTTTTTATTTGTTGTTTTACTTAAATGCCCTAATTAAACTAAGGCCTAATCCTCAGACACTTTGATGTGCTCTTATATTATATCCGTATTACCAAAATCAAGCTCAAATGGAGTTACAAGGTTGTTAACCAGCAGATTTCAGAGAATGTCAGACATGTGTTTGCCCGTCATTAGAACGGTCACATCTGAGGCAATAAGTGCATCGTATTACCTTTTCATCAACTTACAGGTCATAAAATGTATTGTAGCTATGTGGGCGCTCAGTTTTTCTGTCAAAATGTATTAAAGACTGTTACATGTCAGTTTGTGTTTGGACTTTCTGTTTGGATTTGTTTAGTTTCCCGCCACTTCTTTGTTTCCATGGTCAGCGTCTTCATCAGTTCATTTGGTTCAGCGGTGTGTAGTTAATTATCTTGTTAAGGTCCTTTGTTTGTCTCATGTATATATTTCCTGTGTTCTCACTCAGTCTCTGTCAGTTCACGTTAAAGTTTGGTTGTGGTTTTCTCCTGGGTTTTTCCTGGTTCCTAAGTGTTTGATCATAAAAGTCTTCCTTCTAAAGTTATTCCTCGTTGTGAGCATTTCTAAGTGTCACGTAATAGAAGAACCGACCCAAGACAGACCGCACGATGGGTATTTACCTCACACCAGTTGACCCAGACGATCTGCTTCTCACCATCTTACAAGACCACCGCCCGATCGAAGATTATGTTGAGGAGTTCCTCGACCTTGCCCATCTGCCCAGGAACGAAGGGACCTTAAAGACCGTCTTCTGGACTGGTTTGGATGGGCACCTATTTCGCCAGGTACCTGCAGTGGCTACCACAGGTTCCCTAGCCAGATACATTGATTATGTGCTATGGCTGAGGCCCGCCATGGCTGCCATTCCAGAGACTTGTCCTGTCATTGCTGCCATTCCAGAGTCTTGTCCTGTCATTGCTGCCACTCCAGAGTCTCGTCCTGTCATTGCTGCCATTCCAGAGTCTCGTCCTGTCATTGCCGCCATTCCAGAGTCTCGTCCTGTTATTGCCGCCATTCCAGAGTCTCATCCTGTCATTGCCGCCATTCCAGAGTCACGTCTAGTCATGGTCGCCATGCCTGAGCCCTCTGCCAAGATGGCCCGCCTTCGTCTTTGTCCAGAGTCCAGGACTCCCGTCCAGAGTCCAGTAATGGCTCCATCCCCCGTCTTGAGTCCAACGAGTCCATCTCCCGTCCAGAGTCCACTGATGGCTCCATCCCCCGTCTTGAGTCCAGAGAGGACTCCTTCTCCCGTCTAGATTCCAGTGATAGCTCCATCCCCCTTCTTGAGTCCAGAGAGGACTCCTTCTCCCGTCTAGAGTCCAGTGATGGCTCCATCTCCCGTCTTGAGTCCAGCGAGTCCATCTCCCGTCCAAAGTCCAGTGATGGCTCCATCTCCTGTCTTGAGTCAAGAGAGAATTCCTTCTCCCGTCTAGAGTCCAGTGATGGCTCCATCTCCCGTCTTGAGTCCAGCGAGTCCATCTCCGGTCCAGAGTCCAGTGATGGCTCCATCTCCTGTCTTGAGTCCAGAGAGAACTCCTTCTCCCGTCCAGAGTCCAGCGATGGCTGCTTCTCCCGTCTTGAGTCCAGCGAGTCCATCTCCGGTCCAGAGTCCAGTGATGGCTCCATCTCCCGTCTTGAGTCCAGTGAGTCCATCTCCGGTCCAGAGTCCAGTGATGGCTCCATCTCCCGTCTTGAGTCCAGAGAGAACTCCATCTCCCGTACAGAGTCCAGCGATGGCTCCTTCTCCCGTACAGAGTCCAGCGAGTCCATCTCCCGTCCAGAGTCCAGTGATGACTCCATCTCCTGTCTTGAGTCCAGAGAGAACTCCTTCTCCCGTCCAGAGTCCAGCGATGGCTACTTCTCCCGTCCAGAGTCCAACGATGGCTCCATCTCCTGTTTTGAGTCCAGAGAGAACTTCTTCTCCCGTACAGAGTCCGGTGATGGCTCCATTTCCCGTCCAGAGTCCAGCGATGGCTCCTTCTCCCGTCCAGAGTCCAGTGATGGCTCCATCTCCTGTTTTGAGTCCAGAGAGGACTCCTTCTCCCGTCCAGAGTCCAGCGATGGCTCCTTCTCCCATCCAGAGTCCAGCGATGGCTCCTTCTCCCATCCAGAGTCCAGCGATGGCTCCTTCTCCCGTCCAGAGTCCAGCGATGGCTCCTTCTCCCGTCCAGAGTCCAGCGATGGCTCCATCTCCCGTCTTGAGTCCAGAGAGAGCTCCTCCTGTCCAGAGTCCAGTCATGGCTCCTTCTCCCATTCTGAGTCCAGTTTGACAGACAGTTTGAAGATTCAATGGAGTTATATGGTTTAGTCACAAGCTCTTTTTAATAAATTTTATTGGTCAGATATTTGCAAAACTCTCAGACTGATGTAAAGTGTGATGAAGAGAAATGATTTATTCATATGTATATTAAAAAAATATATATATTTTTTTATTTTATATAAATTATTTTATATTATATATATATATATATATATATATATATATATATATATATATATATATATATATATATATATATATATTAGGTTTCCACCCGACGGCGACAGTATGAAGGTTTTTGTCTTCAACAATGATGTAACATGGATTTGCATAGGCATGAAACTGAAAACGGGTTGCTAAAATCTATTTTTTCATATGGTAGTTTCCTGTATAATGACTCATTATGTAAAGTTACATCTCAAATTTTTCAGGTCCAAGATGATCTGAATGACATAACACTTTATTTTTAGAGCTTTCAGCAAATATTTGGTTACACTTTATTTTAAGGTGACATATTTACATTGTACTTACTCATTTAAGTACTACATTTACTTATAGAGTTATGGTTAGGGTTTGATTTAGTGTTAATTACTTAATCATATTGCATGTATTCAAACATATACAGCGCTTCAACATGACATTTACCTGCATTAAAAGAGGAGCTCGTTATTATTCTGAGTTCAGCTGATTGTAATCTGAATCGTTTGTTGTTCTATTGATGCTTTTCTTTCCTAACAAGATAAGACATTTCCTGTTTTACACTATAATTTTTTTTAATATGATGAGTTCTGTAAGTAAACGTCCTCAACGAATGTCTCATCATTATTCTCGCATTTATTAAATTAGGATGATTGATGGCCAGTTTGGTTTGCTGCAGTATATTACGTAAATTACTTCTGAACTGAACTGGCTGTTTCATTAACTTTTGACCTCCAAAGCACAGATTATATAGTCTTCTCTGAACTTGGTGGTTCAATTTATTCCAAACTGTACAGAAGTTATTATTTTTTTTCTTTCCTGTGCTGAAATCACTTTGCTTATTTTCCCAAAAAAGATGTCAACATTTTATTCTTGTCACTGTGTAAGAGTGATTTTATGCTAACAAGACAGCTTAGAAAATGTCTAACAACATTAAAATCACTGGTACAATTGGGTTGAAACAAATTCTTCCTTGATATTTATAATATACTCTATATTATTAATTATATATAATCAATATAACGAGTAAACCATACTCTTAGTATTTTTCTGAGCAAAGAAAAAAATCATCTTTTGAGTGGTTAAATTGTCAAACAAGTGTGTGTGTGTGTGTGTGTGTGTGTGTGTGTGTGTGTGTGTGTGTGTGTGTGTTGTGTGTGTGTGTGTGTGTGTGTGTTGTGTGTGTGGTATATAATGCTATTTTACATTTCTATATTTGACAAGTGTGTATATATATATAAATGTATATATAGAAGTATAGAAATGTAATGCTTAAATACATTCAAGTATAGAAATGTAAAATATATATATATATATATATATATATATATATATATATTATATATATATATATATATATATATATATATATATATATATATATATATATATATATATATATATATGCTATTTTACATTTCTATACTTGTAAATAATAGCCTATTTTATAGAAACACATTTTCCTGAGACAGGAGAAAGCAATTCTCAAATCATCATCACAAACATTTCCATCATAGTTTGTATGGTTTAAAATTGTATTTTGTATTTTTATTTATGAAATCTGGAGTTGCTCAGACATAATTGCACCACTTACAATAGAACGACCCGTTAACAGTGCTGGATTTTCTCCTAATAGTTAGATTATAAATCATTTATGGACATCGATTCGTTGTTCCAGAGTTTGAGATGTGAGATTTCCAGCACCGCTGCCTCGTCTCTCTGAAGGGGAGCTGCTGGGAAGAGAACTAAGGCGCTGCGGTCCGCATACATGAATATGAATGCTCCTCACCTCTATATAATCAGCCAGCAAGAGGCACTGATTGTCCTCCTCCAAGCACCCGGGTGAATTTTAAACAGCAGTTTTAAGCTGGGTAATTCACCTGGGAGAGAAAATCTCAAAACATCACCTGGAAAAAGCCATCATGCTATCACTCAAGTCTTACTGCTGGGAGATCTGGCTAAGCCCTCTTTCTGTACCCCACTCCCAAGAGCTTATGAGCCAATCAGATGGACAGATGTGGATGTAAAACTAGCCCCTGTTTAACCCTCTCCGGAGTCAAACTAGAGCAGTCAAGCCTTTGCTCCTTCCTGTAGGTCACAGCCCAGTCAATAAAATGACATTATCTTCAGGACAGACATTGTCTACATGTTTATTGCATGTCACTCGTGAATGCGCCAGACGGCGAGCTCATGAATATCATAGAGTGTCTGTACGTATCAGCAGCTTTATGATTGTGCGCGCTATCATTCTCCCTCCCGTGCGAGTTTTCCTGTCTGGCCTTGAGGAGTTCACCCCACCGGGAAATCTGACAGAGCTGTATATTCCCATTTCAGAGATGATGGTAACATCGCTCATTGTATTGGCAGCTGTCAATGTCAATATGCAGCAATAGTCCGAGCCAGTGTTTTCACACAGTATTCTAATCTAATTATGATGCTTTGCTTTCTGCGTGTATCTTGTCACAAAGCAGAGCAGAGGACAATGTGGAAAAATGCCCTTTTACGTTATCGGAAACCATTTGTATGCTGATGAAATGGTTTGTAGACAAAATGAGGGAGATTTTTAAAGGGATAGTTCTCCCAAAAATGAAAATTGTGTCATTTACTCATCTTTGTGTCACTTTTTGTTACACAATCAAAAAAAATCATAAAATCTAATTTACAATACACATGCTCTGTACATTCAGAATTAAAAGAGTTTGAGTTGAATAAGATAAGCTTTGTCAGAGCTGCTGTAAAATGTAGATATACACACACAGCGTGACTGTACGTTAATTTAATTATATGATTATATGGCCCAAAGTTGCAACCAAAAGGCTAATGAACTTTATTAATTGGTTGAAGAATTGTTTATTGTGATGATTATTATAAATGTTTTCTTCTCTGGAACATTTCTTGTATATTATTGCCTTTTTTTTGCCTTTTTAATTATAGTTTTTCCCAAATAGTGTCATTTTTTATTGTGCATGTTTTTGTCAAATAAACTCCGATTTAGTTGAATAAGCTGAAAAAAACGACATTTAATTAAGATACATAATGTGCTATATATAAAATTATCTTTAGCAGGACAGACATCTGCCATTTTGTTCCAAAAATATAAAATGTTACTTCCATCACATCATTCAATCCATAATTTGAGATGTTGTGGAAATGATATTCAGCAAATGAAAATCCCATAATTCTCCATGTATGTCCACTGTAACAAAGAAAAATTAAATAAACTAGTGAGAGTTTTTTAAGTGAGTTTATTTTCTAAAAGCCCACAAGTGCCCGTAAGAGCCGCCCATGTCCAGTACAGTAATGTCTTAGCTTGCACTTATGTTGTCTATTATCTCAGTTTCCACAGACACATGACACATAGTCCTATGATCTGAGCCTGAAATTACACTCATTCGCTGATCCCAGAACAGAATTACTCAGCACTGGAACACCCAGCTCCTCTCAGTGCATTTCCACTAGTAGAGCCAATACAGAGGCATTACAGATATGCATTTAGATGTGGTCTTGAATTACTTTGTCGCACGGGGCAGCACATCTGTCCCATGCAAATTGCCCCATTTACACCCAATGTCTTCGCAATCCGCAAACGCTATATCATTGGCCATAGGCAATGAGCTGACAATCCACAGGCAGTGAGCCAAGTTCCTCTATCACGCCATAAATCTCAAACACACATATGCTGCTGTCTTCCAGGCATTGTTCTCATAGCCCGTCTTCGCCTGCTGCATGACTGCTGTCTATTTAAGGAATCGTTTTTACAGCTGTATTTAGAACCACCTTCTGTTTAAAGGATATCTATGAGATTTTAATTTGGCCTCGGCTGGGAATTTTAAACTAGGATTAATCTGTATGGGTTGACAGGCGTGCAAGGTTGATTATTTACACTTGATTAAGAAGGTTTAGTATTCAGATGACGGCAGCAGTAATGGGGCCGTGTCACATGGGTTGCTCACGGTGGTTCAGGAGTATCACTGACTGACTGTGGCATCATCATTTTAGCCACTCGCATGCATGGGGGAATTCCACTTACTGTACTTGGAACTGTCTCCTTCAGGAAGAAATCCTGAGCATTAAAAGTTTGAGAACAAACTTTCAGAGCTTAAACATCGTTGTTTGCTCAATAGCATGCACAGAAACAAAAGAGAAAAAGCCAATTTAACTTAATGTGAGGCAAACTTAAATTAAACCTAAAATGTATATATGACCCTTTGTTCTGGAGTTGAAGGGATAGTTCACCCTAAAATGAAAATCATTTACTCACCATCAAGTTGTTCCAAACCTGTATGAGTTTGTTTGTTCTGTTCAACACAAAAACAAATACTATGGAAGTCAATAGCTACCATCAACTGTCTGGTTACCAACATTCTTCAAATATATATATTTTTGTGTGTTCAACAGAGTAGAAAAACTCATACAGATTTGGAACAACACAAGGGTGAGTAAATTATGACAGAATTTTCAATTTGGGTGAACTAAACCTTTAAATTGACACATTTGAAAGTGTTAAATATGTACATTACTCACAGAATACATTTTTAACACTTTGAGAGTTTATTTGTAGATCCAACAGCAGTGTATGCATAAACCTTTAAAGTGTTTTCGGTAACACTTTTACAGTGTCCTTGTTACATATATTGCATGTACTTAACATAGTAATAACAGTAAATTGTGCATAATTACATGCAACTGACCATAAACAAAACCCTTTCCCTATAGTAGGTACATGTAGTTAATTAATATTACTCAGTACTTACAAATATAATTACACTGTAACAATGACAGATCCTTGTAATTTTAAATGCACACCTTCAAGGAGTAAATATATTGTCAATTACTTTATGTATTAATTTGTGTGTGATACAAGTAACAATTATAAAAAAAAGACAACTGCAAGCCAATATTCCTCAAATCTCTTTGTGTTTCATAGAAAAATATAGACTTTGTATATAAGGCTCAGAGAAGTAGGAGGCGGGAACCGGCAAATGATAAACGTAACGTAAATATTTTATATTTTTAAACATTTTAAATATGAGGTCAAGGTTAAGGTCAAAGTTTATTTATATAGCACCTTTTAACAACACATATGTTGACATAAGTGCTTCACAAATAAAGCAAAAATACACACATAGTAAAACAGAACATGTTAAAAATGAAAACCAAAAACCTAATAAAATAAAACATTTATAATTAAACGTGTTTATGGACCAAGTTAATTTATTTAATAAACTAATTATATAAAACTATTGTTAATACACTATACAATACACTGATTCTATGCATTTACTTTATTAAGAAGATCAAGCGCAGAGGAAGCATGTACAGAGAAAATGAAACTGGACCCAGGATCGAACCCTGTGGCACCCCAAAGATGATTGGCACTGGGGAAGATGAAAATTCTCCAATTTATATGGATATACTCCTATTTGAAAGATAAGACTCAAACCACTCTAAGGCCGTATCACAGATGTCAACCTTGTGATTTAATCTTTTTTAACAAAATACAATGGTCCATGGTGAGAATGTACGCTTAAATCCAACAGAACAAGGACTGCACAGTTTCCAGAGTCAACTGATGACAAAATATAATTAGTCACTCTTAATAGGGCAGACTCAGTACTGTGCTTAGCTTTAAAAGTAGACTGAAAGAGGTCTAAGATGTTATTTAAAATTAAATACGGTGTAAGTTTATTTAATTTCCACTTTTAAGGGCAAAAAAGGGCAAATTTGAAATGGGTCTATAGTTATGGAGTTCAGAAGAATCTAGGTTTGTTTTTTTTTAGCAAGGGGTGAACCACAACATGTTTTAAACAGGATGGAACAGTGCTACTATGCAGAGAGGCATTTATAATGGAAACTATACTAGGTAAAACAACATCCAATACCTCCTTAAAAATGACAGCAGGAATAGTATCAAGAGAACTGTAACGATCACCAGCTGGAGTGCCCTCGAGAGCCACCAGAGGGCGCTCCACAAATAACTATGATCACTTCCTCACAAACTACATTTCCCATACTCACTGCCTGGACTCATTCACATTGATCACATTCACCTGTACCTCATTGTCACTGATTGCATTCACCTGTGTCTTGTCGTCCTGCTAGTCTCAGTCTATTTATACCATGTTCATTCATTCACTCACCGCGAAGTCTTGTTGTACTGTGTGTCTGCATTTCCGAGCGGTTTCCCGTGTTTTGTTTCTGTTTTTGACTTTGGATTGTTCTTGGACTCTGATTATTGCTGCCTGCCCTGACCTCTGCCTGTTTCTTGGATTCTCTCTGTGTATTCTCCATTGTCCTGTCTGCTGATTCTTGACCCTGCCTGTACGACCATTCTATATTAAAGCTGCATTTGGATCTTCACCTCCAAGTCTCGGAGCAGTTCATAACAGAAGACTTCGCCACAACATGAATCTAGCAGTTTGTCTCTTCCACCTCAGCCAAGGTAACCGACCAATTGAGGATTTTGTTGATGAGTTTGGTGAGCTTAGCCAGGGGGTGAACTTTAAAGATGCTGTCTTAAAAGACATTTTTCGCAATGGACTGAATGAGCTTCTCAACTACCTCATGCCTGACAATACCCCTCACTACTCTCTAGCTCAATATATTGACATTGCCATTCGGTTAAGCTCTGTCCTCCACGTCCAGCCAGAGCTTCACGCCAGCCACGTCCAGCCAGAGCTTCACGCCAGCCACGTCCAGCCAGAGCTTCACGCCAGCCACGTCCAGCCAGAGCTTCACGCCAGCCACGTCCAGCCAGAGCTTCACGCCAGCCACGTCCAGCCAGAGCTTCACGCCAGCCACGTCCAGCCAGAGCTTCACGCCAGCCACGTCCAGCCAGAGCTTCACGCCAGAGCTTCACGCCAGCCACGTCCAGCCAGAGCTTCACGTCAGCCACGTCCAGCCAGAGCTTCACGTCAGCCACGTCCAGCCAGAGCTTCACGTCAGCCACGTCCAGCCAGAGCTTCACGTCAGCCACGTCCAGCCAGAGCTTCACGTCAGCCACGTCAGCCACGCCCAGCCAGAGCTTCACGTCAGCCACGCCCAGCCAGAGCTTCACGTCAGCCACGACCCAGCCAGAGCTTCACGTCAGCCACGTCCAAGTCAGCCACGTCCAGCCAGAGCTTCACGTCAGCCACGTCCAAGCCAGCCACGCCTGTGTCTTCGGACAAGATGGCCGACTCCACGCCTGTGTCTTCGGACAAGATGGCCGACTCCACGCATGTGTCTTCGGACAAGATGGCCGACTCCACGCATGTGTCTTCGGACAAGATGGCCACCGCATCCTCGGAGCCCGTTCGTGTTCCTGAACCGCTGGATCCGCCAAGTACGCCTCCTCCCTGGTCGCCTGCACGATCGCCTCTGCCCTGGTCGCCTGCACGATCGCCTCTGCCCTGGCCGCCTGCGCAGCCTGCTCCGCCCTGGCCGCCTGCGCAGCCTGCTCCGCCCTGGCCGCCTGCGCAGCCTGCTCCGCCCTGGCCGCCTGCGCAGCCTGCTCCGCCCTGGCCGCCTGCGCAGCCTGCTCCGCCCTGGCCGCTCCGGGCGCAGCCTGCTCCGCCCTGGCCGCCTGCGCAGCCTGCTCCGCCCTGGCCGCCTGCGCAGCCTGCTCCGCCCTGGCCGCCTGCGCAGCCTGCTCCGCCCTGGCCGCCTGCTCCGCCCTGGCCGCCTGCACAGCCTGCTCCGCCCTGGCCGCCTCCACAGCCTGCTCCGCCCTGGTCGCCTCCACAGCCTGCTCCACCGCAGTCTCCAGGTCCTCCATCCCGCCCCCGGATCCGCCTCCATGCCACCACCCACCTGGACAGTTTTGTAGCGTCTGGAAGCCGCTCATTGGGTGGGGGCTATGTAACGATCACCAGCTGGAGTGCCCTCGAGAGCCACCAGAGGGCGCTCCACAAATAACTATGATCACTTCCTCACAAACTACATTTCCCATACTTACTGCCTGGACTCATTCACACTGATCACATTCACCTGTACCTCATTGTCACTGATTGCATTCACCTGTGTCTTGTCGTCCTGCTAGTCTCAGTCTATTTATGCCATGTTCATTCATTCACTCACCGCGAAGTCTTGTTGTACTGTGTGTCTGCATTCCCGAGAGTTTTCCCGTGTTTTGTTTCTGTTTTTGACTTTGGATTGTTCTTCGACTCTGATTATTGCTGCCTGCCCTGACCTCTGCCTGTTTCTTGGATTCTCTCTGTGTATTCTCCATTGTCCTGTCTGCTGATTCTTGACCCTGCCTGTACGACCATTCTATATTAAAGCTGAATTTGGATCTTCACCTCCAAATCTCGGAGCAGTTCATAACAAGAACAAGTGGTTAATTTCATATTAGAAATCACAGCCAGCAAATCAGAGTGAGATATTGTCTGAAAAGCAGAAAGACTAGAAGAAATCTGTACATTTTGGATGAGGATAATAAAATCAGGGACCTAATGCCAACAAATCTCGTCTACGAAGAAACTGCAAAACTTCTCACACAGATAAGCACCGGATGAAATTTGGGGATTTAACATGCAATACTATGCAATGGGTATAGTACACTCTTGTGTCCCGGGCATCACTTTTGGCCACCAGTTGTTATCAGTTGGTATTTCTTGTGAAATCTATTTGCCAACATTCATCAGTAAACCACACACCCAGTTTGGCCTTTCATGCATGTCATATCCAATCATACAAGACAAATTCCAGAGAAGAAAAAGATAATGCCAGTTCGATATTTTATTTAAAAAATAAAAATATCATTAAAAAAAATATTAACATTAAATAATTAGTGGTTTGCTACAAACACAAACCTACTAAACCTAATTTAAACCTAAAGTAAAATGTTATCATTATTTTTCCAAATATGCGCACCATTGAACTAATAGCCCTGGCGGATGCTGTATATGGCATGTATGTGAACACAAATAAACCGGAGAAGACATGAATGAATGCTTAGAGTGATGATTTCTATTCAAAATAACGAACGTTACAGATTAATTATTTTGCACTCCTGGCATAAATTAAGAAATGAATGTCACTGCAAACCAGTTTTATTGTAAACAGTGGTCAAATATCGAAGCTGGAGTTCATTTTTTTAATGATGCCCAGTTGTTCCAGATCAAGTAAGAGTGTGATGTTTTAACGAGTAATGAATGTTCAACAACAATAATCTGGGGCCGTCAGCGATGCGGTGACGAGAAAGGGTTGTGACTGATTTGCCTTAAATCATGCAGCCTTTTGAGCAGAGATTTGTTGCTTCTTTTTCCTCTGGCAGATTTTCCAGTTGTTTCAATTATAAACTTCACTTTAATTTATTATTCTATTTCTCATTTCGAAGTGTATGCTGTTTCTTGTGCTTATACACAAATTCAACTGTAGAAAACCATTGAATATTTCACAAGTGGGCATTAAGAAAGGATTTGTTGAAATTAGCTTGCAGAAAGCCTGTTTTGCATGACCTTTGATATAGATTCAAAAGTGACACACAAGCTTACTGTAACTCACCCCTGGGCTATTTCTGCCACATTCCTGAGTCTATGAGGAATATACAGACTATCAGCCAAACTTTATATATAGGTGAGAATTGAATCCCTGCTACCATCTGATATACAGTAAACAGTGTGGCTAATCATCACCATGTTAAAGCAGTGTCTCTGTTACAAAATGATGAGAGAATGGTGAGAGAACATTGTGCATGGTATGTTTTTCGTCTTCAAACCAAACTTGGGTCTTCAGCTGACAAAGTTTAAATCCCGTCTGGCTAGCTCACTTCCCATAATCTTTACGCATTAGGTCAGTAGGCGGAGAGTTGACAGTCGTCTGTGTTATTCGACCACATGAACATTCACACTATAAAAGTAATCCAGTTGAATGCGTTTTCAACTACCTCCAGAAAGTGGACAAGCTCAAAATGTTTCATACCCCGTTTCTACCTTAGAGTCCGATCCGATCGACCAAAATGCATCTTGATACCAGCAGTAAACAGGGCCTTAAATGAATCAACACCTTGCAAAATAGTTACATTTTCTCATGAGATTGGGTTGAGCTACTCTAGCCTTATAAGATACCATCGTTTGGTCAACTTCTAAGGCAGAACCACTTGTGTCCTTTAAGAAAGCAATCTTAAAATCCATTGCAATGAGCTCAATGGGTGGACACAAATCCACCCAAATGGAGGAGGATGAAGTGGAAACAAACATGTCAATGACAAATATATTTAATTCAGTAATGAAAAGTTTTAATAAAACTATATCTAATAAAAAATGACCTACATGACCAATAATGCTTATTGGAGTAGTGCATGAGTCATGTGAGTTCCTGTGTACTTCACTGGAAGAGCACTATTTATATGAAGTCTGTTGCCTACATGTATGCAAAGTATTCTAAATCAGTCACTTAAGAGGTTATTTTTTAATAAGATGCTGCCTAAGAAGTTGAAATAGCAAAAGAAGCAATGGTTTTGAAACAGAGCCATTGTGTTTGGTACCAGAGGGTAAATCCCAGGAATGTGCTTATTCATGCAGCCTATTTATTGATTATGTAAATGCAGTACTCTTTGTCCTCCTTAGTTGTTAGAATTCTAAATGTGTCCGTTCATGCTACTGAACTGGAAATTTGTACCTCAAATTATCTAGATAAATCATCGTTTTCTGCTGCCACTGGTGTAATATAGACTAGACAAATATGAATATAGACAAACAACAATAATTCAGAAGCAATCTGCACAGTACACACGCCTACCAGATATGAAAATCTCATAAGCAGTCAGAGCATGTTTGTCCCCTCTTTCGTTTTCCAAATTAGGTGAGTTCTTGCACCTCTAATTGAAAATGAAAATGAATCAGATGGAAATATGAAAATGAAATGAAACTAAGGAATGCTGCCCCAGAGGAAACCTCTAAAGGAGTTACTGAATATAGTTACATAACCTTTCCAGCCAGAGCCCAAATGGAACAAACACAAATTACAGAGGGTAGCCACTTTCTACTTGAGATTTCCACCAAGAGAAGCTTTTTCCAAGTATCTTGACATGAGTCATATTATGCTTCATGTGAGTGCTTCTGTGACGATCTGCGGCTGGAGTGCCCGCTTGTGCCTCTGGAGGGCACTCCTTCCTAGTTTATTGTTTTCATTGTTTTACCCTGGACTAATTTTGGTTGATTTTATGCACCTGTGTTTTATTAGCTTGTTTAGCGCACCTGTCTTAAGCCTGAGTTTTCCCTTTGTTCATTGCTGAGTATTGTAAGTGTCTTACTGCTTCTAGCGTTTTCCTAGTTTCCGAGTGTCTTAGTGTTTCCGAGTATTTTCTAGTTTCACGGTTCCTGGACTCCCTGCCTGTATCTGGTTTTCCCGTTTGCCTAATCCCTGCATTGTATGTTTGCTGATCTGGACTGCTTACCTGGTTTTGACCCCTGCCTGTTTCCCTGTACTTGTCTTTGGATTCTCCTCTCAATAAAGCCTGCATTTGGATCATCTCTGTCCTTGTTCCACCGTGCAGTTTCATGACAGAATACTCAGCCACCACTGATCCAGCGGCTGAGAGAAACACGGACCTCGTCATGGATCCTACAGCGCAGATTGTAAGCCTCCGTCAAGGAGAACGTCCTCTCAAGGATTTTGTGACGGATTTTTTGAAGCTATCTCGTCGTCAGTCCTACTTAGATGATTTTTGTTTAATGATGTTCTTTCGGGGAGGACTGTCTGAACCGCTCGGCTCTGCTATACCGTTTCCGAGCTCAAGCTGGACTCTTACCCAATATATTGATCTGGCCCTTTCCATGAGCGGTTCGCTTTTCACTGTGGAGTTTTTGGAACTTTTCCTTCACAAAGGACCCGACGATTCGCCGTTGTACAAGGTAACGTTACCCACTGAATCCACGCATCAAGTGTCTCCCGGAGAATCAGCGCTTCACACGTGCTCCACCGAGTCTACCGAGTCAAGTGAGCCTGCCGAGTCAAGTGAGTCATGTCCGCCTGCCGAGTCGAGTGAGTCAAGTCCGCCTGCCGAGTCAAGTGAGTCAAGTCCGCCTGCCGAGTCATTTCCGCCTGCCGAGTCAAGTGAGTCAAGTCCGCCTGCCGAGTCATTTCCGCCTGCCGAGTCAAGTGAGTCAAGTCCGCCTGCCGAGTCATTTCCGCCTGCCGAGTCAAGTGAGTCAAGTCCGCCTGCCGAGTCATGTCCGCCTACCGAGTCAAGTGAGTCATTTCCGCCTGCCGAGTCAAGTGAGTCAAGCGCCACCGAGTCAAGTGAGTCAAGTGAGTCAAGCGCCACCGAGTCAAGTGAATCAAGCGCCACCGAGTCAAGTGCCATATTAACTGAATCAAGCCCAGTGACTCGACGTCGCAGGAGGAGGAGGACTCGTTCGGCTCGCCAGGCTCCGGTGAGCATACCCAGACTCCACGTCCTGCCGGCCCCGCCTCTGCGCCTCGCCTTGCCGGCCCCGCCTCTGCGCCTCGCCCTGCCGGCCCCGCCTCTGCGCCTCGCCCTGCCGGCCCCGCTTCTGCGCCTCGCCCTGCCGGCCCCGCCTCTGCGCCTCGCCCTGCCGGCCCCGCCTCTGCGCCTCGCCCTGCCGGCCCCGCCTCTGCGCCTCGCCCTGCCGGCCCCGCCTCTGCGCCTCGCCCTGCCGGCCCCGCCTCTGCGCCTCGCCCTGCCTGCGCCCTTCGAGCACCTTCCTCCCGTGGATTTCCCCAAGTATTTTTTGGGGGGGGGCAGGAGGTACCCTGTGAGGGCCATGGAGACGACATCGACATGGACCTCGTCCAAGTCTCCTCCGCCCTGGCCCCCTTTCGAGTGTGCTCCGCCCTGGCCCCCTTTCGAGTGTGCTCCGCCCTGGTCGCCCACGCTCCACGGCCCAGGCCCGCCTTGCCTGTGTCCTGGTCCCGTTCCCCTGCACGGGCCTGGCCCTCCGTCCCTCCCCCAGGATCGCCTTCGCTCTGCCCCCCGCCTGGATCGTTTTAGGAGCGTCTGGAAGCCGCTCCTTAGAGGGGGGGTTATGTGACGATCTGCGGCTGGAGTGCCCGCTTGTGCCTCTGGAGGGCACTCCTTCCTAGTTTATTGTTTTCATTGTTTTACCCTGGACTAATTTTGGTTGATTTTATGCACCTGTGTTTTATTAGCTTGTTTAGCGCACCTGTCTTAAGCCTGAGTTTTCCCTTTGTTCATTGCTGAGTATTGTAAGTGTCTTACTGCTTCTAGCGTTTTCCTAGTTTCCGAGTGTCTTAGTGTTTCCGAGTATTTTCTAGTTTCACGGTTCCTGGACTCCCTGCCTGTATCTGGTTTTCCCGTTTGCCTAATCCCTGCATTGTATGTTTGCTGATCTGGACTGCTTACCTGGTTTTGACCCCTGCCTGTTTCCCTGTACTTGTCTTTGGATTCTCCTCTCAATAAAGCCTGCATTTGGATCATCTCTGTCCTTGTTCCACCGTGCAGTTTCATGACAGCTTCACTCTCTTTCTGTCTTTGAAAGTGGTTTGGCTGAGAGCACAAAGGTTATTTACAGTGCTGGGATGGTCAGTATATCTCCACAGGGTGTGACCAGCAAAAGAGAAGGAAGGGTGTGGACCTGGCTCTGTTACACCATCACTTTTAGCCCATCGGGACACTCCTAGTGAGTCACCAACCTAACACCAATCATACATCTCTAACGTGGAAGGATCCTCCACCAAACACCCAGCCATTTCTGCCTCGTCTTGCCCATCATCTACAGCAGGGGTGTCCAATCCTGTTCCTGGAGGTCTACCTTTCTGCAAAGTTCAGCTACAACCCCGATCATCATTGTATGGAAAAGAGAAGCTTGGACATTTTGTCAGATAACTCATTTTGTTTTCCTCAAAAAGTGAGGAAGACTTACAGATTTGGAATGACTTGATTAAGTAAATGATGACAATTTCTGGACAAACATTCACTTTAATTTCCCACTTGGTCTTGCTACACCGTAAAAAGCAGCATAATCTTTCTTTAAATTGTCTTTTTCATTGATCAAGACCCCTTCAATCCTCTCCGACCCAGCTCTCAATGGGATAAATTCCCAGCAGCCAAGGTTGGCATACTATTCCCCTGAGTAACACCACTCCCCAAACCTTTTATTTTATCTTGCTCGCTCTGGTGAGTCACTCTCTGCATATCTGGTGACACTTCCAGGATCAGAGAGCTGCTGCCAGCTCTTTCTGATTCAGCTTATGGTTATACGGGCACGCTTGCTCACACACATGCTTTCCTTCTCATCACCTGACTACCAGGAAGAGTACAGCAGCATGACTGAATGGAAATTATGTCATTAACCCTTGGCCCAACGGGGACAGCAAGAAAGAGTGAGTCAGTGGGTGGCTCAGCAATTCCTGCTGGTCATTATCTCCAGCATATGCATGGGATTGAGCAGGAGATGGGATAAATTTAACCACATACCATTAATAATGCAGCACCCACCGGAAGCCATTAGAGTCTGCAGTTTGTGGATGCGATAAGGTAGTTTATTCAAAACCGCAAATTTTAATCCATGGACAAGAAGGGGGGGACAGTTCATATTGTAAATTGAATTTAGATGTAACACCTTTTGCAGTAAACAGCGCACCAGAGGCCATGAGGATGCATGGTTTTATCTTGTTCTTCCAGATGGTTCCTCGCAGTATGTTTCGGGTCATAGGGGCAGCGTGACTCATATCTAGGTGTGCATTTCCTGTGCAACACGTGAATGACATTAATTTGGTGCTGTCTTGGATACATGGGGAAAGAGGATGTGATTGCAAACAGTGATTTAGCACGGAAAGGACTTGTTTGGTGATAGCTTATTTGCCTTGGGGTCAAGCTGTAATGATCTTACAGTTTAATAAATGTCAACAAATCAACTATTACTGTATTCTATGAAGTGTGATATCCATCATTGACCACCTGTCTGAAGCATATCCAATATCCACAATGCTGATCCACGTCTGTCTGGATAAAGGCTGAATATGTTAACACAGATGCTGAATATACAGTTTGACATTCATCAGAACAACATGACTCAACTCTACATCCCCTGACCAGACAACTGTCCTAATGTGGGTCACCCTCTTCATCTTTTCGTCTCCAGAAACAGTTGTTGATTCTCAACCAGGATGTAAAGGGGAATCTCCCTTCATGGTCTAATCGTCATGAAGTGTTGCTTCTAGACTTCCCCTCTAAGCTAAGCTCTCCATGCAGTCAAACCAGTCAAATCCCTCAGTGCTGTTTTGATGCACCTAGACAAATGTAAGTGTAGGGAATATTTGGTTTTCAAGATTTCACCACATGCGATCACCAGTCATAACTTACATAATGATTACAGACCCTTGTCAATCAGTTACACAACTTTTGGATTTAAAGGGATACTCCACTTTTTTTTGGAAATAGGCTCATTTTAAAACTCTCCCAGAGTTAAACAGTTGAGTTTTTACCGTTTTCGAATCCATTCAGCCGATTTTCTGATATTTAGAAGAATATCAGTAAGCAGACAGTTTCTGGTCTCATTGACTCCCATAGTATATTTTTTTCCTACTATGGGAGTCAATGAGACCAGAAACTGTCTGGTTACTGATATTCTTCTAAATATCAGAAAATCAGCTGAATGGATTCGAAAACGGTAAAACTGTTTAACTCTGGGGGAAGTGTAAAATGAGCCTATTTCCAAAAAAAGTGGAGTATCCCTTTAAGTAATGTTCTTGTGTGTTGGATCTATCCCAGCTTGTCTTAGGTACAGTATTTTAACCTGGTTTAGTTGGTCTCCCAACCTGGTCAAGTTGGTGTTTACAAAATATAAGTATAGACTACAGTTAGATAAAATTAAGATGCTCACATGTAAACAACGTGAAATGTGTTACTTGACTACCCTACATGATAGGACATTAATATATTTTGTAAGAACTTGGTAAAAGTTTTTTAAGCTAGTGATTCAAAGATTTGTTCTTTATCATGTACACTTCTTTATAATATAGTCATCCGTTTTTGCACATGCATAAATCAGGCACTAAAATAAAGAAGACAGCGCATTCAAATAAACAAAACTATCAGTCTGAACAATTCGTTTTTAGTAAATTACCCCCTGAGACTGAGTGGGTTATTTTACCCAACCTTTTCTTCTTCCTCCTCTTCTTGTTATCCTGTAATTCTTTTTTACGTGACTTTTCCTTTTGGACCTAGAATTGAACATCACTTGAAGACACCCAATTATGCTTGTTAATATGAACAAAGATAAGCAAAGTTATCCCAAATGAAAAGAAACCACTGAAATGTCCATTATAAAAGGTGGTCCAGTCTTCTATGCCTTCTATTACCTTGTATGCAAAATCATTAAAATATGCATGGAACAAGCACTATTTTTAAGACATCCTTATCACATAAGGATGCAATATTTTCTATAACTTGACCTTGTAGCTGAATTCAACTTTTTATTTGAAAGACTTTGGATTATAAATGTGCTTAGACATGACCGCCATTTGAAGGTGACATGATAAGGCTGGGCTTTCATATAACACTTTAGCACTTTAACAAAATTGGCAGGACTCTTTTCTCCAGAGCTTGACTCTACATTTCCATCACTTCCCCACATGACTCACTAAATTTGTTCTCAATAAGATCCAATAATGTACAATATCCCACAGGAAAACATTTGTAGCAAGTCTACAATGACTTAAATGTCATACTCTGGCTTTATCTTCCATTGTAAAGGTGTTGTTCTAGAGAATTCAAAGCTGAAGCACAAACTACCACACTGACAATTGTCTGATAAAATACTGTCAAGTTCTTAAAAACACTTTGAACATTTCTTATAACCACCTAGCTATCTAGCAGGCTTAAAGTGCTGTATTATATTTCAAACAGATCATTTCTCACTGTCAGTAATGCACATCAAATCCTACTAGCAGAGGTTTATAAGATTTGATCAGCTTTAATGCCTTTAGCCACAACCAGCGCTTTGCTACAGGAAATCTCATTTAACGTTGCCCCTCATGTCTTGGACTTGGCTTTCAGAGGCTCAGAAAGCTTGCGGTTTGTAACGCTGCAAACAGAAAGCAGATATCAAAATCCATCTTGATCTCATTTACACTCCGGTGGCAAGTTCAGCTAATGTTTTCCTTGTCCATATAAAGAAAAAGCAAAGAAAATAGCGGCCCTTCTGTTGGAGATTATAACTGTGTGTAAACCCGGATTGCACAGGAGCCTGGAACATTCTATGTCTTGATTATACAAATAAGTGGTTCGTTCGGCCTTTTCCATCTTGGAACAAAGCCGCGGTGGTAACGAGAGGCAAACGTTTCCAGTTCTTTCTCGCATCACCGTATCCTCAAGTGACCTCTTGCTTTTACAGACAGAACTAAACGTATAGTAAACCTCCATTTCCAGATTAAAATCAATCAGCCGAAGAAAACAAATGAAGCAAAAAGCCAAGTGGATCAGACACACAGATTTACCATGTTAGCAGTGACCTTCAGAGAAACATCAACATCATAGTTTTTCCCTTTTCATCAGAATGGAGAATAGAAAATCACAGACATATGCATAACTCAAACCCCTTAGTTTTACCTCTAATAAGGGTATTTTTCAACATGTCAGAGGGGATGATTTATTTAAAACTAACAAGCTGTTTTGGAAAATTTGTAACATGCCTTTTTTATTACTTTTACTGTGCTACTGAAATGTATAGGTTTTATAGATTTTTAAAAAAATAATAATTGTCCTAGACCCAGATTTTCAATGTTAAACCATACAAATCTATCATAAACTATTTGTTTAAACTAATAAATCATTTTAAATAAAAATAAAGTAAATAATTGGAAATAATTTTCTTATTTTATTCAAATATTTCTGTGCATCATTTACAATCAGTCTGTGTATGTATAATACACAATTGGACATTGTTAGTTGATACATCAAACAAATGAGTGTGTGTGAAATGTTTTAAGAGTTCACCGATACACCCATACACAACATGCTCTGTTATCCAACATGTACATGTTAATGAGAAGCAAACAGAGGTGTGAAAATTGGTGAGGATGCGGAGTTCTGTTGTGGTGTTCGAGCTGTTCAGTTTGAAGCAAAGACGAGTAAAAGAAAGTTAGAGGATGTCTGCCACATTTTACCCCAAGTGAATGAAGGAAAATGTTGAAATTGCAAAAAGAGAGAGTTTTGCAAAGTTACGCAATCAAAGCTTAGCTTCCCTAAAATTTGGTTTCATTTGTCTTTGAAATAGTAAAATAGTTACATAAAATGTAACTTCTTGCCAACTAAAAAAAAAGAAAGAAAGTGTTTTGGTGTTTTGAATTCTGTGTGGTGATTGATGTTTGGAAAAGTCGTCAAGTAAACAATTACATAATAGTGGTGAAGTTTGAATTCTCGCTGAGTGAAAGAACACACTCACAGCCAGAGGAAAGAGAGGCTCGCCTTGACGTAGACGGGGTTTCAGGTTTCCTGATTCACCGTATCCTCAGATGACCTTTTGTTGTATGTTTCGAAAAATGGAAATACATGTCTCTTAAGTTTCATTAGTAGTCACGGTCTATTTTTACTTATTTCCTGCCCTTTTAGTGTCCCATTACATAATGTAAAAATGACATCAGCTGTTTTTTTATCCCTAAGAAAATTGAAATGGATGTATCGGGTGAAATGAGTTGACCATACAGCACACGGATGATTTATTACCACTACTGCACGAACATCTGGATATGATTGAATAAATTACACTTATACAATCACATTGCTTGCTAATGGCACTTTCATAAGCTTAAAATTTGTTCATTATTATGATCACGTTGCCAGGCAAATAAACATCTACATTATGCATTTCATATGTTGATGGATGGATGGATGGATGGATGGATGGAATAGATAGATAGATAGATAGATAGATAGATAGATAGATAGATAGATAGATAGATAGATAGATAGATAGATAGATAGATAGATAGATAGATAGATAGATAGTTAAAAGCACTTTTAATTTCATTAATACATTTCATTCTAAAATTTAAATGCTACCAAGCTAAATCTTGTCTTTCCCCAGAAATCGTCTCTTTTAAAATATCTTGAGATAATGTTTACATCATCTTCTCTTTTATATTGATCTGACCTCTGTTGTCTTAAAAGGGTCACGGAGCAGTGCCAAATAATTGTGGTGTCAGCATGGTTTTTAAGAGCAGCGGTTCTCTTTGTTGCGGTTCTCCCACGTCGTGCTTGAGTGGCACGTACAAAACGGCTTTGGCTGTCAAACCCTCAAGAGTTGCAGGAGACGCATTGGCATTCACTCCGACAAGCCTAGACCAACACCAGCTGCCGCGTCAGACACACTAGAGGGCAGTGTGTATACAACATGGAGACGTAGGAAATTAAGACACTACCTCCAGAGCACATCTGTGAATTTACAACATGATCAAATTTATTATAAATTGCATTAGCCTTTAAATGACATTACATAACCACAAAAAAAGAAAAGAAAATAAATGATCTGTTTGTCTCCGCTTTGATTTCCTCTCAACTGCCTCATAATGGAGGGCAATGAGCGCAGATAGGATTGCAGGTAAAACAATCAACATGTAATGAGGTGATATTATCATACGAGAGACCATGATACCTCCATTTCAGGGTTTTATTTCATTACATTACGTTGCGTGTTTTCATTCGATTCAGGCAGTCTTCAAGGGCCCGCTAATTAAAACTAAGGCCAATTAATCAAACAGAGGCAACCTACAGGTCAACGCCGGGGATTATATTTAATACAGCCGACAGTGTGTCTGTCTACCTGTCTTTGCTGGGGGTTTTTCCTCCCAATCATCCGTTTAGACTGGGATTGTCTGGCTCTCTTGGCACTAGGCTGACGAGTCGGCATCAAAGAGACATTGCCTCCGTCACATTATGCAGCTCTTCCTTGACCAGGTTTTGATTGAGCGTAGTGATCCAAGACTGATGCCTCCCGGATACTGACTGACTCCAGAGGGAGGGAAAGACAGGAAGACAGGAAGATCTTGTCATCCCGAGATGCACATCAGCGCACATGAGGATAGGTTGGGAGAGATGACAATGTTGGCCACGCTCGGAGGAGTCTGACAGTAGCTCATCTCATTCTGTCTCCCTTTAAATGATGTCTCTCTCTCTCTCTCTCTCTCTCTCTCTCTCTCTCTCTCTCTCTCTCTCTCTCTCTCTCTCTCTCTCTCTCTCTCCTCTCTCTCTCTCTCTCTCTCTCTCTCTCTCTCTCTCTCTCTCTCTCTCTCTCTCTCTCTCTCTCTCTCTAAGACTAGAGCCGCTCAATCACTGCACTGCCTACTTTCTAAAATCTGATTGGATTAGCCACTCGCAAAGCTGATGTAAAACCGCCAAAATATGGATACCTTCATTTTTCTGCACGGCACCAGACTATAAAACTCCTAAACTGAAACATTTAGAAGCCAAATTATTTTTAGTTGCCAAATGTCACACTTGTTTGATAAAGCTGGTTCAGAAGCACTTGAGTTCATTGAGTTCATTGCTTCTCACTGTGTGTTGATAAAGGGATTTTTAGTAATAGATTATGATTATTTGAGTTGTATAAACAACTGTTTTTCTAGTTGCTTGTAAAATAATTTAACTCAAGTTATATATATATAATATATATATATATTATATATATATATATATATATATATATATATATATATATATAATTGAGTTAAATTATATATATATATATATAATATATATATATATATATATATATATATATATATACAGTATAAACCTGTGTGTGTGTGTGTGTGTGTGTGTGTGTGTGTGTGTGTGTGTGTGTGTGTGTGTGTGTGTGTGTGTGTGTCTGCATTACACACACACACACACACACACACACACACACACACACACACACACACACACACACACACACATACACTATTGTATCCATTTCCAGTTTTTTTACAGATCAAGGGATTTTTGAAAGAATTGTATTTACTATATTAAATAAAAATGTTATTCAACAAGGACATATTGAGTTTATAAAAAATGCTGTTATTTTGAATTTTTTATTCATTTAAATGATTTCTGAAGGATCACACACACACACACACACACACACACAACACACACACACACACACACACACACACACACACACACACACACACACACACACACACACACACACAAATAGATATATTCCTCACACAAAGACTCGGAATCTTGGAAAATAACACACAAATGCCTTTACTGGGAATAAATAATTACACCCCCCCCCCCCCACACACACACAAAAACAAAACCCAGTGAAGGTTTGGAAAGGTGGTTCAGCTCACACTCACACACACACATACTCGTCTGGAATGTCACCCCGCCCTGACCTTCCTCAGTTACATCAGTGAATACTTAAATCTGTAGATAGTTTTGTGTGGAATTTCATCCTCATAATTCTTTCATTTAGCAAGCTGCTCGTGAGAGTCCTGTACGGCGCTTTCACCTCGCGTCATACATCAGGCCAGCAGCGGGGTTTAAATGGCTGCTCGCACACATGCTGCGCTCTTGCACTTTGAACTGAGGTTCTTGTCCTCATGTATTTTACATTTACATGAAATATGCATCTTTAAGAAACCCCTCGTATGCCAGGATGCAAGCGCATGTCATTTCCAGGTGTCAAGAGTGCACGCTTTCCTGCTTCCTTCCTGATTCTAATGTGCACATTAATTTGAGGGATATTGGAGGAAACGGTGTGAGTGACTGATTGCTGATGCTATTTCAGATGATTTCTCTAAATGTAGCACTACCTTTTGTCTAGAAAATTATAAAGATCAGCTTAAATATCAATCCCAGGTGACGCTGAGACATTAAATCTGGCATTTAATTTAAAATGAAGGTATTCTTTCTGGGGGTCTGCGTTTAACGTTTGAGGCAGATGCCGTTTTGCAGTCCTGTGTGTGCTGAGATCATTACTGTTCAAGCCAAAACCGCTTCCCACACATGCATGCCATTCCTCGCACTTATGTTTGCATTTTTTTTCATCTCTCGTTTCTCAGTCTTGCTTATTAACTGTCTCTTAACCCTATCAAAGATAGACCTGGACTTGTTATATATGGATGTTTCTTCAGCTTTGGGCACTTTTGACCCTGTGGACATTTATAAACTCCCTTAAAAGTGAAGTTTGTAAGATTTTTTATGTTAAAATATATATTTTATTATTCCAGTTGTATTGTACATTTTCTACCATCAGTATGCCATTCCAACACTATCTCAGGACCAATTCGTACGAATTCTTTTCGATTTTTCAATTCGTTCGAGCCCCGTGATGGGGTCGGGTTTAGGGGCGGGGTCTGAGGTAGGTCATTCGTACGAATTCATAAGATTTTTGCTGAATCGTCTATATTTTACGAGTTGCCCAATTCACAATTGAGGTCATATGAATTTGTGCGAATTAGCCTCCGAGATCGGGTTGGCCATTCTTTAGATTATCTCCGGCAAAAGTCTGAACATTGAGCCTCCCAGGCACCATCAAATCATTGAGAGTGGTCCTCTCAGATCCGTCAATCTCTATCCAACTCAGAGCGAGAGTTTTGGGTGAGGCTACTGTAACAGGGGTAGCCCGAGGGTGTTTAGCCACTGTGGGACCATGACTGATACGTTAAGGCTCTGATATACTGTACTTCAAGCTAAATCAAAGAATGAACTTGTATGATGTCATTTTGAACACAATCAGGCAAAAACGAAGTAATTTCAGTAGTTTGAAACATCAAGTCAAAATTGCCGAATTGCAGAGCTTGTGCAAACAATCACTTTGTTATAATCAGATGCTTTCTTCAAGTACCCCGTATTCAATAATGTTCTCCCTCATCTTTGATTACCAAAATTACATATTTAAAAGTTTTTTCCTCGAAGAAAAGGATTCATGCCTTAAAATAGCTTGAATGTAACTCTACACCCTTGCCTTATTTAGTATATGCGGTTCTATGAATATGAAAATAAGCCCCACCTCCACTCACTCACAGCAGCTCAGAGATCCACTAGTTGGTGATCACACGTTGACCTGATTGGTTACAAGGTAGTTTGTGACGTCAGAAACACCAGTGATTTCAAACCATGTTTTGAGACTGTCTTTGGTTCACTACAGTTTTAAGGAGAAAATACTCAGTAATGGTGTTGACTTGTGAATTTGTACATGGTTTGTCTTAAAGCATATTAAATACACCACAGAGACATATAAACAACATTAAAAGCTGGACTTACTACAGGGGGACTTTAAATAATGTTTAAGTTAATGGGTTTAACTAATGTGTTTATTATCAGAGAGACACTCTCGTTTGCTCTAGACAGATTGTTCGTCTGCTCACTTGCTTACTCATGACACATAGCAACACAGCTAAAAGTATTTATAAAAGTACCTTTAATTGAAAGTAGCCTACTTTTATCTGTTGAATCATGCATTTACCAGCATGTTTTAGTTGGGGAGGTGCGGCACACGAAAGGGGAGTTTGGGTTGTTTGAAAATAAGTGCCACAGAAACGTCTCGGCTACATATGTAACCCTTGTTCCCTGAAGGAGGGAAAGGAGATGTAGTTGACGTGTCGACTGATTGGGATCACGCTTAGGGAGCCTGTCATCTCCGAGTACTGTTAAAACGAGCCAATGCACATTGGCGTGCGAGATCTGCATCTCACACTCCGCCCTGTGGAGTGGGTATAAATATGGAAGTGGATGCACGCACCAGTTGTTTTTCGCTGAGGAGCCGAGCGGAGCCCGGAGTCAGCGGTAGTCCAGCAATAGTGGTGATGGGACTACGTCTCCGTTCCCTCCTTCAGGGAACGAGGGTTACATACTTAACCAAGATGTTCCCTTTCAGTTGCTCACGTTCGACGTAGTCCACCAGTGCATACGAGTGATGGGGCTGGCTTCAGAGGTTCGACAGGGTTCGGCTAATAAGGGGAACTCTACTGGAGCAAGAATTGCACACGCATCCAGTCCATAGGAGGGGAAAGGCGCAGCAAGCCGACACTTCAAACCGGGCTTACAGTGAAACTAGCTTCATGTTAAGGGAGCCCACGGCAAGCATCGGTTCGACACATAGGCTAGTTCTCTAGCGAACGTGATAGGTGTCGCCCAGCCCCCAACTCTATTTAACATCTGTTCAGCGAGGCACTCTGTGTCATTGTCTGGGAGGGAGCAATACTCTCACTTAGGAGGAGCTCACCACACAGGTGGGCACGTGGATCTTGGGAAAACTATCTCACCAAGATGAAGGCAACCACATGTAGAAGGCAACCACATGTAGTGGGCTAACCTCTGCTTGGAAACAGGTCTGAGGTCCAGGCTTTGCATTCTGAGCACGTATAACTGCAATGCGTGCAAGTCCCTACCCTTTAGATAGAGAATAAGCAAGCAGGAGAACTGTTTCTCTAAAAACAGGATTTTTAACTCACTACCTGCAGGGCTTAAGGGAGGCCTCTGCTGTGCAGTAGCACCAGAGATAAGTCCTAAGAGGGTAAAGAGCTGCCTCAGAACAGAGGCAAGGCAGATTCAGTCTCCTTGCTCCCCTCAGCAACCTGACGTTTAAGTCGTGCTTGCCACGGATTTGTATCTGCATCCGGATGTCTATCAAAACAGAGGCAACAACATTTTGAGGTGGAGGAGACAGCCCTCACTCCAACCCATTAGCAGAAAAGAAAGCACTGAAGTGATTGAACACTTTCGGGATCTCCTCAGGGAGAGAAGACTCAATTTAATGAATAGGTTCCACTTCTAAGGGGGAGCAAGCATCATTTGTTAGAGGGTGCTCTCACAGAAATGATGGTCTCTATGGCATAAAAATTATTGCGGTAGTAACCAGAACCTCCTTGTCCCGTTCTTTTTAGAACCAGACCTGGAACTCTCCAAGGTCTAAACGTGGGTGCCATCATGCCCCATCCCTGAGAATGTACTCAGAGGAAGGAGTCAGGAAGGGCTGTCGAGAGGAGAGGTCTGGTTGGGCCAATAAGGGGCAACTAGCAAGACCTGCTCCATCTCTTCTCTGACTTTAGTACAGTTGTGTTTAGCACAGTCTTTCTGTGTCGAGGGATGTCCAATCAGACAGAAGAAAAAACAACTGGCGGAGGGACGAGTCTGGAGGGACAACAGATGTAACTGTGCGACAACGAAGGGGTCCCAAACAGCTGGACCGCTTGGGGGACGGAGTCTCCACTCTCTCCGGGCCATAGGCTGTCGTGAGGCTCGTCAGTGGCACGATTGAGCAGGCCAGAAGTAATAAGTGAAATGAAACAACCTAGGAAGCTTCTGACTCCAAGGAAAAGGTGGTGGGCGAGTTGCAACATGCGAGGGGAGCGTAGCTCAACAGTTGCCATGTTGTCTTTTCAGACCAAGGTGAACTGCAAGCAACTCAGGGCAATGGATGCCAATGCAGTCGGAGGTCCGCCCAGACCTCCGTTACTGCATGCTCTTTGTATGTGGCCCCTGAGCCGGTATTGATGGAGACTTGTTCTAGGAGCCATTGGCCCAGAGAATCAAAAGGTCTGTTATAGACTGAGGGTTTGGCGGCAGGCCAGGTTGCTTTCACACGGAGCGTGCCGCTCTGCCACGGCCACCTTCTCCTTTAGGATCAGGACCCCTCTTGCCCTACACCACACTTTGGGCACCATCTTCCTCTGTCACACTGTTCTCATGAGCTTCCACAGAAGCCTTAGGACATGCGACGTGTTCTTGTACACCTTGTATGGGACTCCATTAGGACCTGGGGCTGATGCCGCCCTTGTCCGTTGTACTGCCTTTTCCACAGATTGGAGGACCAGTCTCCATCTGATATTCTGGAGAGTTGATTGGTGGGATGCCAGGTGGAATGGTCATCCGTTCATGTCGTCTTGGATCAGACTGTGTCAATTCAGGTGATCCTTCAGGTCTTTCCTCGCTGCCTTCAGAGATCCACTTTTCTCTCTAATGAAAAGGCTAAAATGCCTTCCTATTCACCCTCCAAGGCTTTCTTCCACTGCTTCCGAAGTTTCCTCCTCTGTTGGATGAGGTGCTTGATCTCTTGTTGCCTCCTGGATGTTGGCGCAATTGGAAACTTTTTCTGGCCTTTCCCTTCTTGTATACCAAAGCGTTCTGCTCCATACCGGTGGATGATATCCCCCATACTCTCCAACTTCTTTTCCGCTGTTCCTTTAAGTTGCTCTAGGGTCAGGGACAAATCACTGTTGATTGCTTCCCACTGTTTCTTGTCGGCAGCAGGTGGCCATTTCACTCGTGGTCTGTGCCTGACCAACCTCCTCTCGATCACAGGTCTGGAAAATTGGATGGGATTCTCTGATGTTGCCATCTCTGTGCTTCAGGGTACTTCCTCCATGACAGTGGTGCTGATGCACTTCAAGCTGTGGTTTAGGTCCGGTTGCTGTGGTTTATTCGACTGACTTGACTCCTTCAGCAGAAGGTAGTCAATGCGAGGCCCATGTCTCTCATTTCCCAAACACTTTCTCTTCCCCGGATGAATCCTCAACCTATGGTATGACGTTACTTTCCTCCATCCGCAGGCACATATCTGAAGAGTGCGGTGTGCTGCTGCAGATGTAGCTACGACAATTCCTGTGGTAATTATATTTCACAATATTACTGTTTTGATTTTTGATCAAATAAATGCAGCCTTGGGGAGCATAATACACTTATTTCAAAAACATTAAAAATCACATTAATGACAATAAAAAACAATAATACATTTCATATTCTGTCTCATATTTCATTGTAAGTTTAATCTACACCGTTGTCTTTTAACAAATACACTAACATTTGACGAAAATGTATGAGAGCCAAAATTGTTGGTGAAAAGGACACAAAAACTGTACTGTACTGTAATTTATGTATTTTGTTTCGCTAAAATGTAAAATTTTCACTAATAGTAGTTATATAAATGGTTTGTTTATTTCACTATTTTTAGATTATCATAACACTTAAATATAAAATTTTATATTTTAAGATTAAAGGTTCTTTATGGGCATCTATGGTTCCACCATAAACATCTGTTACGATTCTATTGTTAGATCGCAACAAAGTAAATGAGACGCCACACAACCGCTGCATAAACAATACGATTTATTTAACTAAAGTAAGAAACATGAAATGTCAAGTGATCAGTGTAATTGTAAGTCAACGTGTCAGCATGTAAATGTAAGTAGCAAGTTCAAGTGACGTCAGTCCAACCAAACATAATCAACGAAAGGTCCAATTCAAAACATCATAATAGGGAAAGATGGATCAAATGAGAACTTCGATGCGCTGGTGGTTTCCCATTACCCACACATCCCGTCAACTCTCCGGTAGCCTCATGAGCAGCAACAACACCAGCGAACAATAGTTCCCCTCTCTGTTTGACCCAGTGTATTTTAAAGCACCATGATTTCATTCAGGTGTAAAGCCACACCCTCCAGCAATCACCTGTAACTCGAGGACAAACACACAACTATTCACTGAGCTGTCACACATCCAAGAAACTTTTCCATCACACAAAAGGTTCTGTATAATGGAACAAGTTTCTTCAGATTATTAAATGATTCTTCACACTAAGAAAAAAAGGGTATTTTAAGAACAGTAAACTTAAAGTTACTTTGGGGAAATCATACATTACAAGCATTAAAACTGTAGTCAATTATAGCAAAAATAAATTATGAACACTCCTAGAAGAAAAAGGTTCTGTTAGGCGCTTCGTATTAGGGGTTCCCATCATGAGATCATTTTATGGATTTAAACGTGGATTTTATGGATTTAATTAATTAATTAATTATCACTCGGGAAAAATAGACCTGTTAACATGAAAGTATTTTGCAGTCATTTGACATTTCTCCTAGAAACTTTTGCACATAAAGGGTTCTTTAATATTGAGATTGGCATCCTAGGGTTCTAGAACCTTTTTTCTAAGAGTAAAAACTGTTTTTATGTGACAAATTATTTATTGCAATAATAAAAAAGCTTTCTTAAATCTGTTAATAAAAAAAAATCAACCCCTGGGACTAAACGTGCCCGTTGTTGAAGAAACTCTACACTCAGTCTGTTTCATATGTTTATGTATTTATTCAGACAGGCAGCAAAAATCGGATTTTGTTTTTGTTTTTTTGCATATCCAAATCAAATCACAAAACAAAACCGCATGATATTTGAATATAATTTCCAGTTTTGGAATGTGACTAACATTACACACAGTGCAGTATCCTAGCTGTGTCTGAATTCACTTATTTACAGCTCTCATTAACTGAGTGAGTGAATGGGTGAGCGCTTTCAGACACATGATACATAAATGTACAGGGCAACTCTACCTTACGAGTTTAACACCACAGAAAGATGTCAAGATTGACATGAGCGTTTCATGCTTTTAGCTGTTGCATGAGAAAGTCTCTTGGAGTCACACATCATTATTATAGCAAACCAAAAGATTCATTGTATATTGACCACGCTGTCAGAACAAACAAATCAGATTTCATTACTTAAAGATCTAGGATTTTTTCTTGGATCTATCATATCGGCTGCAAAGGGGACACTCATGGGCACCCTTCTGAATCCTAAAATGACAAATGGGGACATACAGTCTGGCGGACTTAACAGACACGTGCATGCGGTGGCCATTGTGAGCCCACAATACCGTAAGTGCACATGAAGTGTGTCATTTGGGAAAGGGCCTTACTCCCGATTGTGAAAGCATTGTAAAAAACATGTTTGTGTGCAGGATGCACTACATGCAAAATCATAAAAAATAAGACTGTTCAGCTTCAGATATTCACAGGTGTCAGCCTAATAACTAATCCATTACACTCAGAGTAAAACCCATAATGGAAAAAGAAGCACTTAAAGAAATTCACTCGAGACCAGAACCGACCTCTTCCGCCAAACCACCTATAAACATGCAGTCGGCCTGTGAAAGAGCTAAACTCAGCAAGCAACATGTCTCTTTCTTCCGTACGTTGACCTGGTCTATATTATATCCAGATGCATGGGTTTAGATTTAAATCTTGGCTTTGGAAGACTGACTAATAAATTGTAAAATCACAACATTTCCTGTACTCTGCACCTTGTGCTGTCAGGTGCAAGTGGCGTAGCTCTTTCATAAAACAGATCTCCTTGCTTTCTGAGTTTTCTGTTTGCAAAACCAATCAATTCAGAATGAATCAGAGAAAGAAGCAAGCCAGTATTTTGCAGCAAAGCGTTTGAACGTGTTCCAGTGCCTGTCGTATTATATAATCCATCCACATACTGCAGTTCACACATACACACAAATGAAAAGAGCGTTTGGCACATGCCGCCAGCAGCTCTATTCCTGATGACTAACTCCACTGGTATGTTATTGATGAACTCACATTATTTACTTACTGTAACTGGGCCCTTGGAGAAATACCGTCTTCTGTCACGGTGAATTAACTTCATATTATATCTGATACACAATCTTATAGTGACACGAATGAAATTAGAGAAATTATAAAAACAAACATGAAGCCTTTTCAAACATGAAACAACCCCCCTCCCCTCCCCTTCCTTTCTGATTAGAAACAGACTTTTACAACAGAAAACAAAAGTAAAAGGTACCGTTAAAGTGTTTGTGTGCATGTGGCTCATTAGTAAGATTATTTAATTTTGCTTATTTTTAACTTAGGTGCCAATTATAACTTTATAATGTGTGCAAGGCTTCCAATTATTTTAGCTGAACAAAAACATTTTGTTATACTGCTTATTGCAAACTATTTGTTTTATTATTTTCCTTTCCTTTATTCATAATTATAAACAACTTGTTTCTAGAGTAAACTGTTTAGTGCACTTTATCCATTTATTTACCCATAGTGGCTAATGAATCAGAAGTCTCACACATCTACAGGAAATAGGGAAAATAAATTAAAAACATTAAATTACAAAAAAAAAAAGGGTAGCAACTTTTTAAGGTTTTACAGAAAAAAACTTACATTTACAGATTTCCGGTTACATTTAAAGATTCAAAGATTTCCGGTTGCATATGGATGCAGTTCCAAATTTTGGGTGAATTGTTTATTTACATTTATGCATTTGGAAATTTTAACCAAATAAACTTTATATTGCATTCAAGGTATACATGTGATACGTTCAAGCAGTCTTTGGGAATCGAACTCGTGACCTTGCACATTCTCCCTTTTTTGAGTTACAGACAGTTTGACCAGCAGAAACTCTCAAACTCTTTTTCTTCTCATTTATATTTATTATGTTGGCTATAAAACATTAGCAAGATATTAAAACAATAGTGAATCTTACCATAGTAGCAATTTGTTATATTTTTCTAGCAATGCTAAAACATGCTAGCAACATGCTAACTCAATGTGCTAAAACATGTTAAAACCAATATTAAATGCTAACAACATGCTAAAACATACCATAAACATGATACAACTAAAACTGTTCTAACATATCATATAAATGTGCTAGTTGTGTGTTAACATGCTAAACAAGCAGCATGTTAGGAACATGTTAATACAATGCAAGCAAAGCTTAGCAACATGTTAGCAATGTATTGGGTGTCTACCTTTAAGCCTTTAAAACTTATGTATACCTTTAGGCCAGTATTTTTAATTATTTTACTGTTTTATTTTTTATGAACTATTATACATTTTTGAAAAAAAATAATTCAAAATGCAGAAAGTAATGATACACCAACTGATAAAATGTTATTTCAGTAATTGTATTCAGTAAAATGTCAAATGTATTTATTGTAACGTGTATATTCATATTTTGGTTTGGTTCCGTTTCTGTTTTATGCTTATGTGTGTGGACCTTGTCATGGTTCTGCCTTCTTGTCTATGTATTTTCTTAGTCTTAAGGCAGGACCATGACAGACTCATGTTTTGTGTTCAAGCGCATGGCCTATTGTCAGGGCCATGTGCTTGTGTTGTCTCGTCTCTTAACCCCGCCCTCTTGTTATCCTCGTCTTGTGATTATTGTCTAGTCAGTTTCACCTGTCCTTGTCATTAGTGTTCCCTTTATTATCCCTGTGTGTTTGCTGTCCTGTGTCGGTTCATTGTTTCACTTTGCCATACGTAACTTGTGAGTATCCTGTGAAGTCCTGTCATTGAAAGTTATTGTGTATCTAGTCATTGTTAGTGTCTCGAAGTGTTGTTTGTTTTCTAGTAATTTGTCAGTGTCGTTGTCTAGTTAGTCACCATAGTCCAGTCTTGTTTTGCCCCCCTCGTGGGCTTTGTTTTCCCGTTTTTGTTGAATAAACCTTGTGTGATCATATTCTGTCTGCGTCTGGGTTCATCCGCCGATCTCCTCATAACAGACCTAGGCTACGTTTTGACTGTTAGTCCAAATCCAATTTTGTGCATATCCGAAATACAATCAGATTTAGCAAGTGTGAACGGCAAAAAATTGCATGAAATGCTATATTGGCTATGTTCACTCTGTCAATCCAAATTATTTGTGTATCCGATTGGAATCTGATATAAAATTATTGACTGTCCACATTATGTATTGCAACTGTTCCGATCCGATATGTGTGTCCATGCGTTGGTTAGGCATATGCCAGAAACAAACTAAAAAAAGCAACCGCAACATGTAGGGGTTAGCAATAGAGATGTTGTCTTATTTACAACATGACAATGTGTAGCCGGTGCGCTGGTCTACTGCATCTTCTGAAGCAGCGTCAGAAACGTAGGAGTCTGGTATGAGCGGCTTTATTCCGTGCTGTCTTCTCCGCCGGTCTCAAAACATTTCTCCATGACCGATTTCAAATCACGTACTTCCAGGCAACTGCCATTGAGATGAATGAGAATGCTAACGAATAGTTTTCCCCAGGTATTATAGACATCCTTGACCCTGGCCATGTAAAAATGTTCACATGAATTCAATACAGCCTCCACTTTCATTTATAGTTGACAGGTGTGAAATACATCAACTCTTTTTAGACTCTTCAAACTCAAAGCTAAATGACGGTCACAAATGCGACTAGTGAGATTAAACGGGTTAACTACGGGCGCATTTCAAAGGCATAGCACACATAAAAAATTGAACATGCATATCATTATCATTGCACTGCTGGAAGTCAGTAGCGCTCAGTCTATGATAGTGAAGCAGAAAGGATAAAGGATAGGCCTGACTCAGCATGACATGTGCCTCAGGAATGCGAGAACCCCCTTTTAACAATCATTCCGAGGTCTCCGTGCAGCGCACAGCCTCTTTAAGGAGAAAAAGAGAGCGGCAGAAGGTGGACAAGATACTTCAGACACTTCTGTGAAAGCACAAGACAGCAGGTTGGCATACAGACTGGCATAGCGAGCACATGGGAGAGCACTCAAAGGCTGCACCTTCAGAGAGAGTTGGCACACAGCCGTGTTTAGCACACAAAAGGCTAGATCAAAGCCCTCCACGGCACCCCTACCCCACTTTCATCTGCTTTCCCACACCTGACATCAGGCAACCGCAGGGGCAATTCTTGCTCAGAGGTGCCCTCTCCGTTTCTTCTTCTGTTCTTCAGCATTTCACTCCTGTTCCTCATTCTCTGTGACTCAAGCACGGCCATACCTTTGCTAATCACAGATTAACCTCTGTTGGATATTTCTCAAGGCTTTCCTGCAAATAAACACCAGGGACTTACAAAAGATGGGTATCTGGAGCAGACGGTGTACCTTAGAGTTTCTAGTCATATTTAAACTCTTCAACTCTTAAATCCTTGAAATCTCTTTTCTCGGAAATCAATTCATCAACATTTTTGGTGGGATTGTGGTCCCTCCTATTATTGTACTACAATATAATCACGTACATCGTACACAGTCATTCTCAAGCTGATTTGTATGCTTTATTTGAGAAAGATTACTTTAGAATGTTTAAGAAATAATTTCCCAGCTCAGGCCAAAGACAACATGTAAGGGCTGTAACATGCTCAACTCTGTTATATTTAAAATAGTGTAAGGTTGCATAAAGTGTGAAAATGTCTGCCGATATAAAGTTTTGTTTGCTCTTAGTTTCTGTTTTCATGGATTTCTGGCTTATTATTTTCAATCACATGTGTTTCTTTGTCTTAGTTTCACGCCAGTCATCAGTTGTCATGGACACTCATCCAATCATAACACCTGTTCGTTATCATCTCATTATCACTGTGTATTTCATAAGTTGCTCTGTTTCACCCTTCAGTTGTTGTTCGTGTTTGTGGGTAGAGATGCTAGTACTTTGGCTTCATCTTTGAGTTTGTTGTCATTAAAATACCCTTTGGTTTATTGAATCTGTTTTAAACTCTCCTAAATGTGAATTTGTGAAAACGGTGATGTCATGCGCATGGATATTACGTGTTCGGTCTATAGGCGCGTAGTGTTTCTTCACAAAGTGATATCGCCAACTACTGGCCTGACATGGATAATACAGTGTTTTTTGTTGTGTTCGCGGATCCATGTGAACGGGGATCATTTTGACAGCGTTGTCGTCTGTACCCAAAAAACACATAGAAAAAACTTTTCTGTTTATAGTACATCATTGTTGTGTAAATGTACCCTTAAGTAGGACTTCGGAAACTCTCTTTAAGTACACTTAAGTGGCTTTTTATTTAATTAATATAAAATGATCGGCAAGTGCACTTTCAATAAAATTAAGCACACTTCTTTTTTACATGTGTGTGTTTGAACTATGTGGTTCATTTTATGAAAGCAATGTTTTACAGGAGAATTGTTAACTGGGTTGAGCAAAATATTCATGGACAAATACAGAAATTCAAAGGCGTACAGAAACAAAACTGCATAGAGAAAGAATGATATTTTGTTTTCAGTAAAAGCAATATTGCATAAGCAATTAAAATGTAATAGTGATGAATGGATACAAGCAAACTGAAATAAATCTTACAAAGCTATTATGTTTTGAAATATATTTTGCATTACTCTCTAAACAGAGTTAATTATATTAAATAACGTGAATAAATTGAGTATATTGTTATCAGTTATTAAATCCTTTGCCATAAGAAGAAATCAGTAAGGATATTTACTCAATATTTCTGCTTCAACACAGAGCAGCCAGAATACAATTATCTAAGTATTCTTTATTGATCTTTAAAACATTACAGAAAACCACAGCCTAATTCTATATTAATAGCATAAAACTCTTTTTACACAGGATGGGAATGGATGTACAGCCTGGGTGAAAAGTATCTCAGCGGTCACCTTAAATTGCAAAAGTGCAGTGAAATGCATTTTGGGAAACGGTAACAAGCCCCCAGGGCCTGTCAAAAAATGAAAGCAAAAGAAAGGAAAGACAGCAGAAGGAACAAATCTCTCTTTCTGCGGTACAGTGTTGAATGTATGATTCGTATTGTTTCAATCAATCCCAATTTAATAGACAGCAACCCAGAGAGAACCTTTGGGGAATCATGAAGTCTGACAGATGAAAACTTACTGCTATCATCAAAGACTGCGCCAGCACCTAGAGCTTTCAGACGTGAGGGATCAACGCAAAAAATGTGGCGATACACATATTCTTACGGGCCACAGCATGGCAACAGAGCCGGAAATGGTGGCATGCACAGGTAACTCACTCACCACAGTCAGATCTGACACAGTTTGGCCATTGTAAAAATGTATGCTTGTACAACCCAAGATGGATCTTCTATAAGGACACGTATATGGAGGCATGTTGGTGCAGGTTTAACAGCATTGTTTTCTGTATTCTCTCTTAGAAACCTGGGGAACAGCTGTTAGGGTGAATTAGGGTCTCAGGAACTTATACTTTTCTTTTTGCTCAGATTATACATCATGAACTCAATGGTTGAGCGAACATAGGGAGCAACAATTTGTGGTAGATATCACCATTTCTAATGCTCAGTTGCAAAGTTACTGATTGCAACAATCCCCTAACACAAAATATTATTTTATAATATATTTTAATGTTTTCTTTAATCGATTCACCGAAATTATTTGATTGATTCTTCAATTAGGCCACTTTATGAAAATGAGATATCTAATTATTATGAATAATAATTAGAGAAACAATCATTGCCTTGATTAACCTGGATTTTTGTATGTGTAATGGGGCGACTCCTAATAATAATAATATTAGTGCTGTCAAATCGATTAATCGCGATTAATCGCATCTGACATAAGTGTTTGTTTAGATATGCGTGTGTGTAAGTGTTTGTACATACATACATACACACACATATGTATCCAAATACACACACATATATATATATATAACACAAACTTTTATGTTGGATGCGATTAATCGCAATTAATCGATATGACAGAACCAAATTATATGTAAATTGGGATTTATTGTAAAAAGTTTGGTGAGATCAATCAATCAATCAACATTTATTTATACAGCCCTTTACAACACTCAAGGTGAACCAAAGTGCTTTCCAAAAACAACAACAACAATACAATGCAAAATATAAAAATAAAATATATAATCAAGATATATAATAAATGTATGTCACAAAGAAAACAAAGAAAACAAAGAAAGAAAACACAGAATGACTCAACCAATGCTACGATATAAAAGCCAGTCTAAATAAATAAGTCTTAAGCTTAGCTTTAAAAGGGCCTAAGTCTGTGATTGTTCGTAAGTCGGCAGGTAGCTTGTTCCAAAGTCTTGGCCCAGCTACAGAAAAGGCCCGGTCACCCCAGAGTCTGTACCTTGTCCTTGGGACTTCCAACAAGAGTTGAGTTGTTGATCTAAGAGTCCTGTTTGACTCTCGCAAAGTTAGCATCTCAGTTACGTAAGGTGGAGCAAGGCCGTTGAGAGCTTTAAAAACAAACAATAAAATCTTAAAATCAACTCTAAAAGAAACAGGAAGCCAGTGGAGCGAAGAAAGAATTGGAGTTATATGCTCACGTTTGCGTGTATTAGTTAAAAGGCGAGCTGCTGCGTTCTGCACCAGCTGAAGGCGCCTGAGTGATGACTGTGAGACTCCCACGTAGAGTGCGTTACAGTAGTCTAGTCTTGAGCTAATAAAAGCATGAATAGCTTTCTCAAGATCCGAACGATTTAAAAATGGTTTGACCTTGGCCAATAGACGTATTTGAAAAAAACTTGCTTTTACCACGCTGTCAATTTGTTTATCAAATTTAAGGCTACTATCAAAAGTCACACCGAGATTTCTGACAGTCGGTCTAAATTTTGAAATTAATGTATTTGGGTCAGCGTTTGCAGACTCGCCAAATAAAATATATTCGGTCTTATCTTCATTCAAATTAAGGAAGTTTTTTCCTAACCATAATTTAATGTCGTCAATGCAATCAATTAGTGACCCAGATGCATCACTATTTGTTGGACTCATCGGCAAATAAATCTGCAAATCATCAGCATAGCAATGATAAGCTATGTTATGCCTGGCTATGATGGACCCAAGGGGCAGCATATAGAGTGAAAATAAAACCGGTCCAAGAATAGAGCCTTGTGGCACCCCGCAGGAAAGAGAAGTAGTAGAAGAGGACGAATTCCCAATCACTACAGAATAGGTTCTATTAGTCAAATAAGACGAAAACCACTGAAACGCAGTACCCTTAATGCCAACATAGTGATTAAGGCGAGACAGAAGGATTGCATGGTCCACTGTATCAAAGGCCGCCGTGAGATCAAGAAGCACTAAAATAACGGGGCTCTTAGAATCAACAAACCGGGCAATATCGTTGTGTACCTTTAACAGTGCAGACTCAGTACTATGGCGCGATCTAAATCCTGATTGAAATTTCTCAAACATAGAGTTATTTTCTAAAAAAGAATGTAATTGGAAAAAAACAACTTTTTCTAAAACTTTTGACAGAAAAGGCAAGTGAGAAACTGGTCTGAAATTAGACAGAACTGAGGGATCCAGATTCGGTTTTTGGTCCCACTTTATATTAAGTGGCCCTAATACCTGTGAACTTACATGGTTACTAGATATGTACTTAGTATGTAACTACAGTGTAAATACACATTGGTACATAGTATTTACAACTGTAATATCTGTGTAACTACACATATGTAACAACCCACGGAAAGGTATATGTAAGTACAAATGTGTAACAGGACATTGGTAACAACACTTTTTCCACTACAGTAAGTACACATGTGTAACAGGCATTGTGTAACTACATTTTGTAACAACAATATGTATTCACACAAGTTGTTCCACTTCCACACGCAGTCTTCCATACTGTAGTTGCCAGTTAAGAACACACTGAAACCATGATGATTCCTATGTGTATACCATGTATTTACTATATGTCCGACAGGACTTATGTTGAATTACAGCTAAAGTTTTCCCTTGTGGTACCAGTGTACTTACATGGTAACTCCTTAGGAACTCTGCACTTGATACAATGTGTTCAATTGTCATAACTTACTGTGTATTATGCAAAACCCAAACCTCTGTGCAACACTGTATTAACAGTGTACTTACATGGTAACTCCTCAGGAACTGTCCACTTAATATAAAGTGTAAAATGGTCATAACTTACTCTGTAATATGCAAAACAAAACCTCTGTGCTACACTGTATAAACAGTGTACTTACATGGTAACTCCTCAGGAACTGTCCACTTAATATAAAGTGTAAAATGGTCATAACTTACTCTGTAATATGCAAAACCCAAACCTCTGTGTAACACTGTATTAACAGTGTACTTACATGGTAACTCCTCAGGAACTGTCTACTTAATATAAAGTGTAAAATGGTCATAACTTACTCGGTAATATGCAAAACCAAAACCTCTGTGCAACACTGTATTAACAGTGTACTTACATGGTAACTCATCAGGAACTGTCTACTTAATATAAAGTGTAAAATGGTCATAACTTACTCTGTAATATGCAAAACCCAAACCTCTGTGCAACACTGTATTAACAGTGTACTTACATGGTAACTCCTCAGGAACTGTCTACTTAATATAAAGTGTAAAATGGTCATAACTTACTCTGTAATATGCAAAACCAAAACCTCTGTGCAACACTGTATTAACAGTGTACTTACATGGTAACTCCTCAGGAACTGTCAACTTAATATAAAGTGTAAAATGGTCATTACTTACTCTGTAATATGCAAAACCAAAACCTCTGTGCAAAACTGTATTAACAGTGTACTTACATGGTAACTCCAAAGGAACTGTCCACTTAATATAAAGTGTAAAACGGTCACAACAGAGACCATCTCAGCAAACCCAAACCTCTCATAGGTTTATTAACAATAACATTAAAATATATTTTGAGCCACTAATCCTACTCATACCCCTAAACCTACCCATAACCATTCCTTAAAACTACGTAGGCTAGCTGCTACACTTATGAAGAAAAAAACCCCATAACAGACAGACAAGTAACGTTATAAATTTCACAACAATTTGTTTATTGCGAAAATGTCAAAACCGGTACCAAAAGTGGTTCACATGATGATGCGTTGCAGCCGCAGTCCTCTCTGGCAGTATTATAATAGTTGTGTATGAGGTACAGATCAGAATATAAATTATTAATCCATGAAAATGTTAATCTGGTTTCGGTTCGCTCTGTGTGAAGGCACGCACGCTTCTCTGTAGCCTACTACACCGACTGAAACACGGCATGTCGCAATCTGTGACGAAGCAGGCGAGAGCCAATGAGCGTTTGATATCACGGCCGTAAAACATGTCGTAACGCTTCTTGAAGGCGCAATTTTTGAATTTGAATTCATCACCAGCGCGCCTGAGCGCGGGATTTGACGTTTGCGGTCGCTGCTGAGAAATGGAGATGAAGATCATAAAGGGCTGAATTTGGATCTGTTTCTTGCAAACAACGTATGGATTCTAAATATTTGGATTACATCAGGTTAATAAAATTGATGTATTTTGTGAATTTATGTTGTGTTTTTTTTAAGGAGAAAACACTTTTTGTGTATCACAGTAAATAAACTAAATGCTACAAAATGGTTAAATGATTAAACAAGGTTTTTTTGTAAGGTTTTAAAGTGTAGGCTATTCTTGTTTATTGTTTACAGAACACTGTAATTTACCGTAAAGGCAAATAGGTCACCACAATGTCAAATCCAAAAATATAAAATAAAGAGTAAATCTTTAAAAGTGCTATGCAGTAATATCCCAGAATCTATCAAAGCATAACTATCACATTTATATTTCAGAGTTTACTATCCACTACGTAACCTTGTGTTTAGCATTTACTGTGGTCCACAACAATGACCCTGACAGTTCCTGAGGAGTTACCATGTAAGTACACTGTTAATACAGTGTTGCACAGAGGTTTGGGTTTTGCATATTACAGAGTAGGTAATGACCATTTTACACTTTATTTTAAGTGGACAGTTCCTGAGGAGTTACCATGTAAGTACACTGTTAATACAATGTTGCACAGAGGTTTTGGTTTTGCATATTACAGAGTAAGTTATGACCATTTTACACTTTATATTAAGTAGACAGTTCCTGAGGAGTTACCATGTAAGTACACTGTTAATACAATGTTGCACAGAGGTTTTGGTTTTGCATATTACAGAGTAAGTTATGACCATTTTACACTTTATGTTAAGTAGACAGTTTCCTTTGGAGTTACCATGTAAGTACACTGTTAATACAGTGTTGCACAGAGGTTTGGGTTTTGCATATTACAGAGTAAGTTATGACCATTTTACACTTTATATTAAGTAGACAGTTCCTGAGGAGTTACCATGTAAGTACACTGTTAATACAATGTTGCACAGAGGTTTTGGTTTTGCATATTACAGAGTAAGTTATGACCATTTTACACTTTATATTAAGTGGACAGTTCCTGATGAGTTTACCATGTAAGTACACTGTTAATACAGTGTTGCACAGAGGTTTGGGTTTTGCATAATACACAGTAAGTTATGACAATTGAACACATTGTATCAAGTGCAGAGTTCCTGAGGAGTTACCATGTAAGTGCACATGGTATACACATAGGAATCATCATGGTTTCAGTGTGTTCTTAACTGGTAACTACAGTATGGAAGACTGCGTGTGGAAGTGGAACAACTTGTGTGAATACATATTGTTGTTACAAAATGTAGTTACACAATGCCTGTTACACATGTGTACTTACTGTAGTGGAAAAAGTGTTGTTACCAATGTCCTGTTACACATTTGTACTTACACATACCTTTCCGTGGGTTGTTACATATGTGTAGTTACACAGATATTACAGTTGTAAATACTATGTACCAATGTGTATTTACACTGTAGTTACATACTAAGTACATATCTAGTAACCATGTAAGTTCACAGGTATTAGGGCCACTTAATATAAAGTGGGACCCGGTTGGTCAAGAAAAGGCCTAACCACAGCATGTTTGAACTCAGCAGGGACAGATCCTGAGCTAAGACATTTATTAATAAATACCAACAAGAAAGGCCCAACTGTGCTAAAAACCTCTTTTAGCAATTTAGTTGGAATAAAGTCCATGGGACAATTTGTACTTTTCATTTGTTGCACTACTTCGTTAAAAAATGATAATGAGACTGGCTCAAACTTTTCAAGCACAGTGGAATGAGTTGCCGCAACAACTGAGTCAGTTGCAGAACTATTAGTCGTGAGTTGTCTGACGGACTCCACTTTATTAATAAAAAAGCTAAGAAAATTCTCACAAGTGGAGACTGAGGCATCCGTCAGAGAACAAGAATGTGGGTTTACGATAGAATTAATTGTATTAAACATCACCCTTGGACAATGCCCACTATTAGTGATAATATTTGACAAATATTTTGATTTTGCCTCCCTTATGGCCCCTTGATAATCAAGAAGACAGCCCCTTAATATTTCCAAGGACACATACAATTTGTCCTTCTTCCATCTACGCTCAGCTTGTCTACAGCGCTGCCTAGCGGTGCGGGTGGCATCATTTATCCAGGGATCTGTTCTTAACTTAGGAGCTCTGTGTTTATAAGGGGCAATAACATCTAAAATTTCAGAACAGGTAGAATTAAAAAATGAAAGCATGCCATCAGAACATATAGAATAATCAGATTGACTAAAGACATAACATTCAGAGTCCATAAAAATATCCGTAAATTCTTCAGCCGTTGAGGAAGTGAGAATACGACGATAACATGGCAAAACACTAGACTTACTGGCTATTGAAGGCAGGACTGGAAATTCAACAATAACAGGGAAATGATCCGAGATAGCAGTCTCAGATATTTCAGTAAGGGAGATAGAGAGCCCATAAGACATAATAAGGTCCAGAGTGTGTCCCATAAGATGTGTGGGTCGGTCCACCAGTTGATTTAACTGGAAAGAGGACAAAAGTCGTTTAAACTCAGTACCCAACAGATCAGACGGACAGCACACATGGATATTAAAATCACCACAAATAAAAATTTGGTCATACTTAGGGACAACATCAGCTAAAAATTCGGAAAACTCTTGAATAAAATTCTTATTGTATTTGGGTGGACGATAAACAACAGCACACAACACAGGGCATGTAAACTCGATTAAAAATAGCTGTAGTTCGAAACAAGAATAATTATTTGTAGATAAAAGTCGACATTTAAATTTGTCCTTAAAAACAGAAGCCACGCCTCCTCCGCGCCCCGACACTCGCGGGGAGTTGAAAAAACAGCAGTGAGGTGGGAGGAGCTCTGTAAAGGCACTGTTGTCACCTGGTTTAACCCAGGTTTCCGTCAACAAAAGAAAATCCAAAGAGTGCAAAATAAAAAAATCTTTCAAAATAAACGTTTTGTTTACGTGTTGACGTGTTGAGATGGTAATGATAGCAGTAAAGTTTTTTTTTTTTTTTTTTTTTTAAACTAACCATTCATAATACCTAATACATTAATGATTTTAAGTTCAAGAAAAATGCAAAGGAGAACACTTTTTTACATTACGGGAAAAAAAGACAAACATAATGAATGCAATTTAGGCAAATGTAATATTTCAACATGAAAAAATTTGCACATAGTAATTTAAAGGACACAATAAATTGCAAAGATATTATAATCTATCCTTGGAAACTAGAACCATTGTTATTTTTTTTTCATCCCAGGGAGCTGAAAACTTCTGCTAATTGAAGAATCACCCACATATATTTTCCTGGAATAGTGTGTGCACTGTCGGTGCTTGAATTCATTCTCATAAGCCCACAGATGAAATGATTTGTATCTTCTCAGTAGCGCAAAGCATAAATCAACATAAAGCGGCCGTGTGAAGAATTTCAAAGAGGAATATGATAACCTACATCATTAAGCTCAAAGTTACACTTAGAGCTATACAAAACTTCCGTGATAAAAGTGTCTCTGTTTTGTTGTTTTGGTGTTTTAAGTGCAAAGAAAGAGGCGAGAGACTTTTACGTGAGTCTAATTAGCTTCACTGCTTCCAAACACAGCTCACTCTCAACACTGAACCCAGGCCAATAAACAAAGTCACATATCTTAAAAACAGCAAATGCATGTTGTGGTGGTAGAACCATTTAGATCTCTCTTGGATCAATATAGCTTTAAAAACAAATGGACAAGTCAGATGGCTCAAATTGCCTTTTTTCCAATTATACAGCCTGGGTGGATTTTTATCCTTCACTCACCTACCGTAACTTTTGAATAGTAACAAAATGCTGAACCCTTTGTCCATTGCACACGACAACTTTCAGCTGAGTTAAAATTAATGAAACATTTGATACCAATTACAAATTCGCCCACATTTTACTATGGAAACATTGAAGGAGTTTGGAGGGCGTAAAATGCAGAGTTTAGTCAGGCTCCAGCAAATGAATAGCGCTGGCCTCCATCGCTAGCAATCTAAGCTGATTATCATGCATGGTACGTGGCCAACCGCTGCAGGATTTCACAATTTCAGCAAGATTTACAGGAATTGTGCGTTAAAATGCGTTTCACTGGAAATCCTGAGCTTAAAGTTTTGAGATATTGAAGATGCAGGCAGTTCTTTCTCGTATAGCAAAGAAATACAGTATGCCGTGAGTCTGTTCAATCACAGATAAGCCGCTGCATCCAAACAAGGTCTGATCCAGAGAGAGCGAGTAACTCTAAACATCTCTTATGCTGAACAGATGTGGGGTTCCTCCCCCTGTACTACACCGTAGCCTGCAGTCAAATGCGTGCACGCTCCACCAAAAGCAAAACAAACGTTTAGGTTGCCTTTTTAGCATTGCTTGGATTTTTGCGGCTGACGTGACACGTTAAGGCCAACCAGAATGCGACGTGAGGAGAGATCGTAGTAAACAAAACAAGTTAGAGGCCTCTGGTTTTACAGGAATGTGAAGTGCAGATAGTCGAGAACTCTGTGGATAAGAAACAGTGCTGTTTAAGTTGATATATCTTCACGTTCTGGTCAGAGCGCGAACAGAAGACGCAGCTGGTGCGTGTCAGAGATGAAAAAGCGGATTTAAACGATCGCATCAGACCTCGATCCAACCCCTATCCTTGACTTGAACAAGCACCCACATCTCAAAACTGGCTGAGGGCTTCTTGACAACCTCAAAACATAAACGCACAGCTCCCGTGGAGTGTTTGAAGTGCAGTATCGAGGTAAAACAAACAGTTGCGAGGGTCAGACATATTTCACGTTTGCCGTATCTGCGGTTCAAAAGTTTCGGCCTTCTTTGATAGAGAGCATGGCCCTGATTTGACCCTTTGACCTCACTATCACAGCAACTCGTTTCAAATTAAAGTGCACCATGTGAGCTCTAACAGTTGTCAACACTTAACCCCTGACTACAAAGGTGAACGCTAAAAGCCCTGCTGCGTCCACCGACGTCGCTTTCCATAATAAAATGGCTCAAATGCTCTAAACCGCAGCTCAGTCCAGACACGCATGCCGCCGCAGCCAAAGATGCAGCAAATGACACATCGACTGTCTATGATATTGAACCAGCTGAATGAAAGATCTGTTTGTGTGAAAAGTAAATAATGAGCCTGAAAACCATCTCTCAATTGCGCCTTCATGCCGCGGCTTGTTTTGAGTTTTCGCAATGAATGTCTGTCCATTAGCTGGCAAATGACACATATTGAGTAAATAGCTGTCTTACATAATGCCTGCAAACAGGGTATAGATAATGATCACAGGCTTAACTGATTTATTGGGCTGTCCGACACGTTGCCTGTTAAGATATTTACATAGTAAACAAATAAGCGATGGCACTTGAAAGCGCTCCTGGTTGTTGTGCCGCTTTGACAGCGGTTGGGACTGAAAATTGAGATCTTTGTCAATATGATCCGTTACCTTGGAGGTGTTTAACTTAACGGTTTCATGATTTTGTTTATTTTGCTGCCTTCTTTTCTTGTGCAATTATATAATACCCTTGGGTTTGGATTGTGCACTCCATAATAAAGATTCTTTATTAGCATCTATAGCCCTCTTCAGACGGGACAAGTCTTCATGGAGGACCTTAGAAAAGTTTGTTAATCACTGGCAAACTTTTTATTTTAATCCTGTCTGTTTTTCTCACGCAACCTCAGTAAAAATTCCAGGGCAAATTATCTACTGGTTTTCGACTGGTTTTCACAAACTCAGCAGACCTCTAAGAAATTTAATCCCGCCCAAATGCGAATGTCTGTGATTGCCGATATTTTGACAAGAAAGTAAGAACAAATTAGCAATAGCACAAATATACAACTGAACAAAGTTTGAGTAAATAAATTATAATCAAATATAAAATAACTGCTTAGTTTCCTTTTTGTAAATAGAATATTTATTAATCCTTATTAAAGTTGACAAAGATCAGCAGAAATATTAGGCTGCTGTCACTTTAAGAACCCATGTAGAATCCTGTTATACATGCATTGTCTTTCTCGACTATTTACATTAAATTAAGACAAAACCGACTGTGCTTATGAGGATATTGTGACATAATTATGTGTGTTTTGCACAAGAAGATGCGTACGAGAACACAATTCAGCATCGTGCACTATATGAGAGGCGACGGTTGCGCGCGGTTTGGATGTGTGTGGAGTGAGTGCCGAATAGAGTTCTCTTTCAAATCTTCTTGCACTTGAAAATGGTTTGAGATCACATTTAAATGTGCACACAGGAATTGAAAAAATTATAAACATTTTATTTTATTACAAGAATACGTATCCTGACCTAAAGATTCCAATTCCGCAATTGGAATCAATTTTCAATTCCCCAGCCTAATAAATAAAATAAAAAAATATATAAAATTAATAAATAGTCTGACGATTTGCCGTGTCAGGTAAGCTACATGTCTAAATGTCTCTGCTCACTTATGTGGGTTTATTATAAACAACTTCTATAAACTCATGTTAATTTTATTTAAAGGTTCTCTAAGCGATCCTGGGTGAAATCACTTCTTGTTGACGTTCGAACTATTGTCAAACAAAACGGAGGCTAGCTAGACCCTCCCTCCTCCTCATCCGCGCACTAACCCCTCAAACCCACCCCCAAACCATTCTTGTCGGTTATTGGCTGGAACAGTTTGTTATGTTTCTTAGAGCGGGTCGCTAGAGTTTGTTTTTGTAGCCGTTTGTGGAGCCTGGGGTGTCCGCAGAGACCGCGTTTTTTTACAGTGTGTTCAGGGGACAGGCAGCTAGCGGATAGTGAGGAGATGTTTGCTGTATGTGACATAAAATGTTTTGGCCTTAAAAACGCGTGACATCGCTTAGAGCACCTTCAAATAGGGTTTTAATATTAAATTAAAGTTATAACTCATTTAAGAAACATACACGTCATACAGCTGATGACCTTCTGTAACCCCCGCGTCTAGAAAACACACACTTCCACCTCTGTAATTGACACGGAGATAGTCAGTCCCGTCTGAATCGGTACATGACGTCACAGGTGTTGGGCGAATTGTAACTAAAACATAATTTCAAAAACTAGTCCCATCCGAAGAGGGCTATGGTTCGGTGATAAACCTTTCATTCATAGAACATTTCCATTGAACAATAGGTTTTTCTCTTAGTGGAAAAATGTTCTTTGGATTATTAAAACGTTCTTAATACCAAGCAAAATTGGCTCTTTAACCCAAAATGGTTCTTTAATGGCACTGCTGTGAAAACACCCTTTTGGTTCATTCATTTTTCAAGAGTGTGTTGTATATCGGATTCCTTTTTGTTATCAACCTATCAGACCTTAAAAATGTATGCTGCATGCAGCTTATTTTTGTCTTAAATAAAAATATGAGCTTGATAGATTATGTTTGACTTCTGTAGAATAAAACCCTGAAATAGTATGTTAAGCAAACTAGTTCTTCCATGGTTGGATTCAACCAAGGGTGTGTGACCTGGGGGGCTTAGGAGGTCCTTGTGTTTCTCAACGGTTAAGACACGTTAAGACCCCTAATCAAATCACTTTTTCTGAAGCCTCAGGGATGGGAGTTTACAAATGCTAGATGGCTCCATTATGTGCAGTCACACAGGTCAAGGCTGGTCGCATTGACTCCGCTCAAGAGCTTTCCTCTGTTAAACTACTGGAAGAGCCTCTGTGCCATTTTAATGTTGTCAGTCTTGGATTTGCATTTTCTAATGAGTTATAAATGCTAATCAGCTGGCTACATCTGTGGGCTTCTTTGGCATTCTCTATGCTGATTGTGGAATGGATTTTTGGACGTGAAACGCATTATTAATATTACTCAATATGTTAAGTCAAAATTAGTTTTGTGGCTATGTCCGTTAGGTTTGAGGCCATCTTTAGGCTAGTGAGATTTGAGAATGCACTTTGTTTTATATAAAATAAGATTACAACACTGTTCCACAAAGCTTGGAAGACATACGAAAAAAGGGGGAAAGGGAAAGCACTGATGTCACTTTTATTTAGTGCGTTGGGACTGTGTTTTGCATTGGAGGTCAGCTTTATCATTTGTCTTGAGTGAGTCTGGAGCACTAGTAAGTGAGTACCTTGAAGCATTACTCTCACTACTGTAGATCTGATCAAATCAAAACATAGCAGAAACTGATTTCTTATCTCTTAAGATGCAGCATTTCCCTTTTTCCACAGAGCAGAGGGAGAAAGAGCATTACGAATCATTTGATTACTTTTGCCGCAAATGGATAGCGAACAGCACAGCCTTTACCCCAGGAGCCCTGCATTTCACATAAAAATCAGATTAAACCCTGCAGCTTCTGTATTTTAAAATAATTAACTGAGTTAAGTGCTGTTATTGTCGTGGAATGGGACTAAATGGAATATTAAAATAATATATTAAAATATTATTATGAGACTCGAAACAATGCGATTTTCCTTTATACGTGGAGTAATCAATAGTTGTCATTTTGTGTGAATGCGCTAATGCCTAATGTCACAGTGATGTGTTGAGTCAATGACAAATAAGTATGTTGGAAAAAAAGAAACTAGTTATAAATGTGTACCAAGTTCTATTAAAGCTAATCTTTGTGTTCATGTTCATTTCATACATATCAATATGAATGATTTCAATCCATTTTCAATAAAAAATATATATTGATTAACTGAAAAAGTAATATATTTCCTAGCACCTTGAATCTTTATCATTATAAACAAATATGTTTAACAAATACCATGAATATTTAAATCATGACTTGGGTTATCCAATTTTACATTTGATTAAAAAAGAGCTCTCTCTCTCCCAATATATATATATATATATTGGTTACACTGACTTGAAATTTGTTGACACAATTTAAAATATGTTCATATGTTAAAACCTTGTGATTTGTTGTTTTGGGAAATAATAATTCAAGATTATATTCAAAGAATTTCAACATAAATTCCCACAAAAATAATCAAAATGAATTTTAACGGAGATATTTAAACCATGCTTATAATTGACGAGGTGAATTCAAGTTTGTGCAAAATGTATATTTTTGAATAACCTCATAGCAAAAGTCACTGACCCATATGCCAAATGTGATGACCTTGATTTTCTACTCAGCTATTCTTCAGTAAAGCTCAAGGCAAAGGCAGTTTAGCAGCTGTTGGTCAGTTCTTCGACAGCTGATCACAGGAAGACGTTTGCGACACAGGCATTGGTGAGTAAGATACTCCCTTCCTCCCTGTTCCATATGCTTCTGCCCCGGAGGCCCGACAGCAGCCAGCTGTTAATTTCTGCACCCTAACATTGATTTAATGGCGGCTATGGGATCCCAGCATCTTTAGAACAATGTCGCGACAGCGGCGAGGTGTGGATGGGACTGGAAAAGACACTGGTCCTGTGGACATCCCTTTGTAATAACCTTTTGTTAATATCTCCTCAATGGCCCTTGCAATAATCACATTCTGAAGTGGCATGAAACGCTGGAGCGCGCCATAACCGGGCTTGTGGCCACAGAAGGATGTAATTAACTCATATTGAGTTTCATTATTGTGGAGAGCTCTCAGCTAGCATGCGGTTCAAGTGTATAATTGTCATATTAGATTCAATGCCTTTGAGAGATCAAATAGAGTTTCAATCAAGTCGTCGGAGGTGGCTTCAGGCAGACGCAGATGTGACTGACACAGATCGGCTTGTTTTTGTTGTTGTATGTCTTGTTAACCAGGAAGAATCTGTTACATCTGTTTGCTTTAATCTTGCTGTTGCTTCTTAGGTGCGAGTGATGAGTATGAAGACATCATCTTTTGAGAGTCTGATTTGGAAACGGCACACTGTGTTTGTTACTCTTGGCTTTTGAAGATGAGAACGCCCCAGCATATGTTCAAAAGCTCAGCGATACAATACACTGCTCCGTGTTCTTCCGCCTCAGTGTCGCTCCAGTGCGAATCTCTTCTGGTACCACGCTAAAAATGTCTTTATTTGAAGACACTGTGGTAACTTGTGGAACAAGGCGAGAACAACTAGAACAGATGTAAACGAAAATAGCGAACAAAAGCCAGAACGTTTGTGGAACTTCTCTGTACTTACATTGCTTGAGGTGTGACTTGTTCAAAATGTCTTTGGGTTTTCATGTTCTTATTCCCATGTGTGAGGCAACATAAACGGCATTGATTTCTACCCTGTCTGACAGATGGGGGGGGGGGACACATTTGAGGGGGTTGGGTAATAAGGAAAAGTTCTCCTGTAGCGGAACGTTGCGTATTCATGCTAGCTTCCTGATTGCACCTCAGAGGAGCGTCTTGATCTTAGTGATCTTCTCATTTCTTGAAGATCGAATAGCTGACAGGCATTATAGTCACATAATGTTCGATACTCCTGTATGCCAAGAAGGAGCTTCAAATGAACCATTAGAATTGTGTGTGAAGATGGGATCAAGGCATGGAATGTGATTTGGCATCGCTCAACCTTCTTATGAAGATTCAACGCGCAGTAAAACGTCTCGAATGATACTCGTTTCAGATGAATAGGTAAAAGCCTGTAATGTTCCTTGAGAACATTTGAATATTCCGCTTTTACATTTCCTCTCAAAGAAGGAAGAATGCAGCGCAGTAGGGGAGCATAGGCACAGCATTTAGAGATGATAGCAATGACTTCATCTATCAACTTTGGTACATTACTCATCCCATTTGTCATATGGACACGAACGATACCTCAAATCATGTGATGCCTTGAGATGTGTGCTTTTACTTGTCTTAGTGACTTGACTTACAATTGTTACCTATAAGATGAAAAAACAGGCCAAAAGATTCCAGGGTTTGGTTGAAAGTATTCATATTTGTAGACTAGAAAATATAAACTGCATTCTATGAATGCACACTGCATTCAAAATCGCATACTGTTTTGCACTATATTTTAATTTGAATTTACTTTGAAACTTCATAAAAGAATGAAGTATGCCAAAAGAGTAGTTTGTCCAACTGCATGTCTGTTTTTTGCATATACGTAACTTAGACATTTACCTCTGATAACAGATCACTCTAAAATGTAATGTGGATTCATGCATTTTCTGTAAAGCTGCTTTGAAATGATGTGTATTGTGAAAAGCGCTATACAAATGAATGTGAATTGAATTGAATAAAGGAAGTTTTTGATTTCAGACGCAGTGAGAGTCTAAGAAACTCTTTTGACTTAGACTGGTAAGAAACCACCTATCAACCACTCATAACACCCAAACAAAGACATCACTACTCAAAACACCCTCGTAACCACATAGCAAAGCCCTAGCATCATGGCAGTAGATTTTAAACAGACCAACGCCATTTTTCCTTAGAAAAATGTCTATCTTTGTTTGGTGTTTTTGTAGATTGGCCCTAAAGCTGTGTTTTTGTCCTTTTCCTCCTCTGGTTTCATTCATTGCTGTTTCAATAGAAAGGGGTTGGGGGCATCTTGAGTTTTGTGGAGGATTGCAGAGCAAGCAAGAACTGGCCCACCTCCCAGCCGGAGGAGTACAATGCTTCACCCTGGTTAAGTTTGTACTTGGAGGTGGAATGAATGCATTATATGACAGAGAGGCCCCAGGTTTAAAGAAAGAGAGAGAGGGAGAGAGATGTTGATGCACAGCTAACAAAGTATTTTTTTTCATAATACTTTATATTAGAGTGTTCATGTTACACATATTAAATGTAAGAATTAATTACTATAGAAAACATATTGGACAATGTGAGCAATGTTGTTGTTCGAATTCAATTACTTCGGGCATTGCTTGTTGCCTAACCCACACATTCTAAGCAAAAAAAAAAAAAAAAAAAACACCACAATATGTATCCAAAATTGTGAAAATCTCAAACTTAAATTTTTATTAAACAAATGTGTATACTGTAGATGAATGGGGACATGTTTACAGTAATGCATTTAAACACACAACTTTTAAAAGTTTGGCATTACACAGATTTTTCTTTTACACCAATCTTTGGTGTCACATGATCCTTCAGAAATCATTCTAATATTCAAATTTGGTGCTCAAAAAACATTTATAATGTGCTGCTTAATATTTTTTAAGGATATCATGATACATGTTTTGGCTACTCTTTATTTTAAGGTGTCCTTGTTATTGTATAAATATACATTTAAGTACTGAGTAATATTAATTAACTATGTGTACTCACTATAGGGTTAGGAATAATATTTGGTGTAGGGCTAGTTGCATGTAATTATACATAATTAATTTGTAGTTATGACTATAGTAACTACATGTAACGTGTAACAAGGACACTAAAATAAAGTGTTAAAAGATGCTTTGATGAATAGAAAGTTCAAAAGAACACCATTTTATATATATTATATATATATTATATATATATATATAAGTATATAGAGAGAGAGAGAGAGAGAGAGAGAGAGAGAGAGAGAGAGAGAGAGAGAGAGAGAGAGAGAGAGAGAGAGAGAGAGAGAAGTAAGTTTACTGAAGATGTAGAGAGGGGAGAGAGAGAGAGTTACATTTTCTGAAAAGTAAGGCTTGAAAAAATACAAGCTTCACATTTCTGCTTTTTAACCCTCCGGCCCGCTTGCCTGCTAAGTTTCCATTAAGTCCATAAGTGTATTATTGTAAATGCATTTCCTGTTAGTTGTACAGACTGAGGGATACTGGAAATAACCTGGACTATTCCTTGAAGTACATGGCTCTTACTACTACTAGTACACACTATTACTCAGTATTTGCTTTGGTAAGACGTAACACGAGCTCTGTTAAATGAAGTGTTTCTTCATTTCAAAAAGCAGAGGAAATGTGGATTGTTCTCTGTAAACACGGATGAGATGGGAAATGACAGAGTTTATCTGCTACAGCTGGTTTTCTAACCCACTCCTCCTAAACCCCGTGGGCCGAATCCCAGCACGTCTATGAAGTGTCGCTCCCTCCCCTTCCTTCTAACATCTGCAGAGACCTTTGAGAGGAGAAAGAGAAACTAATGCAATCAGTCGCTCATTTTCTGCCATACAGATGGATGGAGAGACTCCAGTGGAGTGGGGAACTTTTCTGCAGCCGTAAATCTCTCTTTGCCATGTGATACTGACCACACAATACATGACTAATTGTGAATATTTCTTTCCCAGCCTGTTCTGGGTGTATACCTTCTAAAAGCAGAATATGTAATTCTATAATAATAACTGAAGAGGTCAAATAAGGTCTAGCCTCACTCTTTGCTGTGCCAACAGGTCATTTTGAATGAAACTAATTATTTATGCCCGACGCACATTGTAGGATTTTGGGCTGTGCAAAACAAAAATATGGACCAATCATGGTGATTTCTGGTCGTGGCTCCTAAGCGCTGGTCCTACGTCGTACAGTGAGACAGGTTCAAAAACGGCTGTTTTCACGGTCTTGTGACCAAACATAGCCTACAATCATTCTCTGACAGTGTCATCTTAAAGTGTGTTTCCTGCTACGACCTGCATCTAGTGACTACTGACTAGCCAATAAAAATGCAACATAAAATGGCATATCGATCAACGCGACATGGCGCTAAAACTGAAAACTACTTACCTCAAGCTACATTTACAAAATTGGCATGCCAAGTTGGCCTCCTTTCCCTAGCCATGACTGCGTCCATATTCTCCTCTTTCGGTTCCTTCTCCGCGCACATAAAAACCACAATTGCCAAAGTGTGATTTATCTTGCTCTGTTTGTTTACCACTAGCGTATGCTGATGACTTTATATTTTTCTATACTAACTTGTGCTGTAAACCTACGATTCAATTGGTGTTGTCATCATAGAGTCTACATATACATGTCGTACCCAAATTTATTAGTGTGATTTGTAATGATCTTACAGATCATTCCCATCAATATGGGATTTTCTTCACACCCCTAACAAAAACTTTGGCAAACACGGCTAATAATAGTTTGTGAAAAGTAACATTGTAAAAATCAGTTCTTTCAACTTCATAACAATACAATGATGATGCAACGCTGCTGGAGGATATCACTTCCTGTCAGTAGCTTCATGCTGGGCACTTCCACTACGTCTTCTCCAAATGACTGGCTCTGGTTTCCTCCAATCTGTGTGTTCCAACAGGGATCGTCACCCTGGTGGAAGCTTGAGGAAACAGATGTGTTAAGATAAGAGAGATGTTGACCTGAGGAACCCCCACCCCCTCATCTCTTTTCCTTTGTCTTTCCAGCTGCTTCCGTCACACGATTTGTCCAGGAACAGTCACCTCAGCCGGTCTAAGACTCTGACGTCCACCGCCTTGATTTTACGATGGTGGGTGTGTAAATCATTCATGTTTATTTAGATCTTTTGGCCCATTCTTATAGTTCTCCTGAAGGGAGTGTGTGAGTGATTAAAGGCACATGAGTTGAACAGTTCCACTGCTAAAGAAAATAAGAACTACAGACACACAAACACATTCCACACAGTGATTCTTAGTTTATGATCGGTCCCAGACACCATAAAGTGATGCTTGCAGACATGTGAAACCAATCAGCTGAAGGAGGAATACAGATACAGTATGTTTGAAGAAACATTAAAAATATAATGTTCATGTCTGCTTAGGGTTTTTTATTTTTGATTAATTACATATAATTATTTTGCTTCATTAATACATAGTGATCCACTGCAGTGTTGTTATTGTCAAATAAACTTAAAACTAACACTAAATGGTTTTTAAAGGAGAACTCTGGTCAATTTTAACATTGAGCTCATTTTTTTGTGGGCGGCAGTGGCTCAGTGGTTCATGCAGATTGTCTGCAAACCGAAAGGTTGGTGGTTCAATCCCCGGTTCCACCTGACCAAGTGTCGAGGTGTCCATGAGCAAGACACCTAACCCAGATGCTCCCGACGAGCTGGATGGCGCCCTGTATGGCTGACACCGCCGTCGGTGTATGAATGTGTGTGTGAATGGGTGAATGTGAGGCAAATGTAAAGCGCTTTGGGGGCCATTGGGTCTGTGAAAGCGCTATATAAATGCAGTCCATTTACCATTTACCATTTACCATTTTTTGTACATTTGGAGTGCTGTCAGTACAGACAAAAACGTCAAAAATCGGTGTTGCCTACACCGTGTTATCCTCTTTTTAAAATTCGCACCCTGTTGACTTCAATGGGGCAAGTTTTAAACCTGCTTTTAGCCTCTTAACATCCTTGATGTGTCATTACAAGTCCACAGCCATGTGAGTGGTGTTATTAAGAGTGACCACGGTCAATCTGACTGCAGTAGATGTGAAAGATATGAATACAATTTATGTTTATTCAGCCAGCTCACATGTCTGTGTTTTCTTCCTGTTTTCGGTCGAAGTCCACAGTAGTCAATTGTCGAGTTCGCGCGCGCGATCATTGGTAACTAGATAACTAAGGATCGCGCACGCGAACTCGACAATCAACTACTGTGGACTTCGACCGAAAACAGGAAGAAAATACAGGTTTGTGAGCTGGCTGAATAAACATAATTTTTATTCATATCTTTCACATCTACTGCAGTCAGATTCACCGTGTTCACTCTTAATAAAACCACTCACATGGCTGTGCACTTGTAATGACACATCAAGGATGTTAAGAGGCCAAAAGCAGGTTTAAAACTTGCCTCGTTTAAGTCAACAGGGTGTACATTTTAAAAAGAGGATAACACGGTGTAGGAAACACCGATTTTTGTCGTTGTTCTCTGTACTGACAGCACTCCAAATGTACAAAAAAAGGAGTTCTCCTTTCAGAATTATTTCTTGAAATATAATTCAAATAATTTGATTGAAATAAAGCTGAAATTAAATCAGCAGAAAATACAGTCTACTTAAACAGTTCAAATGTTTTTACTTTGGAATTTACTTTATTTTTGCGTTCCCTGCAGGAAATAGTTTCAGCTAAGGCAGCAAACTCTGTGAATAGTAACTAGTAACTAGTTTTAAGTTAAGTTACCTAAGAACATATTTTTGTGCAGTTCACGAAAATGAATTGCTGCAATGAACATAATGTACAATGGTACGAAATTAACAATATATTGACTTTTAAAGACACCCTTTGTAATAATGTTTCAGCGATTTGCTTGTGGCACAATAACGTAATATCTTGTATTATATTTTGAATATACTTTGAATATTCTTATGGGTTCTTTCTCAGCAAACATTGATGTGATTAATCAGATTTGTTTCTGTTAAACAAATCTGCACAAACTTTAATTGACTGAAATGTATAATCATTGACTGCAATTTAATAATTTGTTTAATCTTATTGTACATCATTGATTTGGGCTGAGGAGTTAATTCCCTCATAATAGAATTTAACAACAAATAATTTAGCTGTACCCTTATCTTTTTTCCTACCTTTAATTTTCAAATAAATGTCCTTAGCTTGGCTCTAGTCTTTAAATCTTTATTGAATGGAGGAAATTAATGTGGAACACATTTTGGAACCAATAATGCTGGAATTAATGGGATGGCAAATCTAGAACTCTCTCTCTATATATATGGTGCATGTGCTACATTTTTCATAACAATTTTTTTTCTTTTTTATGGTGTGAAAGTCTATCTCTGAAATGGTAGAGATTTCAGCATAAAATTCATGAATCCCCAGCTATTGGAGGTTATATTTCACTGCTCATCTATTGCGCTTAGATAAAGATTCTAAGGTGAGCAGACCTGGAGGACATCTTCAAAGCGAGAAGGACATCAGAGGAAAGTGAATGAACTGGGCGCCCTCTTCTCCACATACTTAGAATACATTTCATGTGCGACGCTTCTGGCCAGCCTGTCACATGCATCACATGCCACAGCATTGCACAATCTCACTCAGTCAAACTCCTGAATATGCCCTGTTAGCACTATAGAATTTTACAATGTGCTCCCTGGGTGTCTATTTGTATATATTAAGGGATTTGCATTTTATTTTTTACAAATATGAAATAAAAAAAAATGAAAAAAAAAAATGCTTCAGATTCTACTAAAATTAGATTTATTTTCATCAGAGCCAATCTTCACTATACCTCAAGGATTACAGGGTATACTTTGTTTTGAATAGGACACGCAACAGAAACGAGCATAATTGACAATGGATGTAAGTGGCAAGCCTTCCAGTATAAGTTGATCAGCTAATGTACACGTTTGCCATTTTTTTATTGCTGATGCTTTTTAGGTTGGGTAGAATTTGCTTCCATCACTGTGTTTTCCGCCAACTGGCAACCTGTAGTGTCAAAATATCATTAGGTAAATTGGCAGTTGGCTAGATCACACGGGCCATTTCATTTACAATACAATAATTGTACAATAATTGGCATTAAAATAGTTTTTCAGACAAACAAGTGTGTGAACGTAGCATGTTTCCAATATCTCTGCAAACGTATTATGGTATCTGCTTTAGCACAGTCAATAAAATTACAAACCTGGTGCTCACAATGTGATTTATGATTGTTGCTTGTCATACTGTACGAACATGATCCCCCGCTGTAAGCCATGTCACACAGGGATCTCAGTTGTCATTAATGTCAGACGCCTAAAGAGGCTTCATCTGGACTTTTACATCATCATGCCCTGACACGTTCTGTGACGGTGAGTTGCATTTACATGCAGGATTGAAATGGTAGCTAACAAACTTTATTGTCAAATTTGACCTGTTTTGAATTTTTTTTTTGACAAAATATATAGTCGTGTGGAGCAACTGGTGGTTTGTTGTCATCTAATTGCGTTATCAGGTTCTATGCTCCCATTGGTTTTTGATTTGAAGATGGTCGTAGGCGAAGCCACACTGCAGGTCTGTGACTCAAAAGTTCTGAAACTGGCAGAATTCAATCGGAAGTAAAATTTGTTTGCGGTGGTCATTACTCGGCAGTTGGTGAACATGCGATAAAGGACTACAGATTTTAGCCTAGGATTAGAGGAATCTTTTAGGATTTGCAAAATTTCTCTCAGGCGGCCAAATCGTGTCCAAAATCGTACTGTGTGCACTCGACTTTAGGCAAATTGTTTAACGTAAATTGTGGCCACTACAATTTACTGAATAACTAATTTAAAATGTGGGTAATTAGTTAGAACTTGGGAATGATTTAACTCAAACAAGAAAACAAATGATTAAGTTGTGGGAACAAATTCTTGATTTGTGGCCACAATATCTATTTGTTTCTGCATGTCATGTCTGAGGTTCTTTACAGTAACTAAACATACTTTATAATTTGTGAACTTAAAAAAAAGAGAAAATTTTTCTCATATTAACCCTCTGAGGTCTGAGGTGTTTTCTGGGTCCTGGAGGTGTTCTGAAATGCTCTGACATTTGTGCTTATTTCTGTTACTTGTGACATTTTCATGGCTAAAGTCTGATTACACTGTATTCAGCACAAACTCTGCTACAGTAATATGTCAGCAGCATGTATGTACAAGTTTTTAGTTTTGAGATAATGACGTTTATGCGTGGTTTGTGAAAAAACAAAAAAACATTTTCACTGAAATAAGGTCATTAAACCCATACTAATTATTTCTTCACAAGAATTTTGAAAATTGTATCATGTGGCCTAGAATATTTGCTTCAAAACTATGTGAAAATCATCGTGACTACTCATTCAGATAAGACAATATATTGACTTAAAATTTGTAAGACGTGTTTTGTGTAAGAAAGCTTTATGCGGAGGGGCGTTAACAACCCATTAGTATATAGTGTTTTCACACCTGAGAAAGACAAAGGCCCTCCCCTAATAGCCCTATAAGGTACTATCAGGTGCTGTCATTGTGAGAAGCCTTGCACAAAGAAGGAGGAGAGACTTAAAAAATAATGGCTTTTAGATGGTTTGGATTTATTACCAAGTTATTTACAACACAATCAAAAAGATACACAACCAAAGACAAAAAAGCACATTAGTAAAACACACTGATCTAAAGACAGAGACTTGGACAGTCACACAGCTTTGTGCCATTCCTAAAACATATAGGTTACATACCTGTCATCTCCAAGGTGTTTGATTTTTCACCATGTTCATGTACAGAGACTCACGTGAATGTCAGCTGGACTCATCAGTGCTGGTCCCTGTAAAAACATTTTTTAGAAAACAAAAAAACAGCTGTGAACATGCTGATATTAGGAGAAACTATTTTAGATTTGTCTGGTTCAAATTATGAAATTTACTAAATACATACATATACTACATATATGAACTCCCAATATATGTTGTGCCTTGTAGTTGTAGGCATATGTAGGGCTGCATGAAATAATAACAATAGCCTGTAGCAGCTAGGCAGCCTATAAATCACTAAAAAGTTCAGTAACACTACATTAGAGAAAACTACATGGATTATCATGTTACTTAAAACGTTTCCATTCGTTACAACGTTATGAGATGAGATTGCTGGAGTAAAACCATAAAGCCTAATGATTGGTTTGTTTTGCTTTTCAAACCCACAGCGCGCGTGACTCAAACTCAGCGCATGCAAACATTTACTGAATGCGATCGAGCCGGACCAAACTATGAAACGTAATATTATATAACGTTTCATAGTTTTTTGGTCCGGCTCGATCGCATATTCTTACATAATTATACATACCTTCGTGTGAGCAGATATCCACAAACACAATAAACACAAGTCTAAACATAATATTCACAATCATACGAGCCTTCTGTATCGTGCTGTTTAATTATCAAACATATGTTTTTATGTATATACATTTAGCATTAGGCTTCATGTTTTACTCCAATCACATTTCATAACATACATTTTAGTCTGGCACCAGTTTAACTAGTAGCTACAAGTTTATGCAACAATAACATGCTGCTAACATGCTACTAACAAAGACATGTCTTACCTTATAAATCCTTCTTATAATCAAATTGTGTTCTTCTAACTCGTCTGATGTAAATCCAAGATAAACAGCACAGCACACGTGAAGAGCAGGACTGAAGACTGAAGTCGCGGATTATCTGTTTTGAGGTCGTTAACAGTTTGCGTTCCTCCACATGGCTCATTAGTATGCGAGCAGCTGTTGCGCGCGGGCGTGGTCACATTAACTTTAATTAGCTCAGGCTGGAGAAACTGTACGTCCTTGCTTTCATACGAATTACTTAAACAGAGAATAATTGTTTTTGATATGATTTACATCATTTAAAAATAGAGACTCAAAGTGTTGTAAAGACATATGTTTCATGTCACAGTGACAAGTATTAGCTGAGTTACAGGTCATGTTCTGTCACGTTTCAGAATGAGCTTTACATTTAGAGAGACGCCAGAACGCGCATCATGTTCATTTTCTTTATTTTACGAAAAACACAACATTTTTGTTTTATTATGAGTGTACACAAATAAAAGAAGACATTTAACAGTTTTGAATGATGTATAACACTTACATGTAAGATCAAAATCAACAGAGTAATTTGAGTCTCTTTTGCACTGATGAGAAAAAAAGTGAGCAGATCACGGCCGCGTGACGGCCGACCCCAGAGGGTTAAGACAAAAAGAGAAAAGCTGTTTTTATATAAACTTGGTCACTTTGTCTTGGTTATTTCTTATGAGGCCTATACGACCACTAACAATAACATTTGTCCCCAGGACATGATGTGTGTCACTTTTAATGTTCAGAGGCTTCCAGCTTTTGTCTGCAACAACTCAGTTCCCATCTTCGCGTCGTCAGCCACCGCTCGTGAGACTGTCCATCAGGTTCTTCTGTATCTCCTGAAAGAGATTGAGTCTCATCTGAGGGAGTGTGAGTGAAAGAGAAAGAGCAAAGTTCTAACAAGACAAGAAGCCAATCAAAGCGCAGGGCTCTGCTGGATCTGACAGAAGAGGTGATAACAGCCTTTGAACCCCAGCCTGCCGAAGGCCCCCGGCTTGGCTCTAGCTTGGCCTTCCTTTGATACCGACCTCAGACTGGCAGAACTTCCAGATCTATCACGGCAGGAGACATGTAGGCTACACATACGCACACACTGATACTGATCTCAGACCTGCAGAAATCATCACATTGAACATCAGTTAGGAATGAGAGTGATGCCATGTTTGCGTCAAAGATCAGCCAAGACTTTAATAAACAGCTGAGTAACACTTTCATTGATAAAAAAAGAAACATTTGTTGTTGTCTTTTTTCCAAAATCTAGTGTGCTGCCAACTTAGACCGCATTTTAAGGCAACATAGGTGTTCTCCTGACATGAAAGTTATTCCAAAAGGTACAGGGAATATTTGTTGCCTTCAATTATACCTTCTTGTTGCCAAACAATCAGCATCATATGTATCATTCAGTATCATAATGCTTTGCGATTAACTTGGGAGATTATTCAAAGGTTACACTTTATTTCGATGGTCCACTTTACTAACTATAAGTAACTTTGCAACTTCATGTCAACTAACTCTCATTAGAGTATTAGTAGACTGTCTGGTTAGGGTTCAGGTTAGTAGAAAAAGTTGACGTATTTGCAAAGTTGCTTATAGTCAGTAGAATGTATGTTGGGGATTATCAATATGAAGTGTTAGCTATATTAAGCAGATAGTCTACTAATACTTTAACGAGTTAGGTGACATGTATTCGCAAAGTTACAGTAAGTAGTATGTAACTAGAAGTGATGAAAGTCTGTATTTGGGCCAAAATAGTGCACTTGAATACACCACCAAGACAGCCAATGGCAAGCTAGTATGTATGTTCTGCGCCTACAAGAGAGGATCCATACCAGCAGATGGCAATTGACCATATTCATCATTCAAAAAGGGATACTGGAAGAGACTGTGGATATATAAACTATAACTAATGTACTGCATGCTTATCACCTTTTGTGTGTGCTTTATTTTTACTTCATCATTTGCTGGCTTTTGTCACATCCATTTTGTATTTTCTCGTGCACTGGTTCGTTAAGCTGAATATTGGCAATGGTGGGAAACACAAAAACTTTGCTGACAGACGCTCAACAAAGGCTCGACATTGTCTGATGGTCAACTGTCTGCTTGGTGTGTCCTTGAAATTACATTAGTTGTATGGAATGTTTTTTGTCATCTAGGAGCTTGATCGCCCCAGTCTCATTACACTGTCATTATAGAAAATAGAACAGCCACGATGTTCTTCAATATATCTCATATTCCATTGAAGAAAGAAAGTCATGCCAGTTTAGAACGGGCTGACAAAATAATGACGACAGTTATCATTTTGGGGGAAGTTCCTATTAAGTGGCATGCAGATGATGACTTTCTGCACTAACCCTGTCTCGAGTGACATGAGATAATGCTCTGGAAAAGCATACTGTGTGTCCACATTGGAAAAACTCTTTCCACCCATATAGAGAGTGAACGGCAAAAAAATGTCACACAAAGACGTTCATGTAAAGGTCATGGAACAGTTATTTTCCTGCTCTTTTCGCACTGTTTCTTTATTCATGACAGATTCCGTCTGCAAGACACGTGCTCTTTGGCCTGAATGATGTTCCATAGCTCTGTTCCAATTGTGCGCTGCCTCGCTGTCTACGGTCTTCATCGCCAGCTACTTTCTAAGGCAGCTTCCTAAGCGAAATGGAATGATCATAAGTAGGGCTGGAAATTGGGGTGAAGTCGAGTTTGGGAAGTAAATTTAGAATGGGACGCTGTTCTGGTTCAAACTGGTTTTATTTTTTTAGGAAAATGAAATGATTTCAATGATGTTTTTAGCCCAAAGAAGCAATGCGCAATGTTGACTTTCATGAATGCTGCCAGATTATTCTATTAGTGTGCTTCCTCAAGAATGACATTTAAAGTAACTTCAGACTAAATTAACCCCCTAGGGTCAAGTTTATGTATTTTCACTATTATACCTAAGTATAATAGCCATGGTTATGTTAGACTAAAAGTCTACCTTAAATTAAATGAAAATTCTGTCAATAATTTCTCACCCTTATGTCGTTCTAAACCTGAAAGACTTTTGTTCATCTTCGGAACACAAATGAAGATATTTTTAATGAAATCTGAGAGATTTCTGTCCCTCTGTCGACAGCTATGCAACTACCACTTTGACACTTCAAAAAGTTCATAAAGAGATCGTAAAACTAATCCATATGAATTGAACAGTTTAGTCCAAATTTTCTGAAGAGACTTGATCGTTTAATATGATAAACAGATTCAATTTAGGCTTCAATTCACATTTAAACATTTATCAACTTACACAACAGTTGTGGTAAACGAAAGCTCAAGCATGTTCGCTTGATGGGCAAGAACTAATGATGATCATTCTCGTGTTACGCAGCACGTTTGAGCTTCAGCGAGAGGGGGGGAATATATTGAAGTAAATGGCTAAAGTCAACTGTCTGGTTACCAATATTTTCCTTCAAACATCTTGAGGGTGAGTAAATGTTGACAGAATTTTAATTTTTGTGTGAACTGTCCCTTTGAAAAGTAGAAACTAGTGCTTGAAATGCATTTAGAATGCAAGTAAGTCAGACACTGTTGACAGTGTGTTACAACTTGGAATTATGTTGTAATAAAAAAATGGTAAATAATAATAATTATTATGATTATTACATATTTGTTATATTTAACACTATTAATTAAGCTTTTTAGCTTCAATTTTTAAGTAGATTCTCATTAAAAAAACTATAAAAACCTCTTGACTTCCCAACTTTTGAATCTTTTCTGGCAATTTCCAGCACTGATCATAAGCGAGTGAACTGAATCCATAGCAACTCCAATAAAGGTCCCTTACGCAAGCCATACAAATTGTGCTCCTATTGTGAAGGTCACAAGGGACTCCACTATTGCTATTGCTTTAAGTCAACGTGAAATTATGTTCTAATACACATTCCTTGGGTTCACTTATAACCTGACTCCGCCAGATGGATTTGCTCCGCATATCCATCTGGAAACCTTCCGTTGAAGTAGTTTTGGTAAGGGGCGAAAATACTGGTTAGCTGATTGGCCTGTGTTGGTGATAGACGGGCCAAATCAACCAATCAGATCAACGAAGCATATGAGAGCGACGACGAAAACACAACCACAAGCCAGGCTACTCTTGCTGCTGCAGGTAAAGGCTCGTTAGCTCTGTAATTCCGTAATAACTCTGTAATTCCGATAAAACTTGCTCGATAGCCACACTGATGCTAGTTTCATCCGCTGAAGCCGCCATGTTCTTAAGACTGAACTGTCGCGCTTCTCGTTGCGTCACACCTCAACCCGCCTCCAAGCCAACGCTGATTGGACGTTCGTTTGGTAAACTGCTCCCAAATTTTCTTTAACGGAAAGTATCCAAACTGATCTGCGAGTGAAACCTTGAAAGCTTCGCGAGATCAGGATGGTCTCACGAGGCTAGTTCACTTACACATATAGTGCAAAAACTGACAGCCATGCTTCAAATCCCAAATTCTTCAAATTTCAAATTCCAGTCAATTCAAGATACATCAATCATCCTACTTTTTTTCTACCTTTGTTGAATATCTTTTTTCACACTGAAATATACTGAACAAAATTATAAACGCAATACTTTTGTTTTGTTTTTATGTCAAAATGAACTTTTTCTACGTACACAAAAGGCCTATTTCTCTCAAATATTGTTCTCATTCTGTCTAAATCTGTTAGTGAGCACTTCTCCTTTGCCGAGATAATCCATGCACCTCACAGGTGTGGCATATCAAGATGCTGATTAGACAGCATGATTACTGCACAGGTGTGCCTTAGGCTGGCCACAATAAAAGGCCACTCTAAAATGTGCAGTTTTACTGTATTGGGGGGTCCGGAGGGGGGTCTAAAAATCAGTCAGTATTTGGTGTGACCATTTGTCTCACACATCTCCTTCGCATAGAGTTGATCAGGTTGTTGATTGTGGCCTGTGTAATGTTGGTCCACTCCTCTTCAATGGCTGTGCGAATTTGCTGGATATTGACAGGACCTGGAACACGCTGTTGCTCACTAACACAGACTTAGACAGATTTGTGAACAATATTTGAGAGAAATAGGTATTTTGTGTACATAGAAAAATTCTTAGATCTTTGAGTTCAGCTCATGAAAAATAGGGGCAAAAACAAAAGTGTTGCGTTTATAATTTTGTTCAGTGTATGTCATGTTACAGTAGTAAAATGGGCTGCAGATGTTGCAAATGGGAAAAAAAAAAACTTTTTCTTCTTTCATCCAAAATAAACAATATAGCAACATAATTTAATAAAAATGTAAGTACAGTATACATATAGTCATGTTAAAATAAATCCAAAGGATTCATGACATCCATCAGCAAGCCCACACACGCCCCCACAAACACTTTGTGTGAATGGGCCTAGGAGATCCCAAAAAAGTGTTTACTGTCATATCTGTCAGGCCGGGCTGCTTTCTCAAAATCCATTTCCCCCCTCTGGCTTAGAGTTGAAGAAACATAGGTGAAAAAGGTTACAGGTGCAGCAGGGAAAACTCACCTCGAGGGGAACATCGGAAATGTCATTCACGGTAGCGAAAGGGGGAGCAAATGTCCTACCTGAACATAATCCAGCTCTGTACTGCAGTCGGGCAGAGAGCAAATTCTGCATACACACATGCAAAACAAACAGACGCACACACATGCGCACTGCAATCTCGACATATAAAAAATACATCTATAATTGCATCTTCACCTGCAAAAAATGAGGGCAAAATAGCCTCAGGGCTTTTCTGGCAATATTGCAACGCAGTCAGAGAAAATTAAACAAATGGCGTTCTGACTGGTTGAGCACGTTTGTATTTAAAGCTCATATCTAACTTGAGCTACTAAGATAGAGGCTGTGTGCTCGTTTTTTGGCAAGAGCGTTAGAGCCTGTGCTATTTTGTAGTGTTAAGAATACATTCGCTCCCTGCCGTGAGTGTTTAACCTGAGAGAATGGCTCTGGAAGAGATGCAAAGAAAAGATAAAACACTGGCTAAAGCCAGAGACTGTCACTTGATATGTTTGCCCCGCTGATCTAGTGGCCACTTGGGAACAAACGACTAGAATACACAATTACCCAGATCTTTACACCTTGTGTCACCTTTTCGGTCAATTTTTAGGATTTCACATTCTGTTGAACATAAAGTTTTGATAAAGGTGCTCGTTGTCAATAAATTGTCCTTCTTGGGAAATTAAAATGGAGCCATTGCTAGATTATTTCAGGATTTCAATGTATTTTTTATTTTAAAATAATTAATTCATTTGAAATGGATACTGAACTCTCAATAAATCATACTTTATTCCCTTCAGGCCCAAAGTAGAAAAAGATAATTAGTGATCATCAAATATAATGTTTCTGATAAATTCTCACCTGCATTTTTTTTTATGAAAACTGTAATTTAACAGTAATATTGTGAAATATTATTATAATTCAAAATGACTGTTTTCTGTGTTAATAAATTTAAATTGATTCATTTTATGACAAAGCTGAATTTTCAGCTGAATTACCCCAGTCTTCAGTGTCAGATGATCCTTTAGAAATCATTATAATAGGCGAGAAACGTTTCTTATTATTATCAATGTTGAAAACAGTTGTGCTGATTCATATTTTTTTGTGGAAACCAAATATTGTTCACCCTCCAGAATTATTTGATAGACTGAAAGTTCAACACAACAACATTTATTTGATATAAATGTTGTGTATAAATGTACTGTAAAAGTCTTTACTGTTACTTTTGCTCAATTTAATGCACACTTGCTAAATAAAAGTAATTTATTTATTTAAAAAAAACTAATTTTCCCCATTACATGCGGTAGCTTTTGAGCTTCACAAAGCAAGAGTTAAATAATCATAAATAGTCAAAAACTATAAAATAAACATGGTAAAAAAAATTTCACTCTTAACTAGAATGTCAGAAAGATAAGAAAAAAACTTTATATTGGAGAATGTCACAGAATAATGCATTAAAGTGCAAAGACACATTCTGCATTTTTTTTAGAAAATGCATATGTGAAATCATGATATTTGAAAAAAAAAGTATTGTTTTTTAACAAAATTCTACATGACACATTAAAATGTAATGCCAATGAATGGGAACATGCAAATTAGCCTATTTTTTAAACAAACATTTACAAGTATATATTGTTTTTATTATATACAGTATATGTTTGCTCACTAAACAGCTAAAAAAATAAACAAAACATATGATAAGTTTAACATCAAATCAAGTGAAATTTTATTTTGCCTTTATATCAGTTTGACAGTTTCCTGAGATTGACCTCTAGAACAGACACAGAAACCAGTTTTACCAATTTTACTGCATCTAACTTATAAAAGCACCAAAAGGGCTGAGCAAGAATAAAGAGCAATTTGGCAAACATTTCATAAAAAGTATGAAAGTGCACGTGGGAAGGCGTATAGAAAATGCTCTTTGATGCTGGTGAGCGCTGATGGCCATGGAGGGCAGGCTGAAAGAGGAGACGTGGAGTACAGCAAAAAGAATTTCCCAACTGGGGTGATTTTCTGCTTACTGAACACTTTGGCTGTGCATGTTTTCAAGATGTGAAGTGCGGTGTAATCGTGTGCTCCCTTCCCCTCACATGTGGCCCCAAAACTCTCTTTCTGCTAACGCTTTTATTTGAAATTGAGATGAAAAGAATGTTCCGGATTTCCGATTTGGGGCTTTTTTTTTTTCAATTACTCAGGTACTGATAAGCAAAAGGTGTATTTCACATGTGTAAGAGAGTGTTGTTGTAAAGTTCAAATGAATCAGGTTTCTCTATTTAACTTTCTAGTTTGTTTTTCTCCTCCAGCCTGTGGATGAATTAGATTCGCCATATAACGGAAGAACGCTGTCCTGAATGAGGGTTAATGGGACATTTCATGGGCTTTCAAAGGGTTTAAAACAAAGAAATTCGGACTGTTATGTGATATGATTGTTTGCTTTGGCTCTCCGCCATACAGAGTTATTAAAACCACTGGCGTAAGCTTGTCTTTACATGCTGCTTGATTTTTTGTCTAAAGCAAAGTAAGAACTGCATGAACTGAACTTTTCAACTGTAATTTCAACTGGTAACAAAACCCAAATAGACGGAGGTCAACATCTCAACTATAATTTATAATACTTCATTGGAGTATAGAATTAATTTCAATCAGTAACGGCGTCTGAAGTGAATTAGCACATGAGATGACCCATCACTGAAGGATCTCCTGTGTTCTTCTGTAATACAGCACCCACTCATTCCAGTAAGCATCTCACAAGGGTCCTTAAAATCAACTATTATTTGGTCAAGTAGTCTGGATGGACAAGTGGTATTCACAGCTAGCCAAAACAATAGCGGAATCCACACCTGCAGAATTTTGCAAGAAAGAATTTGAAGCTCTGTTTACTGCATTTAAAATATGAATACAATTTCTGTACAATTCTGCTAATTTTCTCCCACAGTCATTGCTGAAAATGGCAGGTTCCTTTGCTCTTGTCTTCGCTAATACTAATACTTTGGGTCTAACATCTCTAATACACGTGTAACAATTGTACATTTTGGCAAATTGATGGTGAGTTCTAGGAATTTAATTTACGTTTTCATATGATGCTTATGATGCATTCAACTCATGAGGAAAGATCATATTTACGAGTTGAAAGCAAATGAAAGCCACCACAAAGCTGAATTACGGGTGAGGAAACTCAGCTTTCTTTAAAGGAGAACTCCGGTCAATTTTAACATTGAGCTCATTTTTTGTACATTTGGAGTGCTGTCAGTACAGACAAAAACGACAAAAATCGGTGTGTCCTACACCGTGTTATCCTCTTTTTAAAATTCGCACCCCGTTGACTTCAATGAGGCAAGTTCTAAACCTGCTTTTAGCCTCTTAAGATCCTTGATACTGTATGTCATTACAAGTCCACAGCCATGTGAGTGATGTTATTAACCCTCAGAGACCTAAGGGTATTTTTACAATAATTTTTCCGTCTGGTGTTATTCACTAAAAAAGCTTGTAAAACATCAACCCTTTTGTGTACAGACAATTGACACACCTCTTTTTTTTCAGGACAAATTGAACTTTCAGCATATCTGTGTTACATTGATGTCACCTGAATGTAAAATAAGTTATGGGACCATAAAGACAGATGAAAAAAGAAATCGGAAATTGAATCACTCAAATATTTATTGAAATCACACACAGATAAATAAAAGCTAAGCAAATTTCCTCTGGAAAACAGTTTGTTCATGTCTTTGGAGTCCTGGAGCACAGGAATAAACATTATAACTTGTACAGAACCAAAACTATTTACATTTTTCCAAAAGAAGTCCAGGCGTTTTCATGAAATTCACTGGTGCCAAGCCTCAAAACAGTTCCTATCAGCAATCACAAAGAGGGCCACATCACAGGCTTTGCATTTATATTTTATTTATTATTTTATTTATTCTATTCTTTTTATACTTTTATACTACATTTATACTTCTATAATACTTTTTTTACAGTAAATAAATAAATGGCACTTCAGCTGGGTCTATCCTGGTAATCTAGTTCCTCATCTGTCAAAAAGCTCTGTTCTCCTGAAAATCCATAATTCTGCGCTCGATTTAGATCCATTTCTCTGTGATTCTCTGTGAAACCTGCGTCTCCGTGCTACTCTCTCTCCCTCCCTCCCTTGGAGAGAGCGCAATGACCCAGTGACGCACCCAATGTTTACGACGGATCAGCCTGTAATTGGTCAAAAACCATCACGTGGATATCCAAAATGGCAGCTAGCATCGAGCTAGCGGCAAATATGACGGAATATTTATAAGTTATGGACTTCAAGTGTATCAAAGTTGGATATAAACGTTTGGATTTATGGCTGAAAAACTCCGAAAGGATGCACAAGTTCCAGGCTGGATAGAAAACCTTCTGTAAAGGCTAGAAAGACACCAAAGACACCCCCGTGATGGCTAGCTCGTTAGCTTTCTGCTGGAAAAAACGGTAAGAAAATCGATAAATCTGTTGTCGAGTTATATCATAATTTCTCGGAGCTGATTTGTGGCGTCGTCGACGATGCCGTCGGGCTCAGAGGGTTAAGAGTGAACATCTGATCATCAATCTGACTGCAGTAGATGTGAAAGATATGAATAAAAATGATGTTTTGTGTTTTCGGTCGAAGTCCAAAGTAGTCAATTATTCTGTTGCTGGCTCAACAGGACTGGCGTGAGTAGGCTCGTCAGAACTGACGTGAGGTGCAGGTTCGTTGAGGCAGACGTGAGGCTCAAGTTCATCATGGCTGACGTGAGGCTCTGGCTCGCCGAGGCCGACGTGAAGCTCAAGTTCGTCCTGGCTGACGTGAAGCTCTGGCTCGTCGAGGTTGACTTGAACCTCAGGTTTGTCAAGGCAGACGCGGAGCGCAGGCTCGGCAGGGGTGACATTGAGCGCGGCCTCAGCTGGGCTGGACGGGACCAGGGGAGAAGGCTCGGGGACAGGCTCTGGCTGGACAGGCTCGGGGACAGGCTCTGGCTGGACAGGCTCGGGGACAGGCTCTGGCTGGACAGGCTCGGGGACAGGCTCGGGGACAGGCTCTGGCTGGACAGGCTCGGGGACAGGCTCTGGCTGGACAGGCTCGGGGACAGGCTCTGGCTGGACAGGCTCGGGGACAGGCTCGGGGACAGGCTCTGGCTGGACAGGCTCGGGGCAGGCTCTGGCTGGACAGGCTCAATCGATCGATCTCCCTGACAGAGTCGAATGATTTCCACAGCTGTATCAGTGTTCGGCATCGCTGCAGGATCTTTTTGTGATAGCTGGCTGTCCGAATCATTTCCGAGGTGGCTGATACCAGTGGAGAGTGAAACCTCACCTCTGTCGAACTTCACCGGGAGAGCTTGGCGTGGAGTCGGGATCGATTCAGGGCTGACAACTGTGGAGAAGGGTTGAGTCTGCGATGGTCCCGGTGTAGAAACCTGAAGACCGCGAACCATCTTGGCCAACCTCTTCAATGTCGAGGTGAGTTTATCCAGTTGATCCTTGTGTTCAGCGATCAGATCCGCATTGGCTGACTGGGAGGCAATGTCTGACATGCTGCTGGATCTGGTTATGGCGAAGTCTTCTGTTATGAACAATCAGACACAGGTAGATCCAAACGCAGCGTAGGTTTATTCACAGGATAGTCAGACAGGCAAGGGTCACAGACAGCAGACACAGCATAGGAGACAAGGCTAAATCACAATCCAAATACCAGGAAGGAGAACAGAGGCAGGTAGCAGACGACACGAGATCCAGGGAACAGGCAGAAGGTCAATGGACAGGCAGCAGACAATCGAGGAGAGGATTCAGCAAGGGTCATAAACACAGACAGGCAATCAAACTAGGAAACACTCAAAAGCAGACTTGGAATCAAGACTAGATATCAGACTGGATTACAGACTAGGAGATGCTAGGAATTGAACACAACAGTGAGGTATAAATGTGTGTGAAACAGGTGTGAGAGTGATTAGTTCAGGGTGTGTGCGTAAACAGTCCAGGGAAAAGCAGTTCAGAAGTAGAGTGCCCTCTCATCACATTCGGGGGCAATCCAGCCAATCATTGTTACACCTATATTGTCTCATTTATCATTGTAGCCTTTAAGTTGATTTTCTGTGTATTTATTTTTAAACTAATAGTGGTTAATAAAGTAATAAAATAATGATATGAGAGAGTGTCAGTGCTAGTATCATTGTGTTCCTGTTGGTCAGTGTTAGAGGATCTGTGTAATAACTCAGGCTTAGCCAGAGTAACGGAGTTCAACCTATTTTAAGTTTGCTTTATGAAACAGAATCAACCGACAATAAGTCTGACTAACCAAAATACGCCTGGCTCGTATTCTAATCTTGTTTTAATTATAATAATTATAGAATTATATTAGCTCCCACACCAGCGGACAATATTGTTCTTTTTATTATTAAGTGCGCGTTGTCGTCTTCTGCTTTTAATGCTCAAGCTCTTTAAAGAAGGATTGATTCCGATTGGCTGTCAATGTTTTTATCGTTCATAAGCTGGACAGAAAATCGTTCTGAAAATGATTCCAACCATGTCGTTTCTCTGTGCCTTGATTGTTATGGTTGTGGTGTGGACTCTGCTATTCTTTAATATTGAGAACGTTTTTTAGAACTATACTGTATATTTATCATTATCATCCTTGTTGTGAATGGGCCTTAAGGTTTAGGGATGTTTTTTTTTTTTTTCATTCTAAAATTTATACATTTTAGTGCCATTTAAATCGTACTAATTCATATACAATTCGTAAAAAAGTTATGTTTTCTCTTGAAATCTGGTTGGAATATCACAGAGACTGTGGGTGGGCTCTTTTCAATTGCACTAGTAGGTAACCAACTGAAACACCCTAGCAACAACTCCGAATGTCGTAGCAACCATTTAGCAACACCCTAGAAACACACTTTTCCATGGGCATCTTTATTAAATCGAGCTTGTTTGTAAAGTTGATTGCCCGCACTCATTGCACACCCTTAATACCGTATGTAAACACATTTTTTGAACTGCTACATTAAACTCTTATTTATGCTAGCGCAACTGCTGCGCTCAGTTAACTACATGTTCCCCTGCTTCCAGATGCGAGGGGGAAGGGAGGAGAGACAATGGCTCAGATAATCTGCAATGCATTAGCAAACATGCAAACAGTATGTAACTGTCCATTAGCGGTTAACAATGAGAGCAGCTTCTCAAATGCTGCAGATAGCCATTACTGTAATACGCCCCATCCTGGCTTTCCTCTCCCCAATGACAAAGTCCTTCCGGCACTGACATTAGATCAATAATGCAAAAGCCTTCTTAAGCTCCCTCCTTGTGGTTCTGTTTAAAAGGGCCCTCAAACTAATGATGCAGGTTAATTGGCTTGTCATCATTTGGGAATTTACCCAAATAAAGAGACAGAGAGAAAGAGTTAATGCCGGCACCTTAAAAGGTTTGCTCTCGATGACTTCTCTTGTTGTCCATGTTTTATTGGTGAATTGTGTGTGTGTGTGTGTGTGTGTGTGTGTGTGTGTGTGTGTGTGTGTGTGTGTGTGTGTGTGTGTGTGTGTGTGTGTGTGTGTGTGTGTGTGTGTGTGTGTGTGTGTGTGTTTGGCAGCATACCATAGTCGAAGAGCCTTTTTTAACCATAGTTGGGCCAGCATCAGATGAACTGAATGCCCTCTTAAGAGTAAAAAGACCTGAAAATAGGCCCTCTTCACACATTGTTGAGGGAAGATTGTGTTTCTTTTGTGTGGCAGGGGTTGAGTTATATTAAAACCAACACATTTTTCCTTCTTTCTTTTTGTTATATGATGATATAGTTCAGGATCATTAAGAATGTTTGGTCACATTTTAGATTAGGGTCCAATTGTTATTATTAACCACGATTTTTGCCTCAGTAAACTCCTAATTACTGCTTATTAATTAGTAAGGTAGTTAGAATATGGTTATGCAGAATAAGGTGTAATAATATGTGCTTTATGTATAAATAAACAGCCAATATCCTAGTAATATGCACTATTTAATTGTGAAAAGTGGACCCTAAACTAAAGTGTTACTCAATGTTTTTGAAAGATTTTTCTCATGGTCACTCACATGGTCATCTGATAAAAACAATTATTTTACAGCATCATTACTCCAGTCTTCAGTGTCACATGACCCTTCAGAAATCGTTCTAATACACTGATTTGTTCCTCAAGAAACATTTATTATTATTATCAATGTTGAAAACAGATTTCTGCTCAACATTTTGTGACCATGATTATTTGAATAGAAAGTTGAAAGATCAGCATTTATTTGTAATAGATTTTTTTAGTTCCATTTTATGGTGTTTTGGGTTTCCTGTTTTCCTGTTTTTCTGTGTTCCCTATTAGTTTCATTAGTTCCTAATTGATTACTCACCATTTCTGTTCAGGTCATTACCACTCCTTGTTTATAAAGTCATTAGTTTCCTCAGTTCTGTGTTCACTGTTGAAACATTATCAAAAATGCTTGTGCTGACAGCCAACTGTTTTTAAAAAAATGCTTGAGGAGAAAAAGTTAATTTCTTTGAAAAAAAAAATACAGAACACACTTTTCAACATTAGTGTACATATTTTATGAATTTACCATTTTCCTAGACACTTTCAATTGTACACTAAAAATCCTTCATAATAGTATTTTAAAAAATAATGCTATTTTATTTTTGTGTGAAAAGGATGAATATACATTTTTACACAAATTACAAGTTTCTCTGGTACTTTTTCAAACTCATCCAGTAATAAACCATTGATACAATGGTGTCAGTAAAGAGTACATTGAAATATGAGACATGATGTGTGAAGAAATGTTTGCAAACAAGCAATGATTGCAGAACAATTTAAATGTATTTTTTAATAATTATTATTATTTATATAGCTTTTTTCAAAAGGAAAGAAAAAAAGTTAAATCTATCAATTCCACCAGCGAATAAATGACTTGAGATTTGGTGGAAATTACATATGTTCATGAAAAAAAAAATGAAAAAATATATATATTTTGGACATTGTTAGTAGACAAATCGAATAACCTAGTGTGATAAAAGTGTTTGAAAGACTTTGAATTGCCCAGAGTTAAAGTAATACCTAGTAATTTCCCTGTCACAGATCTCCAGCAGGTTCTTGTTGTCTGTAGGATAAAAGCATTCACCTTAAAAAATGGCTAATACAGAAAGGATAAAGACATTCTACCTCGCTTCAATGGTCTCTAAGTGCACCGTTTGACAGTGTGAACCTTAGCAGGGATTTGCTATCTGGTCACATGGGCAACTTCCTCTTCATCAGCCCTGTTCCTGCTCACTTTTACGCCCTGAATACCCGGCACCCAATCGATTGACACAAGCCCTGCTTATTAATCTACCGGCCGGACACTCCGAGTCCCTCATCCGTTACAGACGGCATCAGGAGCCATTATGGTGACACAGCACTACATCATGCTGAATAAGTCATAAGGGTGGGTGGTTATAGCCCCTCCCCCATTCCCTATATCAGCATTTAGGATAAATGACTTAAGCTAATGATAGGGAGACGAGGTATAGTGTTAACGTTTAGCGGAAAACGTAAAAACGTTCAGCGTAAAAAAAAAACTTGTCAGGGAGACGCATTTTGTCTACGTGTAATTAAGCAGCTTTCTTATGACTCATCAACTGGACTGACATTTAAATGTGCTGTAGTAAGCTGTTTGACAGATACACAAAATTGGAGGGGAATTAGGAATGAGTCTTTAGCGCTGGAAAATCCATCTCCTCGCAGTCTGTGTGTGTGAAGGATGGGCTATTTGTGTCAGTCTTTCTACTTAACCCAGTTGGAATGTGAGCAGAAAGGAGTTTTAGGGGCCACACACACACACACACACACACACACACACACACACACACACACACACACACACACACACACACACACACACACACACACACACACACACACACACACACACATACACAGTGCTAGTTTCCTGTAGGGAAATAGGCAGATGAGGTTCATTGGTGAGGAGTGGGAGAACATGGGTGGAGGAAGTTGGCGTGAAAATATCACTGTGGCATTTAGGGAAAGTTTTAGCTAAAGGTGGATGTGGATCTGTGGGGGACTGTGTGGGGATTTCACAGATTGCATAATAAGCCTATATTGTACATAGAGAGTAATATACCCTAGAGCAACTGAATATACTGTAGACTTTGCTGAAGTCCATACTTTTTTTTTTTTTTTTATTCAGTCCAAATCTATAAATGCATTCATAAATATATTAAAATGCTGTTCATACATGGCATACATAATTTCAGATTAATTTAAAACTTTGTTATTATTAAACCTCTATGCTTAACATGTTATTTACAACAACATTTGTCCGTCAATCATGTGCTACAGCCAACATGCCGGGAAAAAACTGGAAGTTATATCAAATAGAGGATCTCTGTGCACCCTTGTGACTGTGTGTCAAGGTCAGTAAGTCTCTTAAAAATAGCAAAAAATTTGACCTTTTTTATGATGAGGCAAGATTGGTTCATGTTGTAAAATATTATGTTGTGCAACTCCCTAAAAACTTAACTTGAATATGTTTATAGATTAATGATTCGTGATATTTGCAAACTAACTAAATATTTTTATTGATAATAATTATAATTCCATACATTTCTTTTTAGTTTGGTTGCAAATATCATGAATGAATAAATGAATTCATTAACTAATTGGTTACACAATGACATTTTAGTCAATAAATTACATTTCTCTTTGAAAAGTAAATAAAAGTTTAGTTTTTTTTTCAAAACCTCATAAAACCAATGTGAATACAAATAGTAAAATTTTACCTGGCATGTGTTTTAAACAATCTTTTTTTTTTTTTTTTTGCTGGGGATAAGCATTTATCATACACCTATAATGTCTTCTTCGAATACTATGCAGTTTCTAAAATATTTAAGGCATTACGCAATGGTTGGTAAGCTTCATGTCAGAGAAACCCACTATCGAATCTTTATGATATTCTGGTTTCTAGATAAGAGTGAGGCTGCCATGCTTGGGCCTCCCCACATGTGGCATCTGTACACTGTCCAATAAGACTCCAAAGACTCCAAGTCTCTACCATACTCTGGTCTCCATGTATGCTTGATTTCCACCTCAATCCTCAGCATTTGGAACCAGGCTGTGGGTGTTGCATCATACATCTGGATGAGATTTTTCACTACTATCCTCCGCCAGGTGAAATTCATAAGCCTGGTTGATTAGAGTCAGAGCACACATCTCCTCCCTTCAAGAAATTGCATGAGTTTCTACCCATGTTTGTAACAAACTACGGAATTAATAGTCTTTACTTTATATACAATATAGACTCAATATATGCAAGGTATTTATTGCATAGAAAAAATGACTGAGGGTTAATCCAGCAATTTGAAAGTTTTTCAAGAAGATCATAGCGGTGAGAAAAGATATTACCATTTGCAGCACTGCGTTGAGTTTATGAGTACAGCAGTATAGGACGATGCGTGTGACAAGATGAATGCGTTTTAGGCAGGCTTCTCTGAGGACTCCTGCTCCTTTTATCATTGTTCGAGAGAAGGACACACATCACTTTGTTGTCTGAAAAAGAGTCAATCACAAGTGAAGTGGGCTCATTAGAATTACTTGGATGGCGGAAACTCTTCAGACAAGGACGTCAGCGGCGTTTGCAGCACACACACACCTGCGTTAAGGTCGAAATCTCAAACGGAATAAATCAGAGCAGCGTAGAGAGAGCGAGGACTAGAAGCGACACACCATCATTTATCTCCTCGTTTTTGAGAGCTGCAGTTTTTGCAAACACAATAAAATGCAAATGAGTGCTGCATGTGTTTTTCTCGCAAGACTCTTTGTCACATTCTCAAATGCGGTGGACACTCATGCTCACTAGGACGCTGACGATAATGCCCCTTGTCTGAGGTCCTGGCAAAGATCAGGTAATTGTTCTCCTTTCCCCCAGGCTTGATCGTCTCCGGAGTGCCACGACACATGCGTAAGCAAATCAATCAGCCTGTGTTCTAATCAGTTCCACTTATATCACCCTGGAAATAAATGATCCGTCCCATGAGGGAGGAGGCAGGACCAATCAATACGGGATAAGGTGAAGGTCTGTCCGGCTCTGGGCCCTGCAGGCTTACGGTAGGGTGAGGGGAGACTCTGGCTTCACAGTAAACGGGTTGCTCTTTCCATAAAGTGATTTGTCACCACTCCAGTTACTGACAATACACGGCCCCCTCGTCTTTCTGAAATGTCAGTCAATAAACCTCCCGAAAGTGTAAGGAATAAGGGTGAGGTGTATGTAAATTGTGAGGGGGTTGGAAGGACACTGGATGCAGGGATGAATCCATTACACCTACTTACATTCCATCTCTCATCCTCCTGTTCCAGCTATGGTCCCAAAACATGAGCCCCAACCCTTGAGCAGCTGTTCTTTATCAATGCTTGCTCGAGGCATTTGGAACAGGAACGTTACAATGGCTAAACGGCCACACCAAGAAGCAGGGTTGTGACCGTCCTATCGGCATGCAGTCTGGTCCAATGTTTCCCAACCCTGTTCCTGGAGGCATCCCAACACTACGCATTTTCAAACTCCTAATCAAACACACTTGAATCAACTCATTGGTAGAAAATTCAAGACCTTAAATGTGGTGGGCCAGATAAGAAAGATATCCAAAATGTGTACTGTATGGGGTGCCTCCAGGAACAGGGTTGGGAAACACGGGTCTGGTTCGCATTGTAGCCAATTCTGGCCCAGAACCACCCACTTCGACAGGAAGAGACTGTCTGACAGACATGCAAGCAACCAGCAAGAGTGTGATTGTCCAACATTGGCAAATCCAGTAATTTATCAACCTGGTGTGCGTTTCCCATACAACAACGTAACTCGCTGTTTAACTACCATAGTGTGATGCATTGTTGAAGAAATCAACTAGCTAGTTACGACTGTTTCCCGAAACCGTGTTGTTGCGTATTCAACCACGTTGGTTAATGGCGTCACGCAGGTGGTGGAGTGATAACTACTTTTAATGAATCTGTTTGAGATCTAATTAATGCTTGATGTTTTGCTATAAATTATGGACATGGCATCTGAGGACTATTTTTCCAGCAATTTTGCTTTATTTCCAGATACAATCATAGGCTCGTTCTTACGTACTAGAGCACTTTCACACGTGCGCACTCTTCAAAAACGTTGCTTTAAATCTCTTGACAAACTAAGACGTAAAAGACATTTCTATATTCTAAATAAAATAATGTCAGCCTAATTATTTGGCTCAAGATAAGGATTTATTGAGTCCACATTTCATGCAAACCTGAAACTACAGTATGCTTCTAACCACAGGTCTAAACCTGTCGTTCCAACCACACTTTGCGATGCAGTTTGCGAATGTTCGTTGGAACTATGGTTTCAAGAAACACCAACTCGTTGAACTATGCTGATAACGACGGAACTTGCGACCATAGTTGGCTAACGATGATTTTAGGAAATTGGTACCTGGTACCTTATTAATACAGATGTTCCTAGTCGAACTGGTATCGACTCCTGGAAGCTGCATAAAGCCAGGCCAATAAGATTGAGACTGCAGATGTTCAGCAATTCTTGCCATTGAACCGACTGTAGGTGGTCCATGGGCATGTCGTTTGAAGCTGCAACTAGGTCCACCACCCAGAAAGGACTCATATCTACAATGGCTGATTTACTCTGGAATGGCGTGCCATTGTTTTCACAGACCCCATGCTCTGATTCATTCTTGTCACATGATGAGCCTGGGTTTAGATAGAAATCTGAGAGATCAAGAAAGAAAAGGCTGGCAGGATTCAAAGTGACTCACCGATTCACAAGTGACTGGTTTTTCATTTTACTACCTTCAAACACGGTTTGCTTTCTTATTCATTCTTCAACTATGCTGTGGTCTTCAGCTGAGGAAGATGGTGGTTGTTATGCTTCTAGAAGTCTCAAGAAACTCTGGGGAACGTTTGAGGAGTGTCCAACCACTCTCACTCTCTATTAGTGATAAACATATGACGGAGAGATTAGTCTGAAAACAGATGTGTTATGTCAAAGACTTTTCCTCCCTAGTACGCTCTCTACAAAACTCAACTGTAATAGTAAATCAGCATTTCATTAAGGTTGCATCTGGGGTTTTCACCCAATTTACTTTTTAAGCAAACATAATGCATATGCCAAGGCCAATGCTTTTTAAGATGTGAAGATAAGCTTTTCAGGAACACGTTTGTTTGTTTCATTGTGCCAGATCTTCACTTTGATCATGTACACTACCAGTAAAAAGTTTTGGATCGTATTTTTAATGTGTTTAAAATAAGATGTTTAATGTGTTTAAAATAAGTCTCTTCTGTTCACCAAGGCTGCATGTATTTAATAAAAACTAATGATATTGTGAAATATTTTTACAATTTAAAGCAGCGTTTTTTATTTTATGTTGAGTAAAGTGTAATTTATTCCTGTGATCAAAGCTGAATTTTCAGCATCATTACTCCAGTCTTTAGTGTCACATGATCCTTCAGAAATCACTATAATATGATGATTTGATGCTCAAGAAACATTTCTCATTATTATCAATGTTAAAAAGAGATATTTACATTTTTATTTTAGGTTTCGTTGATGAATAAAAAGTTTAAAATCAACAGCATTTATCTGTACATGTGTGTTGCATAAGGAGAATCTCACGATTTAGACTTTCCTGCCAGCATGGGAATACCACCAAATACCAGTCTCTGACATGTTTTTATGGTGGTGTGGTTTACTCAAGCATGCAAGCACTTTGTTATAGTTTGTGCATGCTCATGCAGTGCTCAGTTAAACAGCCTTGAAATACATTCATATCCTTTGTATATTTAGCTTCGTGCCTGAAGACTTGTTGATTTGATTGGCAGCATGTACCATGTTATTAAAAGACAAAAAGAATGTATTTGCAATGCCATGTTTTTCATCTTACATGCCTTTTATCTTTCTCCATCCCTAAAACATACATGTTTGTTTGACTGGTGAGTTGTTTGAAAGATCACACATGCTCTGGCTGCATGAAGGACAGATTGTGATACAATTTTGAGTTGCCGCTTCAGTGTTCTTGCTCTGTTATTGAAATCCAGTGATTAGTTATTCGGGGCAGATTTATTGTGTCCAAATATTTTTGCATTACTTCATCTGATTATTAATGAACAGAGAAACATCTGAATGTGAGTGAATGGAACTAAATGGGTTCATTTAAAGGAAGACATATTGCCCATTACTCCATTATTCATAAAATAATATGCTTGACATTACTGACATTAATGTGGTCAGAGAATTATGGTCTGTAAAAGTCAGACTGATGGGTAAGTCAGGCATATCCTGAGATATGAAAAATCTATGCATGTTTTAACATGGTGAAACATGGTGCAAGCTTTTACTTGACATATTTTTATCAGTAGAATAATTTCATATATTATTAACAAAAAGGAATTTCATTTTAAGCCATTTGTGTAATCAGTTTAGAAACGTTCTTGGTTAGAACTGGTCTTGTTATATTCCAAAGCTTGTTGCAGGAGACAAAAACTACTTTATGAACAATTTGTACAATGCACTATATGTGTCACGGTGGGTTGCAGTAAGGCAGATGGAGACTAGGATATTTCCCAAAACAAAGGTTTAATAGTAATTAAACACAGGACGGCAGAACAGGTAGCTTCACACACTAAATAAGACCGATATCGCACAAACACTGACTGAACTTAAATACAAACACAGATTATACTGATTAATAGAACACAGGTGATACAGATGACGATGATGACTAAACAGATAACACAACTGAACTGATAATGACAGTAACCATGGATGTGAAGGAGTTGCGGGTAAAGAAAAGGAGAACAGGAACCAATTAAAATACAAACTGAAAGTCCAAACAAACACTGAAACGTCCCCCTCCCGGAAGGTGCGACCTTGTGCCATAGACAGACGAACTGCGGAGTAAGTTCAGGAGGAGGACGAAGAGCAGGTGAAGGGCAGACAGAAGGTAGGAGGGACCTGGGCGGAGCAGATGGTGCAGGAGGCCAGTGCGGAGATGACCATGCAGGCGGCCTTGCCGGAGAAGACCGTGCAGGCTGTCATGGTAGACTCGGGCTCTGGAACAGACTCCGGTTCGGGAACGGACTCAGGAACAGGCTCGGGCTCGGGCTCGGGAACAGGCTCAGGAACAGGCTCAGGATCGGGAACAGGCTCAGGAACAGGCTCGGGCTCGGATACAGGCTCAGGAACAGGCTCGGGCTCGGGAACAGGCTCAGGAACAGGCTCGAGCTCGGGAACGGACTCGGGAACAGACTCAGGCACAGACTCGGGAACAGATACAGGCTCGGGGGAAAGATACAGGGCGGAACAAATGGTGCAGGCGGCCATGGCAGACTCGGGCTCTGGAACAGGCTCGGGCTTGGGAACAGACTCGGGAAGAGACTCGGGCTTCGGGAACAGACTCGGGAACAGACCCGGGCTCGGCAACAGACCCGGGCTCGGGCTTGGGAACAGACCTGGGCTCGGGAACAGACTCGGGCTCGGGAACAGACTCGGGGACAGATACAGGCTCGGGTCTGGGGGCAGCAACAGGTCTTGGGGCAGGAACAGGCTCTGACTCGGCGGTCATCCTGGCTGAGGACTTTGGCGGTGAGGCAGCGGCCATCTTGTCTCGGCTGACCTGGCGTAAACAGTCTACGGTTCGGCAGGCTTGACGTGAACAGTCTCGGCAGGCATGACGTGAACAGTCTCTGGCTCGGCAGGCATGACGTGAACAGTCTCTGGCTCGGCAGGCATGACGTGAACAGTCTCTGGCTTGGCAGGCATGATGTGAACAGTCTCTGGCTCGGCAGGCATGACGTGAACAGTCTCGGCAGGCATGACGTGAACAGTCTCTGGCTCGGCAGGCATGATGTGAACAGTCTCTGGCTCGGCAGGCATGACGTGAACAGTCTCTGGCTCGGCAGGCATGATGTGAACAGTCTCTGGCTCGGCAGGCATGACGTGAACAGTCTCTGGATCGGCAGGACTGACGTGAAGCTCAGGAAGGGTGGTCTCGACGGCATGAGACTATGGAATGGTGGTCTCGCCGGCTACTGGTGATAGTGGGTGTCCTTTGGATCAGGATGCCACGCTCACCAAACACCTGGCGATGCCTTCCCTCCAGCTTAGTCCATCTGTGTTTGGGAGGTCGATGGCCAGGGTTTCATCGTTGAGGGGGATAGTGACAGCTCGACGAATAAAGTTTTCCACAAAGGAGAAAAGGTTCATGCTCTCTTGAGCTATGGCGACAAATATAGCCCTGTCATCCACACAGGCTGGTCCGATCTTCTGCCACGGTGGGTTGCAGGAAGGTGTCCTTGACGTCAAGAGATGAGGATATTTTCCAAAACGAAGGTTTAATAGCAATTAAACACAGGACGGCAGAACAGTGACGGACAAACACAGACTGAACAGATGGAACTTAAATACAAACAGAGATGACACTGATTAATAGAACACAGGTGATACAGATGTCGATGATAACTAAACAGGTGACACAACTGAACTGATAATGACAGTAACCATGGACCAAGGAGAACAGGAACCAATCAAAATACAAACTGAAAGTCGAAACAAACACTGACACGTGACAATATGCTCAAATACCTATTAATATTTTGTGTTGTGTATTAATACATTACAGTTTGTGTAAAAGTTGAAAAATGATATAAGATCAAATGATTTGTTTGATTTCATAGCATTCCAGTCCTTTCCCATGAATGGATTCTCTCAGGTCACATTCCAGCGTGAGGATATGAGTGCATTTCCACTTTAGCAAATAAGGGGTTACAAATGCGGAAGCCCTATCGAGTCAGAAACTCCACTCTGGTTGGCTGGAAGAAGGGAAACCTCAGAGGACAAGTGGCCCTTTCCCATGAACACTGCAGCCAATAAAAACAGAAGAAAACAACACGTTCCCATCAGCCATGAGTGGCGACTCTGTGACCCCTGGAAAGTATGAGTAAATACCGACATCAGGCCTTGAGTTGAATGCTGGAGGGTTTGAGGGTAGGCAGTGTGAGCAATGGAATCATTTAGTTTGAGTGTATTGGTATAAGTTGCTATCTCTATCTAATCCCTGCTGTTTGCACAATTAATAGAGACACAGCCAAGACAGCATTTATTGTTCAGTATTAAGCACAGTCTTGGATTTGAACTCATCGCCCTGTTCTGCCTCACCTCAAAAGCCCTATTTTCATTAGTCTTCCATTAAGTTAATAAAAACTTTATGAGTGTTTTCGGCTTGCGTTTCATAAGCATGCTGTTACAACAAAAGTTCATTCTTTACAGATCTGTAATTGTTCCTCTTCCTGACTTCAAAAGGAGTTGCATAAAATCGGTGTGGGATAGATGTACAAGCTGAGGGGGGCATTGGAAACTGTGGACTAACATAATGCTTAAATCTGAGACCTCTAGCCAGGCTGGACAGGCACAGATGTTTCTCATTACGCATTGGCCAGCTCTGGGATTGTTTGTGTTGTCCCACAAAAGCTAATTCAACATTACAGAGGAAAATGAAAACATTATGTTGCTCCAAAATACTGTACATTGGTTATATTTTGCAAGATTGTCACCTTAACTTGCCTTAACTGCATTTGTGCAGTAGACAAGAATGCAACTTCATATTGTGTTGTTTTGGAGTTTTATTGACTGGACAAATTTCACCTAGTGGATGAAAGAATTGAGTGATAGAGAGAAAAGCTGTATCGGGTCTGGAGACTTAAGGCTAATAATAGTTAGGAACCACTAACAAACAACCACATTAAACACCAAAACACCTTAGCAACTGTATACACCATAGCACACAGTTCATTCAGAAAAAAGTAAAACAAATGTAAAAAAAAACCCAAAAAACAGGCTCATTGAAAAAAAACAGGCCTGTGGTGACATTTCTGCAAAATTGCTCCTTGTATATTTCACAACACTTCCTAAAGTAAAATGCCCAGTAAGTGGCACTACAAGTGTGTCCTGTTTTAACAAAACGAATGTAAGATAAAAACACATTTCCTGAAGTAACCATGCACATTTAGTTTGTTTCGACAAGTCTTTGAGCTCTTTTATCATGTTTCACTTTGACAAGCGTTCTAGTGCAGTGCTGTACCAGGTGAGCTACCCAGCAAGTTCACAATGTCCGAAAATATGGAGGTTATGTGATACAAACATCAAAATGTATTCTTTTACAAGTCATGTGATGTGGTAAAGGTGTTTTGAGGTCATAAAACAGTATTTTGCAAGGAACCACGTGTAAATACGTCTTTATTAACTGATAATCTGGCCCTATAGTATAATTTGTGTGAAAGGGAATGCAAGTTGTTGATGTTTTACTGCCACTAGTGTTCATTTCAGCTGGAAACTGCAGTGAGTTGTGTAGCTATGTTTTTGGAGTCCAATGAGTCTTTGTTGAAAAAAATGAAAAGTTTGTTTATTGTTGTCTGCATTGCCACTAGTTGAGAAACTTCTTTTTGTACGTGTGCGGTTGCATGTGTGCATATTTGTGTAAGTAGCATGATAAGTGAGGCATTTCTATGTTCTGCAATGGACTTCCTGTGGTAACACAAACAGGACACGTTGTTCTATCTATAAGCAGTGGTTCGAATGACTCATTCTCAATCAGCCATGAAGGGATATCCCTGCTCTGTCCCTCCCACACACACACACACACACACAACCCCGACTAACCCAGCCCAAGCAAACCCAGACCTGCCCCGATGATTCACTGCAAAGGAACGGAGCCCCAGTGAGCGGTGGGTGTGAACACAAGTGTCTGTCTTCTGCTTCATTCAAAAACACAGATTTCTTTAGTGTGGTTTGCAGTTGGCTTGGCTTCTCTTATGTAATCGAGGATTAATTCTAGCAAATTATGTTTTTATTCTCTGAAATTGTTAATGTGCTTCTTTTGTGTGTGCACGCCAACCTACAACATGCTAAAGTAATTTTAAACTGTGTATGTAACTTGTATATGTAACTTTATTCTTAACAAACTTAATTCATTTTGCAGTGAAATTTATACATTTTAACCAAATATATAAAAACTAATAAAAACACAATAATAAGTTCAAGGTCATGAGTCAATTCCTCTTTTACATACATTCCTCTGAGTGATTAAAACATGCTGACTGTTTATGTGACATGAGAAAGAAATCACTTCTTTTTCATGAATGATTAGTAGTTTTGAAGTTCACAAAGTTTATAATAAAGGATGTTCGGTGTGCCATCGTTTCTAACATATGCGTCTTCCTGGAAGGCCTGATAAATGACTCCTGCACAATTTTTCAAGGCTATTAACTTGAGTGCCTTTTTATTCAGTCTCATTATTTTTTAAACAGCCATAGGAAGTCGCAAGGAGGTTTCTAAAATCTAAACGTCTCGTCAAGCTATTTCAATACTGCATTTTTAACTTTCTGTAAATGGCTGGCAGAAGAGAGAGAGGTTGCAGCACAGTTTCTGTCAGCTCGACAATGAGACTCTACAGATCGTTAAATCTGAGAGTAAATGAGAGCTTTCCTTTTCTCTTACTGTGCTGTGACAGACGTTTTTCTAACTGATTTTCTTTAGCAATGAAACAGAAGTGAATGTGACTGTGGTCTGGCACTGTGTGTGTGTGTGTGTGTGTGTGTGTGTGTGTGTGTGTGTGTGTGTGTGTGTGTGTGTGTGTGTGTGTGTGTGTGTGTGTGTGTGTGTGTGTGTGTGTGTGTGTGTGTGTGTGTGTGTGTGTGTGTGTGTGTGTGTGTGTGTGTGTGTGTGTGTTGTGTGATCATCTGGAGTCAGGGCCACTGGCGTCTCCATGGAGATAAACTCAACGAACCACACAAACTTTTCTGACATGTACTTTCCTTTGAACTGTGTGACTTGAGATAGAAGACTTTCAATTACTTTAAAAGGAAACATTTGAACAATTGAAAATGATTAAATGTTAAATTAATAATTTTTTTTTAAGTTAAACTAAAGTTACGAAAACTAAAATGGCAATAAAAATAAATTGCAGCTAAATAGAAATATTTTCAACAACAAAAAAATGTAATTACAAATCCACACACTTAATTTAAACTAATAAACTTTGTGTAATATAAAAACAAAAACAAAATATCAATAAATATTATTATAGTATACAAATAATACTGTGTATTAAACAAATAGTATTTCAGTGTCCCATTTTTTTAATGAAGTTCTGTAATGAAACAAAATGTTTGGTTGCAAAAAAAAGTAATAATTTAAAAAAGAAAAATTTATAAAATATTAGTTTTTAACACTTATCAACATTATTTAAAGGATGCATTTATGCATATTCTAGAAACTTTATCCATATGCTTTTAAAGAGGTTCTTATATTTACTGTATAAATAGATGCTTTGCAAATATCAAAATAAAAGTAGATTTTTATTCTCAGAAAATATAAGTGCAGCTTGCAAAACACAATATAAGGTGTTGTTATAAACCTGTTTTAAGCCATTTCTCCTTTTCTACGACTTACAATGTTTTCAGTGACATTCGGTGTAAAAAGCTCCCAGAGATCACTTATAATTTTCCACAGCTCATATTGCCGGCAGTTTGTTTTTCTACTGAAATTTTTGGATAGATATTTTTGCAGTGTTTCATCAGCAGAACAATACAAAAACACATTAAATAGTAGTACAGCCCACTGAAGAGATGCACTCACACTCACAGTTCTCCCTCACAGCCTCGCTTTCAGTCTCTTTAAAATCAAAGTTGCTGTTGCTGTGAATAAGGTCTATTGGGAGATATATGAACTCATAATTGGACTTTATATCTTGCAATTCTGACTTTTTTTTTTTTTTTCAGTGGCAGAAACAAGCTTCCATAAGAAGGTTATGTCTTTTTCTTAGTGTGTGGAATTAACCTGCATTATTGTTTACTAAAACTTAAACTAAAACTATTAAAAACATTGTTGGTAATTGAATTTAAGCTGAAATAAAACATTAGATGAAAATTTCTTTTTAAAAAAATGGAAATGTTGCCTTGGCAACTAACTGAAATCTGTTTAAGTTTAAACAGGAAAATGGAAACTTATAAAATCTTAAACTGAATTAGCATAACTGAAAAATACTTAATACCTAAATAGTAATATAAAACATGGCAAAAGAAAACAGCAAAATTACTAAAAGTCAAACTGACGCTCAAATGAAAACTAAAATATATAAATAGAAGCTAATTCAAACTTTGAATAAAAACTATAATAGTATATAGAAAATACTAAAATAGCACTGGTTCAAGAGCTGAAAAATAAGAAAATGATGTAAAGGGAAATTACACATGACGAGGAAACCCTGTTTGTTTAAACAACAGACAATTATTTGCTTTGACAAAGTTGCCATGGTGATGGTTTCAGGTGTTTTTCTTTTTTTGAATCGCCAATATGCGGGTGCATGAGCAGCGGTGGACGGAGTGTGAGCAATGCTTTCCACAGCACTGCCCACTCACACACACATGTTCCTTCCTCAAGCTCTTATAAATAGACATTAGTGAATGAGACTGTAATTTCTGGACGGGTGTTTTGTCATAAACACACATCACCATGGAGACCTTTGTGTTTCGGCTCTCTGAACGGCGATTACAGTAAGAAGGAGGGGAAATCTCGGGATTCCCTTTCACATTTGCACAGTCACATGCTCCGACTTTAGGCATTCCTGGTTTGCGGTTTCCCTGCTAACGGTTCTCGTGTTTATGAAATCATCTAGTTTGCAGTCAAATGCTAAATAGCAGGACTAGCTGTTCAAGCCAGGCAAGGGAGAAAAAAAACTGAAGCGTAACTGCCTACTGCCAAAAATCAGCTAAACTCAAAGTCCTTCAGGAACGGCAGCGAGCATGCGATTTGAATTTGAAGCTGGAATCCATAATTTGTTATGATACAGGGCTTTGGTTCACAGTAGGCCCAGAGTCAATCCAAGAACTGCTGTTGAAAAAGGATTTCAAGCAGCGCTGTACTTCCCCAGTCACACTTCAGTTATTTGTCTCAAGGCATCCATCCAACATGGCAGATGGCCACGGAATGGCAGACATGAGTGGAGGAACGGGACTGGGGAAGAAAGGAAGAGAGAGACTGGAAGGAACAGACAGACATCTGAATCTCACACTCCATTTCTGCGAGTCTGCTGAACTGGACGGTTATCAAGATGGCATTCTGTACTCAAGCTAAAACAACAGTCTGCAGTCAACTAGTCAACAGCACTGTCACTACAGACTTTTAGATATTACTCACAATAACACAAGTAAAAGATACAAAAAGGCCATATTTATTGACTCAAACCTCAAAACTGTCAGGTTCCCAGGTTCCAGCATTGAAATCTTATTAAGCATATAATGATTATTATATTGTACTAGCTACTAGATTATCAGTATGACTTCTGAAAACTTTGAGAGGTTTGTGTGAGGAGTACCTCTCCATTGTACTTCTTATTTCAACATGTCGCACCAGAAACATGTACTAATATATTTGACGTCCATAATGTCGAATATCATTAGTTACCGTTGCATGTTTGGAAAATAAAAAGCAATATTTTCAGAGCATTACTTCAGTTTACGTTTGTTATTTGCACAAAGCTATTGTATGGCTTTAGAAGACTTTAAATATACTCTGATGAAAAGATTTACTTTGGAACAGTTTCACAAATGTTTACAAAGAAACGACAAGCAACACACTGAGTTAAATATGACAGTTTTGAAGTAAAAAGACTTAAATAGTAAAACTTACTCCAATAATCTTTGTTTTATCTACAGGCCAGGAAAAAAATCTATTTTTCACAGTGTATGGACTACTTTTATGATGCTTTTTGTTCTTTTTTCTGGAGCTTGACACAAGAATAACATCTAATGTGTTGTAATTATTTATGGTGACACTTTATTATTATTTAATGTGATATAGTTACATGTTACATGTACTTACTATAGTAATAACTGCATAATTACACATAAATAACCCTAACCTTATACAGTATTTTACAGTTAATATTTTTTTTCTAATATTATTCAGTAATTACACTGTAATCGGGATCGTTTTGACAGTGTTGGTCTCTGTATGTGAAAAAAATCTGTTTTTAGTACATAGTTGTCGTGTAAATGTATTCTTAGTCATAACAGTTAACGTGGAAGTGAAAACAGGGAGATTGCATAATTTATGGGGAAATAAATCAAAATTATGATTCTGTCTAAAAAATGTGAAAAAACTTATTTAAATGTACCCTAACATTCACAAAGAGACGGATATGCGAAGACAGAATTTTGAGGAGAAAATATGCAATTACCACTTCTGTGGGGTTTAATGGAAATTAGTGTAATGACTACTGTTGTCAGGAAGTAATAAGTAAAGGAATAATATTAGTCCAACACTGGAGGCGAGTAAAGTATGACAGAATTTGAATCTCTAGGTGACCTGCTCCTTTGAGTTTTTTTTTTTGTTTTTTTTTTGTGAAGTTAGCATATCAAGCATCACTTTAACCCAGACAGTTTTCTATTTTTAATAGAAACACCAGTCCAAGATGGAAATTCCCTCATGTTTGGACTGTAAATAAGCCCGGCATTAGTGACATCATTTCTGCCTGGAAGCAAATGTACAGACCCAGAGACCCATAAATGAACCCTAAGGAACTCAAAAGCTCTGCTCCAAAACATAGTAAACCGCTTGACTGTCTAGTGCCTGCATGACAACAACCTTCTATTGAACCAGAACCTCGTAGGTGAAAACTGATATAAAACACATAATACAGTTAAATATTGGGTAAAAATAGACTTTTTAAAATACTTTTAGGTATTGAACGACATAAAAGTATATTTATAATCAGCATTGTCAGCTGTGAAGATGAATGCTACCTTCCCTAACCTTTGGAGCAAGCTTTGCGTCTGGAGTGCATCTATGTTGCCTTAAAAATGCTGTCTAGGTAGGCAGGTCAATAGGTTTTGAAACAGAGCAAAGGTCTTGTCTAATCTACATTTATCTAGAACTGTATGAATGAACGCATCCTCAGAGAGGGAACTCCAAATATTCTGTGCATTTGTTGAGAAGATAAAATGAATGCTGGGGGTGGGGTGGGATCTGCAAGAAATTGAATCACCACAGCAACTTTAATAATATCTATTTTGCAGCTCACATATGAAAGGAAATGAGTTTCAAAGGTAAGGTCATGCTTCAACTGTCACTTATATTTGAAAGCTTCCACACATCAGAGACATGAATGCTACTTTATATAATAAAGAGAGATGTGTTAATGTATGCTATACCCTACCTCACGTGCAATGTAAATTCTTTATTGCTTCTACCCAAGAGCAATGCGGAAACACAATTAAACACTTATTTGTTTTTTCACTGGCCGCAAAAGAAAGGTACATTCTTCTCTGATGAACCTGGAATGTCTCATACTGGTTTGTGCATAAATATACTGTATGTAATAATAATTATTTTAAAAAAAAATTGCTTACCATTGGTGAAACATTGCATGTGTGAGGAACACAATTCCATATGCTTGGAACCGATGCTGATTACTTATTAGGAATGTCCATGCCATATTTCATCCTTTAATTATATGCTTTGTATCCCAGTTTTAGTGTCACGGTTCTGTAAAGAAAGACTACTTTCAAATATAAAATAGAGAAAATATGAATAAATAATCAAACTGCAAACAATAGCAGACATACATACAGTAGAGCAAAGATACAAATACTCAGTAGCATGTTTATTAGGCTGCTGTCACTTTAAGACCTACAGTAATGCACGGATCCAATATACTGACAATGTTGTGCTGTCTTTCTCGACAGTTTCCGTTCAGTTAAGACAAACCAACTATGATTATACTCGGTTCAATTTAGCATTTGCACGCCCTTTTGCACGTTTTGGTGGTGTGCACACGATCGGTACACTTTCACGCTGGTCTGAGCCACTGGGTGTCTGTTTAAACACAGAAGGCAACGTGTGCTGTTCGGTCTCACCTGCGCTCACACGCTATCAACACCTGGAGGATGATGGAAGCCATTTTTTTTATTTTTTTGAATCATAACATTAATTTTCCTTGTGAAAATGTTTTCTTATAACTGTAATAATAGTTATACCATAGTATTTTTTGATTCATTTTTATTCATATTACAGAAAGTATATTAAAGGGGTGGTGTAATGCCCTTTTCACAAGATGTTAACTAAATCTCTGATGTCCCCAGAGTGTTTGTGAAGTTTTAGCTCAAAATACCCACAGATGTTTTTATATAACATTTTAAACGTGTCACTTTTTGAGGGTGAGCAAAAACGCCTCGTTTTGTGTTTGTCCCTTTACATGCAAATGAGCTTCTGCTGATTACCTCACACTAGGGGTGGAACGATATATGTATTCGTATTGAACCGAAACGGTACGGGCGTAACGGTTCGGTGTGCGAATTTGCACGGAGAATACACGGTATAAAAATAAATAAAACTCTAAATAGCGATAAATTTCGCTTTATTCGCGTTTGGTGTGAAGTGAATGCAGCATAATGAATAGGCTGCGATGTCAAGATTGCAATGCTGGAGTGTGTGTGTGCGCGCGTGAGAGAGAGAGGCGCGGACGCGATCAAACTGTGTGTGTGTGTGTGTGTGTGTGTGTGTGTGTGTGTGTGTGTGTGTGTGTGTGTGTGTGAGAGAGAGGCGCGCAGGCGCGATCGAACAGTGGAAACATAAAAAACAGGCTCTGTCATTTTGTTCACAGGACATCATTCAAACTGCAAAGTGTTTACTTATATTTGTGTACACTCGCAATAAAACACAACATTGTGCTTTTGTCACTCTTGGAGAACTCTTGTCAAACTGTAACAACTGTCACCCAACCAAAAATCGAAACTGTTTATTTTTAAGTTACACATTCTACATTGATTAAAAAAGAAAATCAAATGTGTTTTTAATGGTAGTATTATTTTATACGGAAATCAATTATATACAATTCAGATGAGAATAAAGTTAGGATTAATTAAAATGAAGGAAAACAAAAATATTGATCTGAAATATAGCAAATTAATTTTAAATGAATTCAGGTACAAAACATACCAAACATATCTCAATGTCTTTTTAATAATTTAATTATTAAACTAATTATATAAAACTATTGTCAGTGCACTACAAATAAACCGGTTAAATGCCTTTATTAATAAAGCTTATTTAAAAAATACAAGGCTTAACACATTTATAAAAATGCCTTCTTCATTTTTGTTTTGCTTTTCACTCCATTGTACCGAAATCTTACCGAACCGTGATGTCTGAACCGAGGTATGAACCGAACCGTGACTTCTGTGTACCATTCCACCCCTATCTAACACAGACATGCAATGAAAATTTCAACAACTTTTAGCTTTTTATCTTCAAACCGGAGTCAGAAAGATGGAGAGACGAGACAAGAAGAAATAAAAACATGTAGACAACATTTCTGAATGTTTAGTCGATGAATTTATGTAGCTTATGTATTTGTCTTCTAGTCATTGAGTCAGCACATTCTGTCATGATAATCTATAAATCATGTTCTGGGGGCGGGGTTTATGTAAATTTTAGGGTCAGTGATGTCACTAACCCGGGAGGATTGTCGTGTTGTCAGGGTTTGTGCAGGTGACCGAAGACGAGGACACGGAAACTTCAATATAAAGTTTTAATAACATAAATGAAACTTTTCCAAAATGAAACAAGAACAAAACTCCAGGGCTTCAGGGTTTACACACAACCACACATGGACGACGATCGACAAACACTGGGAGAAAACACAGGGCTTAAATACACATGGAATGATTGGATAATTAACTGAACACAGGTGATGAAACTGAACACAAACGAGGAGCGGGAAAACTTAACAGGGCTAAACCAAAAACCACAAAGACAGGGGAAACCAAGATCACAAAAACAGAACTCAAACAAACAGAAACGTGACACTACCTCCCCCCCTTCCCGAAGGCGCGACCTCGCGCCGTATAACATCCAAAGGGGTGGGAGGGTGGGCGCCCTGGAGGCTGACGAGGGCATGGTGCAGGTCCAGGAAGCCTCCAGGGCGGAGCAGGCTGCGGGCGTGACCAAGGCGGAGCAGGCTGTGGGCGTGACCAAGGCGGAGCAGGCTGTGGTCGTGACCAAGGCGGAGCTGTGGGACCCTCGGGCGTCCAAGGCGGAGCTGTGGGACCCTCGGGCGTCCAGGGCGGTGCTGTGTGACCCTCGGGCGTCCAAGGCGGAGCTGTGGGACCCTCGGGCGTCCAAGGCGGAGCTGTGGGACCCTCGGGCGTCCAAGGCGGAGCTGTGGGACCCTCGGGCGTCCAAGGCGGAGCTGTGGGACCCTCGGGCGTCCAAGGCGGAGCTGTGGGACCCTCGGGCGTCCAGGGCGGAGCTGTGTGACCCTCGGGCGTCCAAGGCGGAGCTGTGGGACCCTCGGGCGTCCAAGGCGGAGCTGTGGGACCCTCGGGCGTCCAAGGCGGAGCTGTGGGACCCTCGGGCGTCCAGGTCGGTGCTGGCTCTTCAGGTGGCCACGGCGGTGAAGACCCTTCAGGTGGCCGTGGTGGTGAAGACCCTTCAGGTGGCCATGGCGGTGCAGACCCTTCAGGTGGCCATGGCGGTGCAGACCCTTCAGGTGGCCATGGCGGTGCAGACCCTTCAGGTGGCCATGGCGGTGAAGACCCTTCAGGTGGCCATGGCGGTGAGGACCCTTCAGGTGGCCACGGCGGTGAAGACCCTTCGGGTGGCCATGGCGGTATTATCTTTTCGGGCCTCCGTGGATCTTTGGCCGGCCACGGCGAAGGCGTATGGCGCCCCCCCAAAATTTTCTTGGGGAGGACAGGCTCATGATCGGGAACTGACTTGACACCAACGGGCGCTGGGTCAACGGGCTCTGGGTCTGGGTCAACGGGCTCTGGGTCTGGCGCTGGGTCAACGGGCTCTGGCTCTGGCGCTGGGTCAACGGGCTCTGGCTCTGGCGCTGGGTCAACGGGCTCTGGCTCTGGGTCAACGGGCTCTGGCTCTGGCTCTGGGTCAACGGGCTCTGGCTCTGGCTCTGGGTCAACGGGCTCTGGCTCTGGCTCTGGGTCAACATGGGACTCGGAACTGGACGGGACCAGCACATCAGGGGATTCGGAACTGGACGGAACCAGCATTTCAAGGGACTCGGAACTGGACGGAACCAGCATTTCAAGGGACTCGGAACTGGACGGGGCCAGCAAATCAGGGAGCTTGGGGCTGGGCTCAGGCTCTGGCGGGCAGGCGACGGGCTCAGGCTCTGGCGGGCAGGCGACGGGCTCAGGCTCTGGCGGGCAGGCGACGGGCTCAGGATCTGGCTGGATGTGGCTGACGTGAACCCCAGCCTTGGGAGCCTTCTTTTTGGCCAATCGCACCGATATCAGTGGGGGATCAGTCATACCGGATATCATCCGGGGAAGTCCAGGGACCGATCTGGCGGCAGGGCTGATGCGGTGTGCAGGCTCTGGTGGGCAGACGATGGGCTCTGGTGTGAGCGTGCAGGTGATGGGCTCAGGCGTTGGCGTGCAGGTGATGGGCTCAGGCGTTGGTGGGCTTGGAGCTGGTTGGAGTGGTAGATCCTCTACCAGGTAGCTGGATCCACACGCCCACAACGTGTGATCCACGAACTCCAGGAAGGATAGATGGAGATCCTTGACTAGAATTATCTGGGCCAATGGGTCCCTCAGACCACCCCAGAAACTCTTTGTGAGTTCCTCCTCCTCCAATGACTCATTATTGTAGAGACCCAGGTAACGCCCCGCATACTCCTCAAGTGAGCTCTCCTCTTGGAAGAGGATAGGCATTTCAAAGGGGCTCACCACCTTGCTTTTCCTCCTTCGGCCCATATTGTTAACGGTCGATCGTTCTGTCAGGGTTTGTGCAGGTGACCGAAGACGAGGACACGGAAACTTCAATATAAAGTTTTAATAACATAAATGAAACTTTTCCAAAATGAAACAAGAACAAAACTCCAGGGCTTCAGGGTTTACACACAACCACACATGGACGACGATCGACAAACACTGGGAGAAAACACAGGGCTTAAATACACATGGAATGATTGGATAATTAACTGAACACAGGTGATGAAACTGAACACAAACGAGGAGCGGGAAAACTTAACAGGGCTAAACCAAAAACCACAAAGACAGGGGAAACCAAGATCACAAAAACAGAACTCAAACAAACAGAAACGTGACACGTGTAGTCCCTACCAGCCGTTTGTAGTAGTCCTTAAAAAGCAATTTCTTTAAAAGAAAATATCTCGCTTTGCTTTGAACTCTAAGCGTCGTTACTTTGTAGATGTTGTTTATGCTCAAACAGCAACATTACACACTAACTAAAGTAAGAAAAGTGAAATCATAGTCAAACGTCAAAATGTATTTATGTCATTGCAAATACTACTTCAACTACTGCTACTATTATAATAATATACCTATATAGACGTTAAATGTTCCTATCTTTTGATTCTGGGCTGAAATATGAAGCAGAAACAGCTCCTGTGACATTCACCTTAACATATATCCCCTGAAGTTTTACAAAATCCTAAAAAATCTCTGCAAAGATATCTCTGTCTGCTGTACAACTCTCAATTTGACTACATTCAAATTCACTGAATTAATAATGGGCCAATGATTTTGATCTATTTGTAGATGTTGAATAATTTACTATAACGCTTTGCTTTAGGGATCAGGTTTTCCTCATTTAAAAAACCTCATTGGTTACAAAAAAAGGCACAAAAAAAATAAAAACTGTGCTTTGCAGAACACACAAACACCCTTATTGCATATTTGTGGTATTTTGCGCTCCCGGCACATTTTTGTAACTTTAAGAGGGCTGCTGTATGGCTTAAGTCAGCAGTAAATAATAGACTCCGAGCCTCGGCACTCTTTGGTGCAAAACCTCCCGCATTCCTCCTAATGGGCAGGTAGGCTCTTACAGGCTTTTTTCCAATGTAATACGTGCTGTGATACTGTAAAGGCTAAAGATCCGGTGGCATGTGTTTTGAATGTGGTAATGACCACTGCTCAGCCGTTTTTGCGACCTACTCCTGATGATCAGAGACTCAAAAGTGGCGCTGCTCAGTTTTAGTGTTTCCCTTCTCTCTCTAAGCTATAAAAAGCACAAACAAACTCTTCTGGTAGTCTGCATTCTGAGATGTATTTTTAAAAAGCATGTTGTAAATCTCAAATCTGGGACTTATTTGTCAAACATACCCGAGAAGGAAGAACAAGAGAAAGAGAACGAGATTCTGTGGTTGAGAGAATGGAAGGTAAACTGAGAACAGCATCCATGATCACTTGCACTACATCTCTCTGTTTAAAGGCCCAGGTCAAGTTTCTGATCCTTGATCAGGCATGTGTCATCTACAAACATGCCGGAAGCAGACAGAACTTGTTGTCTGATCATAATGTCCTGGAATATGCAAGATTGGTGTGGTCCGGCTTTGTTTCTTGTAATTTTAAGAGTTACCAGGAACTAAATGTCCCTCTTGCAATCCTGCAATGTTCACGTGCAGTAAGGTTTATGAGATTTAATCAGTCACATGTCTACGTCATCGAAATCATAAGGGTTTGGAATGACATGAAGGTACAAAAAATTTCTTTAACAGATTATCGCATCAGACTTCACCTCAACTGATGAGGTGCAAAACAGCACAACGCCAGCTTTCTAAAGTGCGATAGGTGGTCTTCAGTGATCAAAACCAGCCCACATTGAAGGTAGACAGTAAAAAGTATCCACCTTTATCTGTCCTTAAGTTTAAACCCTGTACTAATATGGTTTCTCCTTTAACCTTTGGCCTCCAAGAGCGTGACCTTCACCTCAGCACTGACAAACCTCTCCGCAGGACGTATGAGCCAGGAACATGACAAAACACATGCGCTGACTGAGCGGCTCCTTTCAACACACTCACAAGGAAAATATAATTGAATTTAACATTTGTCAGCTGCTTTTTACTATAATTTTCCATTAAAGAAAGTGTCAGATATAGCTTGTGACACAACCCACATTTTTTGCGATTGTAAATTTGTGTGCATTAGTACATATTAGCCTGCCCTATTACTCATTTAGCAGATGTCTTGACATGCGCTTCAACTAGGGTGGAGTCAATATTGGACTCCCTTGATGTTTTATATTCTCTAATATAATGTTACACACCCCTTTATTAAAAAATGTAGCACTGGGGGAGAACAAGGTGATGTCAGGAGGTCATAGAGAACAGACCCCAAAATCTGGTTTCAATAGTCTTCATAAGATAGACCGTCACCTCCCACAGAGCACTGCTGTCCAAACAAATGCCTTGGGCTCTGACTACGCCAAAGTCAAGAAGTATGCTTTCAATCCCATTTGTTTGGTTAATAATGGCTTTATCAACATTATCACGCCGTCTTATTTGTTTTTCTTGCCTCTACACTTCTTAATCCTGAAAATCCTTTCTTTTTTTTTGTTTTAGCTCACAAAAGTATTGAGAAAACTACTTTAAACTGTAACTTCTCAAGAACTAATGCGAAGTACAATAAAGCTGTAAAGGGGCAATATCCTGAAATCGAATGATAGCCTATATGTGTGGCACAAAAATGTCTACATCTACGCTACATTGCTACTCATTGGTAAAAAGTAGGCTATGTAGCTTGTCTGTTTTTAACACAACACAGCTCATGTCAAGCTACTTTTTAAATTGTAACATCTAAAGCTATAAGCTAATGCTAACTACAAGTTAAGCTAATGCTATGGTTGCTTGATGCTGTAAAATCTAGACTATTTTAATACAACTAATCTGCTGTCATGTCAAGCTAATTTGTCACCGTTCTGTTGTTAGTTTCTGTTTTCATGGACTTTCAGTTTGTTTTCATGTCAAGTTTTTGTTCAGATTTTTTTTTTTTGTTCATGATTGGTTATCATTAGTTCACACATGTCAGCTGTGTGATTAATTATCATTGTTTGTGTTCCTACATAAGTTGTTCCTTCACCTGCCCTCCTTGTCGGGTATTGTCTGTGCACTCGCACACTGTCTTGCATGTTGGCTGTCTAGTTGACTTTATCTATTAAATCTTGTGTTACACTATCTTCATGTTCATCGGAACTTAAGTGTTATAACTTGAAGTTAGTTTCCAAGTGTAAGATAATGTTAACTATAAGCTAATTCCAAGTTGTTTGTTGCTGTAAAAGCTATATTTTATACAACTCGGCTGCTGTCATGTCAAGCTACTTTGAAACTGTAACTTCTCAAGCTATAAGCTAATGTTAACTACAAATGTAATACTACTGGATGTGATCGGGTGAGATAAATGTGGCACAATAACATCTCAGCTACTGTCATAGCACGCTATAGAAAAATGTAGTTTGTTAGCATTGCTAGTTATTCCCCAACACTACAACAGTTTTCTTCAACTCTCCTACTTCAACTTGGTTGAAATTTTGATTTTGACAAGGACACAGTCTAGCGATGGCAAATGTCAAAATGTGCAACAATGTGAGAAAGAAGAAAAAGAGGAGTAACATTCAGTTCATCACAAAGTAACTGTTTTGAGGCCAGTCATCTAAGGGAAACTATGAATGCCATTGTTCGAACCTGTCAGTGGGTTATGTAATAGTCTTTGACCTAGATCGAAGCTCTCTGGAGTTGTACTTTTCCACTGCTCTTCTTCGCCCAGGGCAGCCTGTTGAGGTGAGATTCTTGCCTGTAGGAATTATAAAACTTCAGTGCAAAATGCTGACACATGAAAGTTGAAGATATGAGTTATTACAGGCTAACACAAGTCACACAGAATAGATCATGAATATCTCATTCTGCTCTGCATCAACAGACTATGATGGATTTACCTTCAGGCAGAAAACTAATTAGTACGTCAGAATGACGAAGAATGGAAGTAGTAGATCGGTGTTTTAGTAGAACCTTTTTGAGGCTTTAGTACCTCTTAATTGACACCAATCCATAAATGTATATCATTTGGCTTTATCATATTAAAGGGTACCTATTATGGCATTTAAAATGTTCCTAATAATGTTCTGGGAGTCCCCAACAACAGTTTTACATGCATGCAATGACAAAAAACACTTTTGTTGTCTTATAATATGCATTTATTTTTACCTGATTTGCTCACCGACTCCCTAATGATTCGTTTGACGACTCATTTGTCCAAACCCCTCCTTTGCGTGACGCTAATCGGCGGTGATTGGTCAGATGACGCAGTCAGTTATATTTTGCGTTAGCCCAAAGCTTAAACATATTGATAAAGCACTGCAGTACTACAATACGCTTCACATAATTTCACATATTTCAAAAAACAAAAAAAATTACATTGGGGACCTAGAAGCTGCTGAGCGTAACTCTCACTCCACACACACACACACACACACCACGCACGCACACACACACACACAACACACACACACACACACACACACACACACACACACACACACACACACACACACACCCCAAACACACACACACACATAAAAGCAACAATTATTAATAGTACTTACAGGTTGTGATTTGGAGGAGAAAGCTGATCCAAATAAACTTGGTATTGAACGTTCCTTTAGTATCAGGCGACTCGCGAATCCACACAGCATTTGTGTTTGTGAAGCGATCGTCATTAAAATAACGCGAACACAGCTCAAGGTGGCTATACTTGTGTGGTATAGTTGTAAATATAAACTCTAGCCACTGAGTCTTCACATGCTTGTCCTGGGCAGTGAAAAAAAAAGTTTGCTTTTGATTCGCACTTCAGAACAGAGTCTCGTCCGACATGTTGTTGTCAGGTTTCTCTGTCTGCTCGGCGCGCGCACTGAGTGGGCGTGTCGAATTCAAATAACTTGTACAAGTGACGTACGAAAATGCATCGTTCGTCTATCGATTCATATCAGCGACTCAGAGTCGACTCTTACTTTTGAGAGACAATAACTTTGTATATGGTGAACTTTCATATTTAAAACTTTGCAGGATGTTTTTGTTCACTTAGATCTATGTTACACACTACATGAAAGGTAATTTTCAAAATTCCATGATAGGTACCCTTTAATAAAACACAATATCCTTAGTTACAAGTATCAAACCAAAATTAATCAATGCTGTGGGTAAAAAAAAAAAAAAAAAAAAGAAAACTCGTCAAGCGACTTGCTCTCAAACTGAAGCCGTTACAGAAATCTGTTATTTTTTAGGTTTAACAAAGCAAAACCAACATTTTTTCCAAGTACCCACTGGTGTACACATACCTTTGGTTGGGAATTCCAGCTCCAGTTTGTATCCAGCCTCTCACGGAGACTTCAGATGCCCCAACACCTGTGATGAGACGACTAAACGCCTGTGGAGAGACGACTCAACGCCGGCGATATGTTATGCCCTAAATTAATACATGATTAACTAACTGTATTTTCTATGTACATTTCTGAAATGCACTTTCTGTAAAGCTGCTTTGAGACAATGTGTATTGTGAAAAGCGCTATACAAATAAATTTGAATTGAATTGAATTGAATTGTGTATTTCTAAAAATTGTGATCATCAACGTAAATAACCATTAGTTCAAACCTGCTGTAAAAAACATCTTGAACCAGTAAATAGTGTGGTTTCCAGTCCTGTCTCAAATATTACAACACTACGAATATATTTTGTGGTCTGTGTCGACTCACGCATATGATCCATTCAATTGTGTCTCTGGACTGGAGCACACTGTGTGCGTCCCAGAGGTTCCTGTGACATGAAAAGAAACTCTGATTAATATACACCAAAGAAAAGCCTATGCCCATTGTCTGAATCATTTAGACCTCTTTTTCTGGTCTTGACTCAGACTCAACCTACTCAGATCTTGGCTTGGACTTGGACTTGAATGAGCTGGCCTTGACTACAAGACTGCCGGTCAGGCTGGTCTAGTTTCATGGTTTCAGAGGAGTTATGGGCTTCTCAGCTAAACATGAACTCGATCAACTAAAAACCAGCTTGACTAGGCTGGGAAACCCGTTTAACTATCTTAAACCAGTAAGATAATGGCCTTTGTTAGGTTATGGCTGGTCTTTTTAGCATGGACAAGCAGTGCAAATATTACCACCTCCTTATAAATCATAAGTAAACAGCCATACTTTAGCAGCCATTCATCATTCTCTTAAAGGACACTTGGTCTTTGTAAGGCACAAAGGTTATGGGGTCATGGGGTGAGTAATGCAGCTAGATCTTTCGCTCCCTTGAGGCAGATTCCAGACATCCCTTGAGGAAACCAGAGAGAGTGAAATGGGTGAGAAACATCGGGGAACCTTTTTTGTTCTTTTGTTCCAACCCTGACCTTCTTGTCTCCAACCTGCTGGTATTGACCGTGTTATAGCGCTTACGTGTATTCAGACACGCTATGCCCATTTGTCTTGGGTTGAGTGACATGTCACATCCTCATCGTGGCTTTTAATCCAGACTCACTTTACGGTCACAGCTGTTTTTCATGGTCAAGATGCTCCATGTCACATCCTACCTGGTTCCTCAGAACCATTTCTCACCTGTCAATATTTCTAATCAAGGTTCGCTGATGAACGAGGTCTCTGATGTTGACCTTGATCTGGGGTTGATGGTGTTCCAGACTTGGTTTAGATGTGAAGGAATATGATGCCTAAGAAGGGTCCTTAAAAGGTTAGTTCATACAAAATTGAAAATCCTGTCATCATTTATATACACTCTCATGCTGTTCCAAACCTGTGTGACCTTCATTTTTTTGTGGAACTCAAAAGAATATGGCCAAAAATACTGAGACTTTTTTTTTTCAAAAGATCTTCTTTTGTTCAGAAGACTTTTCTTTTTGTTGAAAGAAAGTTTTAGAACTGTCCTTTTTAGGTGAATTATCTGTGGAAGCTTGTTTCTGCCAATTGTGAGTTATGAAGTCAGAATTTGCGTGATATAAAGTAGCAACTGCATGTTATAATGTCTGAATTGTGTCAGAAACTGTCAATTTCTCTGAATTCTCCGCACGCTCATTTGCGAGTTTTTTCTGAATTTTCAGAATTGAGATTAAAAAAAAATCGCAATTATCTATTAAGTTGTTTTATTCCATGGCGGAAACAAGCTTTCATAACTGTCTCTTTAATTCTTGAAAATTAAATTTGAATACTCAATGATCAATGATGTGTAAAAGTGTGCCGTTTTCTCAAATGTATCTTTGTGTTTATGTTTTAAACATAATGTTTTTTTTTTATGGTTTTTGAAAATGTTTTATAGCATTGTCATGGAAAATTGTGAAATTTAATGACTAAAATTAACCATCAAATAAAAATCTATTTTCATGACACCTTGAATACATGTTAGTGCACACATCTTAATCATTATTTTCCAAAATATCTATTTTTACAAATTTCAAAGTAAAATCCATAAATATATTTTTCTTTTGTTGGTTTGTTTATTTGAGGGCCAGTGCAGGTTGTCGAGATAAATGTCATAAAAAATTAAAGTAATACATTTTTTTTTTATTATTTAACAGTCAGACATACATACAAACCAACATAGTACAGTAGTGAGCAATCTTGTAAATCCATAATTCCAGAAGTGACATAAAAGTGATATAATTGTTTGATCTAAGTGTGTATGTGAGCGGGTGTGAGTGTGGGTATGTGTATGTGTGTGTATGCGTAAACAAAGTAGCCATTTATTATTTATTACCATTGTCATTACCATCACCACCCCATTCCCCACTACCACCATATTGCCAATATTGTGTTGGTCGATTTTTATTTCCATCCTTCCTCCTATGTAACAATTGCCATTGTCAATGCTGTATAAAATAAAAGATGATATAATAAGATGATAAGATAATATCAGATAACCTTCCCCCACATCTCATCAGTCCCTATCTTTTCCTAATTTTTTTTTTTTTTTTTTTTTTTTGTGTGTTATGTCAGCGCAGTCTCATCCCAAGAAGTCATATAACTGACGTCTTGGGACGTCTTTTGACCATACGTCAATATCCGCCTTTTTAGGGTACCCTTAAACGTCGGTTATATGACGTTATCGGATCCTAACTCTACCCCAGACCTAAACCTACCCCTAAACCTACCCCGTCACCTAACTGACGTTAAAGGTAAAGCGTCAGTTGTATGACGTCCCGGGATCGTCATATAACTGACGTTTAAGGGTACCCTAAAAAGGCGGATATTGACGTATGGTCAAAAGACGTCCCAAGACGTCAGTTATATGACTTCTTGGGATGAGACTGTGTTGGTTATGTGCAATGTCTAAGGTGCATTAAAAGAGGGAGTACAGTGCGAGAGTGTCTCAAATTGGGACAGAGATGCTGTCCCACTTCTCGTCTGTCTTGCCTGCCCTGGTATTTGTGAGGTTTTCCATATATACATATTCCTTTTCTTTTTTTTTTTTCATTCTATGTTGTGGTGCATTAAAAACCCATGAAGAGATAAGGGGGGAATTATTGCAGTAGTGATGATAATGACATTTAATTCCAATACAGCATTGACAATGGCAATATTGATGATTATAATAATAATGATAATAATAATATTATTAATAAATGATAATGATGATGGCAGTGGTGACCGCAATGGTGAGAGCAAAAGACAGCAACAACAGCAATTACAACAATGAAAAGATAAAAGTGAAAATAGTAATCATAACAATAACAGTGAAGATAGTAATAACAATGATGACATAAACAAGTTCAAATAACTAAAATGCATTAATATTCATGGGTTGGTTAAGAAGGTGGGAGGAGTCGGAGTTGAAAACAGAGAAAGGATTCATAGCTGTAAGAGGTCAGAAAGTGTTGGACGGCAGAGATCAGTTTCAGATGCGTAATTATGAAGGGGAGATGCGTATTCCATTGCAATGAAGTCTGTAATAAGATTTTTACAAATGTTAATGTGTAATTTATTTCTAGTTTTCCAGTTCATGAGGATAGTTTTCTTGGCGATGGTTAGAGCTATGAGGAGCATTTTAGAGTTTATAGTTTTATCAGTGATTATTGTCAGGTCCCCCAGCAAGCAAAGAGAAGGCGACAGTGGGATGTGGCAGCCGACTATAGTGGATAGTGACTATGTGACCTCTTCCCAAAAGTGTTTGATTGGAGTGCAGTGCCAGGTTGCATGGATGTATGTATCTGTAGAATTTTGATTGCAGTGTGTGCAAACTTCTGACGTGAAACCCATTTTAGCTAATCTGCTGCCCGTGTAATGTGTTCTGTGAAGTATTTTATATTGTATTAACTGAAGATTCGCATTTTTGGACATGAGATAGATGTTTTTACAGATTTGGGTCCAGAAGTTGGCATCAGGGGCTATTGAAAGATCGTTTTCCCATTTTATTGTTGGTAAGTATATGGTCTGAAGCAAGGTTATTATAGTTTTGCATTTTTCATTAGTTTTTATTTTTATTTCGTTTTGACTTTTTGTTTTCAAATTCAGTTTAGTTTTAATTAGTTTTTAAAGTGGGTTTGCTAGTTTAGTTTTTATTTTTTGAAAATGCTCAGTTTTAGTTTAGTTTTTATTAGTTTTAGTGTTAGTTTTAGTCTTTTTTTTTCTAATTTGGGTTATTTGTCAAGGGCAAGATTCAAAAAGGTCCGAAAAAGTATTGTGTAATAATAACTCAACAAAAACATCATACAATTTCCGAAATATGTAGGCTATTCAACAATAACACCAGTAGCTACATAAAATGTACATATGGGCACAAATATGTAAACAGTCTACACAAGCCTCTGCTTTCAGAGTGTCAGGAGCTCAATATCTTTACCTCTACAAAATCCACATGCCGTATAAAAAACGTCTCGGGTTATGACTATAACCCTTGTTCCCTGAGAAGGGAACGAGACAATGCATCGAGAAATCGATACTTTGGGGACGCTCCCTTAGCGTGCGCCTCTGAAGTAAAAATGAAACTATTCCAATCCTGATTGGTGTTGCGTCGTGACGTAACATGTGACGGCATAACCGGAAGCATAAAGGTGACGCTGACGCATAGAATGCCAGCCTCGCGATGAAGCAAGACGCTCTAAGGCCTCGAGGGGCGTGGCAGAGCGATGCATTGTCTCGTTCCCTTCTCAGGGAACAAGGGTTATAGTCATAACCCGAGACGTTCCCTATTGAAGGGAACTCCACAATGCATCGAGAAATCGATACTTTGGGGAACGAATGCCCACTAGGCCACGCACCGAAAACAGGCCTGCCCCGGAGTGAAACTGATTCAGGCACTCAGCTAGGACGAGAGCACATGTGCGCCAGGCGTACTAGGGAGGAGCAGAATATAGAACCTAACAAAAGTGTGTGGGGTAGCCCAACCGGCTGCCTCACAGATCTCCTGGATGGGAACTCCCGAAAGGAGGGCCCTAGAGGACGCCATGCCTCTAGTAGAAAGAGCCCTAACGGCCAAAGGTGAAGGCAAATTGCGCACCTTGTAGGCCTACTTATGGTTTGTAAAGCCGGGAGCCCCTAATAGGTGATCCAAAACACACTACAGTAGGTCCGACCTCCTCCAAGAAGAGGACCTCTCAAGGTAAATACTAAGAACTCTGACTGGCACAGCAAGGAACCTCTCCTTTTCTGCCGACACATGAGGTGGAGGATGAAATACTTGCAGGACCATGGACCTAGCCATGATAAATTGCACTTAAGGCACATAGCTGGGTCTCGGATGCAGGATGGCCTTAACTCCGCCGGGGGCACATCCCAAGCAAGCTGGCGATAATGCCAGGGCTTGGAGATCTCCCAGTCTCTGTAAAGAAATAGCTAAGAGAAAGGCTATCTTGAACGTGAGGTCCTAGGCGAAGCCGACTGGAGGTATTCGAAGGGAGCCAGGAATAGCCCTTCGAGAACCACCGTCAGGTCCCAGGAAGGAACCCTGGACCTGACTGTCGGTCTCATCCTCCAATACCATGGAGAAATAGTATGACCAGTTGGTGCCTCCCCAAAGGCCCAACATTTAGTGGTGCATGGAATGCCGCAATGGCAGCCACGTACACTCTACGTGTGGATGGGGAGAGATTCGCAGAGAAACGATCTTGAAGAAACTCCAGAACTGAAGCCATTGGGCAGTTAACTGGGCCTAACTCAAGTTCTCTACACCAAGTGGAAAAACATTCCACTTGAGGCCATATAATCTCCTAGTAGACGGAGCCCTAGAGATAAGTATGGTTTCGACCACCCCAGATGATAGACCAGCATCTAGGTACTGAGCCCCCTCAGAGGCTAGACCCACAATTTCCACAGCTCTGGATGAGGATGGAATATAGTGCCCTCCGCCTGAGACAACAGATCCCTCCTCAGAGGAATCTGCCATGGCGGAGCTATTAGGAGTGAAATTAAGTCTGAAAACCATACTCGGGCTTACCAACACAGGGCTACCAGAAGAAGACTGATGCCCTTCTGACTGACCCTCTCCAGGACTCCCGGGAGCAGAGTGATCGGGGAAAAAGCGTACAGGCGAAGCCTCGGCCAGGCCTGTACCATGGCATCCAAGCCCCAGCGGGGCTGGATGAGTGAGGGAGAACCAAAGTGGATAGTTGGACGGACGTCCCTCGAGACGCAAACAGATCCACTTCCACTGGTCCAAACCTCTGCCATATCAACTCCACCACCTCTGGATGGAGTCTCAATTCCCGGGCCTCAGCCCCTGCCTCGACAGGATGTCTGCTCCCTAATTCAGAACCCCCGGGACATATATTGTTCTTATAGATAATATTTCCCTTGGGACCATAAAAATGATCAGATGCGCCAATCTGGATAGAGGGCACGATCTGAGTGTCCTTTGTCGGTTCAGATAAGATACCACTGAGACGTGGTAACCTTTGATGTCTGTGAGGAAGCTCCTCAGAGCCCTGAACACAGCCAACATCTCTAGGCGATTTACATGCCAAGAATGATGATGGTCCTGCCACAGACCCCTGGCAAAGCGGCCGTCCGAGACCGCGCCCCAGCCAGCGAGGGAAGCGTCTGTCGAAACAGTTTCCCGGCGACATGACACCCCTAACACTGGACCTTGGGACAAGAACCAAGGTTTCTTCCATATTAAGAGGGAACGAAGGCATCTGCGCGTAACCTTTATTATACGGAACAGATTCCCCTTGGGGAAAAAACCCTTGGCTTTTGAGCCATCATTGAAGGGAACTCATGTGAAGCAGGCCCAAAGGAATTACGTTGGATGCCGCTGTTATGAGGACCAGCAGTCTTTGAAATTGCTTTACAATGATGGCCTGGCCTAGCTTTATCCTGGACCCCATGGCCAGGATGGATTCGATACGAACGGGAGACATACCTGCCCGCATCGTAACAGAATTCCGTACCACGCCCAGAAGAGTAGTCTTCTGAGCTGGGTCCAACACCTTTTCGTAGTGTTGAGCCTCAACCCCCGGTTCTGAATGTGGCCAAGGACGACATCTCGATGCCGAACTGCCATTTCCTGAGACTGGGTCAATATGAGCCAGTCGTCGATGTAATTCAGTATACGGATGCCCTGAAGCCTCAGTGGAGCCAGAGCTGCATTCATACACTTTGTGAACGTGCGGGGAGAGAGTGCTAGGCCGAACGGAAGAACCCGATATTGGTATGCTTCGCCCCCGAAAGCAACCTCAGGAACCTCCTGTGATATGGAAGGATGGAGACATGAAATAAGCGTCTTTTAGATCCATCGTGACAAACCAGTCCTCGGATCTGATTTGGTTTACGATAATGGTAACAGTAAGCATTTTGAACCTGAATCTCCTCAAAGAATGATTCAAAAAGCCCTAGATCTAAAATAGGCCTCAGTCCGCCATCCTTCTTTGGAACTATAAAGTACCGGCTGTAAAACCTTGACTCCCTGTCTGGTAGGGGAACACATTCTATGGCCCCTTAATTCCAGTAGAGTCTGTACCTCTTGTTCCATAACCCGAGCCTGTTCTGGAACCACTGCAGTCGGTACCACACCCCAGCAAACTAGGGAGGTCGGTGACCGAACTGCAATCTGTACCCATATTTTATAATATTTTATAATATACAGGACCCATATAGATATATGTTCGGAAGGCGTTGCCATTCTTCTACAAAATCTACTAAGGGAACCAGCCCCTCGAGGCTGGCCTCGGGTGTTTTTCGAGCACTATTCTCGACTTCCTGAAGCGGTGGACCGGCAGGAAAAAAGTCGATACAGATTTTGTGACCATAGTCGGTGCCCTGTTGCAAGCTTTTGGGGTGAACGCCATGGTGTGCGTTCGCTGGAAATCGATGTGGCCTGAAGCGTCAAAGACGGCGGGACAACAACATCTTCCCCGAGGGCACCTGCTGGTAGAACAACCTCGATTGTTCCACAGCGGGGGGGAAGCCCTCTTTTTTTTTTTTTTTTCGCTTCCTGAAACCTGTCAACGACTGTAGTGACAGCGTTGGAAAACAGGCCAGAAGGAGATAGCGGAGCGGCCAACAGGAAATATTCCCTTATTTAGATCTTTAAGAAGATCGGCCTGGTACGCGTGCAAAATCGTCATAGAGTGCAGGCACGCACCAGCCTGACCCTTTATTTATTTTTTTTTTTTTTTAAATATTTTACCAAAGGAACCAGGCTCTCAAGCCTGGCTTCGGGTATTAATCGGGATTCGTTCCTGACCCCCTGAAGCGGGTTTCCGGCAGGGCTGGACCGAAAAACGATTCTCGATGGGCGAACGCGAAAGCTGCCTGGCCGCAAGCCTGTGGGGCGGACAGTGCAGCCTGCGTTCGCTGGAAACCGATGTGTCCCGAAACGTTTTTAACGGGGGAAGAGCAACATCGATTTCCTGCACCATATAAGCCCAGCCAACCAGTGCAGAGGTGTCCCTGCACGGTTTGTTGGGCAGCACCGGGGCTTAAAGCAAAGATGCCAGATCAGGAGAAAGAAAACTCACTAAAGCTTCCTCCATCTGTGGCATCTTGCCAAAACCCGACTCTCTCGCACCCACCACATTCGAATAAACATGTGGTGAGATACGTAAAGTGTGGGGTTTCTCCCAGGATCTACACATATATATATATATTTTTTATAAAAATCTGGGAAAAACAGTAAGCCCCGGCTCTGAGTTTGTGAACCGTGCTGCAGGAATCTCTCGTCTAGTTCATTTTGACGGGGATCATCCTGCTTATTTTGTGGCCAGCTTATATATTTAAATATTATATATTATATATATATAATTTATTTATTTATTTAATACTGGCCACAGCACTCATCACAACAATACAAGCTCTACATAAGCAGAAACATAAGCCGGCGAGTGTGACTCATGTTGCTCGTTCCCAATGCTGAGCACATCTACTTCCTTATTTATAATTTTGTTTGTTTATAAACATATAGCTCGAGCACTGGGCACTCGTCACGGGCAGAAGCCGCCGCATCGCGGGCGTCTGCGTCGTGAACTAGTGTCATAGAATCTGCGGATGATGAGAGAAAAGGTGCCTCAGCAGTCTCGTTCTCATCCGCGAGATCCTTCTGCGATCTCCGCGATCTAAGCCGTCGCGCCGCCTCAACGGACGCGGGACCCGAATCGCGGGGATCGCGAGCCTGGCCATCATCAGTGAAATAATATAGCCAAGCGAGAGCGCAGCACTCTAATAGGAAGTGCTTTACAGTATCACAGGCAGCCCTCTCGAGGCGCTGACTGTGCGTGCTGCGCCCCTAAACAATACACACACACACAGCAGATGCGTGTCCCCACCCGTGGCATATAATCTTGGGCAGGGGTGCACACACTTAGTGTATTGTTCACTCGCCATAATATAGAGCTTAGCACAGACAAACAACATCAAATAAGACAGACAGTTTCACAGAGAGCGCTTGCTGAAGAGCGATAGCTGGCATTCTATGCGTCAGCGTCACCTTTATGCTTCCGGTTATGCCGTCACATGTTACGTCACGACGCAACACCAATCAGGATTGGAATAGTTTCATTTTTACTTCAGAGGCGCACGCTAAGGGAGCGTCCCCGAAGTATCGATTTCTCGATGCATTGTGGAGTTCCCTTCAATAGGGAACTACACATCTTCTATACAAAATTCACAACCTATTACCTATACAAATCCCACAGCTGTACATTGTTAACACCCTATACTAAATTTACCCTATACAATACTCATCTGGATTGAAGCAGCAAACATTCAGTGTAAGAGTAAAAAAATTACACAACATTATTTAATATTTGAATCACAGCTTATCGTGTTTTGACATCGACAACCCAACTGCATTTTACCACAAACTTTCTAAAGCCACAATCGCTTCTCGTGTCGACATTTACACACTGACAAAATTGTATTCAGAATAAAAAAAATGTTATAGCACTTTTTAATGTGTGATTGTGTAAAGGTGTTCACGAGATACCAACCTTTCGCAAACTTGCTTTCAACGAACACTCGTTATCATGGAGATGCCGCGGTGTGCACGGAGGGGAGGGGCTGTGTGTGTGTGTGTGTGTGTGTGTGTGTGTGCGTGTGCGCGTGTATGTGAGAGAGACGCGTGAGTGACAGAGAGAGAGAGGAGGGAAAAGAAATGCAGCTGAACGAATACGTTGCGTTTTTAAAAAATGAATAACGAAACGCAAATGTGGCAGCTGGTGCGGCGGCCCAAGACATTGACAAAGACGAAAACTAAGGACATTTACTCTTTAATTTTATTTTATTTTAGTTATTTTTGCCAAACACACATTACAGTTTTAGTTAGTTATAGTTTTTTTGTAATGCCTCGTTTTTATTTTTATTTCAGTTAACGACAATGTTTTTTCACAGCTAGTTTTCATTTTTTCGTTCGTTTTCGTTAACGATTATAACCTTGGTCTGAAGTTGGTTTGAAATGATTTTGTATATTTTAGAGAGAAGTTTCTTTGGGGAGGAAATGTTGACCAAGTCTGATATTGCCGGTGGAAGTTCTAAATTTGTGTCTCTGATGTTTATTTTTGTCAGAACAGAAGATTTGATTTGTAGGTATTTTAAAAATTCGTTGCTCCCGATGCCATACTCCTGGGCCAGTTGCGGAAATGGTGTAAATGTGTTAGATTTGAAAATGTGCTTAATGTGGGTGATACCCTTTTCCGCCCATGTGTGAAAATTCAATGTTTTTTTATTGCTTATAAAGTCACGGTTGTTCCACAGTGGGGTGAGGTTAGATGGAGCTAATGTAGAATTTGTGATTTGGTGAAATTTCCACCAGGCTGTCAGAGTGGCAGATATAGTTACTGCATTAAAACATGTGTGTTGTTTAATTGATTTGGTGAGGAACGGTATGTCAGCTATATTTAATTATTTGCATAGTGATTGTCCTATATCTAGCCATATAATATCAGATTGGGTGGGGTGAATCCATTTGTATATGTATTGCAGTTGGTTAGCCATTGAGTAATATTGGAAATTTGGTGCTTCTAGTCCTCCTTGAACCTTACTTTTTTGTAGTGTAGTGAGTTTAATCCTTGGTGTTTTATTTTTCCAGTAGAAACGAGGTATAATGGAGTCTAGTGATTTAAACCAGGTGAGTGTGGGGTGGGTTGGAATCATTGAAAATAGGTAATTAATTTTCGGTAAAATCATCATTTTTATTGCTGCTATCCTGCCGATTATGGAGATTGGAAGGTTGAGCCACCTGAGCAAATCGTCTTCTATTTTTTTTAGCAGTGGTGTGAAGTTGAGTGTTACAGTAATACATTTTTTAATGTAAAACTATTTTGCAAGTGCGTTGGCTCGTTAATTAATTTTGCATCCTGAAGCAAAGGCAGTTGAGAACCACTGGTCTAAATCTAGAAATCTAGTTTTGCACAAATTAGACTTGTACCAAATACATCCGAATATCAGAAGCTCTTTAATTCTTGTGGGGTGTTTCGCATGTATGGTATCCCTGTCTAATGATTAGCTGAGTGGGGCTTTTCCCCCGCTGGTAGGGTCATCACTCTGATCAAAAACTTCTTGTAGAGCACACACTCAGTCAGCGGGACTGCGGACATTCTGCATAATCAGCATTTCAAAGCAGCGCTGTCAGTATCTCTCCAAAGCTGAACCGCATGGCTTTCATTTGTCTGGGCCACACAGGGTCAACATGAAGAGTGCCTGCTGATGACATCACCTTTGCCAAGGGGGTTCCTGCTGGAGCAGCTTCTCTTTGAGACGGTGCAGGAATAACGGGATAAGAAATTTGACCTCAAAGCTTCTCGGTAGGTGTCTGGATATCGGTAAGCGTCGAAATATAAGCAGTTCCTGGGAACACGTGGTGACTCCTCCAGACTTATTTAGAATGAAAATATTCCACTGAGAAATTTCAGCCACATTAAGGCTCAGCTGCCAAGCTATTTCAGGCCATCCATGGAGCTATTTCACAAGAAATTGCACTGGATGTATAATTCAGTTGGTCCCTGTAATGCAGACCTGCTATTAACTTGGGCTGCTAGGAGAACATCATGAAAGGAATTGCCTCTTATTTCTAACTCATTGTGATCCATTGTCCCCCACTGAATTCAGTGTCATATGTAAAACAATCCAGTCCTTTTACTAATTTATTTTTTATATGCCTTCAATATCAATAAATGTTTAATGGAAAAATGTACAGTCACAGTGGAGTGATTTTAACGGGAGGAACCTCTTTAGGATGTTATTAAAATAGTAGATCACTTTAGCTTGGGAGAACTCTGCCATCATATATTAATGTACATAATACTTTACATTCTTTGCTTATGGGCAAAAGGATAAGACTTGGTTCAATTAAATTATTGATCTGACAATGGCCTGCGTGATGATGATTCCTTCTACTTTTTATGAAAAAAGTGTTTGGTGTCTTATGATTTGTAATGGCTTACTCATAGTTTATTTATTTATTTATTAGAAGTGTATGAAATAAGTTGTATCCCTTTACAAAATTGTGACATAATCGATATAATTGATAATCAATTCATAGTAAAATTTGTTGACTGTATTAGTCAAGTTCATCCCGTTGCCCAATTTACTGTAATTTACTTTTTCTTTGAATTTATGGGAAACATAATACACTTTGTTTTCTCTGATTGATTGATTGATTGATTGATTGATTGATTGATTGATTGATTGATTGATTGACTGATTGATTTATTCATTGATTCATTGACTCATTGATTCATACATTCATTCCTTCATTCCATTTGAATAATTTTCATTTTAAGATTCCTAGAAGTGTCTTCTGTCCAGAATTAGCATTACACATAAAACAAATTACACAACATATGCTACAAAAATACTAACATATAATTTATTTCCTTTGTTGAGGATTCCGGTGAAATTCCCAAGACTGACATCACACTCTATTCATTTAGACTTGACTTCCTTGATAGGTGGCAGGTCTGTAATTAAGATGTTTGGTTATTTCAGAGAAACCTATACTCCACCGGCAATGTTAAATAGATGACTTGTAAATAATAGATAGCTCTGGCTGTATAGTCTCCGGCATATATGGTCCCATCAAGAGAGCGAAAGATGAAAGTGATTTTCACCACACATGCACACCTCTGGATTCATTGACTTTGAGTTGCCATTTGATCTGAAAGTAAGGAGATGATTTTGACATCTGCTGCTGATCAAAGCATTGGTTGCTGAATTGTTTGCCTTGTAGTTTTCCATGTGGCATCCCTATCTAAACAGGTTTTCCACACTGTACCTGCTATTATCATTAATGAAGGTTAAGGCTATTCCCAGTACACTCTCCAGATTCAAAACCTATATAATCCTATGCATATATTGCATATTCTATCTGCTTCATAACCAAGCAAAGCTTGACCAGTCATCTAGGCCAGAAATAAGTTTGACCAATAGATAAAAAAGGAATAATTTAACATTGGATAATATAAATGTAACACAAATTATAGCAATTAATATTATAAAATGTCTATATATCTACAGTGGATATGAAAAGTCTACACACCCTTTTTTTGTAATATAAAACTGAAGCAATACCCTGTTTACATCTGGTATTAAAGGATTAGTTCACCCTGAAATGAAACTTCTGCCATTAATTACTCACCCTTCATGTCATTCCAGACCAATTCCAAAAGACTTGCATTAATCTTCACAATATAAATGAAAATCTGAGAGCTTTCTGTCCCTCCATTGACAGCTACGCAACTACCATTTTGACGCTTCAAAAGTTCTTAAAAAGATAGTAAAACTAATCCATATGAATTGAGCGGTTTAGTCCAAATTCACATTAGCTCAAATGTGATGCATAACACGAGAATGAACCTCATTGGTTCTTGGCCATCAAGCAAACATGCTTGAGCTTCCGTTTACCACAACTGATGTTTGAGTTGATGAATGTTTAAATGTGATTAAAAGCTTAAATTCAATCGGTTCATCATATAAATCAATTGTCTCTTCAAAATATTTTGGACTAAACCGCTCGATTCATATGAATTAGTTGTGCGTAGCTGTTAATGGAAGGACAGAAATATCTCAGATTTCATCAAAAAGATCTTCTTTTGTTTTACGGGTTTGCAACGAAATGAGGGTGAGTAATTTATATAAGAATTACTAAAAGAAAAGAGTAAGAAAAACTATCCATTTAAAATGAGTTTTGGTCGATCAGATCACAGGTAGATGAGGGAGACACATACCCGTTTTAATCCGTCTCTTTTGTCCACAATCTCACCCAATTTATATATGAACGCGACCGAAGAAAACAGAAAAAACATACGGAGGGAGCAGCTTTCGTTTCTGCTCTGATAGTAGCAAGACCACGCAGAATGCGGTGAGAAATCAAGAATGGTCAGAGAACATTGTGCTCAATACGTTTTCATCTTCAAACCAAACTTAGAACTTCAGCCAACAAAGTTGAAATCTAGCGCTTTTCACATGTTTAAGCATTATGTAAGTACGTTAAGAGTATTTTGTGGCTGTTTGAACGCATTCAACCACATGAGCCCTTACACTGCGAAAAGAATCCAGTCTAATGCATTTTCGACTACCTCTGGAAGTGGACCATTACCTTGAATGGAGTAAGATGTCAGGTATTTGCTCTTCCAAAGAACTTCAGCAATAAACATTTTAACCAATTCATTGATATTCAGATAAGCTAATCTAATTTCTCCTTGCTTTACCACGATGCAGCTGCATTGACAACAAATAAGCACATTTATTCGTCATAAGTCTCTTTCCTTCGAGACCAAGTTTGGCAAGCCTCAGTATCAACATTTGATATATGTGCAAACTTGGTATTTACCATCTAAATTGCTACTTCACAATGTTCAGATGATGACAGTGATTAATCCACTAAAGAACTGAATCTTCCTCTTTCAATACGTTTCCACATTTTCAGCCACCCATCTAAGGCTTAAAGGCAACATTTGTATTCCCCGTGAGTGTCTCCCCCGCCTATTTGGCGATATTACCTCCAGGAGCGAGGGCCGCCCGGACAGGCGGCTGCGGTGTGTGTGTGTGGGCTCTGCTTTTAATATCATATATTTCTCTCCCTATCTTCTCATCATTAGGCAATTTAATAAATGTGGTGTGAGCACACTAATGTTCGATCATACATCAGAGGCAGCTGACCCAGGGTCAGTATGCAGGACAGCGTCCAGGTTCCCTCTCCTCGTCCTCCCCCCACATCTCTTTATTCCTCCGTTTCTTTTTCCCTTAGGTATGCACATTTTCATAACCTCTCTTCTGAACATTCATAGACTTTGTACAAAGCCAGGTCAGAGTATAAAAGTTTGGTCAAATATCCATAAGTCCAAAAACTCAATCTCTAATAAAGATAAAGAGATGTGAGGGTGTGTCGGACACTTTTTGTTAGTGTGTAAAAACCTGAAAGGTCCCAAATGTCCTCATGATGACAACATTTTAGAGGAATATTCATACAAAACGGAAATGTTTTTTTTTATTATTTAAAAACCTCCAAAAAGGTTTTTTTCATTTGTGGAAGACAGAATGAGGATATTTGAAGAATGCGCATCCATACAGAAAGTTCATGAATTTATAATGCCCTCAAGAGGGTGAACTGATCTGACTTTGCCCGGGATCGAGCCACCCTACCTGGGCTGGAGGGGGAGGTCAGAGAGCATAGATATTCAGCCAAGTATGGCCATTTTGACTTAGTCTGTTTTTTTAGGACATTCCTCCAGGGCGTCTGAGCTTGATTCGTGCCTGAGATGGTGCATCCTCCTCAGGATGCCTGACTTGCTCTGCGAGGGTGTATTTCTGAACTGAACGGCGAGTCTTGGAAATCTTAGCCCGCACAAAGTGCATGCTGTCAAGCTCCAAAAGAACAAAACAGCAACATAGTGAACTTGAACAAATTGTTCTTTTAAGCCATTTACCGTCAAGTCGTTTTTTTTAGGACATTCCTCCAGGGCGTCTGAGCTCGATTCGTGCCAAGGCGGTTCATCCTCCTCAGGATGCCTGACTTGCTCTGCGAGGGTGGATTGTCTGAACTGAACGGCGAGTCTTGGAAGTCTTAGCCCGCACAAAGTGCATGCTCTCAAGCTCCAAAAGAACAAAACAGCATAGTGAACTTGAACAAATTGTTCTTTTAAGCCAGTTACCGGTCAATTCGTTTTGTTTAGGACATTCCTCCAGGGCGTCTGAGCTCGATTCGTGCCCGAGGTGGTTCATCCTCCTCAGGATGCCTGACTTGCTCTGCGAGGGTGGATGTCTGAACTGAACGGCGAGTCTTGGAAGTCTTAGCCCGCACAAATTGCATGCTGTCAAGCTCCAAAAGAACAAAACAGCATTAGTGAACTTGAACAAATTGTTCTTTTAAGCCAGTTACCGGACAAGTCGGTTTTTTTAGGACATTCCTCCAGGGCGTCTGAGCTCGATTCGTGCCGAGGCGGTTCATCCTCCTCAGGATGCCTGACTTGCTGTGCAAGGGTGGATGTCTGAACTGAATGGCGAGTCTTGGAAGTCTTAGCCCGCACAAAGTGCATGCTGTCAAACTTCAAAAGAACAAAACAGCATTAGTGAACTTGAACAAATTGTTCTTTTAAGCCAGTTACCGGTCAAGTCGGGTTTTTTTAGGACATTCCTCCAGGGCGTCTGAGCTCGATTCGTGCCCGAGGCGGTTCATCCTCCTCAGGATGCCTGACTTGCTGTGCGAGGGTGGATGTCTGAACTGAACGGCGAGTCTTGGAAGTCTTAGCCCGCACAAAGTGCATGCTTTTAAACTTCAAAAGAACAAAACAGCATAGTGAACTTGAACAAATTGTTCTTTTAAGCCAGTTACCGGGCAATTCGGTTCACCGAATCAAACTTTAGTAGACACACATATAAAGTAGCACATATGCTCCTTGCACAGCACCGAATGAGCCAATGAGGATGTCCAAAAACAAACAAATCCAACTTACAGGCAGAGTTGAAAGTCCGATTTTTGTTTAATGTCCAACTCAAAAAGAACCGGTTGTAACTATGCAAGGATAACCTCGGAAAACTTTGACAGTTTGAACAGGCTCATTCGGTTCTTTTTTAGCCGGTTATTTTGTAATCATTAATTCTGGTTCTTTGGTTCAATAACCTGTCTGGACATGCTCATCGGTGTTGAGGAATGAGCATGTGTGATACTTTGAATGCTGTATTCTGTCTTGTGTCAACAACCTGGAATTAAAGTACTATGCAGTTTGATTCTGTGAGACTGGTTGCAGGCTTAAAAGAACAATTCGTTCAAGAATTGAACATCACTACAACATGGCATAAAACACCACAAAAGTAGTCAACATTACATGCACTTGTCAAGAAACAATTTACTGACAATTGCATACGTTCTTAGTCATTATTCATTAAAAATCTAACTCCGATGTATATTTTCAAATAGTGTGCCTTTGGAAGCATAACATCAGGTTGGTTACTACACTGTAAACAAATCCAACTTACATTTTGTTTGACAAATTCTGTTTTTAAAGTTTATTCAACTGGTTAACATGAAAAAGTTTGTACAACTAATGACCCTAAGTTGAGAAAACTCAAAAATGTTTTAAGCTTAAACTTTTAAGTTTTCTCAACTTTTTTTTTTTTTTTCGCTTTCACATGGCTTCAGAACCTTAGAACAGACTTGAAATGTCTAAATGAAAGTCTAAATCACCTAATATAATCATAAACATAATCATTTAAAAAAATACTTGTATAGTGTTTTTTTCTTATTTAAATCATAGTTCAGTATAATCGATTTATTGCGATTACTCCGTCTTATTTTGACTTCTTATAAGATTGTGTTGGTGTTTTGTCGTTTTTTAGTATAAACTGATTATTCTGCAGTTCTGTTGCATGGATAAAAACAAAAGCATACTCCAAATGCATAAACAAGGGAATTATTTCATTTTTGAGTGAAATAATTCCTTTCAAGGCACTATAGAGAAAGCTCTGACGTTTGACTGAAAGGAATGTGTAAGATGAATGTTGAGTGTTTGGAAAGAGCTGTGTCAGTTTGAAATAATGCATTCTTTTTAAAAGTACAACTTTACACAATAAAAATTCAATATTGTTGTTTTTGCAGCCAAAATTTAAAACGACTTAGCTTGTGATCACCATTGCAAAAACTCACAATGTATTTGTAGCATGAAGTGTGTACAGCACAAGAGGCTAAGAAGTGTTGCACTTTCCATTATACAAGATAAAAAGGTCCATGAACACGTTATGTGTCAACCACCCAAAAATAATCATGTGTTTGTCAGTGTGTGTCTGAACGATCATTCCCCCACTCTGATTTGTGGAAAAAGCAAAACACTCATACATACCCATTCACACACAACGCTCTAGCGCTGGGTTGGGTGTTTCTGAGCTGTCTTGCACAGAACATGTCCTACTGCCTTTTCATGATCAGTCACCAAGTCAGAGGAGACGCTGTGTGTGTGCCGCTGTGGTGGATCGTGTGTGTCTTCATCCTCATGCGTGTGTCGTTATTGTCTACAAGGACTGGAAAAAGACAAGCAAATCAAAGAGACATGGTCTGCTACATCACAGAGTACAAGTGCCCACATTATGGGTGAGCTTAAATGTGTCCGAGCAGAGCTTCGGATGAAAGACAGCACTATTTACAGATATACAGAGAAAGAGAGAGAGGGAAAAAACAGAGGCACTGAAGGGAGGATATGACAAGCTGCTCATAAAAGCTGTTCAGAGAACACAAAGCCACCTCAGTCTCTGGTACATCTCCCAGTCGACAGCAGCAGATAGAGACAGATGGAAGTAGAGATTATTTTGATATATGGATGAATATTTACTCATGTAAAGTACAATGGGATTTAAGGGAAATGTGTTTTTTTCAATGGTTCCAAAGTCTTTTGATGAAACTTTGATGCAAATTTAGTCACTATTTTTACTTTTGCATTCCATTTTACTTTTTGATTTGTTAAAATGTTAAAGTGTCAAACTTTAACCAAATTATCAGAAGTTAGAAAAATGTATAAACATTTATTATTAATAGTAGTAGTAGTAGTATTTATGCATGGATTAAACATATTTGAATCGTACAAAAATGTTCAAATTTTAGCTAGAATTTGAGCAAAATCCAGCAGTTCCTTCCGTGTGCATTTGCTACAAGTAATTTTTGTAACAGTTTATTTTGATGGTCCACTTTAGACATTCTACTAGCTATAAGTAACTTTAAAACTACATGTAATCTAGCAGTCATTAGAGTATTAGTAGACATCTGCTTAACACTTTATGTTGATGCTCCCCAACAGACATTCTACTGACTATAAGTAAATTTTCAACTACATGTCAACTTACAGTGTACTAATAATGAAGGTTTGTTGACATGTAGTTGCAAAATACTTATAGTTAGTAGAATGTCTAAAGTGGACCATCAAAATAAAGTGTAACCATAATTTTCAATGACTGTGCCAATTGTACATATGCATCCCCAATGGCATATTCAGTCAGTTCAGTCATGAAATCAAATGTCTCTGTCAATGTCAATGGAAAACATCTTTAATAGAGAACTTTATAGTCTAATATGTGATCAGGCTCAGAAGAAAAACACAAACACAGGCAGTATTTAGCCAAGTAGGCCTGTGAACTGACATCATGTTCATTATTCATCTGCACTTTGAGAAATGTCTGGAAACTCTGCTCCTCTTTTTCCAGTGCTGGAATCACTATGCTTATGAGCAAAACATCTGCTTTCCTTTACAAGTGGATTAAAAACTCTGACAAGTTTTCATAATTCTGCAGTTATGGAGGAAAACTTGTTTAAGAATGATTTGTATAAACACTTTTTCTCCATGCACTGTAAAAAGTAAAAAAAAGTAACACTCATCAAGCAAATTTGAATAAAGTTAGGGCTAGTTTAGTCAAAATCAGTAGCTCAGTAACTGTGTATGGAACTACATTATAATAATATAATTAAATTCTGGCTTGGACAAAGCAATTGGACAAAGTGTGAAAACAGCCTAAGGGACCCTCATATCCTTATCAAAATAAATAACCTCTTGCAGCAACATCTCATTTCTTTTCTTTTCTTATTTACTCTCTTGGTGTGTTTACTGGATTGGGGGAGGGGCAACCTGTCACTCATATATGAGCTCCACCAATAGCAAACCACAACAATTCAGCCGTCCAATCAACTCCACAGACAAAATCAAGTCCTGTCAAACATTTCCCAATTCACCTGCCGCTACTGTATTTGTTAATTCCGTCTACTGTACGTCAGTGACCATGAAGTTTTCAAAACATGTCACTGATGTGTGTGAATTGTGACATTATAGAGATGTGTGTGAATTTCAGACCCAGTTTTCATGAGCCAACATGTTTTCGTATACCCTGCCAAACTAGCATGTTGTAAATTCCTGCGTGTCACATGTTGATTTACAGGTACGATTTTGCTTGCAGCCAATTTCCATCACTCTGTTAAAGTTTGAGTCGCTCTCAACATTCAATGCCTCCGTTCTCGGCTTCAATCCCTTGCCAGCTAATCTTAGATTACTCCTTTGCAAATTTATCCTGAATCCACCTCGGCCTGGGTGATTTATGGTTGTTATTACCCATTTTATCCTATGTGTGCCAAAGCTTAGTGCTTGCAAAAAATGTTAATTGCTTAATTCTGAAGATAAGGCAGTGGGCATGACTGGATTCGGCAATCATGATGTAGTGAAGACATCTTACTTACTTACTTAAATGTTAAAATTTGGTGCATAAATCGTCCCACTTCGTTTATCCTACGGACATTAATGATTCATCAAATCAGTTTGTTGAACAAAAGAGTGCAGTTACTTTTCTAAGAGATCAGCCTTATTTTCACCTGGTGGATGATAGCAACATAGCAACTCCTCGGAAATCACCCAGAAAACCCTAGCAACCACATAACATATCCTTGACAACGAACTACAGCACCCTAGCAGCGAGTTTGGTAAAAGTTTTTGAAATAAAATGTAAAAAATCTAGTGTAGAAATGTGGCCTCTTATCAAAGCTGTTCTGATACATTGTTTCTTCAGTGCTGAAAGCTATCATTGCTCTCATTGTCTCTTTTTTTTAATCCTTTGTCTTTTCCCATTAACAGTCGGTTGAAAGGCTGAGACAAACACGAATGAAGATTTATAACGTCTCTCTTCCCCCTTCCCCCACATCATGAATTAAAGAACTGCATAGTGTTCCTTGATGTGACTGGAGGATGGGTGATAGTAAATTAAACACAATGTTCCAGGCAATGTTCCTGAGAGAGAGAGAGAGAGGAGAGAGAGAGAGGAGAGGAGAGAGAGAGAGAGAGAGAGAGAGAGAGAGAAGAGAGAGGAGAGAGAGAGAGAGAGAGAGACTCACACTCTGCTGGGGAGTAACTGATTACATGTAATCTGGATTATCTAATCAGTTATATAAAAATAAGTACTTGTAATTAAAGCTGCAGTCCGTAGCATTTTCCCTTTTTGTCGCCATCTCTGTTCGAAATCTGTAACTGCAGTGATTCGCGGAATTATCATCTTTACGTGGGTTGTAAATCGGCATGAAACAGCGCGGATGAACACAGTGTTTTGAGGCGAGTGCTGCTGTCAATCACCGCGCTGTGTGGATACTGTCATTCAGAATCACAGATTCACTTTTTGAAAGCTTGACCAACATAAGAATTTTCACCGGAAAATGTCTTCTGAACAAGTAAGTAACATCCATTTTTGCTTCTAATCAACTAAGGGGGAAAAGCATTCGACATGACAAGCGATCGTTAGATTTAATCAGCGCGATTTACAGCAACCGTGCAAATCATAGCCTACTTTGTTCTCAAATTGTTCATGTTAACAACATCACATTGCGTGACTAACGTTATTAAATGTGTTTTATGATTACAGTTCAGAATTCATATTCTCCATAATAGCTAAACGAGAAAGGCACAACAAAGGAAACTCCAAACTGTGTGAATTAAGAAAACGTACTGTTACACAATTGAACTATTGAAATGTCTTACTTGTTCAGCAGAAAAAGCGTCTCTTCTTCCGTTTCGAAGCCCTTCAGGAGTTCACGCACCTTTCAAAAGCCCCACCGATGTGTATCCTTGTGTTCGCATGAGATGGTTTCTTTCTCTTTCCACCTTAAATCCGAAGTACAAAGTCTTTTGGGTTTTATATCTGGTTAATCTCCAGTTGACACTGATGATTGTTGTTTGGATCTTTCTGGATCCGCCATGAGTTTAATCATGTAAAGTGCTGCGAAAAAAGCCTATCTCTACATCTCCTCACGCGCAGTATAGCCGGCTAGCCGAAACTCCTTCTTTATGTGTACGGATGTGACGTAATGACGCAAAGACATGCTCGAATTTCCCGCGAAAACCCACCAGATAATTAAAATCATTATTACAAGCTAACCGTTTTGAATCTAGCTATGACAGCAATAGTTGAACACGCTGAAGATGTTTTTTTTTTTTTTAATAATTAATTTGGATTATTTTTAACTTAAAAATGTTACGGACAGCAGCTTTAATTAGATTATATTTCGTTTTTTAATAGGCCTACTCGTAATCTGACTAGTTACTTTTTTATTGATTGACTGCTATTCTCACAATGGCAGTAAACTATTCATAATTCATTGATTATTTTTTAACTTTTAAATATGTCTTTAAAAAGCCCACGGCCAATATCCGTTCAGAAGGTCTTCCGGGTTTGTGGAACTTTGCACACAGCAGCCACTAGTCATGAGTCTAACATTACAAACTGAGCAAAACACAGCAATTGATCACTGGATTTACAGAAATCATTTCACTTTTAAGAAGTGTTTTTCTCAATATTGCAACATTGCATATCTAATCAACTCCTGACTAACACATTAATTAATATTTGAATTATCACTCAGTAAGTATTACTGTCTCTGAAAGGCTTTTGTCTTGCAGACTACAAAAAATAACTTAATTTCATAAGTGCAATGCAGGCATTCTACAGCATTTTGGTCAGCTGAACCTCTTTGACTTAAAATATTTACTTGTTTGACTTTATATATTTAATGTTAATATATATATATATATATATATTATATATATATATATATATATATATATATATATATATATATATATATATATATATATATAATAATATTACTTTTTTGACTTTATATTTTAATGTTAATATATATATATATATATATATATATATATATATATATATATATATATATACTATATATATATATATATATATATATATATATATATATATATATATATATATATAATTAAGTTCATGGTTCTCTGACACATGCCATGCAGATAAACAAATAAAATATTTAATATTTTTTAGTAAGTGCTTTTTTTAAATTATTTATTTATTATTTTATAATTTAATTAATGGCTTTTCATTAAACTCACCAACCCCTGCAGTCTGGGAAACCCTGATGTAATGTAATATGTAATGCACTTCATGTTGTTGATAACAAAGAATGTAAAGAATTTTTTATTTCTCTTTGTACTTTGTATCAATATGATACATGATTAGCCTATTCAAATAAATATCATAAATGAGTTAGGTTAAAAGTAATCTAAATGTAATCCAATTATATTACATTAAATGCTTAATGTAATGGTTTACATTACTAAATGGGATATTTGTCTATTTATTTGTGTGTGTGTGTGTGGTGTGTGTGTGTGTGTGTGTGTGTGTGTGTGTGTGTGTGTGTGTGTGTGTGTGTGTGTGTGTGTGTGTGGTGTGAGTGTGTGCTCATGTTTTTGTGATATATGAGGACACAAATGTGTATAATGACATACATATTACACTGGTATTACATGATATATGAGGACATTGCATGCGTCCTCATATTTCAAAGCTTAAAAAACATAAAAAACTATGTTTTTTTTTTTAAATGTAAAAATCCAGCATGTCTCCTGTGATGGGTAGGTTTAGGGACAGGGGCAGTGTAGGGGGATAGAATATATAGTTTGTCCAGTATAAAAGCCATTACGCCTATGGAATGTCCTCATATATCACATAAACCACAGCTGTGTGTGTGTGTGTGTGTGTGTGTGTGTGTGTGTGTGTGTGTGTGTGTGTGTGTGTGTGTGTGTGTGTGTGTGTGTGTGTGTGTGTGTGTGTGTGTGTGTGTGTGTGTGTGTGTGTGTGTGTGTGTGCGCGTGTTAACTAGTAAATGTTCTTTTATTTAATGTAGGATTAAAGTATACTGTAATTTGGTGGAATAGTTCTGTAATGATTTATTTTTACTTGATGATGATTTTTGCAATCTATTTACAGTTAGTTTTTTTTCCTTAATCATGTATTCTTAATGCTTGTTGAGCTCTTTTTTCCCCCATTTGGCCATGCCTTATCTTACATGACATGAGCGGCGTATGAAGCAGGACTCAAAAACCTAAATAAATAAACAAAAATAAATAGTTAAATACACCCCTGAAGACAAATCAATGTCTATGATTTGCTAGTATTGTTGCTGGAGAAAAGAAACAATGAGACGTCCAAAAGAGAGCGTTGTCACTGAATTAACAACTTTTGTTTGGTTCACTGAAGACCACCTACATTTTTGGGGTAACACTTTAAAGAAAAATGATAACCATATTTCACTCTAGTGTGCATGAGGCCAGTCGGTTCATTTAGTGACCTTTATCACACTACTTTCCTTACAAAAATGTCCTTCCAAAAAAAAAAAAAACGAGTTAGTTTTATTGAATTTTACCAAGGTTATGTTTCATTCATGCCATGCTCCCACATGCTTAATGGACATTACTATATCTTAAGCCTAAAGGGGACATAAGTGAGGGAGTTGAACAATCCTTACCCTGTGATTTATATGGATATAGCAGGGAAATGGCAGTCTGGGATAACATTCCCGATTATAAATGACAGAACGATAGGGCCTACCCATCTGCCATCCCTTCACCCATTAGCCTGAAAAATGAAACAGGACTGAGGATTTTTAGTCCAGCACATGCATGTATTTTTCGAACAGAATACATTAGCGGATGGTGTGACAAAATGCGTGAGATCTGTACTTTAATTGCATCTTGCACAGTTGGTTGGTCGGGACACATTCTCTGTCCACTTGGGTTTCATTTAAGTCATCTGAGAGCGAGTGAACAAGCCTTTAAAGCCAGAAATCGAGGTGGCTTAAAGAGTCAGTGCTGCCAGATCTGTAACAGGAGAGGCTAGTAGCTCTGTAAGCATTACGGCGCTGAAATGTTTCATGCTGTTTTAGCTTGGACTCCAGCTCTGCACTAAAAGAGCATTGATCAAAGTGTGCTAGCATGGTGGCCAAAACAACTGAGCGGCACTTTCATGATATTTAAAGTAACAGTTCACACACAAATATGTAATATACTCAAGCCTCAACTTAATTTGACCCTTTATTATTTCCTTCTGGTCTTTTCCATATTACCTAAATGGTTGTTTAATAATTATATATATAGCAGTAAGTCATAATATATAGTCACAATAATCACACCAGGCTTGATTGCACTGATGTTCTCTCTTAAATTTTGACAGGTTTTATATGGAACAAAAGCGCAAATGAGGTTTAAAATTAAAGGAAGATTAGCTTAAAGTGATAGTTCACCCAAAAATGAAAATTAATTAAATCAATAAAAAAAAATTCTAATGTCATTCCAAATCTGTGTGACATTTTTTTTAATCTGAGGAATATTATAAATTGGACCCCATTTACTTATATTGTAAAATAATAATAATAATAATATATATTTTTTTTTTCTTATTTTTGTTTTTTTAGTTAACAGTATTTTGTTAGTCAAATTTATACATTATATAGTTAGACATTTAAACTTTTAAATTACTTCTATAATTAACTTTGCAGCTGCATGTCAACTAACTCTCATCAGTGTATTTGCAGACTGTATAATTAATAATATCTGCAACCACTTTATTTTGATGATCCCAACAGACTGTCACAAAGGCAAAGGTTCTGTAGAAGAAACTCACACTGCGAAGATGATTAAACATGAAATGACTTTACTAATAGACTCAATGATAGCAACAACTCCTTAACGTGTAAACATAATGTGAACCGACAACAGAATAAACATAGCAGGGGATATTTATACATAGAGTAAATGAGGAACTAAATCATGAACACAATGTGATTAAAAATTGAGTTGCCATAGAAACAAACAATAACTATTACAGACATGACAGAAACTGAACATAACTGTGACACAGTCATTCTAATGACTATAAATAACTTTGGAGCTACATGTCAACTTATTGTATTAACATTAGCCCTAACCTAATGGTCTACTAATACTCTAATAAGAGTTAGTTGACATGTAGTTGAAGAGTTACTTATAGTCAGTAGAATGTCTAAAGTGGATCATTGATGTGTAACCAGAAAAAAAAAATCTTCAAAATTATTTCCTCCCTTTAAATTTTGATTGCTAGAAGCAAATATTTACATTATGTTTACCACATTCATAAGAGTTGCAGCTTGTCAGTGCATATAAATAGGCAAACATTTAAAGAAACAGTGTTGTCATGCTAATGTACATAAACGTATTCTAGCTTAACATAGTTTTGGCCAGTAACCTATATTAAACAAGGCAGGGCTGCATTACTTGTTGCCTTCCCATGCTCTGTCTGAACAAATAATGTAGTGTAACAGATAATGGAATATATATTTTGGAGTGACTCCAGTATTGCTAACGGTACTGTATTCAGTATGCCAAGCTAAACGGCACTCCCCAGACAGGACTTAACAATTATAATGTTCCAAAATGCTTACATAACATGAACAGAGAAATAGAGGCAAAGCAGTGCATCTGAGGTTCATTGAGTGAGGTGAGAGGATTTCGCTGACTTTGCATGTTCTTATCTACGTTTCCATCAATGTTCTGCTGCATGGCGAGTGAGTTAATGTACTAGTTACTGTACAGCAGGACTTGGATCATCTCCACTGCAACACCACACTTTAGGATGCATTTGTGGATTCAGATTACAGAACTATGTACCATTCGGGATTTTCTTTTAAATTCCTCTGTGGAAGTCCAATAGAAAGGCAATTGATTTTGGACTACTCCGATGACGCCAAGGTGCATTCATGTGGACATAGCAGCATATAGAGAGATGTAAAGAGTTTTGCCTAATGTTGAAACGCGTTCACTTTTAAGCAAATTTGATTTAATCAGTGAGTCAAAGTAAAATACATTACAGTTTTTACAATATTAAACTGGTTTAGCAAAAGTTTGCAGAAACAAAATGCTACATGCTAAATGTTAACTTCCGTTAGACATGTCAGTGTTAGGTTGCATTCAAAATCACATACTTCCCAACTATATAGGTGAAAAATAGTATGTAACATGTCCGAATTCACAGTAAAAGAGTATACAAAAGTACCACTGAGATTCTGAAGTGTGCAAACAATGGACACTTTACTATACTAGTTAAGTTGGTAACTGGTACTATACTATACTATTAAGTTACTTCCGTCTGGTCGCCGGTTTGCGGCTTTGAGATGGAAAACAAGACGACATAAGAATAGTTTTGTTCCAGCTGCAATTGAATTCCTAAATAAAAAGAGAGAAGTTCTAGCACTTGACAGTTAATATGGATAGAGGATACGTATGTGTTATGGCGAAGTCTATTTGTCTATTTGTACGTGAAATACTTGTATATTCTTATGTTTTTTACAACGCATTCTCATCCTTTGGCGTCATATAGGTGACGCCATATGACATTTCGTCGAAATCTTACGCACATGGCACCCTTTAGCGTCAATATAACACGCACCGTTATGGGTAGGTTTAGGTCTAGGGTAGCGTTAGGTTATGACGCCTTGGGATCTGCGTCTCATATTGACGCTAAAGGATGCTATGTGCGTCGGATTTAAACGCGCGTCACCTGTATGACGCCTTGGGTTCTGAGTCTCAAATTGACGCTAAAGGATGCTATGTGCGTCGGATTTAAACGCGCGTCACCTGTATGACGCCTTGGGATCCGCGTCTCATATTGACGCTAAAGGATGCCATGTGCGTCGGATTTAAACGCGCGTCACCTGTATGACGCCTTGGGTTCTGAGTCTCATATTGACGCTAAAGGATGCCATGTGCGTAAGATTTCGACGAAATGTCAAAAGCGTCACATGTATGACGCCTTGGGATGGGAACGGGCTGGTTTTTTTATGTGGATGACCGAATACTTTTTTATCTATAATACAATTTTACCTGCGAAATGAAATAAAACTACCTATCTACCAACCTATACCATGAGTCAATGGGAGAGGATTTGTGAATGGCAGGGAAGCGATATAACTGACGCTGGTCACATGATAATCGAAACATTGCTGCGAATGTATACGTCCAGATTACATCCATACTACACACATTCATACTATGTAGAACATACTCTCTTAGCAGTCGTGGAATAATTACTTATTCACAATAAGTACCTATTCAAGAGAGTATGATTTGGCCTCAGCCATTTTTCTAATTTTAAAGTTACGACAAAACGTAGATCCAAGTGAAGTGGATTATCGAAAATGTAGAGCGGGGACTTGGTTCTTTTTCGTTAGTTGTTAATTGGATGGAGGCAGATCTGATAACAAGCTTGCAGCTGATTGTAAGAAAAGTGCAGGGTTTGGTAGACAAAATAATTGGAGATGTCATTTGTTTCACTGGGAGAGGGAGTTAATGATGAAATAAATGAAATTTGCATGAATTAAGCATTCACAATAAAATCACCAAGAAGCATTTAAATAATAGACAAGAACGATTTCCATTTATTGCTGACTTTCAAGCATTGTCAGCAAACCTAATATTCATCAAATCCACAAAATAATTGACAGTCAGAGAATGTTTTAGATTGGGCTTCTCAACACCTATTTCAGATAAATCTGTTAGGTGAAAGGGATATTTTATGTGTGGTCTTCCAAAAACTAAATAGGAATATACCACATCTGTATTGAAATGAAAGCACAATAAAATTTCACTTAAAAGGTTAAGTTTGTATTCCACTCAAAACGCATCGAATCACAAGGTTCTTTGTGAGCAGTGCAGGTCACATGTTCCCAAAGAACAAGTTCTTTGTTGAGGTCTAACTTCATAGGTCATGATATATGGATATTTTTTGGTCCGTTTCCACTGATTAAAGGTCCGTTAATGATGGTGAAATGGCTGGGAATAACATTTGAAGAGATGCTTTGAAAGCTGACCCTGAGACATATTCTCTGCTTTCATCTCTCTTTCCCCTCGTACCCCATTTCTTTCGCTCTTCTCTTGAGCTGTGCCTCACTAAAGTAATGACAGCACTCCCAACAATGCAACCAGAGCTTTTTAAGTGGACCCAACTCACTGTGATCCATATACATTGTCTTTCTGTCAAGTGAGAGAGTAGAATAGCTGCTGATTCGTGACAATTTTAAAGACTCCGCTGTCAGAGGCTGCTTTAAGGGGAAACGGCGCTGCATTTTTGACGGCTCTCAAGTGGCTGAATGTATCTGAGATGAACTGTGCGATTTGCATGAATATTTCTGCTTTATTGCCAGAGAGCTGTATGAGAGGTAATTGCATTATGAGTCCATGAAAAAATGATTGTGAGTGATAGCGTTCTGTAACCTCCATACATGCATGCATATGGAGGTAGCGGTGAATTGCGGCAATCAAGATAGAGACTCGCTCCAAGAGACAATTTAAAAGCATATTGAAGCATTACATAAATTTTTATGCGTCGTAGACAAGCGAGGCAGGCATGTCTAGAGTTCATCGTTTGGCTGAAATCCAATGGTCATATCAGTTCTCGTTAATTTTTTTTAAATGGGTTTAAATCAAAAGAAATGCATATTTATCTTATTTATTTATGTTTTCAACTTGACGGCCCTTCATACAGTATGAAGGATGTCCTGGTAGTGCAATTACCAATAACCGTCAAAGAGAAAAGTCAATCTGATGCATCCCTTGCATCACAATACAATCTCATTCACCTAAACGGACCTGAGAGAAACGCTCCCGGTTTGGTGATTCAATGGATTCAAGCACCTCTACTTTCCACTCAATTGATGGAGAACTTGGTGTAGTCAGAGAACAGAATACAAACTGACTTTCCATCCTACAGACCATAATGACTATGAAAGAAGCTCAAAGCGTTCCACGCTGTGGTTTGAACTTCAAGAATTGAATCTGCCTCGATCTGACAACGCTTCACTGGGAAAATGAGCCACTTTTGGGTTTAACAGAAAGGTGGTGCACTTGCTAGTTATCTGAAGGATCGATACAGCCAATCCCACTCGGAGAAAGACGGACTCGTAATGAGAGAACTCTGTAGAAACGGCTGCCTCCGACTATAATATATGCCGTCAATAAGATGCAAGCAGATGGAGTCCAGAGAGGCAGCAGTGAAACCATGTTAAATAATGAGCGGGAGCCATGTCTTCCTGACCCATATACTGTTTACCTCATTCTGTCTGCCTAGTTTATTCTCTATCCGTGATTCCCATCCTTGTTGATAAAGGGCTGAGTTGCCTAATCCACTTTTGGAGGCCGAGGCACATTATGCTGTCCCGTTTATCAAATCCAAACTCGATTTTTGCAAAGGTTAATGGCCAGACTTGCAGGAAAAAATAGTGCAAAGGCAAATGTTTTAAGTGGAGCCCTTTGCAATTCCAAACAAGGGATAACATTTGCAGTCTGTATTTCGGATGCAACGGAATGACCTTTGTACGAATCTGGCCTGATTAAACAGGTGAGGATAGTCAGGCTTTGAGAGGAGCCAAGTTTTCCACAGTTATTACCATGAAAACTTTTCCCGAAGGCCTAGAATGAATTTAGTTACTGCAGAAGCAAAGAGACATGCTAACAGAGAGAGGTTTGTCCCATAACCTTTTCTCTGGAAGGTCACACAGAGGAATAGGAAAATGTAGTATTTTTATTTTCATTGCGATGAGTCCTCTACAGTTTTGATTATGTTGTTAGTTAAGCAAAGCTATCCAGTTTTTGAGTATAACGTGATGAGAACTGTTGAACTATGACAGTGTTTTCCAGGAAATGTTGACACTCTCCATTGTTGAGCATGACCGATACCACAAAGGGCCAAAGAGTGTGTTATTCAAGCCCGGGCTACATGCTTATGTGTTTGCACACACATATTCCGGATGACATAAAGGATTACACCATGAGAACATCAAAGTTTCAGGACATCCAGGTGACGTAAAGGTTTACTACACTCTCATATTAGCCCTGTTATACTTGTAGCTGATGTATTTTTTTTCCAGATATTAAAATACTTTCTCCTAACCAAGTTTATTATACAGAGACAACTCAACTAAAAAGCTATTTCATTTGACTTGAGTTTAAACACAATGTTTTGAAATTCCCAATCTGGCCCAGCCAATGACGTGTTTTGGGGCGGGATCATCTGTTAGTTCAACCAATGGCAGATGGGGGAGTGTTTTGGAAACCTGTTTGAAAACAGCTATTCTTTTTCCAAATCTGTCTGGTGACACTAGTGGTGCCAACCCACTTCGTCACTTTTATTTATATTTTGCCTTTTTGTGCTTTTTTTGACAGTGAGAGTTTTTAAATACAGCTTAAAGAAGAAAGCATGTAGTGCACCACATACTAAACCAACCTCTGATTTAAAAAAAAGAAAGAAAAGTTGTATATGTTGTAAATTTAAATTACCCAAGCACCATTTGTAAAAAAAAGTAGTCAACAAAATTGCGTCAAAGTTTCTGTTCTGTACCTGTTTCTTTAATTAAGTGAAGAATATGAGATGGGGAGGTGAACACTTTCTCCTAGCATAACGAGAAATTAACAGCTCTGGTGGACATGGTGCTTCCTGGTCGAAAATGTTAAGCTGTATTTAATACAGGCAGGTTGACCCATTCTCAGGTCCCACTGTATTAAAAAGAGATTCTGAAGCTGCTGGCAGGCTTTGTTCTTGCACATAATTTATTCAGCGAGAGTGCTGGGTGAGAGCCGCTATTTTTCTGCTTCATGTTACAAGCGATGTCCCCCTGCCCGCTTCATTTGTATAGAATAATGTCATGCTGTCCCAGCCACTGAAATATCGGCCACAAAAAAACTCTTACGAGACTCATTTAATTTGCAAGCCTGTGTTTGCGCACAGTCCATTATCATTGGGCCGCACCGCACCGGTGTTTTGTGGTCATATCATGTCCATTAATCAAGGTCCATCTTCCACAAATATCAAGTGCTTTGATTGACTGGAAATGAAAAGAGAACATGACAAGAATTTGAAAAGTAATTTTTCTCTAACAGGGATGGCAAACCAAGTACGAAATTAGGGGGGAAATATGAAACAACTGTGCTGAATGTACAGTGAGGTCCAAAAGACCACATTGAAAATCTGGGATGGATGATTAATTGAAAATTATTGATTGTAGTAATTTCCTATTTATTCAAGAATATGGTAATAATGCAAATTATATATACTATGACTTAAATACACATCTACTATGATGAAAATGTGAATCAAAGTCATGTGGTGCAACCGACATGATGGAAAAACAAAACAGGAAATGATGTCATAGAAAGGACCCCTGCAGACCCTCATGACTGTGTGTTAAGATTTGTTTTAATATATAATTATTAGACCTGAAGTTTATTTCAGATGGTAATATGTCATGTGGCGTGAAGCCTAAGAAGTTGATTTAAATTATGTATTTATTAATTTTAGCTTTTTGGACATACACATCAAAATAAATAGGCCTGTTTTTCAAAACATTAAGAATTTTCCCATAAATGTGTCATATATAACCAAAAAAAGGGGAGAATCTCAGCTTTAATGTGGTATATGGCACATATCAGGATAATTATGCATCAAATGTGTTGCAGTTTTAAATATAAGCTTGTTTTTAAATTGGAATTTCTGAGAAAAACATGATTTTCTGAGCCCAAAATTCAGCAAATCTTTGACATAGCCTTCTTCAGATATCAAAAGATATCAAGGTTATATTTTCACAGAATGCTCTTTTCATTCTGTAGGATGATTTTTGAGAGACGGATTTCAAAACAAAAGTCTCACCATTAAACGAAATGTCCCAAGCACACAATTATAATATTTTTATTATAATTGTATGCAGTCTATATGACAGAATTGCACTGCACGTTGCACTTAACCTTTGCAATTTTCCTTTTTGAAGTGATTTCAATCATATTTCAAGCAATTCTAAACCATCATGGTGAACAGTGAAGTGTCTCAGCTGATGGAAATAATCCATTACTTATCAGCTTTAATATCGGGCAAATTTTCTTATCGGGCCAATAATAATTACATTACAAATGAACATAAATCAGCCAATACCTATATGGTGGCCGATATCTAGTGCATCCCTAGTAAAATATATAAATCATATTTAAAAGCATAACATAAATTATACATTATAAAAATACATTTGATAGTTACACCACATGACCTCAGAATTTGAATTCGGCAGCTATCAGGTGGTGTGGTTGCTATGTTCTGCTCTAGGATCTGTTAAGGCCCCGTCCAGTTGACATGAATGACATGCGAAGCTAAGCAGTTCATAAATGCCTTTCATCAACTCAACATCTGTTTCGCTTTTCTTTCTTTTGTCAGTCGTCCAATGCATTACCAACTCGATCAGTGCCTAGATAAACATATGAGAGTTTGGGGAACTACCCATGGCAGATGTATTTATAGCGATGTTCTTGGCCGTATATGTTCAGGAGCCCATCCGCTTGAATATGTTGTAACACACTACATACAATCACTCTCCTGGCAGCCCTAAAAATGATTGATAATGGAAGGCGGCCTCCTATTTTATAACCCCTTGTGTTGGCGTTCCAGCCTTGGCCGCCCGCCAAGAGGTTCCTGTGGATCTTTGCTTGTCCTTGCTGGTGTAGTTTACTACCAGGAGAACAAACAAAGGTGACAAATTACACCAGCTCTTAAACCGCTATTATCCCGCACTTACGAGTCTAGTAAAGCATCCATCTCTGATGACCAGCTAATGCATCTACGGGAATTTTTTTGACATTAATAAATAGGATTTTATATAAAAACATCATTGCTGAGAATGTTAAGTAAATGGCAAAAAGTAAGCACCGGCTTATGGATGCATCAATATAAATAGATAAATGCGTTTATTAAACTGCTTTTGTTTACATCTGGGGCAAGATGTAAATCGTGATCTATATTCCTGCAGCCCACCTGGTAAAGTTTAAACTTTATGGATGTTATATAAGAGGAAGAATTTACGATCTGCCCTGAACTTCACCTGTATTTTGGAACATTGCTTATGCACATGTTTTATATATGAAGCTCATGCAGCATATAATAAACCTCTTTATAGTTAAATAAAGCAGTAAGCATGATATGTGCAAAAATTAAGTTGTGATTTGTTTACAAAGAACACTAAACTCACAAAAGGCAATTTACGACTTTACTCTAAACTTATTCTTAGTCACTGTTGTGCAGTTTCTACATGGCAAGTATGTGTTTTGAATTTGCCTGAAGTAATTACACATTTACTCTGGGCTTGCATTCACATCCAAACCGAGAAATGCAGTGTACGTAACATGACCGTCTCTGTTCGCTGTGCAGACCGCCAAACGGGGTAAAGATGAGTTCAATACGACTAAAACTATAAATTCTACTCTTTAACACTTTCTTCATTGCACAAAATTGTGTTTTGCTGGTGACTAGCTTAAAAAGCATGATAGATCAGAAGAGACCCTAGATGAATTGTTACAAGATGTAGAGCCTTAAACATTTCCTGGACATCTAGAGTTATTAGGAGGGATACAGTGCAGAACAGAGGTTGCCTTCTTTTTCTGGCTCCATTATGATGGTGATTTGCAGAATGACGGATTTTACGAAGCTTACGGGGCGAGAAGGGGATGCTGGGAAAGATTAACCTTGAGAAGTCATTGCATACTGAAAACTCAGTTATCTGACAGAAAAGCGCCGGCCCCGTGGGAGGTTCAGGCTTAGGTAAGGACAGGAACGGACAGGGGCCCGATATCAAGCGTGTGTTCTGAATGATGTTGGAAGGCTTGCTGTAAGTCAGGTCAAGTGTGTTTCTGATTGAAAGTGTTAATAGAAACCGCCTGTTGAACGATCAGCGGCAACACACACACACACACATACGTCACACACATGCGAGACAGATCTCCCGGACACAAGCGCACACTCTTATCAGCACTAAAAACGCAGTAGTGATGACAGTTCTGTAGAAACGAGATCTTGCGAGCTGATGTAATTGGTTCATGCAAAGTTAAACCGGTTCTTTTTACTAGTTTACGGCCAGAAACACTCGCTCCTTCACCTCTGACGCAGACTTTGCTTTTTTTTCAATACGTTCACTTGGGTTGACTGTAATTTCAACATTGATAATTGGGAATAAACAGTTGTGGAGGGATGTGCACTACATCAAAGAACCCAAGACCTAGCGAGACAATTAGTTCCAGCGGAACATTGATTTCCATTGAGGAGGAACTGATGCTTTAACAAACTGTACAGTTGATAACATGTGTGAACATGCGGCACATTTCAAGACCCCTCCCCCCCGGGCAAGTGGCTCAGCAACCCACGCAGTTCCCTTAACAAATATGTCCACCAGCCCAACACCATATGCGGTCTGAACACTGCACTCCTTATGGGAGACTGTTTCAGAATACAATATAATATTATTAGTCAAGCTTGGAAAGGCACATTAGCATTGTTCAAACTTATGGTTAACATCTTTACAAGTATAAAAGTATTAAAGTCCTGCATGTTTATGCTACAGACCTGAATACTACCTCAAAAAAATCCCTTAACTTTATACGCATTATCGGGTCATTTAAAGGCACACTACGGACTTTGTGACCTAAAGAGTTGACGCATATGAGTTTTTTAAATGATTACTCAGGCCAATATATCCAGCGCTTGACACTATCAATGCTCTGAGTGGGGCTGCCCTTTGATAACCACCTTGTAAGTTTGGAGAAGGCGCACTGTCTTTGGCCAGGTCATGTGACCTGGAGAATGCCTGGAGAACGTATCGCTTTATGACCGTCACATGACCACAGGCTCTGATGTACTCATGGAGCTAAGGCTTTTGCTACTTTTTTCCGCCTGCTCGACTCCTGGCCATGGCTGAAGCAAGGAAAAAGTTTAAAACTGCTAAAACAATCCGGGATGCGTTTGTGTGCATTTTATTTTGTGATTTCACCAGAATGAATAGAGAGTCTCCGCAACGGCGATAGATTGAAGAGCACGTCCGAGTGAAGACTGTGCGCGCCCCCACAAGAGACACTATGTATCCATGACACTGATAGCAGCGGACACAGCTGCAGGTTGAGTTCAAAAACACATTTTAGCGTTAGATCTCTTATTTAAAGGCACACTATGCAAGATTTGTACCTTAATATAACAGCTTCAAATGGGTATCAGGCCATGAGTGCAGAGACGCTCTGCGTGAGTTTTTTCGATCGTAACGTTAAATACAAGTAGGCTACTCCACAGCAACTCTAGGGGTCGCTGTTTGACAAAAACAAAATTCCTGCATAGTGTGCCTTTAAGTATGCACTTGTATACTGCAAATCTTAATTTAATATCCACTTGTGTTTTAAAGAAGTACACTTATTTTAATGTTGACTAAAGGGCATTATGATTATAATTTTAACTGTACTACATTTACATTTATATTAATAGCTACCATTTTTACCCTTACGGTCAAATATTGCACTGCAATCATCAGCTTTAACCATGGTATAAGAGGGGAATTTATTCGGTAAATGTGTTTCCATTGTAGTTTATGGGCATGTTTTCTTATTGGATAAAAATGTATCCAATACGTTTTGTATGCACTGCTTGGCGTTTCTATCCAGCAATATCCCAAAATGTGCACACAAATAGGTGGATGGAAGCATAGCTAATGTCTCCTTCTGACTGGCTGTTAGCCGTTTCACATCCTAATAGACTAGGTTAATATTTGTCTTCATGCTTTTAATCCAAAATCCAGTATTTTTATCAGAAAGTATCTATTGTATTTGGAAAGACACACCTTTTTTTTTTTAAGTAGAAAGAGGTCATGTGTCAACCTTAGCAATTAGCATATATTTGTTTAGCAATTCTGGCCTTGAGTGAGGCCTTAAACTTCTCACTATAAGAACGTTCAAGGGTGCATCAACAAATCATTATATTGTTAATTGTGTGAGATCTATTGCTTTAGAACAGGCAACACCCTAATTAAGGAAAATAATAAAGTTAAAAGATTATATTTAAGCTTGAACTAAATGTTTGGTTTCTTACACATATTTACTTGTAAATTGCAATTAAATGAAAATGTATTATAGTTTAAATTTATATTAAATACAGTTAGCTGAACTTTATAGTGCTGACACACTTCAGTAGAACTTAAGTACATCTTTATATGTCATTTCATAATTACTTCTTATATGGTTAAGTGTTCTGCTGAATGTACTGGCAAGCATTCTTGGTACTGTAAACTAAAAATATACCTTAATGTAATTTCTATTAAAAGTTGCATGTCATGCATTTACAAACATTCGTAACTCATAATGTAGCACATTTAAAGCTGCAGTCCGTAGCAATTTCCCTTTTGTCGCCATCTCTGTTCGAAATCTATAACTGCAGTGATTCGCGGAATTATCAATCTTTACGTGGGATGTAAATCGGCATGAAACAGCGCGGATGAACACAGTGTTTTGAGGCGAGTGCTGCTGTCAATCACCGCGCCGTGTGGATACTGTCATTCAGAATCACAGATTCACTTTTTGAAAGCTTGACCAACATACGAATTTTCACCGGAAAATGTCTTCTGAACAAGTAAGTAACATCCATTTTTGTTCTATCAACTAAGGGGGAAAAGCATTCGACATGACAAGCGATCGTTAGATTTAATCAGCGCGATTTACAGCAACCGTGCAAATCATAGCCTACTTTGTTCTCAAATTGTTCATGTTAACAACATCAGCATTGCGTGACTAACGTTATTTAATGTGTTTTATGATTACCTGTGTAGTTCAGAATTCATATTCTCCATAATAGCTAAACGAGAAAGGCACAACAAAGGAAACTCCATAACTGTGTGAATTAAGAAAACGTACTGTTACACGATTGAACTATTGAAATGTCTTACTTGCCCAGCAGAAAAAGCCGTCTCTTCTTCCGTTTCGAATGCCTTCGGGAGTTCACGCACCTTTCAAAAGCCCCACCGATGTGTATCCTTGTGTTCGCATGAGACGGTTTCTTTCTCTCCACCTTAAATCCGAAGTACGAAGTCTTTTGGGTTTTATAACTGGTTAATCTCCAGTTGACACTGATGATTGTTGTTTGGATCTTTCTGGATCCGCCATGAGTTTAATCATGTAAAGTGCTGCGAGAAAAGCCTATCTCTACATCTCACGCGCAGTATAGCCGGCTAGCCGAAACTCCTTCTTTATGTGTACGCATGTGACATAATGACGCAAAGACATGCTCGAATTTCCCGCGAAAACCCACCAGTACCACTGGAATTAAAATCATTATTACTAGGGGTGTCACGATTCTCCAAATCCTCGATTCGATTACATTTTCGATTCTAAGGTCACGGTTCGATTCGATTCTCGATTTTTACATTTATTTTTTTTAAGCACAGTTTGCAATGCCATTTTAGACTAGACTTTTATGTAATATAATATATGACCTTTGTAAGCAATGTACCACACTACATTGTCAAATTTAAAACATTTATTAACAAAATAATTTTACAATAACTTATATCTTCAGTCAATTAGAAACTTAAGCAAAGTAACCTGCCATGTAGTTTCTCTTTTGTAACTGCAGTCTTATTCACAGAAGATGACATTCAAGTTCACAACAAAACAAACAAGGTTTAACAGATAAATATATGTTTTCCTTGCTTTACCTCGGTCTTAAAGTACAAACATGACTGTGAAAAATATTAGTATTTAATGTAGAATTTAATTAAATGCATTTATGATGAAATTACAACATTTTCGTGTCATGTTCATTTTGACCACGAACTGTGCGCTGTCGCTTTAACTCGGCGCGTGCAGCAAAAATAGACTAGGTGCGGAAATGAAAGACACTTGTCTCATTCGTGGAGGTGGAGAATCAAGTTATTTGTGACATGCTAGATTTATTGTATAAAGATTTATACTGTTCTGAGTCTGCTGTTTTTGTCAATTTAAAGTTTTAATTTAAAAAGTGGAAGAATGGTACACGCACTGACGCACATACAGTAGCAGAGCTTGCAAACTGTGGCTTTTTTGAAGCGCGAACTTTGAACGCGAATGTGAACGTTGTCAACATAACTCACTGGAAATCAGAAATACTCCCACTGTCCCACACCGGCGACTTTAGTGAAAGAGGAGGTCAGAAGTCCTGTCGATGGGTCTCCTGCATCTGCAGCCATGCTATCTTTTGGCTACGTTCACACTGCAGGGCTTAATGCTCAATTCCGATTTTTTGAAAAAATCCGATTTTTTTGCAAGGCCGTTCACATTTCCAATTAAATGCGACCTTTAGTGATCTCCTGTGTGAACGTGAAATGACCCAGAAGTGACCCGCATGCGCAGAAGAGTACTCAACGGTCAAACGACGTCACTTGCTGTTTGCGGAAGTACCTAAACATGAATGTCAACAGTGGAGCTCGTTTAGCAATATTAAAGTTATTTTCCCAACAGAGCCAGCACAATTACAATCTTTTCGTTTTAAGAAGAAAATTAAGAAGGAGGAGAGCGTTTGAGCGCCTTCGATTAACTCACGGGAAGAGACACGTCTGCGGCGGACCATAACAGTGCAACGCGTTGGAGTGTATTGACAGGTGCGTGCTATCGGTGCTATCGTACGATAGCTAACTTGTTTATCTTCTCATTCCTGCCTACTTCAACGCAGAATTATGACGTTTGTCGCATATCAACGGCGTGCGGGTCGGATACATGCGACCTGGCCGTTCAGATTGAGGTCGCATTTCAAAAGATCGGATACGTATCGGATTTGGACCACATACCCAAGTGGCCTGGGTCGCATTTGAAAAGATCGGATCTGTGTCGTTCAGACTGTCATGAAAAGATCGGATACAGGTCGCATAGGGGCAAAAAAATCGAATTGGGTCGTTTCAGCCTGCAGTGTGAACGTAGCCATAGACTGGCTGTAACTGAGGTAGAGGACTCGCTGCACTTCAACGCTGTTTTTTTTCCGCTTTGCAAACCGACTGGACGTGACATGGGGGCGTGGCAGTATCGACGATTCCATTTTTGAATTCGATTATCGAGATTGTGACTTAATTTCGATCGATTTCGATTTAAAATCGAAATCGTGACACCCCTAATTGTAAGCTAACCGTTTTGAATCTAGCTATGACAAGCAGATAGTTTTGAACACTGGCTGAAGATGTTTTTTTTTAAATAATTAATTTGGATTATTTTTAACTTAATGTTACGGACAGCAGCTTTAAAACATATTATCTATAAATGGAAATACACACTTGTATGGCCTTTTATTTCATTAATATTATATTATCTGCAAGTACTGTAATTAAAATACACTTTAAAGATTTGAAGTACACTACAACTGCAGTGCAATTAGGTGCACTTCTTTACTCAGAAATGCGTTTTAAAGGAATATTTTACCTAAATATGAACATTCTGTCATTATGTAGTGGCCTTCATTCCATTCCACTGCTCTTTTCATGTAATGAAAGCATACATTAACCAGGGGCTGACAAGCTCCAAAAGAGCTCCATAAAAGTGCATAGTCCATAGTACTTACTAAGTCTGCTGTTACTCCTCCAAAGCCATCATACGGCTTCAGAAGACTTGAATATTAGAACATGGGTCAAACTGGCCACTTTTATGGTGCTTTTTTGTTCTGTTGCAGTTTGACGGTCACGATATGGTTTTGTTTGGTCAAAATAAGCTTGGTATTCTACGCAATATCCTTCCAAATGTTCCACAGAAGAGAAAAAGTCATACTGATTTGGAACAATATGAGGCTTAGTAAATAATAACAGAACTTTCATTGTTTTAATAAAGAAAAAACTAGCATTTCTTTGGGGAAATACGTCTTTTTGAGTGCTTAGTTTGACTCTGGGAGCTCAGAGGCGCGTATGTGTGTGTTTTCACACATTTTAGGTGTAGACTTAAAAAGAAACACAAAAAAACCCAGTTGTTTGTTTGTTTGCTTCGGCAAACATCACATAGATGCGCTCTATTCCTCAGTGGCGAAACGATTCTCTGTACTTCTAATCGGCAAACAAACGGCACAGGGCTCCTTTCGCAAATTTATCGCTATTTGTTTACATTTGCACTTTTTTCACTCTCTCTGTTTTGCTTTCTCTCGCTGTCTTTCTCTCTGCCTTCATAAAATTGGCACGGCTGAGTCCCGCGAGACAGATTCCACCTTCACTCTGAAAGGATACCCATCTGCCCTGCAGCCAAATTCCTGCCATGTTTTCTGGGAACATTACTCTGCTTTTGAAATCCTCCCATGGTAGGGGCAGGAGCTTCTCTTTCAGGGCCAAATGCTACAAATTATTTAAAAGGCAGACACCAAAGTGACAGTCTCCAGTGGCCCTTTATCTGCACGAGAGAAAAACTCACAGTGTGAGTGAATGAGAGACCTGGGAGAGGGTGGATGTCCTGTGAATATTTGTGTGGAGACTTGAAAGTTGCTCTGAGATAAAACCACGCTGAAAAGATTACATAAGAGAGATTAATAGTGACTCTACGATTGAACTCTTTGTAGTAACTACAGATGTCTGACTACACTGATACATACCCAGGCCTTTATATGAGACAATATGCACAAACATGTGGGAAAAAAGTGTGGTTTTGTCTTAAAACGATAGTTTATCTAAATATTTTCACTCTCATGTTGTTCAAACTCAACTTTCTTTCTTTCATGGGTTTGTTTTGAAGAATGTTCACGTGAATGTGAATAATGAAAAGCTCAAAATGAGAGCTGAAAAGATACTTAAACTGTATGTAGCCTACTATGATATATTCATCAGGCCAAACATTTTTATTCAGATTATTTGATGCACCATGATTTAAAAATAGAGCTACGCCAGAGCTTTTCATTGAATAATGAGGTACATTTCGGTCTGTTCCTCACAAAGCTTTCTTATGACTTGAAATATTGTGCACACGTCAACATTTATTTTTCCTTTATCAATGCTATTTTTGAAGCTCTGTAGTCCATGGTCACTGTTTGCTTTCATTGCCTGAAGAGCAGCATGAACATTCTTCAAATTTTCTCATTTTATGCTCCACAGAAGAAATAAAGTCATACAAGTTTGAAACGACATGAGTGCGAGTACAATATGATCAGGGCTTGACAACTTTTTTTGCTCACCAGCCACTGTGGCTAGTGGTTTTCCAAAGTTACTGTTTTCACTGGCCACAATTTTGACATTGATACCATGGGGGAAAACCGCCATATAGAAATTTTTACTATGATCTCCTAATTTGACCTGACGCACGGATCCATTATACTCTTACACATGCGTTTTCTCTCTCAACTGTTCACGTTCACTTAAAACATAATCGACTGTGTTTACGTGAATACTCACCAAGACCGGCATTTTGACATTATTTTGTGTGTATTTGACTATTTAAGCACAAAAAGCAGTGAAAAAGAACTTAATTTAGTGCTGAGAGGCGGCTTTATGTTCGTGCACTTTGGGTGTGAGCACACAATCTGCGAGAATGAGTAAAATTATGCACAATACACGCAATCCCACGCTGAAATTCAAGCCCTGTAACAGCAACAATATTCATCCGGAGTAAATGAAAAGAGTGAGTGAGTGAGGAGAGGGTTTGTGATGGAGAGATGAGAGAGAGAAAGAGCAGCTGGTATTCTGTATCTATTCTGTGGAAAATGAGTATTGAAGCATTTCAGATTTTTCAATTCGTTAATATACAACAATCGATATGTATCGAAAAGTATATATTTTTGACAACACTACATTGGACTTAGTTTATTTCAGATGCAGAAAATAATACACTTTAAGTTGTTAAAGACTACAGTTGAAACCGTTGTATATTATATATAGTATTTAACCCTCCAAAGTGGCTAGTGTGAGTGACTGTGTTACACACCACTACTGAAATACACTTGCATTTGGCGGGTGTTAATGTCAAGTCCATATTATGTCAAAGCTTTAATTTTTTTTTGTGAACACTCTTACTATAGTTGCTGTCTTTTGATGAAAAGCAAATCAGTACAATTAAACGCAGTTAATGTATGCCTGTTGTGTGACAGTGAAAGTGAGTGTGAGTGTGTGTGATAGCCTTCACATTCTTCCTGAGGTCAGAGAGATCCTGAGTTTCTCCTGGTTGGCTTCAGCCTGCAAATCTTATCTTCCATGTTGAGCCCTCCTGACTTTGACCTGGCATATATCAGCATACATTCCCAGAGATGTCACCACGTCTGACCCCTACGCTCTTGATCGGCACCCTGTCGTCCACACTTATCCATCCGCCTCCCTTATACGTATACCCTCTGTGACAACCTCCAGATGTATAACACCCATGTCACTCCGTAAGTAACATTTTCAGAGAAAGAAAATACATAATTTGGACTTAGGGGTTTAAAATGTCGCCCTATAAACTATAGCATACAGTGGCCCCATAAAGTGTTTGTACACTTTGGGTTTTCACACTTCTAGTTGGATAGCCGGGAAAAAAAAATGAACATTTAGTCCTGGTACACTTAGCGTTCACATTGGCATTTTAACACTGAACCTTAAGATACCGAACCTAAAGGCAATGACATGTTTGGTTGGATTAAAACAAACCCTGGTCTGATTGCTCTGTTAGTGCGGTTCATTTGAATAAGTGTGAACCATAGACTGTAAAAAATATGGACAAAGCGTCTGTGACGTCACCCATTAACTTTCTGAAGAACGGTTTTGAGGCCGTTTATGGGGGTATGGGCGGTGACATCTTGGAAAATCTTTTCAGAAAGGATACAGAGGTGGTGTGATGTGTTGTGTCAGATCATGGCCGAGACGTCAAATTTCAGGAATTCCACTCGGCGCAGTCCGTTATCAGCTGTCAATCACGCTGTCAATTCAAAGTTAACCACGCCCTTATTTGTCATACATTTTATATCTAAATACGATCTAAACTAACGAGTTCGAAAAAAAAATGAACCCCCCTCACAGTTGTCAGGCACTCGGAACCTATCGAAAAATACAATAAAAGTCCATGGGACCAACCTGTAAAAACATGGATTTATGCTGTGAAAACGGACATTTTAACATGGAGTCTATGGACATTTGCTCCCTTTTGGGACCTGCCCCTAGCGGATTTTACATGTATTGCAGTTTTTCGCACTTCCGGATAGGCTTCATTTTTCAGATTAGAATATTGCCGCTTGGTGTGAACGCTGACATCTGAACCCTGATGCGCAATAAACAAGTGGACTGTGACACTGAAAAGATGAGTCTCAGTTCACTTCCAAATAACTCTGGTGTGGATCAAATGAGATATACACGGACCAAAGACATGTAAACCAACCAAAAACAGGATGTGATGTCACCAAATGCGACCCTAAAAAGGACAGAATGCTCAATCATACCCGTTTTTTCTCATCATAGTCGCGATGTTGCACATCAGTACAGGTATCGGAACAGTCTCCTCGCAGCAGATCTTCATTTGTTTGTGTGACGGATGGATTCCTGACGCTGTTTTGACAAGCTCTTCATGAGTTCTCAGCTGCTCAAAATAACATCATATGCATCAATATTTGTATATTGTTAATTGTACAAACTCATTCAATTATTAGAAAGTAGTAAGCACGAAGACCTCACGCCTAAGCAGATCATATGAAAACGAATGAATGAGATTGTACAAATTAGCTACCAATGCTGAAACGTAAATTAAATTAGTTATGAATTTGCCATGAGATTGTGTTGTCCAAACCACCATGACTTTCTTTCTTCTGCAGAATACAAAAGAAGATATTCTAAAGACTATAAATATTCTGAAGAAACAAGGAATATTCTGAAGAAATGAGGCATTTAAGTAAAACAAATTATTGGCCTCAATATCTATTTTTTTTTTTTTTTTGGTTCTTCAAATAAAATATAAAAAAACAAGATTAAACAAATGCTACTTGAGCTTTTCTCAGAACTAGCATTTTTTTTTCCTAGACATTTTTAGTTACACGTTTAATTGGTCCCAGGGTGATATTAAGTTTGTTCTCTTTTCACATTCACAGGTGTAGATTCTACAAAAATGTTCTGCTAACATTTGATGATGAGAATCTTATTTTTGCAAAGAAATTAGCTTGAAAAGTGTGCGTGTGCTATCTTTCTTCAAAATAAATGCCAGTTTTGATATTTTGTATCTAATGCAATAAAATTCATTTTTAAGTGCGACTTAGCTGTCCAAATACATTTAGAGGCCGCTGGTGAAATTAAATCCTGGGGCAAAATAACTGTTCCTACAAGCATGAAAAGTGAATTAGGGAAGATGTTTTACCAAGTTTTAATTGATGGATTGCCTGCTTGTTGGCAAAACAGCCCAGCCTCCTCCCAGACTCAATTTTTCATCTAGTATGTGGTCTCCTGTCAAAAAGTTGAGCTTCCCCTGCTGTGTGTGAAACCTCTTCTGCTTGATAAGCACAAACACTTCTGCTTGTACACATACGTCACACTACGATTTCCATTAACACATCATGCATGTGCATTTGCTGGGTCGCATCAGGTTGCACATTAAAGGAAACAGATAGTGAAATCATTTCCTGTTATGGAGTTTCGATAGCACATTGTTATGTATCCTGGTAACACAACTATGACAACAGCAGGGGATGCTTGTTTGTTCAATCTTTTGATCTTGTTGTTTTGAACACTGATTAAGCTGTTTTGCTGTAGATAATCTACATACTCAATATGCGAATAAGGAATCGATTTTTGTAATGGTTTGAGCCGGGCCAAACAACAGGAGTTTTTAAATCTTAACCGATTGTGAAATCTGGTTGCATCACGCACATAAGGAGACTCTTCACAGATTTTCTTCTTTAAAATCTCAAACCTGCACACACTACAAAATTTGAACATCTACAATATATCTCTATAAAATATTCTTAGGAGTATCATGCTAGGTTTAGCACCTCACGTGATCTCATGGGGAAGCGGATGTAAACAAAATGGTCGTGTCGCGGCATCTTGTTGTATATAGGCCTACCTATTCTTTGTCGCAAGAAAAACAGAGTTGTCGCCACCTTTCGACCAGCCGTTCCTCCATCTCCGTTGTCCACCGGACTCGTAACAGCTGCTTGTTGTTTGCTGTCGCCATTTTAAATGTTACGTCACAATTGAGATGTTTTTTCGTGAATGTCGGGAGAAGTAAATCAGACATAAATCGGCCGGAAACTCCTGTAACCCAGCCTGGCTTTAAAGGTTTGTATTTGTTTGGTTGCATTCTGTTTTTTTAGCACCTTAATCTTAAAGACAGTTTTAAATAAAATATAAAGGGTATAAAACTAGTTATTAAACATTAAAATGTTATATAAAATTAAATATTAAATGAAAAACGTAAACTTAAATGAAAAATTGAAATTTGTAATGTGTAAATGGCAACTAACTGAAATAAGCATGTTGAAGTAGCTTACTAATATTACTAAAATTGAAATAATAAATATATGTTTTTATATAATAAAAATGACAAATGCTCATAACAAAATCACTAAAATTAAACTGAAAACATAAGATAATATTTTTTTTATTATTACTAAAATATTATTAAATACTTAAATTATTTAAACACTGTTTTTTTATTTCATTTTATGACTGTAGGCCGCTATCATTTAATACCAATCCTAACCTAACATTAGGCGAATTCAATTTCTATACAAATGCATCTATTTGGCAATAAAATTCTAACTTATTTAATAACAATTTAATCATTTTTTTTACTAAACAGCTGAAAATGCTATATAAATATTCTTTATGTAGGTGTAATTAAAAAACACCTATTTTCTCAAAATACGTGCATATCGTGATTTTTTTTTTATTGAAAAACTAAAAGAAGCCTGTTCTTATATTTGCTCCTAAAATGACTGCTGAATTGCCTGCAACAAGAGGATCAATGAGTCAACAGAGTTCTCGTATCTGATGTCAGATGTGTTGCAAAAGAGAAAGATCGAGAGAGGAGAGAGAGAGAAGGAGAGAGAGAGAGAGAGAGAGAGAGAGAGAGAGAGAGAGAGAGAGAGAGAGAGAGAGAGAGAGAGAGGAGAGAGAAATACCGACAGATGAGTCAGACTCAACTGATGATCAGCAGTTCCCTGGAGCCTGTTCTGCGTGATCAGGAATGGTCAAACACATGATAAGAGTTTAGCCATACAAGTTCTCTGATGTATGTGCATGCGTATATGAGTGTGCCATGGGTCAGATGTCGAACTGAGCGCTGAGTCTTTAAAAGTCATGAGCTGCTTATAAAATTTTTAACAGTAACATCATTTACACAGTGCAAACTCAGCAAGAAAACAGAAGTTTGGTGGCAGCACTGGGGTCGAGGGAGGTCAAAGGTCATGATAGATTACATGTGTAGGCAGTGTTCATAGGGAGAAGGAGAAGCTTATCAATAAAGGCATGATCTCTTGCAGGACATGGAGAAACTCTGATCCGATGGGCAAGCATTCCTGCCTCGCACACAGAAACGCTGAGGCATGTGACCCTGAGAGCTGAGGTATTTCTTTCCAAATTCCAAAACATTAAATTATATTTTAATCTCATAATTGCTCATGAGGCATACATATTACTGCGAATACAGACATGAATGGTCATGCAGCTTGTTGACAAATAGTTTGCCATATTGTAAAAACGTCTTTCATATTTAATTTGACTAAAAATGTCAAGTAAAAAGCAATGACATTTTCCTTACACATTGAATACCTGTAAGTGTACAAATATTAATCATTATTATCAAAAACATTTTTAAATCTGTTTTTCAACGTAAAAAATAAAATATTATTTTTTCATTCTCAAAAAAAATGTAAAATTATCTAATGATTAAAGAAACACATTGACATTGACACAGTCATAAGGCTGTGTGTGGTGTGTGTGTGTGTGTGTGTGTGTGTGTGTGTGTGTGTGTGTGTGTGTGTGTGTGTGTGTGTGTGTGTGTGTGTGTGTGTGTGTGTGTGTGTGTGTGTGTGTGTGTGTGGTGTGTGTGTGTGTGTGTGTGTGTGTGTGTGTGTGTGTGTGTGTGTGACACATTTGGAAAAACATTTGATGTGGAGTGGCATAACCTTTGTTGTAATACTATGTCAAATATTTTCTTTTCAATATGTTTCTTCTTATCAGTGTATTTGTGTTAGTCTGACATATTTGAAATATGTTTTACAAATTATAAACAATCATTCTCAAATTAAAAATATGCTTATCATAGAAGTGGTGAGTTCAGTTTATTGTATATTAATTGCTTTTTAAGTGTGTTTTTAAATTACTCAAAATATACAGAAAAAAAGTGTGTGTGTGCCATTGACACATTTAGGCTTTTGGAAAATCAGCATAAATTAATCAATAAATAAATAAATATCTACTTACAGTACATACATTCATAAGATAGAATATATTTTATACAATTATTAATTTAAAGGATTGCGCCTGAACTTTTAGAAATCTGAATCTAAAAAAGCCAAGTAAAAGAGGTAGCCTATTCTCGTTTCTAAACCAACCAATGAGAATAAGACTCTTCAAAACATGATTTCCAGGGAACGTTTCATCATCCATGGCTTCTTGAATTCAATGGAACTGAGATTTGAATCAATAACACAGTTGTGCAGAAAGGCAGGAAGTCAAGCCGTTTCAAGCAGGTGCAGCTTCCTGGTAGTGTGCAGCGTGGGTGCGGGTGGGACGTCGTGGGGGTTGAGGAAGTTAGTCTCCAGATTTGAGAGGCAGGCAGGAGGCAGGATACACGAGGAGGATGGGAAGCATAGTAGGAAACGAGGAAGGATGTGGGCGGAACATCACAGAGGAAAGGATGGAGTCGTTCATTAGGGGAGGTGCACAGGGACTCATTGTCTCAGGGTGGGACTGATGATGTGGAAAGTGAAACAGTGAAGTCATCAGCCAATGTCGTGAGTTTGGGGGTCACAAAGCAGATAAAAAGGAAAGACGTAGATTGATGATGTAAGTTTAGTCACAGGCCTTTGCATCACATCACGATTAGCTTTGCTTCGAAAGTCCTTAGACTAACAACACCTGGTCAGCTCAACACAGAAGTGAATTCAGCTCAAGAATGGAATTCATTTTTATCAAAGTTCGTTTTTCGTTTCACTTCATTGTGATGGTCCCCTTTAGACTATTGACTATAAGTACGTTGCACTTACATGTCAACTAACTCTCATGAGAGTATCAGTAGAGTGTCTGCTTAATAATAACACTTTAATGTGATCGATCCCCAACAGACATTCTACTGACTAAAAATACATTTGCAAGTAAATGTTCACTCATTCTACTAACCCTAACACTAATATTCTACTAATAGGCCTACTCTAATGAGAGTTAGTTGCAGTGTTTATAGTCAACAGAATGTCTAAAGGGGACCATCAATATAAAGTGTAACCTTTCCAGTATATTCCAGACATATGTCATTTTGTGAAGTATAATGCTTAATACAGCTGACCTAATTTAATTTATAAGCATTAAGATGTTTTCAATTTAAAAAATGTATCCGCTTATGCTGTGCCTGTATATTTGTATTATTGCATGTTTGCTAAACACGTTAGCATGTGTATCCTGTCTATAGCTGAGATGTCTAAGATGAGCAGCAGTATCCTGTTTATTGACTGCAAACAGGAAACTCTGAGCACAGCGAACAGACACAGAGTCTCTCTCTCTCTCTCTCTCTCTCTCTCTCTCTCTCTCTCTCTCTCTCTCTCTCTCTCTCTCTCTCTCTCTCTCTCTCTCTCTCTCTCTCTCTCTCTCTCTCTCTCCCTCTCTCTCTCTCTTCTCTCTCATCTTTCTGCAAATTTCTCTCTTCATTTTCATTTCGAATTCCATATTGAAATTTAAATCATAATTACAAGTTGAAATTAATCTAAAATGGTGTATATCATACTTTTGAGAGCATTTATTAGACTTATGTAAGAGAAACATATTCAATATAGAGTGTTAAACACATTTCAGTTAAACTTAAAACATATCAATGCATCACATGGCAAAATATCAAATAGCCAAAAGGCAACAGACTTTTCAAGCAAAACATTTCAACAATGGAGAGAATAGGTGGATGGTCTGGTGACATTATGTGTACCTTTCTTACTTGAGCAAACAATAAATCATATGATGTGTCTCCGGGCATGGAGGTGAAACACATCTTTGGTTTAGTGATGGCTGTTCACAGCCGCTCTGACAGACTAACGTTAATGTTATTGGAACAATGATCTATTGTGATCGCCACAGGACATCAAAACTACCTTTGAACATTCTTTTGAATCCCAGCACACTGTGGAAATTAAATGTTTTGCTGACGTGACTCATTTTGTTCACATGCTTGGAGGGATTAGTAACATTTATATCGACTATAAACTAAGACCTCTGACTGGTGGTACAAAACACCTGTTTGGGAAGGCCTAGCTACATGTAGCTACGTCTCCAAACATTTCAGTGCATACGTTTACACAAGTAAAAGTATTTACATGGGCCAGTGTCCTTTTTCACAACACACAGAATCTCTGTATGGTAAACTGGATGTAGTTTGCTGTGTGCAAATTGTTGTTTCTACCATTGCTGGGGAAGCTACGTCATACTGCCGTTTGCTAAGGTATACGTACAAGCAAATAATTAAAGGTTTAGGTCACCCAACAAATCTGTCATCATTTACTGTCATCAACCCTTATATTGTTCCAAACCTGTATGAAATTCTTTACTCATGAGTTTCTGACAAAAAAAAGAAGATATTTTGAAGAATGTTGGTGACTAAAGAGTTGATGGTAGCCATTTACTTCTATAGTAGGGAAAAAAAATACTATGGAAGTCAATGGCTACCTTCAACTGTCTGGTTACCAACATACTTCAAAATATCTTCTTTTTTTGTGTTCAGCTGAAGAAAGAAACTCATACTGGTTTGGAACAACATAAGGGTGAGTAAAAATGACAGAATTTTCAGTTTTGGATCCTTTAAGAATAGATAAACTACAATCATGCACTCCTTTTAAAAAGGTAAGCAAGTAGTGACACTACAAGCTACTAACAAAAAATATAATTAATCTTTAGCTAAAAGTAGGACTATTTTCGTTGCTAAAATATTTAGCATTGTAAAAATTGCTAGGGCGGGCAAACAGTCTGCCACTAAATATTTAAATTGGCCCCTTTTTACATCTTCAACTTTCTTTATTGTATAATGTTGCTGTTTGTGCATACTGTGTGATTTCGGCAATCCTATAAGATCATTACAAATCACACTGTAACGACATGTGTCTAATAAACTTGGGTATGGCATGTATGTAGACTGTATGATGATGACACCTATTAAATCATAGGTTATGACCCAAGTTTGTATAGAAGAATAAATGCATGCGCTAGTGGTAAAGAAATAGAGCAAGATGAATCGCACTTTGGAAATTGTGTTTTTTATGTGCAATAAAAAGAAGTGAAAGAGGAGAATATGGATGTGGTCATTGCTAGTGAAAAATGCCAACTTAGCATCCCAATTTTGCAAATGGAGCTTGAGGTAAGCATAAGTTTAAGCGCCACGTCGCATTGATCGATACGATATTTCATGTTGCATTTTGTTTGGCTAGTCACTAGATGTAGGTTGTAGCAGCAAACACAGCATGCTAACATGATCATGCTAAATTTCTGATACTGTCAGAAAATCATCGCCGGCTATCTTTGGTCGCAAGACCGACAACTGTCGTCTTTGAACTTCTCTCACTGTACGACGTAGGGCCAGCGCTTAGGAGCCACGGCCACAGAAATCACCATGATTGGTCCATCTGATTGCTCCATCCATAGAGATTGTACTGTATGTCAGTTTGCTTATTTTGGTCAAGATAAGGTTTCATTGAGTCCACATGTCATGTTCGTAGAACTATGGTTTTGGGAAACACCGACTTGAAATATGCTGATACGACGATTGAACTTGCGACGCAAGTTGGCTAACAATGCTTTTGGGAAACGCACCCCAGAGCGTTACTGACAGACTGGGAAGAGAGGCGCTGCTGTCAAATATGTGAAAAATAATGTGTTTTGATCATTCAAGCATGAAAATCTATTCTAGTAGACCCCAAAAGCAAAATCAAGACTTTGTAAAAGGGCATTAATATGGCTTCTTTGAATCAAACATGCCAGAATGACGTTCTGGATCGTTCCGGACCAATTTTACCTCGGGTTTTAACAAAATCACAAAAAAAAACTGCCTTGCAGGAGACAAACATCAGATGACAGTGTCTTGTGAAAGTTTTTGTGTGTGACAGAGAGAGAGAGAGCTGAGATGAGAGAGATCTTTGTAGGCATTTTTAGCTCAGTGACTTTAAGCGCGAGTCTCTTGAGAAGGGCTGTTAGCAACAGACAGAGAGAGAATGAGAGACCCCCCACATGGACTGCAGTAACGCTTTTTCATCTAGCCTAAAAAAGAATAACAATCTCAGCTGTTCCAAACATAATCACCGTGGTGATGCGACCCCACTAAGAAAGTAGGCGAGATGCATCCGACTAAATGAGGATAAGATAAAGATCCTATTTTATATGCTTTCCCTTACACAACAAATGTGTCTCTGGGAATATAAATGACTCTTTGTTTATTAAAGAACCACATAGTCAAAAAAAACACAGCACTGCGAAAATGTAAAATTTTACATTTTCCTTAGAAAAGGGCAGTTTTCTTGCTGAGTGATTGCTAATGCCCTTCCACAATTCTCTATTCTGTAAAACAGAAAAATACTGTAACAATGGTACAGTAAAATCTCGTACTGCAAGTAACCTTACTATTTACACTAAGTCCCTGTTTACCCTTTTATTAACAGCGTTTTAGTGGATTGGAGGTAGACGAGTTAGACACAATTAGACGAGGTAGACACATACCCGTTTACACCTGGTGTTTTTCTTTCAACCACTTCTGTCCTGATTTCTTAGAGAGTAGGGTCTATGGGCGGGTAAATCTATGATTTTTTTTCAGATCTTTCAAAGTAATAGGAAAAATTATCTTGTGCAATTTACATTTGAACATGACCGGAGATGGGAAAAAGATACAGAGAGCAGCAGCTTAAGTTTCTGCTCTGACAGCCACAAGACCACGGCGAACACCGTGTGTTAGAAATCAGGAACGGTGAGAGAACACTGTGCTTGGTATGTTTTTCATCTTCAAATCAAACTAGGGTCTTCATTCAAAGTTTAAATCTCATCTTGCTCTTCCCATAATCTTTACGCATTACGTCAGTAGATGGCGAGTTGATGGTCTTTTTCGGCGGTTCGAACGCATTCGACCACATGAGGGTTTACACTACGAAAGCAATCCGGTCGAATGCGTTTTCAACTACCTCTGTAAGTGGTCGGAAGTGGACAAGCTCAGAAAGTTTTAGACCCCGTTTACACCTGTATTTAGCGTCGTCCACTTTCAATCTACCAAAACACATCTTTATACTAGGTGAGAACAGTGCCTAAGTCTCATTCATGTCAGTAAACCAAATAGTGTTGTACAAATGAAGTACCTCGGTTTAATACTTAAGGTTAGGGGTTTGTAAGCTGCTAAAGCTGAGTATAAGCCATAGTAATAGTAATCCTAGTCTTAGCAACCGCCACCGATGAGCTCCACTGGAGGAAAAATTCTGTTATCTCTAACATACATTGGAAGAAGTGAAATTGAATTCTAGATAGAGGCCAAAAGGACTGTCAGGTGTCCATATTTCATTTTCACAGCCATGGGTTCTCCAATTTCGACCCACTTGTGTCTCACGTTTCTAGTGAGTAATGACAAAGGTTAAAGGTGACAGGCTGTTTCCTGTGAAAATGTGATGTTTGGAAAAATCAGATCTTAACAAGCTAGATGTTTTTCCACCAAAAAAACATCTAACTGCTGATGAAACAGGAGAAAAACAACTGTAGTGAAAGTTCTTTACAAGCGTTGCCCAAAAATGCTCGTAAAAGCCTGGATTACAAATACATTATTATTTAGATGAATGAGGAATGTAGGTGTTGTCATCGCTTGACTTCTTGAGAATATGCAATGGTCTGCATCTGTTAGAAATTCCTTGGAAAAAAGAAAGAATGGTTTTAGGGTTTATCAGAAGTCCCCCTCCCTGTGTGAGAAAAGTCATCCTGGCATATCAAAAGCCACACAAGAAAAGAGAGAAAAAAAAGAAAGAAAAGCAGCTCGCCTCCCATTGATCTCCAACCACCGTTGATTCCTGTTTCATGAGAGAGTTTTCAGGGAAAGCTGTCCACCGCACTCAGGCATGTAAGGAGACGATGGCAAATTGATGCTCCTTGCTGCGAGCATCGCTTAGACCCTCAGATGCATTTTATGTGTAGAAGGCCTGTTTTCTCTTGTTTACCAAAAGCTGTTCTCCCAGAGTGGATAACAACCCTGAACAAATATGACTCTCAGCTGACGCACGGGCCACACGGCGAGCGCATGGAGATGATACTCATTACCGCTTTGGCTCACAACAGAAATAACAGGGACACTGTTCAATTCTCCACTAATGTCTTTAATAATACTCTATAACTATAATAGCATATGTGGATCTAACAGAAATGAGTTAAAGACAAAAAGCATAGCTAAAGACAGCAGAGAAATAAATGGATATAGCATTTATTGCAGTGTATAATTACAGATTATATAATTCACATAAAAAGGCAGAATTCAAGGGTTCCACACTTTGCGACTGTAATGAATTTCCAAGATTTTTCCATGGATTTTTCAGTCATTTTACAACTGCATGGGGATTGTATATAAATCGCAGAATTAGTACAACATTTACATTAGAACTGAGCATAACTAGTAAAAAGTACATTAGAAATTATATTTGACTTTTAAGATGTATTCATTTACATGACTTTTGCTGGACAAACTTTTGATTTCACTGATATTTCCAGGTCTTGTTGTGTGTGTGCATATATAAACAGCACAGGTAGTTCCACATACACAACAAGATGTTGGTCAATCATTTTATTTTAAGTAGTTCTTTAAAGACACTGTGAAATGACTTGACAAGCACAGTATGTCCTGTTGAAACAGAAAGTAGGAGTGGAACATATCAAATGGCTCGTGCTTTTTTAATAATAGCCTAAAATTAAAGATGAATCATCAATATTTTGGTCTGTTTTCCAAGAAGATCTCTAAGCTTGAAGTGTTTATATTTGGTCAACATTTAGGAGAATCATCATATATGACATTAAATAGCATAAACACTGAATAAATGCCACAAATGCCATTTTGATTGAAGTCTTTAAAGTCCACCTGTAGTCAATATTGTATCCCTTAAAACTCATCTTTGATCACCAAATTACATATTTAAAAGTTGTTGTTTTTTTCCATCGGAAAAAAAAAATGTCTCTGTACCTTAACATAGCCTAAATGTAACTAAGCGTACCCTTGCTTGATTTAGTAAACGTGGTTCTATGAATATGCAAATTAGCCCCGCCTCCACTCACTCACAGCAGCTCAAAGCCGGTTTCTTGATACATCATACTCCGGGGTTCCCTTGTGTTTTTATGGATGTGTGCTCTTCAAAAATGACATTTGACTGTTGTCACGCTGAAATATATAGAATGAAATGTATACATATTTTAATGGAATTAATTATATAGATTGCACTGCATGTTAGCTTGCTTATTTTGCTCAAGAGCATGATCTAAGGCCACTTGTCATACTAATAAGAAACTATTCTTCTAATCAAAAGTCAAGAGCTGTACTTCCAGCCACACAAGTTTACAATGCTGCTTGCACATGTTTTCGGGAAACTTCGAATCATTGAACTATGGTGGTAACAATGGAATTTGCATCAGAAACACAACAAATATCTACCCTAGTATCTTTCCCAGAGTGCGAACCCTTACCATACGAGCAACAACACTTTCCGCACTAAAAAGTCTGGCATACACAACAGGCTACAACAAATGCACCGGATAATGACCAAGGCAATCTACCAAGAGCAGTGCAAATTAGCGTCTGGTTTAAGACATGCATTTTTTGGCGGTAAATGGCGCAAATACCAGTAAATTGACTTGGGTGAACCTTAGTAAATCACATTGCGTGATTCATTTAAATATTCTCCTCCCATAAATATTGCGTCTGAAAGGGAAACTCCTACAAATGCATATGCAATAAGTTCAGCCCAAAAATAACAATGTCAGCGCTAATTTTTCACTGCGTGTCTTAAATAAATCCTGACAGTAGTTTTTTAACACCAAAAGACGGTTTGCGCTGGCGCAAGCTATTAGTGAATCCGGCCCTAAGTAAGTGGCTCCTGCAAAATGACATTGTGTCCCAGAATACAAGAAGACAGTCTTCTATGAATCTTGGTTGTGCAATCAAAGAAAGAGTTTTCATTCCCCTTTAGGTGACCTTAAGGAACAATTCAAGTATTTTCAAGCTAGCATGCACACTATAATCCTCGACAAGTGGGTGGGGGAAGTTCCCAGTGTTTTAGATGATACTGAGATTGCTTCTGTTTTTAATATGATGTCCCTTATGCTCTTTTAATATGCAATCTGGTTTTATCTTTTCAAACGTCTTGTGCACTCATTCATCCGCCGCAGACTCGTTACGGGTGATAGGAAGGAAACAGCAACAGTTGGCTCAGGTCCAACCCCGGCCAAGGGGATTTAATAAATATGATCTTTCCCACTGTAATATTTCATTTCTCCTATCTTGTACGCCATCGCATGTGTATGTCTCCATGTTCTCTCGCTGCATCACAAGTCAAGGTGCCCTTTAGAGAAGGACAGCAGAACCAAGTAAACACTTGCAAACTTGCTGCAGAAAGTAGGGCATGCTGGGATTTTTGTTTGTAGGTTTTTTTTTTATAGTACAGAGTCGTTTCAATGATTGTCACTGGAGAAACATGGATAGCCTACTAATAATTAGAGTCAAAGCAGATAACTTTGTATGTGCTCAAACATTATTACAGAGAGGAACAGACTTCAGGCATATTAAATAACACTGACGGCATCATCAGTCAAACTAGACGTCTGAGATTGGAATCAATCCAGTTCATATGAAAACCATATGCAGGCTGGCTTATCTACATATTCAAGCCTTGTCATTAATAATCGTATAACGCGCCTCATATGTGGCTGGATGCTTCCATGGCGATGCAAAATGATGCAGTAGCGTCCTCGCATCCAGGAAACAGAGTAGAACGACTGTTAAGAGAGAAAGGGGATGGGGAAATTGATAAGACGATGTGGAATCAGCCAGATCGAGGTCTCGTGGGACAAATCAGGACCAAGATGAATATGGATTTCCATTAGGGAGTGAGATGCCTTCTATCCAGGTGATTTGTTCTGAAATATCTGCAAGTGAATCTCCTTCGCTTCCATGTTTCCGGCTCTTCACTGAAGTCATTTGCGAGACAAGATTTTCTTTTCCGTTTTTTTTTTTTTGCCCCCCAGGCGACGTTGAAAATTAAAATGCAGTTGAGTGAAGTGGCAACTAGCAATCACCTCATCTTTTCTGCACACCTCTCGCTATCTCATGCGATACTACGCCTCTTTTTTTATCAGGGATAGGAGGGAAAAACAGATCAAGCAAAAAAACTTATCCAAGAGAGCGGGGAGACTGTTGAAGCATCAGTTATGACCTGGTGCTAATGATCTCTCATCAAAGCCAGAGTAAGATCCACGCTTATGAGCACGCATGGTGTGTGCCTGAAGCAAGAATCACCAATGAGCCGATAATGAAGCTCTGCGTACAAAATATCAGTCTCCCCTCTCTCCAGAGGACTTGATGTGAGCGTGACACACACCATCATGGAAATTCCTGAAAATAACTCAGGATACCGGTGTTTTCTTCACAGGCTGCTGGATTGTCAGGAAATAGTGGCAGTTGAGGTATTTCTGATCCCAAATACCCTAAAATTACAAATCTGCAACCAGACAAACAACCTGACATGCTTGTTGCAATGTTCTGGAGACAAGTCTGAGCCGGTCCTCTCCTAGAGACGGTATACATTAGCCCTATATGGATCCTGACAGGTTACACATTCCTCTCTAAACATCAGTGTCTCGTTTCATAGTCCTTCACTAAGTCAGCAATCTCGGTACTGTGCAAGTTTGCCTTGATGGCAAAATAGTACAGTAATTTGTTCCCTCAGGTTTGTTGTTTACTATGGAAATAGTTTCTTTAGCCCTATTTGGGTGGGATTAGTGTTATGTAGGGAGACGGGGTAATGTAATAACCACCAAAGCTTCTCTGTGATGTTAATCCCGTCCAAATTGGCCATGTCAGTATTTTTTTCATGACTTTTTTCCTTTGCCAGTAAAAATTACAGTCTTTTAAATTCAATAAAATGTCTTGAAGAAATAACCACCATCCAAAGTAACCTGTAGTGCGATCTGACAAATAGGGTTAAAAGCTTGTGAATCTATGTGCAACTATCCTCATACATCAAGCACTTCAAGTGTCTCAAATGGACATTGACTAATGAGAAGACACCAGAAAATGACATGATACACTTAACTCTTTCCCCACCAGTTTCCAGCATTTTTGATAATTTTCACTAAACTTTCAGGCCCCCAGAACATGTTGTGGTATGAATATCCAAACATGTAATATATCAAAAGAGAGAGCAGACCCTATGCTTTAAACAAAAAAAATCCAGTTTAATGCATTATTTTTTTTATTAACACTTCAGGTTTCAAAAAAAGCAACATTTTAAACAAAACGCTGAGAACATCGCATTTTTGTCAAAGACTACGTCCGGATCGGATTTAGAACGATGATCAAAACTAAGATGGAGTAGATCGAGTCCATCAAAAGCTTTGCACTCGTTAACCCTTCCTGGGACATTTCATTCTGTAACATTAGGCAGATGATCACGTAAGTGTGCATGTGCGTAAGCAATGCTTCTATCGCTTGTCTCTGCTTCTTCTTCGCCTGTGTTTTGATTCTGATATTCTGTACTCTTTCAAAAGATGTGTAATAGCGGCCCCTACCGTATAACAGTGAAAACATGGATTGCACGTCAGTGGCAGGGAAGTGTTGTGTCATAAATTAAAAGACCACTAAAGTGCCTTGAAATGTGCAGCATTATTCAATTTGTTGACGTAATTTCCACTGATACAGGAAGACAGGGCGGCACATATCAATCAGCTCCTCCCCTTTTTTAATGGCCAATCGCGTTTAGTTTATATCACAGTTCGGACAGGGCCATTGAGCTCGGCAAAGCGGCGTTTGACAGCTTATGACAGCCACAGTCTAATAGATTTCTCTTTTAGATTTAATATGAAAATGTTACTAAAGCAAAAGAGTGAACAATCATGCCGAGGATGTGTAGTTTGAAAAGTGTGTAAGTTATGTTGTTGCATGCCGCCACCGGTTATCTCTTATCTCCGCTGTTTCTAATGCCGAGTCTGTCTAACCGTTTCTCCTCCTGATCTCCTCCATATCGCTTTAAAATATAGCATTCTGTGTAGAATTCAAATCGGTCTAATACGTTTTCTGGTCTGTGCTGACTCTGCGTTATCGTGTCTCTGGACCGGAGCTGCGGCGGTTCGCGTGACACTAACTTAATTATCCCCAGTGGAAATGCATATTTATACTGTCTGAATCGTTCCCTATACCCTTTATAGTGCATTATGTCCAATTCACCATGTAGAAAATAGTAAATGGGTGAACAACTGACGATTTTAGCCGCAGCTTCAGCGTCTGTTTATAAATGTAGGGGCGGAGCTTCAGATTCTAGAGATCATTTGATTGGATAAAATCTGATGAGAAACTGAAGTGCAGAGGTATGTCATCAAAATCATTGATCCATTCATTGATCCAGCACACTAGCTTAAAGATAACCTGAAGGCTCTATCAATTTTGATATCATGGAAACTTGGAAAACTGCATCAATGGTGGGAAAAAGAGTTAAAAACTTCAAGGAGGGACAACAAATTATGCTGCATTTGGATTTATGAAGCGTGCGTGTGTGTGTGTGTGTGTGTGTGTGTGTGTGTGTGTGTGTGGTGTGTGTGTGTGTGTGTGTGTGTGTGTGTGTGTGTGTGTGTGTGTGTGTGTGTAATTTATATTAGAAAAATGTTGTTTGTATTCCTAATAAGGTTTAAGATTTATTGAACTAGATAAAAGACTGAAAATGAATTTAATATTGTTCATTAATCTACTACCTGTTTCAAAAAACTTTTTTTTTTTTCAAAAGTAAATAAATATTCTTAATATAAAAAAAAGTTGCTACATCGATTTTCTATAATACTATACAGGTATTTTGCAATAATCAATTTCACATTTTCTCTCATTTCATATTTTGTGATGGCTCAGTTATATGGAACCTCACTGTGCAATTGCAGTAGATACACTTATCACACTTATTTATTTTGCTTATCCTGTACAAATAATGATAAACATTACATGTCCACAGTAACAAATACATTACAGATAATATGTCTAGAAAAATTAATCCTGTTCAAACAGGTAGATAGGCTTTAGATATAACAGTTATTTAAGATAGTCTTTGCAGAGATCAGACTGCAACCTATGACATTTCTACTGCTGAACCTCCAAGCGTAAATGTCTTTCAATCATCTGTTTCTTAGACACTCAGAGGTCAAGCAGCTTTCCAGTAAAACATGCTGAGGTCAAAAGTTTATCACAGAGAATCAAAAGTTCCATTCTGGCACCAAGACGTCAATGGACAATGGCAGAAGATGTAGATAGAGCAAAAACAATATAGTCAGCTTCAATCATTGTTCAAAAGTAGGAATTCATTGCTATTTTCAATAGATTCTGCACTGGTGTTCAGAAGGGACTGTAAAAGAGATATGAAGCCATTGATTTCATTAAGTTTAATATACCCTTCACATCACTGTGCGGTTTTACTGTTTCGGTAGAGTGTGAAAACTGCTTTCATGACCACAACTGCTATCAAGCACATTTCATCCAGTTCTAGGCATATGCCATATTTCAAACAGAGGCCCCATCATACAACATTCCTCCGTGTATGGCTACCTGACTGACACATGGTGTGAGAAAGATAAGACATACATGTTTGACGTTATTAATTGCATGTTTTTATGTTCACAGTGGAGCATGATGACAATGACGCCCAGGAATGTTGGGAACATAGGTCATCATTCTCCATCTTTATGTGTTCATGTCCATGGATCCAGAGAAAACAAGTGCTAAAGTAAACACTGACAGCATATGGTGATGAGAGAAGGCAAGCCACTGTTACATAAGGCACTTCTCATTTCTGCAGGCTGTTGAGGGAGTTTTTCTTACCTGTCTTTTGCAGAGCACTCTAGAGGGGTACAAAAATGAAGGATGGATCTTTAAAGCTGTCAAACATGCTGCATAATGTGGCTCGGTTTCCAACCTTACAGTTTAGCGCAGGAGAGAAGCAACTACATGGCAGAACATTTTCCACAATTCTCAGATTGCATATGGTTTCCATTTGACTGAGAGGTTTGATGACAGGCAAGCTTTTGAAAGCATTTGTCTGTCAGTTTTAACTCTGAAGGTATGTAGACTGAAGATGGTGTGGAGTTTTTCTCCTTCACCTAGGGACTGAGTAAATTGTCATTTGTCATTGTCGTTACATTGCCTAAACACTGGCAGTGTCCAACACAATTTCTTCTGATTGGGTTCATGAACGTTAATTAGCTGTTAGCTGTGTTATAATCAGCGTCAAAAATATAAAGCGTATTGTATTGTATGCATATGTGCGTATCAGATTTAGCTGACAGAAACACAATGTCATAGTCAACATTAATGATTAATGAAGAAACAGAACTACCCTTACAAAAACTGTGGCAGTTATACAGCGGTACTCAGTATATAGTGATAGATTATAACACCCCTTTATATTTCTAAGAGTAAACCTGTTTTAAGAGGTTTTGTTTTGCTCGGCTGCAACGTAAGAAACAAATAGTACCCAACCGCGTAAAATTACGGCTTTTAAAACCCAAGCAAGAGACGGCTACCGTTTGCACTAAGAGTGGACTGAACAAATGTGCAAGTGATAAGTAGTAATCCTATTCTATCCAGCGTCCACTTACCTGCCCCTCAGCAAACAGTTAGGTCTACTGCTATTACATCATGTTACATCACCTAATTAATATTCATGATCTGATACGGTTTAAAATATGCCCCTGTATTTAAAAGGCAAGGCACTTGAAAGAATACCATCGTATCACAAGACCATGCACTATGGTACTTTGACTCAAATCAAGTCTCTAGTACAATTACCAGCAATATACACTGTACTTACCATTAAAGCTTAAGATATTTCACAATTTGATGTAAAATGTGTCAAATCTTTGTGTCACTAGTGCAGAGTTAGCAGAGGGGAGTGACTATTTTTACTTTTGCACTTCTGTCTACCCTCTGGCCCACAAGTAAGTCCCTTGTCAACCCGAAAAGCATTGACATGCATCCATTTGGCAGAATCTGTGAGCGTATATGTGTGTGCATACACACTCCCTTGCTCCCACGGCACAGCCTGGCACGCAAACACACTTCACATGTCTTTCCAAAGTGATCCTTCTGTTTTCTGACCGCCCCACGGAGGAGAGAGAGCCAGACGATGGGGAAAGTGGGTGAGAAGGGGGGTCTCACAAGCAAACACTAAAGGTTACTGCACTCATTCCCCATTAAATATCAAGGACAGCGGTAATTGCAGCACCCTGTTGTCAGGTTCCAGTGGCACGGTGGGCCATCTCATCCATCTGACCTTGGGAATGAGAGAAAATGGCTTCTCCGGTGATGAGGAACCATTCGGAACGAATGTTGCGACACTCTATTGTGGTTAATTACCTTCGCTCTACTATGTCACTAATAACTGCCTTGTCAGAAATGGCCCTTGCTGCCGAAACGTATGGGATCAGCAGGTGATGGATATCTTTCAGGTTGTAACCTGTGGTACATGCAATGAGGTTTTCTGAGGACAGGCTGCAACATAATTTAAGCAGGGGGCAGTTAATGTGAGCGAACCCAAGCTTACATGGAAGACTAAAAGGGTAAAGATAAACTGTGAATGGTGGATCGACAAAGTGAACAAGAGGTGGCCCGAAAAAAGAACAAGTGATGGCATGTAATTAGCACCATTCCTTTGCGTGGCCTCATCAGTAGGGAAGGACTTTGCTTGTGCCGATGCAAGAGTGCAAAGTGTTGCTAGGCCATAGTGGGAGTTGCTCTCTTTTCAAATATAGTGCCCTGGGGTGTGCCAGCAGAGGAATGTGTCTGGTCTCTGGTTTGGTAGGGCAAGGGACAGAGTTAAATTCCAGGATTAGAGGGAATTGATGGGAATGCTAACTGAGCTGGCCAGCTGCAGTAACCAGGGCCAAGGTTTGTCCCTGGCTTATCGTGTCAGTGGCTGATAGTGCGAGAGGAAGCTCAGACCCCTGGCATAAAAACCTCAACGTTCTTCCAGCCCCACTGACCCAGATTTTCGCACCTCCACTCAGAAAGTCCCAGAGAGCTGCTTCATTGAGCTTGGCTTGGGCCGCTAATTAAGTCACACAAGGGAAACCATACCAAAGCAAGTCCTCTGTCAAGCCTTTGTCAGAAAATTCCATCCTGGTTCTTATGGGTAAAGCTTGATTTGCTGTTCACTCTTTCACTTGATTATTGAATTCTTCAGCCTTCCCTTTCAGTAGTCTATCTGAGGTTTAAAAGTATTGCTAGCATAGTAAAGCAATGACATCTTCAGCAACGTGATATAATTGCCAAATTGTCAGATATCACATCTGTAATTCTTTTCATCTACATCCGACAAGTAGTTGTACAAGTTCTAAATGGAATCTCCTCAGAATCACTTACCTACTTTGAGGAAACCATGTCATCTCTTCAGCCGGAACACTAGCCTAAAACCATTCAGATGTTTTCTTAACCACAAAGTCATTTCAGGTGACTGTAGAGGTTAACAACGAGTGGTTGATTCCTATTAGAACTCACCTGGGCACCTGTCTGTCAGTAATGATTTGTGTTGTTTTTTTCCTTGTTGTTTTTGAACAGAAAAGCTAGGCCTGCTGGGAAACGGAGTTTAATGTTCGCTATGTGTTTTCCTCTTTTCCCCTCTCTGAGGACAGCTGCGGCGTCTTCATCCATTAGCGCGTGGATGAGTGAGGTGTGCGGCGCTGTGTTGACACACTCGGCTTCCTTCCGGCCTGCTTGATAGGAAGCCGTGTCTGGCAGCTCTCTAGGGCATAGGCGATAGTCTCCAGCAGTCTCCTGTCTGCCACTCATCATTGCTAGAGCTCTGTCACAGTAAGCTGTCAGTACCATGAGCGATGAGGACTGGTAAAGTGTATCCAGAATGAAAATAGGTTTTGCGCTCAATGTCGGTCAACGTGCCGTCAAGATTTATTTATTGTAAACTTACATGTGACCCCTATGATGTGTCACATAAAAATAGAGAATTTTTTCCTCCCTTGGATGTAAGCTTACTTTTGGCTTCTTCAGTGTTACTTGAGGCTGAAAAACAAAACACACTAAATGACAATGAGTACAATTTATTATAGATATGTATCTAGGAGCACTATCCTTATTGTCAGTTGTTTTATGTTTTAAATTGCTACGTGTTTGCAAACTGCTATTATTACTGATACTTGCTATGGCAATACTCATACTCATAGTGTACATAGCATATTACTAAGAAAATACTGCTATGTTCACATAGTGTAAATAGCATCTTTCACTATTTGCACTTAGGGTTAGGGTGTTCCATAACTTTGGCAGGTTAGGGTCAGGGTCATCACATACCATTTGTGTTACTGACATGTGATTGGACATATGATTTTGGTTTTGTGGATAATAGAATAGCAATAAAGTTCATAGACTTCAAGAGGGAACAGAAACATAACTATGGACCAGAATACCAGATCATTTCCACCTTGTAAAAACTCATTGCATTGCAAGGAGGTAGCATCAACCAAAAAAAAAAAAAATAATAATAATAATATAATATCTGTAAGTTTGGCTTCATTTAATTGTTGTACATCAATAGAGTAGCTCCTTAACAGATAGTCAGCTAGTTTATTTTTCAATAATCAAATATCAAATATACACCAAATATCACTGCTGTACTCCCTTCTCCATTTCATTTGCTTTCTTTCCTGCTCGCTTGTAAGTTCATCCAACTGTATTTGTCCATATAGTATTACTCGAAAGTGATGTATAGCTAGAGTGTGACGAAATCCGAACAGAAGTTGTCAAAGGAGACACATTCAAAATGCATGTATTCATGCATCTCTGCTGACAACTTCTGATTGAATCACTTGGAAATGGGGCTTCACTCCTTCTCGCTCGATTTACGGGATATTGTACATAATTTGTTGGCGTCAAGGAGTCTCTATCAATATGCGGGACACTCCCAGACCTTCGGGGAGAACTGGGATGTCTGAGATACTTTATGGTGGACTCCTTTGGCCACTAAAACCACCATCCTAAAAACAATCAGAAAACCTATGCAAACACATAGAAACATACTACAAACCACACAGCACACCCTAGCTACATAATAGCACACTATTATATTTCAAGCATTAGTGCAACCAATATTTGTACATTATATTCAAGAAGGGTAAACAAACTAAAGGAAATAACAAAGAGATGCATCCACAACATGATGCCAATTTAATTTACAATCATATGAAAGCTGACCCTTTCCTTGTGACCCAGCTATGCTGTGTGTTAAGCTAACAGTCTGTTTTATATCTGTGCTCCTGGTTCCTGAGGGGTTGTGTCTGGGTGATGGCACGCATCATGCCTCATTTCCTGGAGAATGCAGGACACAGGGCTCGCAGCACTGCAGGCTGGTCATGAGATATGGGTTAGTCATTCTCAGGTGTTTACACAGAGAAAGAGAGGAAGAGAGAAGAGCTAATGCTACTCGCATTTCACTGGGGAATGGGGATATTTTAAATGGTCTTGCCAAACTTTTGACCCAACAAGCACATTTACGATGCTCGTAGCATTTGTGCCATACTTTGTGAGGCAAAATGATTTTAAATAATGCAGTTTTACTAGATTGCAATTGCAAAGACAATTATGGGATCTGAATGAAACGCCTCATTTGCTCTGTTTGACTTTTTCAAAGGATTCTAGAGCAATGAATTATGATATAAAGTCTACTTCTGCAGTTTTACACAGTCTTGCAGTAGTTTATACTAAAGCTATAGACTATTTTACTAGCTATGTCATTGCCAACCCTCTATAAAACGCACTGTTAAACACGTTTCTATTAAATGGACACCAGCTCATTCAGTCTCAGGTGAGTCAACAGTCACACCTGAATCCCCAGCCAATGGGAACACGCACAGGTGTTTGCAAAACAACTCTGATCCGTCTCTGAGTGTGCTGACCCGGCCAAGGTAAAACAATCCGATGAGAGAATGCCTTACTCATGGGAAAATGACATAACCCGTGTGATGGGAAGTTGGGAGCAGCGCTTGAAAAAAGCGGATGACACATTGCTCAAACATATGATATCATAGTCTAAAGTCCATTAAAGGTTGATGTCATATTTGTTATTTGAATGTACAAACAGAAAACCAAGTCAACATATGCTTACAGTTGGAGGAAACCTACAATCATGACATATGTGTGATAACCACAGACCTCACGTAAAGGTTGAAGGGTGAAACCAAACGTGCCACGGTTTTACCACACTAACCTAGTAAACACTTTTAGAGAGAAGTGTAATAAGTTTCATATTTTTAATTAATCGTTTGATCCAGTTCACAAAAAAAAGATTTGCATTCTTAGTCACAAATCAGGCTGATCTGGTTTTTGAGTTTAACTCACTGACTCAATGATCCAGACACAGCGCTTAACAGCTCACTGGACCTAAATTAGGGTGACCATGCGAGACAGTCCCAAAATTGTGAGCTTTGTCCCGCAAGACATCCCGCATTTTAATTACGTTTTTTTTTTTTTTCCCTGAAATTACAATACTACAATAAATAAATACTAAAAATGTTTTTGCCGATAAAAAAAGCCATTGTCAGAGCCATCTAGCTAGAGTTAGGGCGGGGAAATTACTACCCAACGCTTTCATAAGAGATTTTTTCCGACTGGATGAAAACAAAGGAATCAGTGGACCTCAAGATCATCAAACCTGCCAGAGCCAACATAAAAATAAGATGCACTAAGGTAAAACTCATTTAATGTTTGCATAGTCTAATAAAGGAAAATAAACTCACTAAAGTCGCTACTTAAGGACATTTATTTTAGTATAAAATGTGATTTTTACCTACTAGCCTGTTGCTTAGACTGAATATAGATTCTATGGAGTAAATAGGCTACACTCAAACCTGCATGGGAAATATAATGCGGTGACAATTAACAAAGCTTATTGACTATTTAAAACAAAATCATCCATCGTGATGGCAAATAGGCTTTCAACTAATGTAAATCAATATTTAAATAGTATAATAAATTAAATTTACTTCTCACACATATGTCCGCATTGTCACGCAAAATCACATCTACTGTCTGGTCACCCTAACCTAAATGGACCTTCATTTCAGACTGTTTCTCACACAAAACTATTGTATGACTTCTGAAAACATGGAATATAGTACAGGAGTTGTATGCATTTTTTGTGATTTTGTGTTCTTTTTAAAGCTTTAAAGATTTAGTCCTCATTCATTGTAAGTTGTTCTATTTTTAGTGGGGTAAACTATTCCTGTAAAATGTGTGGATGGTATTAGATCAAGCATCAAATGAAGCAGCCCAAGCTTCATTCTTATTATTTTAAAGGGAAAGCACCATTCAATGTCATACTGTCCTAATAGGGCGAGACAAGCTGTGCTAGTCATACCGAAAGTATCAAAAAGAAACTTTCCTTGATTAGAAAGCCCCATGAGAGTACATTCATGGAGTTAGTCACTTAGTATTCACTATTTCAACCGCTCTATGTGTACTCACTGTTGCTATTGTTACCATGACAAAGGGCCTCAAAATCCCTTTTGAATGTCTTATCATGATTGGTTAAATTACTGGCCATGTTAATACAAATCCAACTCGCTCCAAAATCTCATTTTCATTCTGTTTCCTGTCATTATTCCTAATTCTGCCTCACTCTGTGGATTCGGAAGCCACGTTGCCATGGTGACGGAATTATTAATTTGCCTATTTCACCCATCCGAAACTGAGTGAATGCACACGAGCAGTACATTGAACAGATAAGATGAATGTGTGTTATTGCGATTGATTTACAAAATGTGATAATGTGCTTGTAAAAAAGTGGCCTACTAATGAGGCAAAAAGAGTCTGATTGTAGATGATGAGTCTGTTTAATCTTTTCTCTCAGACATGCTTCGTCACGGGTTGTTGGATTCTGCACACACATTCCTGAGCTACGTTATAATGAACTTGTGCAATATGGAATATTATTCACAGAACTGTTGGATAATAGGGGCAGGGCTACCTGTTTAACTGACTAAAACCATCCCGTCTCTTACAATGCTGTCTTGTGCTGGATAATTGTATACAGTTCTGTGAATAATGTTCCATATTATTGCACACATACCCATTATAATGTAGTTCAGGAATGTGTGTGCAAGATCCAACAACCCTTGACGAAACATGTCTGGGAGAAAAGACTTAATAGACTCATAATCTACACTCTTTTGGCCTCATTAGTTGGCCACTTTTAATTAGAACATTATCACATTTTGTAAATCCATTATCACATTTTGGTTCATAAAATATTTCTAAATAATAATACAGCAGTTTTCACCAGTGAAAATATTGTCAGGGCTCTACAAATTTGAACTACTGACCCAACTGGGCTAGGAGAAAGATAAAAAGAATCTGCTGCATCATTCAGGAAAGGACTCAGGGAAGGTTGGTTTTCTCTGTTCTTTGTTTTGAGTTTACCAACAAGCATGTGTGGGGTCTGTTGCACTGAAGCTCAGTTGTGACAGAGACTCCAGTGGTATACATTAGATGTGGAGCTGAGATAAGAGATAAGACGGGGAGACGCATTGTGTTGCAGAGAGAGGAACGTGGACCTCCTGGGCACTGACCTGACTGCCAGAGATCAGCGTCCCTGATGGGACGGACAGACTGGAAGAGGAGATGGGGGAGGGCGGCTGACGGGCCACTCCACTTTGTGAGGCTTGTGTCAGTATCATATTTTAGTGGAGGACAAAAGAGATTTTCTTTTATGTGCCCCCATCTGGACAGTAGGTGACCCACTGTTAATGTGCTAAAGTCATGCAGGGAGTCAAGTCAGAGATGCTTTGGACATGTCTATTTAAATCCCCTCAATCGCTATCATATGCAACAAGGGGAAAAAAAATATATTTTTTTATTTTCTGAAGAAAATTGGTATTGGCTATAGAGCTCCTTCAATGTACGGTTATGGGATTTTAATGTTCATTTTATAGTCCACCAGGTGAAAATTGTATAAGCATGATGACTTTAGGTATCATTTATGGCCGTTGTACAAATGGAACAGAACGTTGGGTTAGAACGATTAAAAATGAGGTGTGGGAAAAGCACCTTTTCACCTCCTACTTTCACACTGAGCTTGTGAAAAGTTCAGGACTGAATGAATCGCAGGGTCTATCCGTGTCATTAATGGTCAAGGTAACCCGATAGACGGTCTACTTCCCCAACTCTCTAAAAGCATCATGCATTCATTCACCCAAGCCTTTAATCAGAGGGTTGGGCTTCTGTTTACACTTTGGACCAGATAAACGCCCACCCCCCTTCTGAAAAAAAGGAGAGAGGCGATTTTCCCACAGAGTTGCAGTGAAAAAAAAAACATAAAATACTTAACATTCCTTGTCGTGGAATAATGGTAGAATGCCTTTAGCATATCAAATCACAAGGGAAAACAACCAACCTCAAGCACAGAATGTGAAACAATGACCATTCAACTGCCATTTAGATTTTTCATCACATTTAAGATCTTCCTCCAAAGTTACAATTACGTGAAACATCAACATACTGCTATAGTGCATTGGATAAGATTTTTAGATACCCTATTTTTAGATCCTAGTTATTTCAGTATTTTATAGTGCAGTGCCAAACATTTGTGCGAGAAGTGTCTGATATCAGAAACAAAAGAAAGTGAATCTGAGAACTGCTGCATTGTTTGCCGTTAATGGGGTTTCAAATATAGTGGATAACGTGGAAAACGGTGCAAATCTTGACAGTATTCTTCCAAATTAAAATTCCACTTAAATTATATATATATGTATGTATGAATTATTTATTTTTGAGGAGTTGCACCAACTGACATTTTACAACCAGAACTAACTTTGCCTTGTCATTGGCATTTAATCATTAAGCATTTGTGCACACAAATTACGAGCAGTAAGTATAGTGAAAACACACTGAAAACCGTGGACATACACACCCGGAGCAGTGAGCAGTCATTTTTGCTGTGGCGCCGGGGGAGCGATTGGGGGTTAGGTGCCTTGCTCAAGGGCACTTCAGTCATTTCCTGTGGGCATTGAGAACTGAACCCTCAACCTTCTGGTTACCAATCTGACTCTCAAACCATTAGGCCACCACTGCCCCTTATAGGCAGCTTCATTGATTATAACAGAACTTCGTGAGATTGTATCATTGCTATGAACTAAGATGAGTTACGGCTTTTTGTTAATTTTATAGGGACCGCTCTTTGTGTGCTTTCTAGGTGATAAATAAACGTAGGCCTACATGCTGCAAAGTTTCGTGAGTGACATTGGCTAAATTGTTTAGATTTTAGCGATTATTATTGTCATGTATGTGTGATTGTTCTCCTATCCCACAAAAAAATGATTTTGTGTAATTTGAATGGGTGGACCAGCTGTCAATCTGAGTGTGCCAGTTTCACCCTTGGCCCTTATATAGCCTCGCCATCGGACTGTCTGCTTAATATCTGCTAACAGTTTCTTTTGATGCTCCCAACAGACATTCTACTGTCAACTTATTCCACTGACCTGAACCCTAACAGTCTACTAATACTTAGCTGAGTTAGTTGACATGTAGTCGAAAAGTTACTTATAGTTAGTAGAATGTCTAATGTGGACCATCAAAATAACGTGTAACCAGGAAAATGTGGAAAACCTTTTTAAATGATGCTGCAAGCAAATTATTAATCAAACTCAATGAAACAACTCTCAACTCTGACAGCATACTATATATAAACACTATAAAATACTCATAGGTCATGACACAAGTAGCCACAGGATTAATTAGGAAACTTAAAGGCCAAATAAAAAAAAAAACATTCACAATCTTGGTTCATTTTATATTGACAAAAAAATATTACTGAATATAAATATTTGAGTTAATAAAAGGCGTTAATGCCCTCTGCAAGGTCAAGAGCCAGCTGCACGGTGGCCAACTTCTCTGCCCGTCAATGCACACAGAGCTGACGAGAGACACACACATCGTTTAATGCCACCCTTGGCTGAATTTCAATGAAGCGTCCGCAAGACTGAGCAAACAGAGACAGACCATGTGTAAAGACTAATGAAGCCAATGATCACTTTTGCGTCGCCAGGTACCGCATACAGTAAGACAATTCTGATTTATGACATGGTGCATTAGAAAGAATATTGATTTCTCCTTTTGTCTCTCTCTCTCTCCTACTCTTTTACCGGCAAAGATTGATGTCACTGCATTGATTCCCAATCAATCAATTTATTTTCATTTTATTAATGCCTGAGCAATTGCTCAATGTCCTTATGAAAAGCAATGCATCTCAATTAGATGCACCTGGTAAAATAAATTGTTAAAGGACGATTTGCTGAATTACAATTGGCTTTTTCACGGCTTTGCCAAGTTGTTGGACACTCAAATTGGTAATTGTCTATCGCCATACAAAATGCATTAAATAAGTCAGCGATGGTTATGAACACCAAATTAACTGCCTATACTTGTGCTTCCATAGGCACATTAGACAAGGTGAGAACAAATGCAGACACTCGATGTCTTTTGTTTGTAACCACGAACAAAACAGGCATTGATAGTGTTGCTGTCACTTTGGGGACTCGGCGGAAAGAACGAACAGGTTTGGCACACGTCCAGTTTTAATAAAACACAGCTATTGGTGTGCGTTTCCTCGCTTCAGCAAATCCAATTGGAAATGCTTGGCCTGTTCCATGTCTGCGCTGTATTAAGGCTAATTAGTGTCTCAGTCTATTTGCATAGCGACTAGTTTCCGGCCATTCTCTCTCCGCTGACCCGTGCGAGCAGTATCAACTTTTCCTGAAAAGAACGGCCAATAATTGTTTTCGCACGCATCAAGGGATGGGTACTCTCGGGATAAATGGCCTTCTATACGGCACATCGCTTAGAAGTGAAAAAGAACAACCTGCAACAACTTACTGATTGTACTGACATTGATGTATTAAAATGGACCCTGTGCGTAATTGCTCTTTCCTGTGGCTACTGTGCGGGGAGGGTTGCATAATGATGATAGAGTTTAAAACCTTGCTAAAAGAGATAAAGGCTGCCAGGGCCCACCGCAGAGTATTTTCTGGACACTTCCTTAATGAAACATCCCGCTGGATAATGCGCTCGGGTGATACAAATGGGGATGATAAGACCGTCAAGAGGCAACTTTCCATTGTGGATTGCTTTGTTGTCGCACAACATACTATGGGTATCGAGACTCCAAAGGTTCTCATTCACTCCAATGCACACTGGGTACCGGGTCACATGACTCGCACTTCAGAGATTCTGTTTGGTCTCGGTTACGACAGCACAAACGTTCCGATCAGGACGGTGTAAAAGCGTGACATTAAGACGCTCTGTAAAACTGCAACTCATTGTCGCAGTTCAATTTCAATGGGTTTAAAAGGACAGACGCTGAGGTCCAGAGTGACAGACTGTCCTCAATGGCACTCTTTCAGTTCAAAAGCAGGCTGGACAAAGCCATTGTCCGCAATGTCTGACCTTTGGCAATGATTAACAGTTGCACCACTTCCCCTCTGACAAGCAGCTCAAAAATTCCTTGAAATGACTATCATAGCCAGGCTCTGCAGCTCCAAAGACACCACCATATGACTGAATCAGATGCTACGAGTTACAAATATGGCCCCAGCTGAGAGCTACAATAGGGACTCAGTTCTCCAGAGGTTAGCACCAGACTATACTGTGGTGCTGGACAATGGCACTCTGTTCTGGAAATGTTGTTTGTAACATCTCTACTGAACTCAAAGGATTGGGAGGCCAGATCAGCGTGTAAATTAACTTTACCCGCATGTCTTCTGCAAGCGATAAAAGGGTTATCTCTCAACTTTAGAGCCATTCCAGAGGATTAAGTGATTACGTTTAAAGTAAGTGAATCGCTAGTGTTAAAAAAGACAAACGATAGACTCAGTACAGGCTAAATCAGTTGTTTCATAAACACATCGATCATCCAAATCAATTATCCATTCATTGAACGTGGAAAATACCCATGTACGTGCATATGTGTCTATGATATTGAGCATGAAAAACAAGAGAGCTCACTAGATAAAGAATACTATAGAGTGAAATCTGTGTGATGGTTGTTAGTTTTGATTTGCTTTACACTGAAAAAACACCTTCAGATTTGCAATTCAATGGTTCACTTTGTAAAAAGCCACTATACAAACCAGGTTAAAGTGAATGAATCCCTACAAATTCCGTGCCACGGTTATGCAGTGTGCAAGTTTACTGTCTGCTACAACTGTACTTTCCAAAATGTGCATTATAAAAATACAGCCCAAAATACGGTATTCCACAATGCAATATGATCCACTCTTTATTTCAGTTGATGAATGAACCAGAAGTCATATCAGTCACAGTAATGTTTAAGTTAATGTATACTACATATCTGACTTTTGGAGCACTGTTTGACTCAAGTAAGTATTTTTAAACTTGAAACCATATTGGCCTACTAAATAAGAAGTTCTGTTAGGGCGAGTAACCAAACAGACAGATTAGGTTCATCAAACACCACTAGTTATTCCAGACAGACCACAAACCAGTATAAAAAGTGGACACAAGTCAACTGGGCAGTGCTGTCCTAGGCTGTTAACTGACCAGACTGACCACGTTCTTCACTTCTGAGTCATGCACAATGTGACTAGCCAAATTTCACTATTTTATCTGCAACTACAGCAACCTAAGAGCTTTCTGTTCAAAGAGCTTTTGTTTATTTGATTATCCAATGGATCCTCCCACTACACATGGAAAATAAGTACAACAAAATGTGTTATTTGTATGTACATTTCTACACTAACTGCTGCATTTGTGCTCAGTCACATTCACAGTCAAAGTTTGTGTGTGTGTGTGTGTGTGTGTGTGTGTGTGTGTGTGTGTGTGTGTGTGTGTGTGTGTGTTGTGTGTGTGTGTGTGTGTGTGTGTGTGGTGTGTGTGTGTGTGTGTGTGTGTGTGTGTGTGTGTGTGGTGTGTGTGTGTGTGTGTGTGTGTGTGTGTGTGTGTGTGTACTTGTCTCATTTATTGCATGACACTGGGAATATGACTGATCACAAATGCAGCAGTTGTTAATTTAATGTTAATTTCATAATTTTCATATGATGTGTTTGTTGCTCTGAAATAAAATCATAATAACACATGGCTACGTTTGAATGGTCATTAATAGTGAAAGTTAAAATACAGATTCAAAGTTATATCAACAACCATACACAATGATTGACAGAAAGACAGTGTAGCCTAACTATAAGTCTAGACATTTTCAGAAATTCTTTTTAAAATAAGCCAGCAAAGCTGGGACATTTTATTGCAATCTAAGAAATGTATTTCACTGATATCTATCAAGTAATAGGGACACTTTATTTGTGGTATTCAAAAAATGCTTGGAACTTCTCCAAAGCCATATTTTTGTTTTGAAGTGGTTAGTCTAGAGAGCTTAAAACAGGCAACACGGAAAAAGAACGTATTTCAACACTAAAGTTCTCTAGAAGAATCAACCGATTGCACACAGCGCTCGCTCTGGCCAAACAAGTGCGTGTGTGACACTCCGTCGTCAAGAAACAGAAACGAACTGGGCTTGAGCTCAGAGCCTTTATATACTCTTCTAAAAATAACGTCCAATCAGCGCGCTGGACCTTACGGTTGAATAAAACCAATCACAGCGCCGGGAGGGCGGACGTATCCCTGCGATTGGCTTAAGGTGATATCATTTGCGCCCGCGCAACCTGTTTGCATTTGATTGGATGAGTTGTGAAGCGACGTCACGTTGTCACGAGGGGGTAGGCAGGCTGCGAGGTTTGAATAGGGGAAGTTGACAGAGCACAGCGCTTTGCGTGAGTTCAGTGTTTGCAAATATAGAGTGATCTCAACAGACGGACTAGCGGACTCTGAGCAAAGCGACGGCTGCACCGCGTTGCTATTGCACGAAGAGGACGCTTTCTTGTTACACTTTATCTTGATTCAACAAGATCTATATTTTTTTGTCTTTTATCGCCTAATACTTGGGATTGCAATGGATGTTCTACCAATGTGCAGCATTTTTCAGGAACTTCAGATCGTCCATGACACTGGCTATTTCTCTGCATTGCCATCGCTTGAAGAATACTGGCAACAGGTAACAATTTTAAAGTGATATGGATAAAACTTCCGCTGCGATTGGCGAATGGACAGCGTGTGGTTTGACTTCGTTGAATCGGAAAGAGTTATTTACTATCCGCGCTGAATGAAACATTGTAACCCTAACGTTTCAAGTGACGTATTTGCTTCGGTTACATGGTCGCGGGGTAAATGCTGTCAACCAACTCGTATTGAATGTGCATCTACCTTATGATATTCGCTTGTTTTGGCATACAAAGTTTTTTTTTTTTTTTTTTTTTTACTTTTTGGAAGAGTCGCGACTTGCGAGTCAGATCTTTATTGCTCAATAATCAGGAATGCGCACCATTTAGTAAGGAACATAATTGCATCATTTTCGTGTGCTTTTCCTATTCGCACGTAGACTGGCTGATTTGACAGTCTGCAGCACATGTTCTGTCACATAACGGGGTGTATAGGAGGTGCGTATTAACTGTCATAGCAGGTTCTGCTGCTTGAGACTAATATACTTGTGATTGAGCAGTTGGCACGATCGTATGAATGTTTCTCTTGAAATTGATCCAGGTAGTTTCCCCTCGGGCGTCTCGGGATTCTGGCATGGAGCCATATGAACGTATCTCTAGGCATTTAAACATGCGTTTACATCTAGTTGCTTAATGTTTCCCAGCATAGACTGCTGAATGGATAGTTCAGCTGAAATGGAAATCTGTCGTCATTTCCTCACCATTATGTTCTTTCAAACCTGTATCACTATTTATCTCTTGGAAAACAAAAAGAGATGCAAGGCAGGAGGTTAGTGACTGACAGCTTCAGTCACCATTCACTTTCAATGCATCTTTTTCTATATAACACAAGTGAATGGTGACTGAGACTGTAATTCTGCCTAACGTTTCGTAGAAACGGAATAACGTTGAATAAACGACAACTATCGTTTTTAAGAAGTAAACATTTTAGGGGTTTAACTGATATAGAGTCTGTAGAATCAGTAACATTCGAATTTACAGGAAAAATTTACGCGGTAAACATCATCGTTGTTATAGAGGATGTGCAGAGCCTAAACCGCACAGCGAAATGCTCACATTGAGTGGAAAAACACAGTTTTACGTGTTTACTAAATCACTTTTGCACTCGAATGCAGTATGTTCACACTTAATACGCGTTTACATTCTTTTCAAAGCGTCCAGATGTACGCTGAGGGGACGTCAGGCTTTTTGAATGAGGAAACTCGACCGAGGAAGTTGTGTGGCTTCCTTAAAAGGACTCTGAAATGTCTTCATGACTCACTAGGGGATAACTGTTCTAGAAATACAATATACAGCCCTATTTATACCCAGAATACTCTGATAACTGATTTTATTGGCCTTACATATTCTGTAATGTTTCTTTCCACATGACACAATTTTACATATTTGTGTAGAAAGTGTGTGAAAGTGCAGGTGAGAGTGTGGTTAACCAACACTAACCCTTGGCAGTCAGCTGTGAAAGTTAGAGGAAACTCATGCACATTCTAACGTTGTGTTTTCTGTTTTGAATCAGACATGTTTGGAGCTGGAGAGATATTTGCAGAGCGAGCCGTACGTCTCTGCGTCTGACCTCAAGTTTGAGGGCCAGGAGGATCTTTGGAGCAAGCTCATCTTGGCTTGTGGAGATAAGGGAGATGGGAACGGCAACCTTCCCAAAGTCAAGGAAGAGGACAATCAGGACTGCCAAATATTAGAAACCAACAGCATGAATTCGGATGCCAGCAGTGAGGCGTCTGACAGCTCGGAGGAGCTCTCGCCCACTCACATCTTTACCTCCAACCCGCTGGGCTCGGTTCTGATGGAGTCAGCGCATCACTTGAGTTCCTCTATCATCAGCACGCCTCCGTCCTCCCCAGAAACCCCGCAGGAGCCCGGCGTCCCGCAGGTATGGGGCTCCACGCAGACTGACTCGCACGTGCCGGTGAAGATCCGGCAAAACGGACTGGGAAGGCCTCGGATAAGGCTTCGGCGGGAGGGGACGCCTCTCCCGGACGGCAGGAGGAGAGTGCACAGGTGTCACTTCAACGGATGCCGGAAGGTTTACACAAAGAGTTCTCACTTAAAAGCACATCAGCGGACTCACACAGGTAAGAAACCTTGCTTTTAGTTGTGACGTTGCAAATAGTTGTTGACACGACCGTATCAAAGTAAATAAAGAGGAACTTCCCACACTTTGAGGTTTCACGTCTCCTGTGAAGTTGTGTAATGGAGTTGAGTTCACACAGGCTGTCCTCAGCTGCAAGGCTAATGTCACTCTGTGAATATTTGCCCGCATGACTGCACGCCTAAACGGTGACCTAATCTGTTTGGAATGTGGCCGTGGAGAGGAAGGAGGGGGGATCGGATGGGGGAGGGGATGAAAACCAGCCAGGGTGAAAACAACCTGCTCTACCAAAACAGTTTTGGTTTCGTCATGGGAAAGAACCAGGCTTTTGAATGGGGATCTGGGTGGCCCCTTTTTTTAAAGGGCCCCATCGCATTCAAAACAGACTCTGTGTGACACGCATTGTTCTGCCTGCTGTTTATGCATATACAGCATAGAGACAGACTTTTGGCATACCGTGCATTCCCGCAATCCTTGAGAGCTTGAGGGATCTTATTAAAAGTTTAGACCGTCTGGTACACTGCGTCACCTGATCCATAAACATGCATCCTGTTTACTGATGCATTTTCGAGAGCATTATCGAACTCGCTAATCCACATTCCTGTGAATAGTGAATGTTTTTCTGCTGAAACTTGGCGAAATGTACTGAAAGGTGTTTGTGTTTTTGTTTACAGGTGAGAAGCCGTACAGGTGTTCATGGGAAGGCTGCGAGTGGCGCTTCGCGAGGAGCGACGAGCTAACCCGACACTTCAGGAAGCACACCGGTGCAAAGCCATTTAAATGCAGTCACTGTGACAGGTACGTTCAGTTCTCGCTGTGACAGTTAAAGCCTGTCTGTCTCTCTCGCCCGCATGCCTGATCCTTTGATGCGTGTATCAGGGAAATGCGACGGATTTCTGCATTGATCCTGTTTTATCGGTTCTTCGATGGGAGTCGCCCCATTATGTTTGGGTTTTATCACTTAATTACCTAATCACATTAAATGCTTGAAAGCGCAATAGTCACACTGTCGCAATACATTATTGATATTTTCCGCGTTTTATGACTAAACGCACCTCTCCTGTTTGTCACTTCCTCTATTAATCATTTCCCTGCCTGAGAGCTTTGTGCTTTGAACACAATTGTTTGCTCAACTTCCCTTTTTGCTGTTTTGTTTCTGTAGTTACTGGATGCGAAACATTTCATAGTTCTCCCTTAAAACAAACCATTCAATCAAGTCTTTGCTCATATCCAGGCCCAAACATTTTATTTTATTTTAATTTATGTAATATGTTGTCCCCCATGGTGTTATATATATATATATATATATATATATATATATATATATATATATATATATATATACACACACTAGGGACAACATATTACATGAATTAAAATAAAATAAAAATGCATATACATGCATACACACCCTTGTCAACATTTTGAAGTGGACATTTTAATCAAAGTTGTCCTAAAACAAGAATGGATATTGTTCAAAATTCATGTATAACTTTGATGAAAGGTTTTGATCCACTTTAAATGTTGACTACTGTATAAAAAAAGGGATGTGTGTGTTTGTGCTTATATATATATATATATATATATTATTCAATTAAATAAAAAATATATCTATTGGCATGACTGTACATAATACAATATTGCCAAAGCTTGGAATACATAGAATAATTATAAAGGCATCAAAATTATTAAATTATTAGTTATATTATAATATTTTATTATTTAAATGTACAAATTAAATTAATTATACAACAGTATTAACAGTGTAATGAATTAAAATGTGTGGACATTTGATATATATATATATATAGGAAAAAGCATTATACATTCTTTTAAAAAAAAACATTGTTGATGGGGAAAAAAAACGTTTTATAAAATAATTATACTCATAGTAATATTTAGAAATGATTTACAGCTATAGTGTCACTCTTTGACCGTTTTAAACTGAAATGAAAAAATGATGGCATATGGTGTATGATGTATTTTAAAAAAAAATACATATTAATGCTTATATTTGTTTTAAATAAGCACCGAAAATCCTAATTCTTTCTGGTTCTGCTTGTAACCAAGCTTTCCTTTCATTAGCCGTCATGGCACCTATTCCTGTTCCACAAGTTGCCCCCGGAGGTCACTAGGGGCCTCATCAGTGATGCAATGCACAGATCTCTACCTTTCATCACACTTTATGGCTTCGGTGGCCCCTGCCTGACCTTGTTTTTCACCTTTTCTTTCTCCAGGTGTTTCTCCAGGTCGGACCACCTAGCCCTGCACATGAAGAGGCACCTCTGAGCGGGCCGTAGCTTCACGCTGGGGATATGTTGTGTCCTGACCAGCTTCCTGGTTGACCTGGCCCTGCAAGAAATGGGGGGAGTGTGTTCCAGCCAAAGCATGCCATTTTGCACCATATCCTGTGCCTCCGCGAGCCCCGGGATAAAGGCGGACTGACTGGTTGTTGAAACGGAAAAGGAAGGGACAAAATCACGTATGAAGAATCGAAGAAAGGAGGATGATTTATTTAAAAAAAAAAAAATTTGTAAAAAAAAAAAAAACCCGAGCGAATGAATGGTGTGTTGTATGGTGCATGATGTTTCGGGACAACTCCTGGACTATACACTGGTACTTTAAAACAAATCCTAACGAAACCTGTTTGACGTGAGAGGATGAATGTCCCGTGTGCGAAGAAGGGTGGGAGGGGGGTACCAGTGTATCACTGTGGGCTGAATGGTGTCGGGAAACAAGTTCCGTTCTTGTTTCCACACGGTATGCGAGAAGGGCAAAGTCTGAATGAAGCCGTGAGACTGAGAACTTCTGCCAGACGCCCCCGGGCTCTTTCGCAAGATTGCGGGGGGCGAAGCGGCCAGGGTTTCACCCCCTTCCCCCATCTAAAGGGGGGCGGAAACTCGGTCCTGAATGAAAGTGGCTTTTTTGGTGTTCGGTGCAGCTACTAAATGTGCAATGTGTTCGGTAGCTTGTTTTTTTTGACAGGCTACAAAAGCTCATTTGTAGTCCGTTGTATAAGCTGTGTGCTTAGAGATGTAACACAATTATAACTTCACTATCATAAACAGGTGTTGCATGGTATTGGGGTTTGTACTTTTTTTTTTTTTTTGTAATTGGGACTGAAAATAGATTCCAATAAAGTGCAGCTAAATACAATTGGTTAAATGTTACAATATTGTACATAAACGCATTGATCATTCTTCACTCAAAATTCCCTCTTTTGTTCTTTCCGGTGGAGGGAAGAATACTATCAATCAGCGACCATTTCATCTTGAGGACTAAATTCTCTCTTTCTATCTCCATTTTACCTGATGTTAATGCACTGTTGGCCTTAATGGTGCCTTATGCAAGTGACCTTTCCAATTGGGGGTCACAAAACGTCTTGTATAAGTGATTGAAAAAGCTTTATTAAGGCTCTGTTTCACATGAACATGCACCTTTCCCATTTCCAAGGCCACTGTAACCAAGCCCTTGTAGATACGTAATATATTGTTATTCTTGAGCATGCGATTTCATTCTGTCACTAATATTTGCCCTCACATTTCTGGATGTTTTCAAATCTGCAATGTAGAGCACTTAAAGTTACGGACTTGGTATCTACCGAACGACCTTTTGAGTCCGCTTTTAGATGCGAGATCTCTATCTGTGGAGCCGTGTGCGAGACAAAAAGCTCTTAAAGTGGGAAAACAGGCCGTTGTATAACACAAGGCTTGCACGTTTGTGGAATGCCAACTCCCCCGTCCCCTGTAACCAAGAATAAAGAAAAAAAAAAAACGCCTAAAGATTTATTGTAATTAACAAGCTCCAGTCAGACAGGCCTTGCCTTGTACTGCCTCTCTGTAATGAATTGCTGAAGGCCCTGCCTGCTATAGACTGCTGACTCGGGCAGTTCGATATTGACCTGTCTGGATGCCGTTGTTTTAGTCCAGCGACAGTATTGTGGAAACAGTGCACAGCCATCCAGAAAGATAAAGATATATCGCACACCTTTTCAACATTTACAATGGATATTTACGGACGTGGAGGCAAACGCCGCATGGGGAAAGCCGCTCGTTCGGCTCCTTTTGCCATCTGAAATGTAAAACCCATAATGTTTTCAGGGACCAAACAATTGATTAAATTTATTGTACATAGTTATATGCTTTGGATTCTTTGAGTATTTTTGCTTTTATAAGTGCCATGCTCTGGTTTGTTGAGCGATGAAGGTTTGACACTGTTGCATGTTGAGCAGCTTCGTAGAAACGGATTGTTTCAGCAGGAGAAATGTAACTTGAAGCAGCTTGTGCTGCCAAATCAGACCAGCCAGGGTTTTGTGGGCAAAGAACATTGTGTCTTTCCAACAGTGGTTAATATTAGTCAAGTGGTAATGGAGCCTTAATCAAGTTTTCCATTTGCTTGCTTCTACCAACACTTTCTATCACTTATGTTTTCTCTCACGAATCCCTCTTGTCTAAAGAATATTTGTACAAAATAATAAAACCAGAAAAGTTAGGATGAAAAAACACAGGAAAAAAAAAAAAACTTTTCTAAGATTTTTATTTGTTTTTTGCTTTATATGAATTTTATTTGAAATTGTTTTGCAAAATTGTTATATTTCTGTATGAATGTATTTTTTATTGGAATAATAAGAAATTCTTATCGGACAAGTTTGATTTGTTGTTTTGCTTCACTTTATTTCATTAGTGTTTTAGACTTTGCGAGACCAACTTCTAGCTATTTATAAATGATGTTTCACTATTATTGGTGCTTGGCAGAGTTGAACAAAACAACTACACCCAAGTCTTCAACTGTTTCAGGGTACAGACATGTAAAATTGAGCTTTAATAAGGAGTCAGACTTACAATTAACTTGGTGAAATAAAGCGGGTGGAAAATCCCATGCAGAAGTAAAGAGCCTTTGACTCAATTGACCAGTAAGCAACCAATCAGGGGTGCGTTTCCCAAAAGCATGGTTGCTAACCTGTTAGCAACTTAGTTGGTTGGCAATGGGAAATGGGAACGAAGTTGCTAACTTAGTTAGCAACTATCGTTTTGGGAAACGCACCCCAGAACACTTATACTGCATTAAAAACACCTTCACAACTACCAGCAACATGCAGACTGCATCCGAAATTTCAAGTAATTACTTCACGACCTTTAAAAAAAATATGTTCTATACAGTATGAATGTAATCTGGATGTACTATATTCGCCATGTTGCCTACCAGCGTCACTGCCAGTCACAAATCCTCTCCCGTGGCCTCATGGGATAGTAACTTGTTCATCGTATGCACACTTTTGTCACATACTGTTTTTCGCCTACTATATAGTAAGGAAGTATGTAATTTTGGATGCAGCCTTTGACATTGTAACAGTAATGTTTACGCCAACAAGCAGTCAAGCACCACTCACATTTTTGGTTTCACTTTATTTTGATGGTCCCTTTAACATTCTGTTAACTATAAGTAACATGTCTACTAACTCTCATTAGAGTTTTAGTAGACTGGTAGGGTTAGGGTTAGAATAAGTTGACATGTAGTTGCATAGTTACTTATAGTCAGTAGAATGTATGATGGGGAACCATCACAATAAAGAGTTATTAAGCAGACAGTCTAATACTGAGAGTAAGTTGACACACACAGGTGCAACGTTATAGTCAACAGAATGTTCAAAAGGGACCATCAAAATAAAAATGTTACCACATTTTCTTCAGAATCAAGTCTTTAATATAATATAAACATGCAGTGGATTAAAAAGATGTATCTTTTGAAATGACCTAATATTCACAATTCACCTGATATCTCAGTAGAAATGAGGATATGCTTATTAATGGCATTATCTGCATTAGCAGTGCGACACTCGTTCTCATAGATTCCTCGCTCTCATTATATGTTGTGCACAAGTTGGTCTCAACACCCCTGGAGGGGTGTTCCACAGGCATGTCAAAATAGTCGAATGTGTTCACACAGAAAAACATTGCAAATTGCCGCCTTTGTGAATTGCTGAAGGGGGAAACATGCCCTAGGTGATTCCTGGCAGGTGGAGCGTTGAAATGTTTTGCCAAGGATTAGTTGGCTTTTCTAAACATTTAAAAATGTCCATTTATCTGTTTACTTCTCGTCATCTGGTCCGAGATGTATTCCACTCGTAATCACAATGTGATTTACGCGCTTTTATAGTTGTGATTATTAATGATTGTAATAAAATTAACTGGATATAAATGAAGCGGTTTGGAGAATGGATGGATCGATATAAATAATGCTAGACAAGTAGAATACTGCTAATTTAATACATTTTTAGTGGGATCAGAGTCTAAGACCAAAAATATAGCGCTTTTTTTACTATTAAAAAGTCATTTAATAAATATCAGTACTTGAGCTAACATTGCTTTTACCTAAATTGATTACTGTTATCTAGCATAATCTTACAATGTTCCAAAGAGCATCTTGTTTTCAATAGAATAATTTAATGTGACCGTCAGTAGGCTAGTTCACATGAGTTTACAGGGTCGAAGTCACCAATTTGTTGATCTGATTAGTGACCTATAATAGTGCAGAATCTTAAAAATATCTCTGATAAAAATATTTAGAAATAAAGAAAAGAAAATCTTATCTTGTACTGCATTATACCTGTCATTTCATCCAGACAGCTTATTTTCTTAAGAGATGTTTCGCAACATGCCTGCCGGTTCACCAAAGGTGAAGATCGTGGGAAACTTGTTGCATTACATAACTCAAATACAGCCACGCCTCTGATAAAACAACAGTAGTTTTCCACGTTTCTCAGTGCTATGCTGATGTTGACGCTACAACACTGAGAACTTGCTCATTATTCTGTGTAGCTGACAGATCCTAAAGTGGAAGCAATTATATGCAGCCTCGGAAAGTCACATGGTGACATCAATCCTTTAAAGGTCAAGTGCCCCCAAATCCATCATTAAATTTAAGTCCATGCTTTGGGATGTTTAAAAGCGAAGATCAATGCTGCAAAAGATCTATATTTATGTACGTCATTGTTTAATATGCCTTTAATAGCCATAAAATTAGAAGGCCAGTTGAGGAACATGCTCAAAGAACCAAACGTTTGATGTGACGAATCAGTCGGGATGTGTGCGTGCTTTTCCACGTTTAACCTGGGGATACTCCTAATCCGGGATTACCATATCTAGATAAATTACACTAGCATATGACATATGCCCTACCTTGATGTACATGTAGTGTTCTTGCAGCTCATCATAATTCACAATGTGAATTAGGTATTCATATAACATGTGCATGTGCATTTATGGTGTTTGGAATGGGGAAAGTTCACCTAAAAATGAAAATTCCTTGATCAGTTTCTCATTCCAAACTGTAGAATCACTCAAAAAAAGAAGAGGGTTTGAAAAAATGTCCTTTTAATGAATGTCAATGTTGTTTTGACAAAAAACAGTTCTTCAAAATATCCTCTTCAGTGTTTCGCAAAATAAAGTCATGCAGGTTTTCTGACGACATGAGATTTTTGGCCCTTTTAACACTTTCACGGTTTATGTTTTAGATGCCAATATGTTGATACTGCTCAGATCCAACTATCTGTGCTAAAACACTTTACATACGAATACTAATGAGAACACATCGCTGAACTACCTTGAACTTTGCATGCAGAGCAAAGTCAGCAGTATTACTGCATTTTGTCCATTGAGCTTGAAAGATTCCAAAGGCAATGTATTGTCAGGCGAGCTGAAATTAAAAGCAATGTCACGACATCAAAGGCTTCCGTTGCCAGCGGGTGAGGGGTGAGTGTGAAACCGTGAGCTGTTTGAAGCCAGTGGGGTTGAAGGAAAATATTCAAAGAAAAACACTAGCTTGGTTTAGAAAAATGAATAATTATAATATACCTGGAAAGGCAAGCATCACTTACTACAGCTCATATATGGTTAGTCAATTGGCAAACTCTGTTGCCTTGAGAAAGCCAACACACAGAAATGCTATTTAAGTGTATTCTTCTTCTTCTGAGACTAAAACGACTCTGAACTTCTCCAAGAGCTTTCAAGCTACAACAACCAAATTTGGGTGAGGCCTTCAGACTGTTCTGACTCGCATTGGTAGGCCTATATCTTTTCTAACTGAACCGACTTTGGGAATTCTCGTATCGGACTTCCGGACAATCCCAAATTCCCACAGACTTTAAATGAGGGGGTCAAAGTTTGTACAATAATTGTTATAGAGTATTTTAGCAGTCGCTCACTTGCAAAGCTTAAAAACTAGCCTTGGTCAACAATCTATATCATGTTAAATGTGTTAAAACATGCTAGGAACATGCTAGCAAAGTGTTAAATCATGTTTGCAACATGTCAAATACCATGTGCTAATTCATGTTATGAACATGCTAGCAATGTTCTAAATCCGGCTAGCAACAAGCTTAAACATGTATGTGTTAAATGATGCTAGAAACATGTTATAAATGTGCTAAATCGTGTTAGCAATATGGTAAAACATGTTAACCACCATGTTAAACAAGTGATGTGTTAACCCATACTAATAGTATTAAATAATGCTTAAAACATGCTAGCATTGTGGTAATTAGTGCATGAAACATGTTAGCAACATGCTAAGATTTGTTAGCAAGGTGTTAAATCATGTTAGAAACATGATAGAGGATAAAGTATGCTAACAACATGTTAAAACAAGTATCTATCTATCTATCTATCTATCTATCTATCTATCTATCAATACCTTCAAACTTAAAGCGTTAAAACTAGCCTACTAAAAACTTCAAACTATAGGCTACTTCAAATCGAAACCCATCAATCTTTTAAAACTTCTTCTAACTTTCTGTTCAGGCTTTCTCAAGACAACATCACAGTTTGTATTGACAAACTGCTTTATCTTTTTAAACTTTGTATCATCCTGTACTGCTGTAGGGAAGAGCCGGGACAGTTGAAACACTTTTCAGATAAACGTCGTTATCTAAGATAAGGTTACAGATTTATTTTTTTCTTTTTATGATCAACAACTCACATGTGTTCTCTTAGTATCATGTGCTATTCGGTACAAATATAGAATGATTTAAGTAAAAATTGACTTTGAACATAGTTGTGCTTTGATTCAGTCGTCCCTCATGAGCAGGGCGATTGAAACACAGGGGTGGGACGGATGAAACATAACATTTTAAACGGCAACTATTCATCTAATGCTTGTTTTTATTAACAATACCTGACACGTAACTTATATACATATTGTTACAAACATATTTTGTAATTTATTTTAATTTAAAGGTTCATATTAACCATTTTTGTTCTGTCGCCCAATAAACAATAGGCGATAAGCCTATGCGCATTTTGCGTAATCTCATAGGCTATTTTGACGAAGACAGACAAATCAGTTTACAATTAATTTTCTTCTTTGAGTGTTAGCTAGTTGAAAAGCCTGTTATAATGAACATTTCACAATTATGAATACTTGTTTCAACCGCCCCGACAGCGCCTCCTGCCAGTTAAACCTGTTTTGCACTTAAACTAAAAAACTCTGATATTGCACACTTAAGGGTGTGTTGCAGTACGAATACACCTGCCGTATTATCATTACAATGGCGCATGAAACAATAAATACAACTTGTCAGTCAGAAAAAAGTACAGCACGAAATAATTAACTTACTCAAAAACAGCTTTCTGGCTTTAACTTCAAAACGGCATGACTTATAGAAGAAATGTTTTCATCGGTCTGGAAGGCATTGCGTGCTGTACGTGCTGACGAAATTTGACGTACATGACATGAGTGGTTTTCAAGGAAATCTCAATGGTTTAATCGTCCCGGCTCTCCCCTACTGTGGACATAAACGATGAACTGGTCAGCATCCACCCTGAGCATTCTAGCAACCACATAGGGACCTTTGAGAAATGCTTAGAAACCATATAACAACATACCAAAAATTATTTGAAGATCTTAGCAAACAGAACCAAACAGAAACATAATAAAAAATCCTAGAGAACGCTTTAGAAACCATATAGCACCATCTACGAGCCACTATAAACACCTTAGCAACTGCATAGCAACACCCTATGCAAGCACAACTCTTTTCTTTAGAAAAAGTAAACATCTTGTTGTATGCAGCAGTTTTCTGGATCTGATTGCCGCTGTGTCTAAGTACAAGAATTAAAGGTCAGTAAGTGCACAGTAGACATGTCATTTTCTGATCATCATGCTCGGTTTTGTCTGCATCCTGTCTGTTCATCAAAAATAGGGCTATTTGTTTTCAAGCGGATACTTTACCCAATTAGCATCTTGCATTTAGTGCCTATGAACACTAAAATGTATTAAAACGGAAATGGAGGAAGGCTGAGGAGAGATCTGAGAGTATGGCACAAACACTTTTTTGTTGGTATTTACATAAAGCAAGCAAGAGCCACATATTCTTCCTTTCAACACAGATTAATTTCCATCATAACACCCGTGAAATTTGTAATGGCTCTTTTGAACATTGAGACTCAGCCCTCAAACAGCTCATTTCAAACATGAGATTTACTGAGATTTGTTGTTTGCTTTTTGAAGAAGAGCAGTTGTTGATGGTTAAAGAGCCCAGAGCCCTCATCGCTCAAGTTGACCGTGGTCACATGACTGCTAGCAGCAAGCTTTGGTCACCTTCCTAGTGACCTCTGAGAGACATTCATTCAGACATTCATTTAGAATTGTATAGAGACGTCTTTTGTCCGGTAAACTGACTGCTGACATTGTGGGTTAAGATGGTACTGTGGAACCACAAATTTGCTCTAATGAAAAATGACTTAATATTTATACTTAATAAAATTACTTACCTTATAAAATTACTTACATAAGTCATAGAAGTTCTTGAATATCTGAGAAAGAAATCAGTGTTTAAAGCTACATTGTGTAACTTTTTTAGTTTATTCTTAACTAAAAACACTTAGTTCTTTCAAAAATATATGTGCTCATTAATGTATATTTACTTCGTTCAAGTAATAAAGTATTCTCGTGAGTGTATAATATGTCATTGAAAATACATATGGGTAAGGGGTTCTAATGTCGGTCGCCATGTTGCCCCTCCATCTTGAAAGTACATTAGCCAAAGAGGGACATACCTCGTTAATTCAAGCTTCGCCTTTCGCGTTTTAACATGCGTGGGTTAGCACTCAAACTGCCTAACACTCGAACTGGAAGCCATGTTAATCTTGGACTACATTGGCCACCGTAGGAGTTAAAATGAAATTGGAATTGAGAGGAACAGAAACTAATATTTACTGGATGGTCATTTACCTTTTCACCGCTAGATGGGGGTAAAAATCACACAGTGTAGCTTTAAAAAAAATCTAAGGGTCTACATGACATCGTTTTTAACTAAAAAAAACGAGAAACTTTTTATGCGTTCTGGCCGTTTATAGGGTTGGCAACATGACATCATGACTTTTGCGTAAAAATATACACCCCACTTTCAAGTCAAGTGGCGTGTTATTTATACGCATTTTGAGCTATCTGCGTGTATGCGTGTATATCTACGCCGTTATGTCCGAGTGATTCCGCGTGTATGTACACGCTGTTAAAAATCCGAGCGAAATAAAGCCAAATTTTGATATACATCTGGGGAGCGATATTTTTCTTAGTAGGATGGTAGGGAAAGACTCATAAATGGTATTAACCCCAGTGACGGGTAGGTTTAGGGACGGGGTTGGGGTAGGTCATATATTTATATATACAGTGATGTAACGTTAAGTCAACGGCGTTCATAAACACGCTGAAAAGCGATTATGCGTGTTGATAGCACGCCAAAAATGGAAATACGAATTGGCGTGTCATACATATGCAGTTTCATGAGATCAGTCTGGGGTTGGTTCATAGGCACCGATTTATGTTTTACTCCGTGGGTGCTCATGGGCGCTGGCCCTTTAAAAAAAAAAAAAAAAAAAAAAAAGTAGGTCTAGTCAAAAAATGTTTGCATTTCATAACCTTACTCTTATCAGTTCTACTGCTGAAAGCGAATTTCGTTTTGTATAAATTGTATCTTCATTTTAACAAATGTTTTATCAACAAATTGCCTGGATTAATAAATAAGCAAGCAAATATAGTAGACAATGCGCCGCGTCACAACTCAAGCCTCGAGGTATCGCACACCGGACGCAGTTACACGAGCAATATTGTAATGTTATGTTTAAGGATATTATGGAATTCAGATCATGTAAGTAGCCTACTATGTTTGTCACGTTTTGATGTGTTCTGTTAATCTTTTGTGATCTTGTCTTCCCCTGTCTTTTGTGATTTTGGTTTAGTCCTGTTAAGTTTTCCCGCTCCTCGTTTGTGTCCAATTTTATGCACCTGTTTTCAGTTAATTATCTTGTTTGGTTCAGTTCTTTTAAGCCCTGTGTTTTCCCTCATTGTTTGTCGATCGTCGTCCATGTGTGGTTGTGTGTTTCTGATTTCCTGGAGTTTTGTTCCTGTTTAAGTTTAGAAAGTTTTCATTTTGTTATTAAAACATTTATATTGAAGCTTTCGTGTCCTCGTCTTCAGCACCTGCACAAACCCTGACAGAACGATCGACCATAACAAAAAAAGGGGATGAACTACGAACTCTGTGTCCCACAAGATGGCCGGTCTCTGGAGGAATATGCGGAGATATATCTCCATCTTTTCCGGGACTCTAATTGGGACGAGGAGTCCCTAACACATGAGTTTTGGAGTGGGATGGACGATACCCTCGCCCAGATACTGTTAGTGGGAGATCTCCACCTCCCTTTAGTTAAGTTCATTGCCCGTACGCTGTGGGTGTGTGGTTCCTCACTCACCGTGGGAGACATCCAGCCCGATCTCCACGGCCAGCCAGAGCAAGAGCCCATCACCTGCACGCCAACGCCTGAGCCCATCACCTGCACGCCAACGCCTGAGCCCATCACCTGCACGCTCCCACCAGAGCCCATCGTCTGCCCACCAGAGCCTGCACACCGCATCAGCCCTGCCGCCAGATCGGTCCCTGGACTTCCCCGGCTGATATCCGGTATGACTGATCCCCCACTGATATCGGTGCGACTGGCCAAAAAGAAGGCTGCCGAGGCTGGGGTTCAAGTCAGCCACATCCAGCCAGAGCCTGAGCCCGTCGCCTGCCCGCCAGAGCCTGAGCCTGTCACCTGCCCGCCAGAGCCTGATCCCAGCCCCGAGTTTCCTGATATGCTGGTCCCGTCCAGCCCCGAGTTTCCTGATATGCTGGTCCCGTCCAGCCCCGAGTTTCATGATATGCTGGTCCCGTCCAGCCCCGAGTTTCCTGATATGCTGGTCCAATCCAGCACGGAGCCCGTTGACCCAGAGCCAGAACCTGTTGACCCAGAGCCAGAACCTGTTGACCCAGAGCCAGAGCCCGTTGACTCAGAGCCAGAGCCCGTTGACCCAGCGCCAGAGCCAGAGCCCGTTGACCCAGCGCCAGAGCCAGAGCCCGTTGACCCAGAGCCAGCGCCAGAGCCCGTTGACCCTGACCCAGAGCCCGTTGACCCAGAACCAGAGCCCGTTGACCCAGAGCCAGAGCCAGAGCCCGTTGACCCAGCGCCAGAGCCCATTGACCCAGAGCCAGCGCCAGAGCCCGTTGACCCTGACCCAGAGCCCGTTGACCCAGAACCAGAGCCCGTTGACCCAGAGCCGGAGCCAGAGCCCGTTGACCCAGAGCCAGAGCCCGTTGACCCAGCGCCAGAGCCAGAGCCCATTGACCCAGCGCCAGAGCCAGAGCCCGTTGACCCAGCGCCAGACCCAGAGCCCGTTGACCCAGAACCCGTTGACCCAGCGCCCGTTGATGTCAAGTCAGTTCCCGATCATGAGCCTGTCCTCCCCAAGAAAATTTTGGGGGGGCGCCATACGCCTTCGCCGTGGCCGGCCAAAGATCCACGGAGGCCCGAAAAGATAACACCGCCATGGCCACCTGAAGGGTCTATACCGCCATGGCCACCCGAAGGGTCTTCACCGCCGTGGCCACCTGAAGGGTCTGCACCGCCATGGCCACCTGAAGGGTCTGCACCGCCATGGCCACCTGAAGGGTCTGCACCGCCATGGCCACCTGAAGGGTCTTCACCACCACGGCCACCTGAAGGGTCTTCACCGCCGTGGCCACCTGAAGAGACAGCTCCGCCCTGGACGCCCGAGGGTCCCACAGCTCCGCCCTGGACGCCCGAGGGTCCCACAGCTCCGCCCTGGACGCCCGAGGGTCCCACAGCTCCACCATGGCCACGCCCACAGCCTGCTCCACCATGGCCACGCCCACAGCCTGCTCCGCCTTGGTCACGCCCACAGCCTGCTCCGCCTTGGTCACGCCCACAGCCTGCACCGTCGTGGCCACGCCCACAGCCTGCACCGTCGTGGCCACGCCCACAGCCTGCTCCGCCCTGGAGGCTTCCTGGACCTGCACCATGCCCTCGTCAGCCTCCAGGGCGCCCACCCTCCCACCCCTTTGGATGTTATACGGCGCGAGGACGCGCCTTCGGGGAGGGGGGAGGTACTGTCACGTTTTGATGTGTTCTGTTAATCTTTTGTGATCTTGTCTTCCCCTGTCTTTTGTGATTTTGGTTTAGTCCTGTTAAGTTTTCCCGCTCCTCGTTTGTGTCCAATTTTATGCACCTGTTTTCAGTTAATTATCTTGTTTGGTTCAGTTCTTTTAAGCCCTGTGTTTTCCCTCATTGTTTGTCGATCGTCGTCCATGTGTGGTTGTGTGTTTCTGATTTCCTGGAGTTTTGTTCCTGTTTAAGTTTAGAAAGTTTTCATTTTGTTATTAAAACATTTATATTGAAGCTTTCGTGTCCTCGTCTTCAGCACCTGCACAAACCCTGACAATGTTATGATTGTAATGTACAATTAAATACAACCCTTGCTAAGTCTGCAGTCTTAACACTTTACAGTCCGTTAACTGAATGAATTGAGAATATCACCTGAAAATTCATTTACATCAGCAATTTTCATTCAACCAGCTGATTTCTGTAAATGAATGTAAAACTAAATGTATATTGCAGCACAGGGGGAAGTCAGTAGGCTATACATTATTGACGATTTGAGACAAATAAATGTAAATTTAATATAAAACTATAAATCGCGGCGCGCTCTGTGGCACGGCAGGATTTTGAACACGGTCCTGAGTCGTTGCTGGACGCCGCGGATAGACGCCGAATGGCGCCGCCGGTGTGTGTAAATCACGCTCATAGAGAATATGTGTTCATGCGACCCCTTTTAGGAAATGGACAGCGGTCGACACGAACACACACACCTATTTACTTGATAATAAAGCCGTAACGTAGGCTCTCTTTCAACTCAGGATAGCACCACTTCTCACAAATACAGACAGGATTGGAGATCAAAAGTGTAACTGACACGTACGTAACCGCGATCAGACTGAGGCGCTTTCATCCGAGAAACGCTGTGATTGGTGGATAGGATATGGAGCAGGCGAGACTGACATCGACATAACCAATCACAGTGACAGATGCTTAACATAGCACCAACTGCAATGTTTCATTTTAAATGAATGTAGCCTACTGGCAGTTTAGCACGTGGGGGCTCGGTATTTTCCGTGGGTGCTCGAGCCCCGGAGCACCCACGGTATCGGCGCCTATGGGTTGGTTATCAATTGTATTTTAACAATTCCTCTGGTTCGTTTTTTTGGTTTGACGCGCAAAGTCAAAAACTATCCGACCAATGAGATTGGCGCTTTTGCTCACGTGTCTGGAGCTTCTGAAGTTACAGTAAAACACAACTTGGGGGCGCTCAAACACAAAACGGTCTTGCCGAGCACACATACATAACGGTGAAGAAGATATACGCCAAGTAGCGTCTACACTCTGCCGGGAAGAAATAAGACGAGGAAGATGCAAGGCGAGATGAATGTAGAGCTGCTGGTCTCGTTGGTGTCGGAACATAAAGAACTAAATGACAAACGCGACAAACTTGCTCTCTTCTTCTGAGTGACAAGCGAGGGTCAGAAGCGTAAAGTTGCGCAGCGCCACTTTGTGTACCGGGGTATTTCTGTTTTACATTAAGCGGCATATAATGTCAGGGAATGAATTTGCATGTTCACTCGGCTCATCATCATTGAAAATCGCTTGGGTGTGAACACAAAAAACACGTTGAAAAACGTTGACGAATAACGCGAGCCGATATTCGCCCCGGTGTGTACGAGCCTTAAGGGTTCATTTGTAGGGTGTACTGCTAGCCCCATAACAGTAGCCTAAATACAGTATACACAAAAAAACACACAATGTGTCACACAGAAAAACTAAATGTAAACTTTGGGACTATCGTAATTGAATATGGCTATGAACAGAGATAAATCACATAAATGCTAAAGGCAGTTATTGTCCTGCGGAAAGCAGAGGCGGACATTACACTTTCTGCAAAGTGTGTTGGTGTGGCCTTTACCACAGTGTCTTCAGTGTCCTCTATTGTGTTCATATCTTCTGACACAAACATTCAGAAATACTCCAGTGGTGTATGAAGGGAGACGGCATCATTACTGATATCCTGACTTCAAAATTCAGTGATGGGACTGATAAAATCCTTTATCAGCCAGGGAAACCTGTCACAGGGCATGGTCTTTTGAATTTGAATGACTTGCTTTTGTTGGAATGATCTCCACATCATCATCAGATGGGTGGTCGCTGGGTTGTTTGTTTTACTTTTCCAGTTCACAGGCATCCCCACATTCCTCTTCATCACTTGTATCATTTCAAAATCACTGTTCCCATTTTGGACGGCATCAATGACATCATACACTGTTGATTGTACGATCTTCCCTGGCTGGTGGTTATGACATGAAAACACTGGTTATTTACCATATCCCAATCATACTTACACATTTTAAAGAATTCACACATTCCACAGAATTCACAAAATACAGTCTGGCTAGCTTATTGTGTCCTCATGCTAATAGCACTTATACCCCCTACATTCCTGAACATTATCACCTGTCCTTCATGCAAAAAAGCAGATATTTGCAGATAAAGCCCAGAAAAGAAAACAGGACTAGTCAAGTAATATTTTAAAAATGCTAAGATAAAGATAGTTTCAAAAATTGCAAAGCAAGTACTTTCAAATGCTAAAAGAATATGTATTCCCTAATTTAACTCAATTATTAATAATGAAATTGATTAAAACTCAAAGAAGACATTTAAAACTTGATCAAAAACATTCTATCTATTAGTATTTCTTTCACAGGTGATAAGTAAAATGAATCCATGTAACATGTGTACGAGGCGTGTAAATTTTACTACTCATTTCACCCAGTGTTGTAAAATGTACAACATTGATAAAAAAAAAACATTGAACAGTACTTTAATATGAAACGTCAGATGAAAGATAAGAAAATTCGCTTTTTTGGGAGCAAACACTTAAGATGGGTTTGGTGCACACAGGGATAAAAAAGTGCCCCATGTGTAAAATGAAATACTGAAATGAAATTTTTTTGCCAGAGGTCCTGGACATCTTGTTCAGATACATGGCATCATGGATTCGATCAAATACCAACAGATCAAATAAAACCTGACAGCATTTGCTGGGCCATGTTTGGATCTTCCAACAGGACAGTGATCCAAAAACAAACATCAAAATCAAAACAAAAATGGGTCACTGAGCACAAAACCAAGCATATGCAATGGCCATCAGTCTCCAGACCTGAACCCTATAGAAGATGAGTGAGGTGAACTGAAGAGAAGAAGCGCCAACATGGATCTGGGAATCTGAAGGATCTGGAGAGATTCTGTATGGAGGAATGGTCTCTGATCTCAGGTCAGGTGTTCTCCAAACTCATCAGGCATTATAGGAGAAGACTCAGAGCTGTTATCTTGGAAAAAGGAGATTGCAAAAAATATTTAATAAAAGTTTCCCATGGTGTTTTGGGAAAAACCATTTATTTAGTAATGTGATTTTTCCTCCACTTTCAATTATTTTACTTCAATGAAGGGTTAGATTTTTACTCATTTTCTTAATAAAAAATAATCAAATTTATTTTTTACAGCCATCTTTGATCATATTCACCAAGGGGGCAAATAATTCTGACCAGCACTGTAATACACTCAAAAACACCCTTGTGGACACTTTATAACACCCTAGCCTTTTTAATAATTTTATAAATAAAAAGAATGAATCAATATATAATTCACATAGAAAGGTGTATATATATATACACACACATTTTTATTTTTTAAATAGTATATTATAAATACATTTTAAATAGTATTTAATAAATACATTTTTTAATCCAATTTTATTCTGTTGGTAAAGTAACTTACATTTCATTAATTAACAGGTTTCAATATTTTTATTAATTGTCATTAAAATCACACTTTGTTTAAGAGTAAAACATAATCTGTCCAGTGCCATCATCTCATCACTCAGGGGTAGATATAGGATTCGCACACAGAAGGAATCATAATCTAAGAAAGGGACTATCAAAATGTAAACAGTAATTAAAGTGACTCCCATGATTGTTAGCGTGAGTCAGGGCATAAACGGGAGTATCACTATAGTGATTACACATCAAGAGCCAGGCTGTTATTTAGCACTTTAAGCTAAGAGTTGATGGGTCAGTCAGTGCACAAGGAAATGAATGTATGCTCCTCTTTAATGATCCTTAATATTATGTTTGTCTTCATCTTCCACTTTCTTTATTGAACCCCATAATCTTTAGCAGTAAACCAAAATGTTTTGCTGGAGATGAAATGCATTACTACTCACTTAGTTATTTCTAACAGCAGTCATTATGCAGCTGTGGCAGAATAACATAACGTGTACCAGGGAACAAGACATGCTTATTTAATATGTGGTCTGGAGACTGTAGTTTTAAAGGCCCGTCCACACTAAAGAATGATACCTATAAAGATGGGCTCAATCAAAATTTAAGTATCTCACTTTCATGGCAAAATTGTGAAAGAACTACTAATAATGCTGTAATTACAAGCAGCATAATTACATATTACTTGCAAGTTTCTTCTTCTTATTATTACACAGTTATTACACATGTAATTACACAGTAACACAAATGCTGGAATGCACACTTTAAAGAGTAATTCAGTGGACCTGTTACCACAACTTAACTAGATGCACATTCAAATTTATTGATTTAATTTTAAGTTGAAAATTGTCATGCTGTTATGTTTGACATTTGAAAGAATTTCTGTAATTATTAAAGGTTTTGTGGTTAACATTATGCTGAAGAATATGTACATGAAGGTAAACACTACATTAACTCTATAAGCAATGACAGTGACAATTAATATCTTACTTGTTTATTAAATATACATGAAACATAAGTTACATTTGGCATGTGCTGTAGCTGTTGATTTGAAATGAAATAGATAAGATTAATTGGTTCCAGGGTTAACTCAAGTAGTTATTTGTTTGGAGTAATCAAGTGGGAAAAAACATGTTTATGCATTATGCTACAAAGTATTACAGTTCTCTAACTCACTGTAATTTCACTCGAAGTTGTCATAACTGAAAATTATACAAACGCGTTTTAATTTCATTTAGGAACTCTATGACGAAGAACATTTTTTCCCCCTAGACTCATTAAACGATAACTGTGACTACATCAACATGGAATATCCCTAAAAGAAAGTCAGACTAAGACTAAAATGTAGTAAAAATAAATAAAACCCTTAACCGAAATCCATCTTTTATCGAAATATTACAGACTGTTCCCTTTATCGAAAAAGGGAACTTCGAGATGCGTCGAACGACACGGTGGGAACGCCTCTTGCGTGATTGCGTCTGAAGCATCTATGCCAACTAGTCCAATGGAATGAGAGAATGAGCGTCACGGGCGGGTGACGTCATGAACCAGGAAAGGATAAGAGCACTTCCGCTGCTCGCCGGCATTTAGCTTCTGTTGCCTCAGCAAGCGATCTGTGTCAAACTGTCTCTGTCTATTTATTGTTGTCTGTTACAATATTGTCGGAAACGTTATGGCGAAACAAATGTACAAACAGTGTGTTCCTCCCTGCCCGCGTTTATTTAAACGGGTGGGGACACACACAGCTTTGTGGCATTTTGTTTGAGAGTAAGAGCATGCTGAGTGCTAACATTGTGAAAGTGAAACTACCAGATTAGCATGCTCTGCTCTCGCCTGTCACTATGATAGTGGCAGGCTCGCGATTCTCACGGGATGCGGGACCCGCGTTTGCCGAGGCGGCGCGGAGAATGCATTCCTGGGGATCGCAAAAGGATCTTTTGGAGGGGTGGGAGAACGGTCCGAGGGCCTTTTCTTCTTCCTTGCCCGGAAGATCCAGCTCTATCTCCCCGGTGTTGGAAGCACGCTCTGCGGTTTCTTCCGCTCGGGGAGAGAGAGCCCTTTTTTCCTTCATTTCTTCCTCCGAGGAGGTTTGTGTTGAGAATATTGAAAGTGAAAGCAAGCACACACACTGTTGAATTAGATTCGCCATCTATTTTTCCAGTATATGATGAACTGGTGGAGGTTTTGTCCCGTGCTGTTAGTAAATTAAATATTTAATGGCCAGCTGAGAAAAAGGAACGCTCGTCCTAAGAAACTTGACGAGCGTTTTCTTATTTCTATCACATTATCTCCACCACGAGGCTTCCATTTTCCCTGATTTACACACTGAATATTTAAATTATGGAATAAACCGTATTTATCACTACTTTCAGCCCTCGTGTTAAATGTTTATTCAAGATTAGAGGGTTGAAAGATTACGGTTATGATATGATGCCCCAGGCTGAACAGAAATAAAAATAGGAAAATGCTATTTTTTCACCTGGTCCAGTATCATCATTTAAGTCTCTGCTTTGCTCATAAGCCTATACTAAAGAATCTCGCGTTTGCCGAGGCAGCGTGTAGGTTTAATGTTGTAATCAGAATCTAGCTCGGATCTCGCGTTTGCCGAGGCACCGCTTAGATTTCGAATGTATTTTGCAAAAATAAGATTCTGTGGCTGGGATCTCGCGTTTGCCGAGGCAGCGCGTAGGTTTAAGCAGAACTACTTTGGTTTTATGGGTAAAGCTTATACGGCAGCAGGTCAGCTGGAGAATGTTTATAGAAATCTATATTATAATGCTCCAGGCTTATCAGGCCGATCTGCTGGGGTTCTGGATATAGCGAAATTTGAGCCTTCGGGTCTCTTCGGCGACGCATTCCATGCGGTCGTTGTTAGGTGATAAAAGATATATATATATAAAAAAATATATATAATAAGGTTTCTCCCTCGCTGTGTCCAGCCCCCCTGGGGCTGCTGGGCGTGAGCAGCCCCAGCCGTCGAGTTCATCATATTATGTGCACAGAAAGAGAGTGCTGCGTCTCGTGTTCCTCCATGTAGATACTGGAGACAGACGCAACCCTCTCAACCGAAGTCGCCTAAGCCTAAGCCGGATCTGAGGACCGTTCTTCAGGCGAAGAAAGCTTCGGTTCAAAAAAAAAAAAAAAGGTCCTGATGCTTAGGCATCAGGCCTGTGAGGACAGCCCCGACCGAAGTAGAGTGGTGTACACCTCATTTCACGGTGCCCGTTCCATTTCGGGGTCCTCACGAGACCCTCCTGCCAACCCTGCCACCTCCGGTGCTTCAGGGCGCAGCGGTCTCCAGCGAGTCGCTGATGCTATGCTGCGGTACAGCATTGGTTTCGCGCCCTCTGAGGGGGGCTTTTGAGTAGTCAGGTCAGGTAGTTCCTGCCATTATGTTTCAGGCTCCAGATTTGGCTCCCTCAGTAACACCAGAGACCAGCCTCGAGGGGCTGGTTCCCTTAGTAAATTTTCTGGCAGCGTGGATGCTTCTGCCGAATATTTCTCATTGGGTCCTGCAGTTTGTAGAGAAGGGATACAGAATCCAGTTTGGCTCTCGTCCTCCTCATTACAGCGGGGTGCTGCCCACAGTGGTGCATCCCGAGCAGGCTCTGGTAATGGGACAAGAAGTAAAGGCCCTGTTAGCAAAGAAGCTATAGAACAGGTGTACTCACCCGTCAGAGAGTCGGGTTTTTACAGCCATTATTTCATTGTTCCAAAAAAGGATGGAGGGTTGCGTCCCTTTTAGATCTTCGCCTGTTTATTCGGTCAGTTCAGAAACTAAAGTTCAAGTTAGCTGACCCTCAAACAGATCGTGACCCAAATCAGATCCGAGGACTGGTTCGTCACGATAGATCTAAAGGATGCATACTTCCATATCTCCATCCTCCCTCAGCACAGGAAGTTCCTGAGGTTTTCTTTCAGGGGCAAAGAATACCAATATCGGGTTCTTCCTTTCGGCCTAGCTTTGTCACCCCGCACGTTCACGAAATGCATGGATGCAGCTTTAGCCCCTCTCAGGCTTCAGGGCATACGCATTCTGAATTATATCGACTGGCTGATTCTAGCGGAATCAGAGCAGTTGGCGGTTCGGCACTGAGGTGTCGTTCTCGCTCATATAGAGATGTTGGGGTTGAGGCTCAATGCCAAGAAGAGTGTACTTTCTCCAGTACAGAGAACCACTTTCCTTGGTGTGGTATGGGATTTATTATCCTAACAGCCACAGAAGAGCTGAGGCTAGGCCAGTCACGCACTGTAAAACAGTTCGAGAGACTGTTGGGTCTACTGGCAGCAGCGTCCAACGGAATTCCTTTTGGCATGCTGTACATGAGACCTTTACAGTGCTGGCTCAGGACCAGAAGGTTCTCCCCGAGGGGAAACCCACTTTGCATATCAAGGCACGCGGCGATGCTTTCGTGCCTTAGTTATATGTAAATTCTGGTTCTTAACCCAGGGTCCGGTGTTGGGAGCTCTTTGCCATCGAGTAGTGATCTCGACAGATGCTTCTCTCACCGGCTGGGGAGCGGTAATGGAAGGCCGCTCGGTTCAGGGTCTGTGGAAAAGCCATCATCTTTCTTGGCACATAAATTGCCTGGAGATGATGGCCGTCTTCAATGCGTTGAGACATTTCCTTCCGGACCTAAGAGGCCATCATGTGCTCGTTCGAACAGACAACACACCAGTGGTCTCTTATCTGAACCGCCAGGGGGGTCTGCGCTCGCGTCCGCTTTGCAAACTGGCGCACCAGATCCTCCTGTGGTCTCTGGGGAAGGTACTCTCTCTGAGGGCAGTGTATATTCCTGGGGACCAGAATATAGGAGCAGACATCCTGTCGAGGCAGGAGCTGAGGCCAGGGGATTGGAGACTCCACCCCGAGGCGGTGGAGAAAATCTGGGAGGCATATGGTCAGGCAGAGGTGGATCTGTTCGCGTCTCAGAACACGACGCACTGTCCTCTCTGGTATTCTCTGACGCACCCAGCCCCCCTGGGGCTGGACGCCATGGTGCAGACGTGGCCGAGGCTACGTCTGTACGCCTTTCCCCCTGTTGCTCTGCTCCCAGGAGTTCTGGAGAGGGTCCGTCGGTATGGAATAAGCCTACTGCTAGTAGCACCACGCTGGCCAAGTCGGATCTGGTTTGCGGACCTGATCCTTCTGCTAGACGGGCCTCCATTGGAGATCCCTTTGAGGAGGGACCTTCTGTCTCAGGCCGGGGGCACAATATTTCACCCTCGACCAGACATGTGGAATCTTTGGGTTTGGCCTCTGAGGGGGCCCAACTTATAGATAGTGGTCTTTCAGCTGAGGCTGTTGAGACCATCCTAAGCTCCAGAGCTCCAGCTACGAGGAAACTGTATGCGCTTAGATGGAGAGTTTTCTCCTTATGGTGTCACCGACATCAGTGGGATCCGGTTAATTGTTCTGTCAACACAGTAATCGAGTTCCTGCAGGAGCGCTTTGTGTCAGGTCTATGTCCTTCCACACTAAAAGTTTACGTGGCAGCCATTGCGGCTTACCATACCATGGTGGGAGGTATATCTTTGGGTCGAGACCCCCTGATTACACGTTTCCTTCGTGGCACTTTGAGGCTGAGGCCTGCAATTCGCACTAAGGTGCCAGCTTGGGATTTGACTGTAGTTCTAGTAGGTCTGTCTAGGGCTCCATTCGAGCCCTTAGATTCGGTCTCAGAAAAGTTCCTTACTTTCAAGACTTCTTTCTGCTAGCTATTTCGTCCCTAAAGAGAGTTGGTGACCTTCAGGCTCTTTCGGTCTTCCCCACCTGCCTTGAATTTGCACCGGGGATGGTCAAGGCGTTCCTATATCCAAAACAGGGATACGTCCCTAAGGTTCCAACCTTAACTCCGAGGCCTATTGTGCTGCAGGCTTTCTGTCCTCCTTTTGCAACTGCGGACCAGGAAAGACTGCACCTCTTGTGTCCAGTGCGAGCATTGGACACGTATGTACGTCGGACATCCTCAATCAGGAAGTCCGACCAATTACTGATTTGCTTTGGATCACCTAAGAAAGGTCTTCCTGCTTCCAAACAGACAGTCAGTAAGTGGATAGTCGAGGCTATTTCACTGGCATACGAGTACTCGGGCCAGCCTTGTCCTTTGGTGGTCCGAGCTCACTCGACCAGGAGTATGGCGGCTTCTAAAGCCATATTGCAGGGGGTATCTCTTCAAGATGTTTGTGATGCGGCGGGCTGGTCCTCTCCGCTCACATTCGTGAGATTTTACAGTTTGGACCTGGATGCTGCCCCAGGTTCTCAGGTGCTGAGTGCTTAGATCAACAGACTGACACTCAGGTACTTGTAATTATGGCGGGTTGGGTATTCTCGTTCCCACCGTGTCGTTCGACGCATCTCGAAGTTCCCTTTTTCGATAAAGGGAACGTCTCAGGTTACTATTGTAACCATAGTTCCCTGAGAAACAGGGAACGAGACGATGCGTCCCCCTGCCATACTTCCTGCGTCCCTGCGATCGGCTTGCTTCGGCAACTGTCGAAGCTAAATGCTGGCGAGCAGCGGAAGTGCTCTTATCCTTTCCTGGTTCATGACGTCACCCGCCCGTGACGCTCATTCTCTCATTCCATTGGACTAGTTGGCATAGATGCTTCAGACGCAATCACGCAAGAGGCGTTCCCACCGTGTCGTTCGACGCATCGTCTCGTTCCCTGTTTCTCAGGGAACTATGGTTACAATAGTAACCTGAGACGTTTTTAACAAGCCTCTACGAGCTTTCATGCTTACGGTTGCCAAATGTCAAGATTTGAAATCCCCCAATCAGAGCTTCTCAGTTAAGGATACATTTTATGCCCAGTGGTTTACTTAAAGTAACACTAAGTAGTTTTTAGCACTAAAGCCGGTGCTGATAAACAGTGTGCGTGCGTGTGACGGTAGGCTAAATTATTTACGACAGCGGCAATGGACAATTTTGTTTCCAACCAGTAGGGCGACCGAAGAGGAAAATTTACTTGGTGTTACTTTAAAATTTGGCAACCATGTGCACGCGCTCTCTCTACACTGCAGAAGTGCAACCCGATCTCACGGCAATTCGTACAAATTTTACGAGGTGGCTAATTTGTACAAATTCATACGACCTCACTCGTACGAATTCATACGATTTTTGGTAAATCGTACATATTTTACGAGTTGCTCAATTCAATTTGTAGGAATTCGTACAAATGATCTACCCCTGACCCCGCCCCTAAACCTACCCATCACATGGGTTTAGACAAAACGTACGAATTACGAGAGAGGTCACACGTGAGGTACGAATTCGTACGAATTAGCCACCTTTTACTCACTCCAAATTGGTCGTGAGATAGCGTCGGGAAGTGCCGCAGATGATCTGAAAATACAGACAAACAAGTAAGTTGGAGTTTAGATATCTCTATTTGAGATATTCTGCTTAAATGAAAGTGTCATTCAGTCCGTCTGTGCTCTGTCAAAAGCCGATTGTGCTGTTTGCTGCGACTAAACCGAAATCCTTCTCAGTGATTAACTGTAATAAATCCAAACGTGATCTCGAACATATTGGTTGCCATTGTGGTTGCATGAATAACATGCACTTATGGAGCCTTTGTGTTACAATGCAAAGTCTTTTTTGCATTTGTTTTAATAATAATAATAAAAAGCAATTTTTGGAATTGCTATGGAATTTCTGGAATTTTACCATTGTCTTGTTTTACCAGTTTTCATAATGTAGAGAGTCTTCGTTTATATGATAAATAGCCTATAATAAATAAGGGAACATGACGAAAATGTTTTCATTGACCGAAACCCAAAACTATAGGCTAAAATTCCCAGAAAATTCTGCGACTAAACAAAAACTGGACAATGTGGACTAAATATGAGAAAAATTAAAAAGTACATAAAACAAAATGTAAAAATAGCAAACAAAATGAACACTAATGCAAACTATTTATTTTTTTATTCATTTATTTGAGCCATTGCTTTATTTTTTAGAGTGTAAAATGTAACTTCAAACTTCATTTGTACTTCCTCACTCAGAGTTGTAGCAGCAGGTAAAAAAAAAAAAAGAAAATCGTTTCATTTACCGTGTCGGTCGTGTTCCTGCACCTGATGCAAATGTGCTCTTATCAAGCGAACTCAATAGATTTTATCCAGACACCTATTGAGATCTTGGCCTCTGAAAGCCGGTGTGGCTAGTGGTCTATGAGCGTGTTTTCTTAGCACCTGCGGGGAGAGCAAGCCTCTATTAGTTTACGTCAAAGATTGAAATGCTTTCAGAAATCCCCCCGCATGCTTCTCTTCTGCCGGTTAACTTTCCTGCTGCTACATTAATCACCATGACAACTGCCTCCACTCAGACTGTTATATGTCGCTGTAAGAGAGAGCGAGAATGTCTTGATAATTTTGTATTCCAATTTCACACTTTGTGCTTATAGTCAAATCTGTTCAGACAACCTCTAATGTAAAACAGCATGAGCTTGCAAAATAACCAGTTCATTATACATGCATTTCACAAATCTATGAAATCTCACTTTGATGTGATTTAAAAGCACATTTATGTTTTTGTCAGTCGGCTTAAGAAAAAGTCTTAGCATTGTAGCAACAGGCTGTATTGATTTTCCCTCTAAAATGTTTCAGTTAATATCTGCAAATGATAGTATTAATTAACAACATATTTACATTTTTGGAAGTAAATTTGAATGGGACTTCTCTGTGCAAAACTCCCATGATGTTAAAGTGTTTCTATGTGTTTTCGTGTTCTGAGTGGTTTTAGTGTGTTGTTATGCAGTTGCTAGGGTGTTATGTGTGGTTGCTAGGGTGTTACTAAGTTGGTGTTAGGGTGTTCAGTGTGGTTGCCAATGTGTGGATGAATGGTTTGTAAGCAGTTACAAAGCCTTTTCTAATGAGTGGTGTTCTGAATGGTTTTAGTGTGTTGATATGGCGTTATGGGTGGTTTCTAGGGTGTTACTAAGTGGCTGACAAGGTGTTGATAAGTCGTTTATATAGTGTGTTCTGAGTGGTTGCTAAGGTGTCGCCATGGTTTTACAGTGTTGCTAGGCAGTTGATATTATCTTATGGGTGGTGCTACAGTGCTACAAAGCAACTGCCAGGGTGTTCTGGTTTGTAGTCAAAGCATTGATAAATAGTTGCTAGCGTGTTGCTATGCTTTTCCTAAGGTGTTATGATTGGTTTTCAATGTGTTGCTATGGTGTTGTGGGTGGTTGCTAGGGTGATACTAAGTGGTTGTGAGGGTATTTTGTCATGATGTTAAGAAGCAATTGCTATTTTGTGTTCTGGGAGGTTGTTAGGGTGTTGCCATCCATTTTCCAAGGTGTTCAGTGTATTTTTTAGTATCCTGATGTGTTTGGGTGTTCTGGGAGGTTGCTATGGTGTTGCTACTTGCTATGCATTTTCGAATGTGTCAAGTGTAGATTTTAGTATGTTGCTGTGTTATGGTGCGTTCACACCAGACGCGAATAGAGCATCTGGCGCGAGTGATTTCAATGTTAAGTCAATGCAAATACGCGTTACGCGCTTAAAAAATTCCTGCTGCGCGAATGAGGCGTAGAGTGCGGCGCGGTAGACGTGAATACGCCTCGTTCGCGCGAATGGCATGAATTGAGCGTCTGGCGCGTTACATGTGTAACGCGCGAATGATTTTATTAAGTGTTTTTTGTGCATTCACACGTTTGACGCGATTTCGCGTCTGCTGCCCGAGTTGAAAAATCTGAACTTTGGCGTCAATTCGCGCCGCGTTAACCAATCAGGAGCCTAGCTGCTGTCACATGGTGAAGTAACTGGATGCTTCAATAAATGATTTTGTAATATGACTGTGGTTCAAATATTTGGAACCAAAGCAAATATTTTATCACATAAAACTTGATTTCAATATATGAGACATATTCATTTTGTATTGAATGCTATTTATTCCATATCTAGATTATATGAAATATTATTATAATGTAAAGACAACCAACATACTGCAAAAGTTTGTGTCTGGACAGTGTTAAAAAAATCACAGGACAGATTAATGACTTTTGGAGGCTGGCTCCATTTATCATCAAAACAAAAATAAATGACACATTAGGTGGATGAGGGCGAGGATCCTCGCTCCGATGCGGGACGACAGGTCATCAAGCTGGGCGCGGGACAGGCGCAAGTACCGCTGACAGCGGCCGTCATCCAGGCGCAGCTCCTGGAGCGAGCAAATGGTGAAACTCGCCACACTGGGTTCGCCTTCGAAGGGTCTGGTGGACACAAATACGGTGACGATTACCCTTACGCCCCCGTTCTGCTCTCCAGAGAAAATACAGAGCGGTGACTCTCTCGATGAATGCTCGATCAATATAAAAAAGATGGCCGCCAACGGGTTTCAATTCTGACGCGTAAATTTCGCTTCAAACTTTGTTTTTACGCGCGTCAGTTTCACTCTTGACGCGCGAATTAACACAAAGTGGTCAAGCGTTAAACTAGACGCGGTAGACGCGAATTTGACGCGCTATTCGCGTCCGGTGTGAACTCACAGTTAGGGTGTTCTGGGAGGTTTCCAGGGTGTTGCTATGCATTTTTAAAATGTTCAGAGTCGTTTTAGTATTTTGCTGTGTTAGGATGTTCTGGGAGGTTGCTAGGGTGTTGCTATACTTACTATGCATTTTCTAAGGTGTTCAGAGTAGTTTTTAGTGTGTTGCTGTGTTGGGGTGTTCTGGGTGGTTGCTAGGGTGTTGCTATGCATTTCCCAAGGTGTTCAGAGTCGGTTTTAGTATGTTGCTGTTCTGGGTGTTTGTTTGGGCATTGCTTTTTTTTTCACCAAAGCACAACTTGCATGATTTGATGTATCAGCGTTGTGGGACGTTACATAATTTATTTTTTTTTTATTTGTATTATTTTATGTTCTCTATATTTCTTGAACTCAGCGCATTGCAGATTCTTGACAGAAGTGGTTTGTTTAGGCCAGTAAAGGGTATATCTGATCTATCTTCATTTTGAAGTGTCTCTTACTCAGAATATACCTGCATTGTGTGGATTATTAAGGCTGCAATAAGATATTGAATGATAATTTCTAAAGTGCATGGCCTCCTCTAACAGCTTTATAATTCAACAAGCCACTCTGATGCCTTCAATTCAACATGCTGAAAAAGTTACATGAATGTGTGCATGCATGTATAATGTCTAACGGGTTCATACGGTTCAGGTAGAAAAGCAGAAAAACAGGAAACACCAGTTCTTTGAGAAAGGTCATCCAAATTTTTCCCTTGAAACCCTAAGTACTTACCCTTACACCTGTCTATTTATCCCTGCCACAGATTAAGACTGAGTGCTACTGAAATAAGAACATCTCTAACGCTTATATTGTGTTCTTTAACTGCCATGGCCTTGGGTCAAACATGTCTGCCATGAAACATCTCCCACATTCTACTGTTTAGACTAATGTTTCGTTTAAAGCACTTAGGAATTTTAAAAGCTTACCTAGCCAAGGCCTGAGGAAGCCAAGAGCGCACATCCTTTTTTTTTTCAAAAGGTCCAAACATCATTTTCCCATTTATGTTGTATCAAAAAAGACACATTTTTGTCATCGATTATAATTATTATTCCTAATAAGTTTCGGTAACACTTTATTTGAAGGGGTGTGCATAAGACTGACATGACACTGTCATAAACATGACATAACACCTGTCATGAACATGAAGGAGTCTTTATGAATGTTTATGACTGTTGTGATTAAGTGTCATTCGGTAAATTATGACACTTTTAATGCAAAGTTGACATTGTTTAAAATGTCTTTGTTATGACAACTTGACATTAACAAAGACAAAAAATGTCTTTGTTATGACAACTTGACATTACCCAAGACAAAAATGTCTTGATTATGACAACTTGACATTAACAAAGACGGAAATGTCTTTGTTATGACAACTTAATATTAACCAAGAAATCATAACCTGTCAACCTGTCACAAATATGTCATAACAGGTCTAATTATCAAACTTCAAGCATTTTGCAGTGTAATAACCCTTAATGACATCTTTATAACTAGTACAATGTGTTCCACTTTACTTGAGGACAAGTAAAATATTCATGACACAGTTATAATGGTGTCATGACGGCCAAAGTTGTCACAGGTTGACAGGTTATGATTTCTCGGTTAATGTCAAGTTGTCATAACAAAGACATTTCCGTCTTTGTTAATTTCAAGTTGTCATAATCAAGATATTTTTGTCTTGGGTAATGTCAAGTTGTCATAACAAAGACATTTTAAACAATGTCAACTTTGCATTGAAAGTGTCATAATTTACCGAATGACACTTAATGACAACAGTCATAAACATTCATAAAGACTCCTTCATGTTCATGACAGGTGTTATGTCATGTTTATGACAGTGTCATGTCAGTCTTATGCACACCCCTTCAAATAAAGTGTTACCGTAGTGTATTTGATTTGATTTTAGATTAGATTAATCTACTGTTCATCAATTATATAAAGTCAAAAGTTAAGTTTTTTTTTTCATCGTGTATGCAAACTCGCTGTAACACAGTCTCATCCCAAGAAGTCATATATTGACGTCTTGGGACGTCTTTTGACCATACGTCAATAACCTTTTTAGGGTACCCTTAAACGTCGGTTATATGACGATCCTGGGACGTCATACAACTGACGCTTTACCTTTAACGTCAGTTAGGTGACGGGGTAGGTTTAGGGGTAGGTTTAGGTCTGGGGTAGAGTTAGGATCTGATAACGTCATCTAACCGACGTTTAAGGGTACCCTAAAAAGGCGGATATTGACGTATGGTCAAAAGACGTCCCAAGACGTCAATATATGACTTCTTGGGATGAGACTGCGCTGCTCACAGCAGTGATGGTAAGGTGTTCGGTGTGGTTGCCAAGGTGTTGCCAAGGTAGTTCAGGTGGTTGCTAGCTGGCTACTCACCAGGTTCTTGATTTTTTTCCTCCGTTTTATCATCCTCCAGGAGAAAATCATAGCTCTGAATGATAAATAAATATAACAAACACAGCAAACTTGCAGTTAAAAATCATTTTAAATCACTTACTTCACATTTTTTCCCTAAATCATGCAGCCCTAATTTGAAGCATTATTCATTAATTAACCACTGTAGTTTATTGCGTAGGGTTAGGGGTTTGTTGAAATTATAAAAGTCAGACTTGCCTTGGCTGACACAAAACAATAAAAATAGATAAGTAACAGTCTCAAATGAACTTTTTGTCACTTTTACTATTTTTTACCCACAATAACGGTAAACAGAGGAAGCGAGGTGTGACAGGAGTTGTCATGTTGTTTACAGAAAAAACAGGGTGTGAACTGAGGTATATTTGACACCCGCATCTCTTCGCATTCATGTTTTCTGGCATTCTCGGTCAAAGGGATTTAAAAAAATTAAAATAGCAACAGACCTGTCATCAAGTGACATGCCCCTAGTGCTGTGAGCATCTGAAGGGGAGCGGTAAAGTTAAAAACGGGGGGGTTGGGGGTCGCAACGGGGAAGCGATGTCAGATTGAATCAATGTGTGTGAACGGCAACAGGTCATTTGCATTTTAATCATTGGAAGGTCAGGCCGGCTCCCTCCGTCATGTTTAGCAGACTGTGATTAAACGCACATTCTCTCGCAAAAGTAATTTATGGAGCACGAAAGATGCATTGACCCCTGTCACGTTTTACACTTCTCCATGTCCTGTGGCAGCATATGCGTGTCACACCGGTGTTATTTACAGATACCTGATGAGCAGAGAGCAATATTAAGGGTGTGAAGTTAAGCACACAATTTTGTGGGGGTGAGAATGAGGTGACACTTCACTGCACGCTGTCCATGTGCTGTTCATTACAGAAATGCAATGCTTTAACCTGAAAATGATGCACTGATGAAATGCAGCAGAGTCAAGGCATAAACATACATGTAATATATTATCCACCAGTGCTGAAATGTGTTCTAGAATATTTTCCCTGTCACATTTAGTCTTAAATGTCAAGTGAATACTCCCAGCATCCTTGCAAAAAATACAACTACAAAAACAAACAAAACAAAGTATAAAATAAGTAAATAATCATAATAATAAAAATACTATGATGTTCCGCTGTAATGACAATGCCATTGTGGGACAGACTGGCCATAGTTTTCAAATCAGTGATTTTTCTCAGGGTAAATCAATTTTTGTATACATGAGCCTTCAAGTAATTACCAGAAAAAAAATAATATTGAACATTTTTCAAATTATTGCCCAGGGAAAAAGTATCAGTTCATTAACACATGTCGAACACACAATAACGAGCATGTTGTACATATATTGGGTTGCTTAAAACAAAACAAGTGACAGAAAAAAGCCCTGATGTGATTATTTAAAATGACAGACTGACGGACAGACTAGCACAGACAGATAGATTGATTTTTCAGGACTCTTCGATTAATAGAAAGTTCAAAAGAATTTGAAATAGAATCTTTTGAAACATTATAAATGCTTTACTGTACAATAAAGTACTATATATATATTATATTTTACCCTATAACCATTTTGTTTGTGCATATTTGGTACAAACAGTGTAGCATTATTATATACAGTATACAATATAGTATATTTTATGTACTAGCCAAAACATTTTTAATTGCACTTGGCAAGTATTCATTTTGTACCCTTCATTTACAACACGGTATTAAATGATTCCCATATTGTATATTCAAACACCATATAATAGGTACTTAAAAGAATATCATGATACTATTCTAGTCCATTAAACATGTTAATACCCTGGTACATGTTTGTCGGTATATTGTACTGATCTGGACAGGCCGTTACAACAAAACATCTCTACAAAGGAGGTTGTTAAAATTCCACGTTTCCCCGCAGAGAAACGGGACCCCAGGTCAAGCGGGACCTTTCTTTCCTCGGGGGCCAACCCCAAATGGCCAAGGGGTGACTTTCCCATAACAAACAGCCCAGGCCAAACTGTGCGGTTCACATAATGTTTTTAGCAGATTGGTCACCAAATAGCCAGTAAATGTGGTTGCACATGCTAAGCATTCCTCCCACTTTCCACCGACAAGTACACAAAACACTGTGGTTAACTGGCATTTAGCTGATAGCTTCATTATATCCCAGCACTCCAAAGGAAGAGACACAGTATATTTTCCCATGGAATTCTGCACTCATTCTGAGTCACATTTCCAGAGTCTCTCACAGATGTCACCCACCCTTGATTCCCGCCGTAGAGTTGGTTCTCATACATTAGCAGTTTTCCATTAGCATACCGTATCGTTCGCGCTTTGCCCGTCTGTGTACTCGGATAGGGGAAGGACAGTGGAGGGAGGACGCTTTTCCATTTCTCACATGGCAGCCCAAATACTGTGACATAATTGTTCTGCTCGACCACATTATTAACAGTGACTTGCTGTGAATGCATCTCCCATGCTCGGATGGAAATTATGTATGGTGTCAAATTAGGGTTGTTATTTATATAAATGAAGTCCCATCCCTGCCTCTAAATATTTGGCCATCCATGTCAAAAACATGCCAACATATACACAACAATGTTTGTTGGTGATGATGGATTTCTGGCATGACATTTGTAGCTGTATACAGTGAAGTTAACTAGTGTTTGATAAGATTAGAATCACTATTGCTCTTACTTAGGATTATTGTACAACCCATCAAGGCGAAGGGCTTTGGTGGTCTTCTTTTTCTACTAATTAAATAAAAAGCACAAGGATGTAAAATATTTTATAAATGTTATGTATGTTGTTGACACATTATTGGCATGAGAGTGTGATAATTTTCAGATTCAAGATTTTCATATTTAATAAACATTACGCAATATTAAAATACAGTATCGTCTTCTCACCAAAGCTGCATTTATTTCATTAAAAAATACAGTAAAAAGCAGTAATATTTGGAAAAAAATTACAATTTAAATGGGATAAATGGATGGAGGGATGGGTATAGATAGATGGATAGACTTATATGGATAAATTGAATAAACAATCTCTAATATTATAAACCATAAAGCTGTTTACCCGTTAGCGGGTCGCTAACCTCTTACAATAACGAAGGTGTAGGTTGATGACGCAGCGGAATTATGGAACTTGTCGTCATGTTTTTTTGACGTCATGTCATAAAACTGTTGTCCACGTCCGTCGCCATGGTTACTATGGATGGACATGGGACAATACAAGCGGAAACCAGGGATAACGCGAACATTACATCATTGATAGGCGACAAGTGAACATGGATGAGACTTTATTTAAAATTGGAATTTCTCTGAAATTAAAAATCTTTGGGAACTTTTGGGATATTGTAAGTAACTGCAGGAAATATATGCAAGTGATTTTTGGATATTTTATTACATATTGTACCTTTAAATGAGATTTCTTGCCAGTAAGCAACCACCTAACAACGCCCTAGCAAACATCATAACCCGATATGTTATGATCTTTACCAGTTCTCCACTCTGAAAATTTAGTTGATTTTTTTTTTTTAAAAACAGACTGACCCATCGGACATCACGATATTCCCAGTCCTGCAAGCCTCTGACTGGCTCCCGACTACACCTCTCTTTTTCATGCTCTGTACCATTATTTATGCCACTAAATAGATATCAGCTGAATTCCCCAGCGCTCCTGCTATTTGGAGAGGTGATTTGCCCACTCAGTGAGGTCAGTCCAGTGATGGTTCAGCATAATTAGACCTGTGATCAGTGCATCCATCTCTCTACAGCTCAGCCCAAGCAGGAACAGCTCAGCAAGCGCTGACCAAGCCGGAGATCAGCGCCCTTCTACGGGAGGATTTGACACGGCCCGGAGGGGGGTGGGGGATTGACTGAGCATGAGGTGTTGTGAATACTTTGGGCCAGACACAAAAAACTGTCAACATGACTGAAAGAGTTGCAAATTTTCCCTGAGCGAGAGGGCAACGGGTGCGTAACGGTTTGAAAAAGCATATTTGGACTGAGTGAGAGTTGTTTATGTTATTCATTTCAATCTCTGTATGCTTAAAAGCCCCCTGAAAGCATTCAGAATTAATGATCCATGTTGAATAAAAGTCACATTTGTTAAATTAAGAAGGCAGAAGCCAAAAATGTTCTGTTCAACAGGAGACAGATGCATTTCTTCAAAATCCACTCAAACAAATGTGTCTTCATTGTAGACTTTGTCTGTGCAAAAGTCTGTGTGCACCTCAAGAGTTTATTAATCATTTGTTTATTTTCCTTAAAATTTTGACACTTTTTTAGTAATTTCCTATTACTAAATTCTGAAAAAACAGAGATTCTAATCATTGGACAAAAAACTTCCTCACCTAATAACCTAGAATACTGTCTAACACTTGATGGCTGCTCTGTTAAGTCTTCGACGTTAGTTAGGAACCTGGGTGTGCTCTTTGATACTAATCTTTCATTTGAAAGTCACGTGTCTAGTATCTGTAAAACCGCATTTTTCCATCTTAAAAATATATCTAAATTACGTCATATGCTCTCACTGACAAATGCGGAACAATTAGTTCATGCGTTCATGACCTCAAGGCTAGATTATTGTAATGCTCTACTGGGTGGTTGCCCTGCACGCTTATTAAACAAACTACAGCTAGTTCAAAATGCAGCCGCTAGAGTTCTTACCAGAACCAGGAAGTATGACCATATTAGCCCGGTTCTGTCAACACTGCATTGGCTGCCTATTAAACATCGTATAAATTTTAAAATATTGCTGATTACTTACAAAGCACTAAATGGTTTAGCTCCCCAGTACTTGAGCGAGCTCTTAACGCATTATAGTCCTTCACGTCTATTGCGATCTCAAAATTCTGGCCAGTTGATAATACCTAGAATATCAAAATCGACTGCTGGCGGTAGATCCTTTTCCTATTTAGCACCAAAACTTTGGAACAATCTTCCTAACACGGTCCGGGAAGCAGATACAGTCTGTCAGTTTAAATCTAGACTAAAAACACATCTCTTTGGCTTAGCATACACATAACACATTATAGATTTCTATAATTCAATGTTAGGCTGCATAGATTAGATCAGCCGGAACCGGGAACACTTCCCATAATTCCTGATGTACTTTGTACATCATAAGAAGGATGGCGTCTACGCTAATATTAGTCTCTCTGTTTATCCCGAGGTTTACCGCAGACCGCCGGATCCAGGGCATATCCAGATCTGATGAAGGACCATCACATGGACACGTCGACACGCATTATCAGGGCTGTGAAGGTCCATGGACACCCCACCACTCATCTCCTCACCGGCCGGATGACCCAACCCAACCAGATGAACTGGATAATATCGTGAAAGTTCTGATCCCATCTGACTCCTGACATTATACTGCCTAACTCATAATCATACACTGTTCATTCGTTGGCCAAAGGAGGACTGGCCCCCCGACTGAGCCTGGGTTCTCCCAAGGTTTTTTTCTCCATTCTGTCACCTGATGGAGTTTTGGTTCCTTGCCACTGTTGCCTTCGCCTTTTGGCTTGCTTAGTTGGGGACATTTAATTTTCAATTGAACAATACTATTACAACATTGTTTTCCTGTTATCTCTGTAAAGCTGCTTTGAAACAATTTGTATTGTAAAAAGCGCTATATAAATAAAGGTGACTTGACTTGACTTGACTATATTAATATATATTTTTGCACCATTACCATTTATTTCTGCAACATTTCAAATGACTTTTATTTATAGATTTTGTTGTTTTAATTTGGTCTCAAACTCAGATTTTCAATCATATATGAAAATCAGTCAATAAAATAATAAGATATAAATGAATAAAAATAATACTTATGTTTAAACCTATCATAATCTAAACAAGTAATATTTATAATATAAAATACATAAATATTTATTCTAAAACAATGACTTAATTTAGATAAATTTCCAGCATGAACAAGTTTTATTTTCTATTTTTTTAACGAAACATTTAGAGCACTTAGTTACAAATAATATAGATGCGAGCAGTAATTAAGGCTCCAAGCACAAAACATGGCATGATGAGTTATACATAAATGACATAAATGACAAATGATAAGCATCAGACCAACTTCAACAATGAGTAATAAAATATATTTCAGATTTAGATTTTAGTCAAAATGGCTGATAAATCTAAAATAGAATCACTAGTAATATGATTTAATCGCTTATCACTTTTGACCAATAGGTGGCGCTCTGATCAAATTGCTGTGGTGTGGTCAGTGTGCGGTGACAATATGTGTGTGCATCTCTCTAATCGCTCTCGTGGTACTTTGATGATGTCATACATCGATCGATCAGTCTGCACAGCGCCGCTTTAAGTCGAACACACCTTATGACACGTACACAGTTTGGTGCAAATATGCCAAAGCCTTGCAGAGATATGCCATCACATTTGTTGATGCGTTACAAGATAAAGGTTTGGTATATCAACACGAAATCCATAACTTTTTGCCAGCATGATCTAACTCAAATTTGGTAAAAATTAGACAATCGTCTAGGAGTTTGAAAAGGTAAGTTTTCAAAGAAATTCAAAATGGCGGACACAAACATCAAGTTAGACCAAGGGGGTAATCCATCGACCGGAAGTTGAAGCCTGCCGGGTGCCGCCATCTTGTAGCAGAACTTCACCTGCTTTAGCATTTCCATTGACTCCCATTCATTTTGGCGTCACTTTGACAGCGAATAACTTTACATCTGAGGCGTTTAAAGACTCCATTTGTCCATTATTTATTTCTAAAGAAACACGACAATGTACAAAGGGCTCCATTACCTTCTATGTTACATTATGGCCCCGTAGAAACAGTTTTTGTAAAAATATGCTAACGATTGCTTCATAACCACTCGACTCTCTGTTGCGCTGTACAGAAGTTACCGTACAGACAGGAGGAGAAGCTCACAGGCAATCGGGGGGACGTCCCGTCAAGGGAGAAGCCCATAGATAATAAAAGCAACGGGACAAAATATTTCAACAACGTTTTGGGGGAATTGGAAATAATTCTGTATGAGAACTCTTTGCTCAAGTTCCCCGTCTCTGCAAGATTAACGTTGGCAATTTTCACGCACAGCTACTAGAAGATTTACGTCTGTCAGACAGGTTGCTCACGTCATCAAGCTTAGTTCGAGTCGGTTTGAGTCTGCGCGTCAGGAACAGAAGTGCTCAAAAATCGCTAAAAATGGGCTTCAACTGTCTCAACTGAGTTCCAATGAGATGGCTCTGTCCACTTCTTATACTGTCTATGAGTTAGACCGACTACTATGGCATAATTGGTATAAATTTTCAATAAAAATAGGCAAACTAAAACGAAAGCCATGAGCTTTTTTTAAATTTTGTTATATTAATGCATCATGCCAAAGACATAAAGATACGCCATTTCAAGAAAATATAGCATTTTGCACCAAAATTTAAGATGGCCGATGCCAAAAATGGCTGACATGCCAAAAATAGACATTGTTCGACTTTGCATGCTGCCCCGAATCAGGCTCGTGATTTTTGGTCAAACTGTTCAAAAATAAGCAAAAGGAGCCATTTTTCATATCTCCTGAACACTAGGTGGCGAAACTGTGCATTTACCCCCACGTCATGGTTATCATAACACACACCAAGTTTGGTCTGAATACGCTAAAGTGGTGCGGAGATTGAAATGATTGTATCACTGACAAAAATCTGTAATTCTGTCAATGTATCAATTCACTGTTGGACATTGTTAGAAAAATGAAATAATCCAGTGAGTGTGTGAAAATATGTTAAAGAACCGCATATGGGATTCCAATAATAATCCTCCCAATAAAGACTCTGACTGTGGCAGTGTCTGTGTTTCCCGTCTGGTTTTGTTGTGGTTGCTCAGATATGGAATCACACACACATGTGCCAGACTGCTTAGCATAGACTCTGTAGTACCCGCACCCCCCCCCCCCCCCCCGTGTTCCTCTGCGCCCCCATGGCTCAGGCCGAGGCTCTAATGAAGTCTATGAGATACTGTATGCCTGTCATGCCCCGCTGCTCGTCTGATCAACAGAGTGAGAACATTTACTTTCCCTGCATGCCAATTAAGCCCATCGCCTTCCTCAATGCTTTTCCCACCATCATTAAACCAATGGAAGCGGAGCACATTGCAGCATGCAGAACCACACAAAGGACAAAATAGTACCTAAACTTGAGTGTCTTCATGATTGTGGTTTCATTTGGTATCAAACCCCGGTTGAGACCAAGCACCTCGAAACAAACCTCAATGCTTTCCATCACCAGGGTCAGAAAATAACCAGGATTCAATGTTAAAAATGCTCCAGAGATTTAAATGATTAGGCTATACGACATTAAGCAGCACAACTGTTTTCAACACTGATGATAATAAGAAAAATCATTTTTTGAGCTGCAAATCAGCATATTAGAATGATTTCTGAAGGATCATGTGATGCTGAAGACTGGGGTAATGATGCTGAAAACTCAGCTTTGATCACAGGAATAAATGTATCTATTCAAATTGAAAACAGATATTTTAAATGATAAAAAACAACACTGTTTTTATTATATTGCTGATCAAATAATTACAGTCTTACTGAACATGAGTGACATCATCTTAAACTCCTAAAATCTGACAGTAAATGTTAAATTATTCTGAGATGTATAATTTAATATAATGACCAGCCAATTATTTAAATAATTATTATTTCAAATAAGATAATTCAATTGAAAAAAGTGACATAAATGGAGTGTGTGCTTAGAAAAATTATATTCTTATAAAGCAAATAATTGCACCTCAAAAATCAATTCCAGGAGAAAGTATGGCAACACATAGTTGCATGTTACCAATGTACTTACTATAATAATAACTGTAAATTATGCATAATTACAAGTAACTAACCCTAAACCAATCCCTAACTCTATAAGTACATTTTAATTATTAATCCGTGCTTTGAGTAAGTACCATGTAACTACGTCACCTTATATAAAGTGTAACCAAAAGTATTGCCTGTTAATTAAAAAAAAGCAAATTTTGGACACTGCTGGGCACCATTATTTTGTTTAGAAAAACATGAAAAGTAATATATGAAGGCTTATATGTCATTTTTGAGATTCCTAAAAGAGTGTGTAGCCTGGAATTTCTCTCTCTCTCTCGCTCTCCAGTTGAAACAGTGCGAGATAAAGGGCACTTTTGTCTGAATTAATATGCTGCTCATGCACAGAGGGCATATTATTCCCTTTTATTTGTGTCAGAGCGGTGGGAGGAACCTGGCGGTCTCAAAGCTGAGACAGCGTTGGCAGGCTCGCCGCAGACATCTCCATGCCTGCATATCTTTAGCAAGAACCATTTCCCTTTGAAGGGCCAGATATAGACAGATTTCACCTATTCATCCTTCAGAAGAGCCCTGAGTTTGCTGTTTCATAGGCCTCGCATTCATCACGCACGCTCACGGAAAAAGTCGGAGCAGCTATATAACAAATCAGAAGTAACACACAAAACTGCATTCATCATTAATAATGGACAACTTGGTGCAGGCTGGTGTAGTGCACAAGAAAACCAGGTTAGGATTTATAGAATCAATATTTCATGCCGAACATCTGTCTGTATATTTTTTTTGCCAATGCATTCAGATGTCATTACAAATAACTGTCAAAGGGAGGGTTTAATCTTCCTGCCTTGCTGAGAACAATGAAATATTTATAGAAACTCACTGCATTGCTATTGTGCAAAATTTGACACAAAAAACATGGAAAGAAATAAAAGTTATTGTGAGTAAGCAAGAGAGTGAATGATGGACTGTATAAGATAGTATTAAAGCGATACGCCATGAGAGGCTGTATGTTAATAAAGGGGTGTTCTCAGACATTGACTGCTCTGATAAAAAGTCATATGTGAAACTAACATAACAGTTTATGCAACACATTTTGCCATATCACTACTGTCCGTATTTCTACACCACATATTTTACCTCAGGCTGTAATTGCCTGTTCATGTTTACACGTGGAATCTTGAAGCAGACGGGCTACAGCAGCAGAAGACCACACCAGGTGCCAGTCCTGTCAGCTAACTACAGCAAACTGAGGCTACAATTTGCACAGGCTCACCAAAATTGGACAATACAAATTCCTGCTGCGGCATTCAGATGGTAGGGTCAGAATTTGGAATAAACAACATGAAAGCAGGGATCCATCCTGCCTTGTAGGCCGATATTGATGTTGTAATGGTGTGGGGGATATTTTCTTGGCACACTTTGGGCCCTTTAGTGTTTATTGAGCATCGTTTAAACACCACAGCCTACCTGAGTATTGTTGCTCAAATCATCTCAAACTGGTATCTTGAACATGGCAATGTGTTCACTGTACTCAAATGGCCTCCACAATCACCAGATTTCCATCCAACAGAGCATCTTTTGAGATGTGGTGGAACTGGAGATTCACATCATGGAAGTGCAGACGACAAATCTGCACACTCTAAAAAAATAGAGTTGGTGTAACTTAAAAAAGTCAAGTCAAGTCACCTTTATTTATATAGCGCTTTTTTACAATACAAATTGTTTCAAAGCAGCTTTACAGAGATAACAGGAAAGTAAAGTTGTAATAGTCTTGTTAAATTCAAAATTAAATGTTAAATGTCCCCAACTAAGCAAGCCAAAAGCCAATGGCGAAGAAAGGCGAAAAAGGCGACAGAAAGGGTAAGTAACGAGGTTACCTAAAAAAATGTAAGTTCATTGAAATAAAAAAAAAAAATGAGTCAATACAGTGAAGGAGATTGGTTTAATCAACAGAATCTTAAAATATTATGTTATATGAACTATATAAATGATCTAAGTTGATTTGACAAAATAAAAAATGTTAAAACATGGTTTTTAAAATGCTGCAACTGCATGATCTGCATCTTGTGTTCTCATACTACTGTATGTTGGATGATATGGTATGGGATGGTGTGGTATGGTATGGTATGGTATGGTATGGTATGGTATGGTATGGTATGGTATGGTATGGTATGGTATGGTATGGTATGGTATGGTGAAAATTTTGTCAGAACAGAGAGAGAATGAAGGATTGGTGCCAAGCATCAGTCTCTCCTGCAGCCTGGGTCCATTGCATCTGGCAGAAGCCACGGTTTAGACAGCACTTGCATTCTTCTTGGGTTTATCCCAGGGCACTCACAATTAAACCCTAATAGCCCCTCGCACAAAAAGAGCACTCAGAAAACGGAAACGAAGAACAGTGCGACCACTCATGTCAAATTATTTTCAGGACTTTTTATAAGCAAGTCTGTTTTGGGGGAATGCCTAATATGCCATTACATTGAAGCTGTTGGCCTGGGATTTGCCTCTTGATCTTCCACAGCCGATACAAGGCTGTTTTTCTCTGCTTGGACAGCTCTCAGCTCCTTAATTAGACGTTTAAGACTGATTTTAGATGGGAAGAAGTATTCTCTTGTGAAGTCTGCTTTCTGAGTGCAGTTTTAGGAATAAGTGGTCAGTACTGTAGATACATTTAAAACTTACTGTATTTACATTATTAATGCACTTTCCTGGTCTTATTGTCCGTCGTTCATTGCAGCACGTGATTAAAATGAACAAAGAAATGTCTTTGCAATCTCTTGCACGTCCTGGTTATCCTGGAACAACATTCCTGTCCGAAAATGTACCATATTCTTCCCCCTAAACATAACCCATACGTTAACCCCTATAATTAGAGGGAACCAGTGCTTTAAGTGGCCCAAAAGAGGTGCCGGTACTCTATTATTATTATTATTATTATTATTATTATTATTATTTTTTTTTTGCTGACTCCCCTCCTTCCCTGAGGTAACAACAACTATATTAAAGGGGTTTTATATACAGCAGTCAACAGATGACAACTGGGACAAATATTGAGCCCTGGCACTGTAGCCACATCAGCCCACATTACCCCCCACAGCCATGTGCATTTAAATGGTAGGCAGTTAGGGGGGTTGGGGGGCATGCTCCCCCGAGAAAATTTTGATTTCTCGGACCTACATATGTGCAATTTAAGACTTTCTAAGGCTCAAAAATGGATAATAAATAGCTTTAAAACCATGTTAGTGTGCATTAGATTATTTGTCAATACCTGCTCTCTCATCTTAATCTTTCTTTTTCTCTCAGTCTCCTTATCCTGCCGTATTTCTTCCCCTGCTAAAGCTGAACTTTGACTAAGTCTTTTCATTTTCGTCTGTGTCAGTGAAGAAATTAAGTATATTTAAGCTCGCTCAACTGATGAGTTTTATGAATTATTTTCTTAGATAAGTTAATTACTCAAGGCTACCAGATCAGCATTGACAATAGGAACCTTCTACAAGCTTTGGAATTTGAGAAGTAATTTTAAATAATACAAATTAAAGGCTACGTTTTTTGATGGAATTTTTTGAAACAATTCCAAAGTTGATGGAATTGGCAGACGTTCCCTTAGGCACGCGCTGTGGAAACGCGTCAAAGCATTCTCAGGTATAAATGCAGCATTATTGCAAGTAGGTGATTTTGAACGAATATTTAATGTCGATAATGGTTACATAATGTTAAAACTAATCCTGCTATTGATCTAAGACTGCCGACCCGTGCCGAACAGTGGCAAGGGAAAAGAAATGTCCGCGAAATATCGAACCTAAAACTAACTTTACCGCGCTCAACCACTGTGAGTGCATTTCACGCATTCGTAGCTTGCGTTCAGCGGCGAGGAATGTAATGTATATGGGTAATGTAGTCTCTGCTCTCGGTGGGACGAATTAGGACGCGTGCATTGTGAAGGGCGCTCTGAAAAGCGTCAGCGCAGCCAAAGGATTAAAACAGATGTGCAAATGAGCGTACCGGTACGCTAAAAGCACGTTCTGGGCGCACGGAGAGGTGGCGGTACCCTCAAGAGCTATATTTGGAAGTGGCGGTACTGAGTACCGGTGCGTACCGGCCCACTTAAAGCACTGGAGGGAACTAATAGGTGAATAACACTGATGTAGAAGCAACTAACCCTTGTAAGCCTAACCTTGACAGAAACATATTTATGCATTTGGCAGACGCTTTTATCCAAAGCGAGTTACATTGCATTTCAGGGTACACATTTACATTCTTATCAGTTCTTGCTTTCTCTGGGAATCAAACCCATGACCTTGGGGTTGCAAGCGCCAGCACTCTCCCTGTAGCTCATGTCCCTTTAATCTGATTTGTTGATTGGAATGTTATTCCAGGATTAACAAAGATATTGACTGAGGAACATGTTGCCTTTGGTGAAATCAGGTTCTGCTAATCTCTCATCTAAAATGTAATTATTTTCACTGAATTTGTAAGAACAGGTGGAAAAGTTTAAAGTTGGCATGAAACAGTTGTGATCGTTTTTTCTTCCCTATATTGTAATGTTTACAAGTGAATGAAGTGTATGTTTATAAGTAAAATCGCTTCTCAAACAAGAAAAAATGTAGGGGTGGACTGATTTTGTCCGTGGGGAATTGATTGGATGTTTGTGGTTTGCTATTGGTGGATCTCGTGTGAGTGACAGGTCACCCCTCCCACATCATCAGAGATGAGAAGAGATGTTGCTGCAGGAGGAAGCGGAAGTTGTTTTGACGAAAGGTAAGCACGTGAATTAAACAAATTGCTATATAATAGATACTCCAATATTCCATAACATTTAAAATTGTTCATTTTGATTTCATGTTGACTTTATTGGGCACTGGATTGTTGTTGTGATTCTTCTTCTACAGAAACCTCATGTTTATTGTATCAAGTAGACACAGCATAAACTGATACAGCATTTTGCAGATAAGTTTCCTCAATCTTTCCGGGCTGGTTTTAGGTGGCAAGCCATTCTACCTCTGTTAGTTTTGTAGAACACAATATGGCATGACAATATTACAGGCTTGCAGTAATGTAATACACCTTGCATGCTGCATATAGTCTGCAGAGCTTCCACAGTGGGAGAATCGCTGTCTTAAACAGCATATGGGATGGAAGCTGTCCAAAAGCTCATGCAAACGATTTTCAGCCTCAAAATAAATGAAATCAATGAGACGGCCAGGCCTCCCTGACCCCTGCCGAGAGTGAGAACATGACTTTAGATAGGTGTGAAAGCCCAAGCGAGGTGAGAAACCAAAGGAACTTTCTAGATGAATGGCATGTTTTTTCTTTGATTCACTGGAAGGAAAGGACTATACATTATATATATATATATATATATATATATATATATATATATATATATATTATATATATATATATATATATATATATATATATATATATATATATATATATATATATGTGTGTGTATATATATGATGTATGTTAACACTTTAGACATTCAACTATAAGTAACTTTGCTATACATGTCAACTAGCAGTTATTGGATTATTAGTAGACGGTCTGCTTAATATCTAACTCTTTATTTTGATGCTCCCAACAGACATTCTACTGACTTTAAGTAACTTTTCAAGTACGTCAAGTTATTCTACTAACCCTAACCCAACAGTCTACTAATACTTTAACCCCTGGTTTCACAGACAATGCTTATGCTAGTCCCAGACTAAAATGCTTGTTTGAGCTGTTTTAACTGAAAGCAACTTGTACTGACATATCTTAAAATATATTTTCTAAGGCACTTTTATAAAAGCTATTTAAATGCCCTAATTGAACTAATGCCTAATCCTGGCTTAGTCTAAGCCCCAGTTGTCTGTGAAACCTGACCTAAGTTTCTAATAATTTAAGTTAAATATAGTTAGTAGAATACTATCTAATACTATCTAAAGTGGATGAATCGAAATAAAGTGTTACCTTGTTAGTAACTAATACAAACTCACAAAAACCCCTGGTGTAGACTGTGTATGCATTCGCTAATTAATGTTTTTATTTCATTTGAGTATAAATGCTGGTTTAAAATTAAAAAAACTGTTACAGTTCACTCAATATGTCCTCTTTGGAGTTTCATAACATTGACTTTCATGAATTCCATAAAATGGAGGAGGAAAAAAGATGAAAGTCATAAAAGTTTGGAACGACATGATGGTGATGAGTAAATTATTACAGAATTTTTATTTTTGGAATGAAGCAAATATTAGACAAAAACTCTTAAGGAAACTTAAATATAATTTCTTGAAGCAATATGAATTTCATTTTGTACCTAGCAGATGATAAAATAAAAATACCCTTGGAAAATAATAAGCAATCTGAAATAACAGGACATATCATGAAACCGGAAGAGCACACAAGCAACTTCATAACAACAGTATCAACCCTCTAAAGACCACCCAACCACCTAGAAAAGTGCTGAGTAGTTCCTCACAGACAAACACTTCTCACATATTCTTTAGAAAATGTAAAACTGTAGTTATATTGCTCCAGCAGAAGCACAATGTTGAGCTTCAGGCCTCATTATGGTTTCTGATTGCTAATGCTTTGCCAACTAATGTGCTGACAGTCAGAGAACTCTCCAGTGATTGATTCATGAAACCAGACACTGAAACACGCACAGACAAAAGATAAATATATAAATAAGGTAATTTGAAACTACTTTACTGGTGTTTTGTTCATAATATGTCTATTCTTAATAATCTGTTTGATGTTATTATATCCAATTGATGTACCTTGTAGATACTTCGTTTTTGGCAATTTACTGCTTAAAAAATACAGCCTTGACCAATACCGGTTCAAAATGACCAATAAGGCATGTTTTAGACATTTCATTGCTGGTTACCAAGCATGGCTATGCTGTCTATAACTACAATAACCAGTTTGTGCAAGTCCAGCATTTAAAACAAGTTAAGACCACCTTATTAAGGTCCAAACGGTTTGTTTCAGGCACTTAGTAGCATATATTAGAGATGATTCTGAATTAACATGTTTGTAGTTCGGTGAGTTAACCGGGTCTCTAGAGGCCTACATTAGCAGTCCATCAGCCCTGTGGGATTTTCATGGTCTATTTCAGCACAGTTAGATCGGTGGGCGATGAATACTAATGACGGACATTTTAAGAGGTCCACTTGAGGGGAATGGAGACAAAGAGTCCATTTGACATACTTCACCATGTCAACTTCAGATGAGAGCACTTTTGCCTTGAGAGCATTGGTCACCACTCCGCTCTTGACAAAGAGTAAAAAAAACTAGTGCTTGGCAATGCAATCTCAAACATTTTGTGGCTTCCTAAAACACATATTAGGAAACTTTCCCACTGACATAACAGTATCAGGAAACCCACTACAGTAAAACAAAGGAAGTTACAAGATCTGGGGTTGGCTTTTAAAGGCCTGTTTATGCTTTGCTTTGGCTTTTGAAGTGGAGTGGGAGTTTGGAAATATGATAGGTTTCATGTCTGGGAAACCACAATCACAAATTTAAAGGGGTAGACTAAACCACCACATTGGTATTGTTGGCGATTACTTGCTTGGTTGCACTCCCCACAGAAAAACGGATCTAAAAACACCCAAAACTACTTTAGAAGGTATTTTGTTGTTTTTAAGATGGTGCCACATTGCATAATACATAAAAGTAATCCTGAAACCTTACCATCAAGACCTCTGCTTTTAAGGGCTTGGAGCAAGGCTTTCCTCTTTCGCAATGGTGCTGTGTTTTCCTTCCTTTCAGGCCATCCTGGGAACCTGGAAAAGTAATTACATCATTGTGCCTGGCCTTTCAAACTCTTCAGAGTTGAACTGTGGGAATTGTGATACAGGAAGGAAAAGATTGCAGGTGTGTTTGGAATTACTGCGCAATAACAATGGAGGAACTGTAGAATAGGCCAGCGGCATCATGCAATTGCAGACTTGTGTACACTTTGCGGTACAACATCTCCTGTGTTGTTTTTGTCCAAAATTTACTTTACACTAGAGTATTATGTATGAGTGCTCATGAGCTGACATTCAGCAGGGTTTTTGTACACTGCTTATTTGTAAACCCTGATTTAACATTCTTACTTGCAGTCCATTAACAAGTTTAATAACATTGAGTTGACAAGTACAGTATATGTCATGCATGCAACCTTTTAATTTATTAATGAATGGATGAAAATGTATTATGGATGGATGAAAGATTAGCATTTGACGTACATGTTGATAGTTTGTTGAAGAAGCTTATGCCAAAATTAGTTTTAAAATTAGACTCACAGACGCATCACTGCATTTTATATGATTCTTTAGCTTGGTTATCTTTACATCAAAGGAGAAAGCTACATATGTACTTATTTATTGCAAAAGCTCTTTTAGGTAAATTACCCTCTTATTTATCAAATCTTTTAAATTATTACACAAATAGTTATAGCACTAGGTCTGGTTCTCATATTCGGCTAAAAGTCCCAAGGGTATTGTCAGAATCTGGTAAAGGTGCTTTTTCTTTTTATGCTCCTTGGGCTTGAAATGAATTGTCAAATGCACTTCATGATGCACTTCCAACCCTGAGCACTTTTAAATGTCTCTTGCACAATGTTTTAAATGACACTTGTAATTGTTTTTCTTGATTTGCTGCAATATATTTAATTATTGAATGTGTAAATTGTTGTATTGTTCATTTTGTGATTCTCTTGTGTGAAACTTTATGTGCTGCCGTCTCAGGTCTCTCTGGAAGAAGAGATAATAATATCTCAATGTGATTCTCCTGGTTAAATAAAGAAAACAATAATAATAATAATAAGAAGAAGAAGAAGAAGAATAATATATATAATCCATCTGTGGGATTGTCGCCAAGTAAATTTTCTCTGGTTGTCTTAAAAAAAAAGGGGTAAAATTGTTGCAACTCACTCTAATGAGCAATTCTAATTTGACAGCCAATATGATTTGTACAAATTTGTACAATTTTGGGTGTACAAAATTATATGACTTAAACATAGATTTTTTTAATAGAAGTTTGGGGGGTGATGGTGAGGGGGCTTTATTGTTATGTCTAGGCCATAAGTTTTGACCCAACATAAATATTCATACGATGTTGACATATTTTAGAAATTCTTATTACTTCACGACAATGGGTTAGTTTGCCGTTACTTTCATTAAATCCTGAAACTAAACAGAGTTTCTGATTGTGTATATGGTTAGTAAAACTATTTCTTCGTAAATTGAGAATTTACGTCAGAAGGATTTTGCAAATGGTTTTAAAACTATTCATAACAAATTAACAGAATGAATTTGTTTTCACATTTGCAAACTCTTTCTTACATAAATTGTCACAATAAATGGTTATAATGATGACAAACGCAGAAATGTACTCCTCTTGTTTTTCATCTGAGTCTCCTAAAAGTTAGGTTCTGCACAAATATTTAATGAAGGTCCTTGTACATTCGTTTTTGATATAATATTAATAGTAGAAAAATGAGAAAACGGCTCATTTATTCATTTTTTTCCACCCAAAAAAAAAAAAAAAACTAAACAAATTTTTATATTTTTAGGTTCAAGGGTAGAAAACCAAAGCAAGCATTGCTTCAAAAATAATTTATGAATAACCTGGGGATAAAAAAAGAATAGGCCTAGTTGATAGATAAAAACAGCTGCCAGTCATCTTTAGTTTATGTTGACCGTGAAACAGAAGGGCAGCGTACAAATAAACCTTTGACTTTAAAAAAAAAAACATGATGTCTCTGTTGTGTCTTGTACAAGTTGTGTTTATACAGTGAGCTGGAGGTCACCTGCCGTTCAAAACAAGACCAAACTACCATTCTTATGGACATATTACCAATGTCCCCCTTCTTCTACCAGTTACCCCCCAAAAATAGTTAAAATAATGTCCCCGTTGGGGTACAGATGAAAGGGCATTGGCTACCATGCATATACACATAGCATTTTTCATGTTTTCATGCATTGTGTGCTGTAATCCCCTCAGCAGCATTGTGCAGTTCCCCTTTGACAGCTACATAAAAGGCTTCTGCTTTGAGACAACATGTGTATGAAGATCCGTCCTCCAGTCAAAACATCTTAGCTTTATTGACTGCTGCTGTGTCTCGCTAATAAAAGAGGGCACGTCTTTTGTTTATCCACAACACCCCTCTTAGCTATGAGCGTTGTCTATTGGATTGCCTTGAAAAAAGGGAAGCAAAATAAATCAAGAGCGAGTCGTTTTGGTTCCAGGGAGGTATTTATCTCACAGATGCACTGCAGAAAACATCTCCCTCAACGCTTCACTCTTGTAGCCCTGTAGGGTTCACATTCTGGTTTCTCATAAACTCTGTATAGGTAAAAAAAAATGAATCATACATACAGTAGATATACCCAAAGAGCCTGCTCCTTCTGCATTTGAGTAGGTGTACACCTCCGCTGAAATGCCACTGAAAGTACCAAATATTTACAGCGGTTTAGGAAGTTTCGTTTATGGTAAAATACATAGTGAAAATACACACTGTATGAATTACAGGTAGTTGTGTTTGCTTGATAGTTTGGTTACAGATATGAACATATTTTTGAACTGGTAGATGATAAAACTGGTGAAAAAAAAAGTACACTCATTTAGGTACTCATCGTATTTAGACTCAAATATTATAGAGCCTTGGAGGGAAGGATCTTTCGATTGGAGACAGTAAAGAATCACATAGCACAAGATACGACCCTAAAAAGGACAGAATGCTCAAGCATACCTGTTTGTTGCACATCACACTTCAGTACAGGCATCAGAACAGGCAGATCTTCATTTGTTTGTGTGACAGAGGGATTCCTGACGCTGTTTTGACTCCTATACACATTTTATAAGCTCTTCATGAGTTCTCAAAATACCATCATATGTAGCTATGCACGCACAGCGAGCGCATTTAGCCCTGAACACAGCATTGTTTTCGATGTTCCATCTCTATATCATAAAAGCCAACCAAATCAGGTTATAGATGTATCCTAATGCTTTTGGGTTCGGTGTTAAAAATGCCAATAAATGCTAAGCGGACCGGTACTAATTGTTTTTGTGGTTGTTTTTTTGGTTCGTACCTAGCAACCCAAGCAAACCGAACTAAATGTAAACACTGCCTAAGAAATATCCTAGCATCCACCCAGAACACCCTCGCGAATATAAACTTCTGTCATGAAACTCTAGACAGCGCTGACTGATAGCTTCACATCACATCATTCTCTATAGGGCACAGCTGATTGGTTCCTGCTGTAACGGTAGCCAATGAGCTCTCTGCTCAACCTTCAAATACTTGATCAGCATTTGCTGTAACAGTTTGAAGTGAGCTTTCAGAAACCCTCCACCTTCCCCAGCTCCACCTGTATAGATCTGCTACGGTTAATTCATGCTATATTATATAGCAGTCTTACGTGCTCATATCAGCATATTGTGTGTGTATTGGCAGTAGCAAGTCTCTGTACTCTGCAGCAGCAATAACAATAACAAGATATATTCCGCCAAGACCAAACATATCAACATTGACATATCCATTACCATGTCAAACACTCAGAGAGTTGTCATGAGAGAAATATAAAGCAATGTGTTACTCCTCAGAACAGCTTAGCAACTGCATAGCAATGCCCTGGCAGCCACACACAACATCCTATATTGTTGCCAGAGGTTTAGCTTGAATAAATACTGCAGATGAATCATGCAGCTAATCATTTATGTTCCTTTATGTTTACTCTGTATAAAATGCATACTGTATGTGTGTATGTAGAACAGCTGACCAGCTGTAATACTGTATGTGATTTCATCTTTATAGTTTGACTGACTTTAAATTACCCTACCAATGTAAAAAACTAACCTCTTCCCTGGCATTAAATTATCTGGAAAAATAATATTTTGAGATTAAATTGGCTGTTGAGTGTAAGTCACAATCATGATCACACGGTTCTTCAGAAATCAAGAGAATGGCTTATCTGAGGTCAGTGAGGGATGTAAAGGTACTGTCGACTCGCTCCATTTATTACGTAATTTACTTCAGGTGAGAATTACTCACCCAAGCAGTCAGACAATTGGAGTCGGTGCCAAGTTGTGGCTGAGGGCATATTTTACACTTTAAAGTATACAACAGGGGATTATAGGCATATATAAAATATAAATCTGATATAGCAATCCAAAAAAATGGGAAGAAATTGATCCCAGATATGATAACTGGGAAGTCTGCCATTATTTTTTTCAAGGCTATTATGGGTTTCTGTATCCCTGGATGAAAATGATACTGAATATCTGATCTCTGCTGGGCCATGTGTCCATATTTTTGATGTATTCTACGTGTCATATTGAAGATAAGTGATAGCGGGGCAGCTGCGATATCCTATTCTGCAACTTTCATGCAGACAAATGATAAAAGGCTGTGTTTAACAGTGGACGTATGTTTCACTAGAATGAATCATCATAATGTTATTAATCGTAATGTGATTACTGACAGACTCTCTCCGCAATTGGATATCAGGTATCCTGTTGATGTTACCACTGATTTACAGAAAACAATTTGGAGTGCCTGCAACCCATTATTTCTGAGTTGTGCCATTCTTAACGTGGTGTGTGTGTGTGTGTGTGTGTGTGTGTGTGTGTGTGTGTGTGTGTGTGTGTGTGTGTGTGTGTGTGTGTGTGTGTGTGTGTGTGTGTGTGTGTGTGTGTGTGTGTGTGTGTGTGTGTGTGTGTGTGGTGTGTCTTCACTGTCGTAGGGGGCATTGACAGAAATCGAATCTTGTAGGCTGTTATTTTTTTTAAATTGTTTGCATAATATAGGCTACAGTAATATTAATTTTATAAAAGTATAATATAAAATAATTCCATACTATTTTGTCATGCTTTAATGTACACTTATGTTGATGTGTTGACTAACATACACGTAAAGTACTTGATTACGATTTTAACTGTAGTGTTATATTTGAACCTAGACTGTATTACATTTTAAAATTAAAGTATTTTTAAAGTACATTTATGTACATTCTGAAGTACATTTAAATGTACTTAATTGCACCTTCATCATCGCAAACGTGTAATTACAAATACATTTAAATATGTGACATGAAATTACATCAAAGTATTTTTGTTTACCACATTCAGCAGGACACACTTCAACCATATTTCAAAGACAAAAGTAATTATAAAATAAAAAAATAAAGATACCTACCGTTATAACTACAGTTTACGTATCAGTAAAAACAGGTTTTGTTTATTAATTTGCTTAGCAACACACTAACATTAAAATTGTGAATAGTGTGGCTCAATCATAAATTGTGACTCAAATCTTTTATGTGCTCCACAATGTATGTGACATGCACAGTTTCTGCTTATGTCGAACGTTAAATCGATCACTTATGAGGTTCCATTTCAATTAGGACACTGCTCGTTTAGTATGCAGTATGACATCACATTTTAAAAGAAAAATACAACTGCATTAATAAGCAATTTAAAAATCAGTGTTGCACAGTACTGCATAACTGGCAGAAAAGAAATGCGACCCGATGCATCACATCATTGTGTTAAGCTCAATATCTGATCTCCATTCCTCTGACGTTATTGTCTTTGTCAGGTCGAGACACTGAGCCATCTGATCCGCTCATCTGCATGTACGCTCGCATGTCCACACAGTAATGGACAGTGACAATCAATCGGCTGTGAAACATGCTTACAATGAGCAAAAATAAAATCCTTACTCCTGACACAACATTATTTTTCACGAGTCTATTAAAAAATAATGACATTTGCAACGACGGGGGAAGAATACGAAATGGGCAGTTAAGCAAAACGACACCATGCATTATGTGGTGATTAGTTTACTCAGTGGCCGTTAATGGATCTAATCAGAGCACATTAATTAACAAGACATGTAACTCTGTCTCCACCTGGACGGCTCATTTGTCTCTAGCAGTGATGTGTCCTATACGCTGAGACCCCACGGTTATGTACAATTCATGGACGTTTATTTCCTCTTCATTCCTTGTGGTCTACTTAACTTGAAGTTAATGGCTGGTCACCGTAACATAAAATAGATGAAGGCATTGATTTTATTTAAAGGTGAAGTGTGCTATTTTTGGCGGCACTTTTTAATTAGCTAGAATACCCAGAGTTGTACATTATAGAAGTTGTGCAGTTCTCGACTTTGTGCAAATATCAATGGTATTGGTGTCATGTAAACTGCTCTGAGACAGGCAAGTTAAGATCCAAACGCAGCTTTTATTATAATATAAAGGGGTAATCCAGAATCGTGGTCAAACAGGTAAGCAGTAGGTCAAAGTCGATTGTTACAATTGGCAGTTAATCGCTGTGAGGTTCAGGTAGTGACCTCTGTCTTAAGCATTTACAATGTGGAGGTTGCGATGGAGTTTATGCTGAAATTAGTGCATAAATCATATTGTTTACACATTAGACACTTTGCAGTTGTTAGAAAATACTTTTGGTGAAATCCAACAGCTTTATGTCCCTCCATCGACAGCCTACACAAATACCACTTTGATGTCTCTAAAAGTTCATAAAGAGATCATGAAACTAATCCATATGAATCGAGTGGTTTAGTCCACGTTTTCTTAAGAGACTCAATCGCTTAAATTCAAGAGATTGAATTTAGGCTTTTAATCAGTGAGATCTATAAAAGGATTTTCTTTCTAACAACAGTGTCCATCTGGATCGTCAGGAGGAACAGATAGTCGCTACTGGTCGGGCAGTACAGGCTCTGGTAACGCAGGTGTCCGGGCTCACCACCCAGCTACAACAACTGAGATCGGCCACTACGCCACCCCCGCCGCCCGTTCTCCACAATCCACCTAACATCGTCAACCAACATGAGCCACGCATTCCCACGCCAGAGAGATATTCCGGTGAGCCGAACCTCTGTAGAACATTCTTAATTAAATGTTCAAAATTTTTCTCTCTCCAATCCTTAACCTTCACTTCTGAGCCGTCCAAGTTGGTAATGACCCTGCGGTCCGGACGCACGGCTCTGTGGGATACGGCAGTGTGGGAGAACCAACATCCCTGCTGTTCCCCGTTCCATGCACTCAAGGAGGAGATGAGACGGGTGTTCGATCGTGCGGTAGCGGGTCGTGAGGTGTCCCACAAACTCGCTGACCTTCGCCAGGACAACAGACCCATCTCCAACTACTCCATCGAGGTCCGGGCTCTGGCGGCCGAGTGCAAATGGAACGAGGAGGTGCAGTGGGACGTGTTCCTGCATGGGTGTTCAAAGGGAGATCTATACACTGGAGTTACCTACAGTCTTGATGGACTTATTGAACTGGCTCTGTGCATGGATGCGCGCCTTCAGCAATGGGAGAATCGTTCACATCAAGCTCTGGTTCCTGTATTCCCTGAGCATTCCAGTCTCAGGTGTGGGAACACGGTTAGCCCCCCGATCGATCAAGAACCCATGCAGGTTGGTAGAGCTTGGCTGTCCCGGGAGGAGAGGGAGCATTGGAGAGCTAGAGGACTCTGTCTTTATTGCGGCACGGCTGGACACTTTTTTTTTATTAACTGTCCAGTAAAAGACCAAGCCCGACAGTAGGTTCTCCGTGGCAAAATCCTCATCAGCGACTCTCCTCCCGGTAAGACAGCAATGGGCAGACTAGTCTCACACCGGCCAGGCGTTGGTGGACTCTGGAGCGGAGGGACTATTCCTTGGCTCGGCATCTCCAGATTCCTATCACTTCCCTTGATTACAGGATTTTTGTTAACGCCCTGTACGGACAGGAACTCCAAAGTCTACCGTTTTTTTCATCCTTATCACATCGGGTAATCACACTGAGAGAACTAACTTTTTCATCACCGAGTCACCATTGGCGTCGATTGTGTTGGGACATCCGTGGCTGGTGAAGCAAGAACCCAAGATTGAATGGGGTCAGAGCTTTATTTCAGCATAGAGTAACCAGTGTTATGCCTCTTGTCTTGTGTTTGCTTGTCCATCTGTCTCTTGTTCTGTGTTGCAGGAGGAGCTGGTGAACCTGTTAAATGTGCCGCAGGAGTATCTCGACCTGAAGGAAGTGTTCAGTAAGTCCCGGGCTGCTTCTCTTCTTCCGCACCATCCCTATGACTGTGCTATAGATTTATTACCAGGTACGTTTCCGCCTAAGGGCAAATTATATTCGCCTTCTGCTCCAGAAAGGGAGGTCATGGAGAAAAATATTTTTGATTTACTGGCAGCCGGGATCATTCGTCCTTCGCCGTCTCGGGGTTCTTTTTCGTGGGGAAAAAGGATGGTTCTCTGCGACCATGTATTGACTACCGAGGGCTGAACAACGTCACGGTAAAGAATACTTATCCTTTGCCGTTGATGTCTTCGGCCTTCAAGCGGTTGCAGGGAGGATCTCTTTTCACGAAACTGGACTTACGCAACGCTTACCATTTGGTCCGCATAAGGGAGGGGAATGGGTGGAAAGCAGCATTTAATAACCCCAGGGGGTACTTTGAATATTTGGTTATGCCTTTTGGTCCGCCCAACTCCCCCGCCGTTTTCACTCGTCGATGACGTGTTGAGAGACATGGTCGATATATATGTCTACCTGGATGACATATTGATATTTTCTTCTTCTCTCTGGGAATATGTTCGGTAGAACTGCTTCGTTTCCATTCAGTAGGTTGTTCTGGGAGCGCCAGGAGGTCCTCCTATGAGGGGGGGGGGGGGGGGGGGGGGGGGATGGGGGTACTGTCACGGTTCAAGGGTTCACTGTATCACCCTCGCTCTGTATGTATATGCGTATGTGTGTGTGTGGGGCGTGGCTTGTTATCGCTGCTGATGAGCTAATCAGCCCCGGCTGTTGGTCATGTAGCGTCCTATTTATTGTCTGTGATTTCGTCCTGTGTTTGTCAGATCGTTTTAGGCTCTCCTGGGATCTCTTTGTTCTGTGCTTCTTTGGTTCTCTGTTTCCTGGTTCGTTCTGCTTCTCGTTTCACGTGTCTCTGGAGTACCTGACTGATCTGCCCAGACTTCTTCTGCCCATTGCGTCCCTGCATTACCGAGTTACCTTCCTGTATCTTCTACTCTGTTCTAACGGTTGTCAAATAAACTGCTTCATTTACTCGCATCTGGATCCTATTGCCTTCTTACATTACAGACGCTGACATAATTAAAAAAGAAACATAATTTGTAGTTGTTCTGGCAAATGTAATGCTTGTTTTGTTTAATAAACATGTTGAGGCCCACTTTATTATATTATAGTATATTATATTATAGTATTTTATATTAATTTATTATATTACATTATTATATGAGTAAAGACACCTTATCCAATGGCATGCTTATATTTGTCACTCCAAATTAAACTAAGCAACAAAAAAGATAATATGAAAACATACTTTACCTTTAAAACTGTTTTAACATTGAAGGCATTGCTTTTGATTATGTGATATAATATTCACTTTGTGCTTCTTTGATGTCCTTGACTTTCATCACAATGCATCAAATGAAATTGATCAAAATTAAAGCAAATGCAAATTTCAAAGCCAAATTTCGTCTGATGATGTTTGTGTTATTTGGTATTCCTTTATTGAGAAATACAAATAGTAACAGATAAAATATTAAAACTTTGGATGAAATCACCCCAGCGCACACTAGACAGAAATATTAAAATAAAAACACAAATGGACATTTGAGTGGGCCTACTGCAGATATGCTCAAATTTATAAGGAAACTGAATGACTGGATTAGATGTTGGTTTGATTAAAGTACTGTGGGAAATTCTCTAGTGTGTGTGTCGAGTGTATTTCAGTGCAGTGGATGTTCTCTGGCCTCAGGCTGTTCTCAATAGAGCTGCATGCACAGTCTCGTCTGCTGCTGGAGGTGAGACGATGGGCTGTTATGAGAGACTCCCACACACACACACACACACACACACACACACACACACACACACACACACACACACACACACACACACACACACACACACACACACACACACACACACACACACACACACACGCCCACACACACACACACACACACTATACCAGCAATGACAATAACGAGCATGCCCACATGCATTAAAAAGGAGTTAAAAAGTGTAAAAACTCTGAGAACAAACCATGCTTTTCATCTTTGCCCATTTTTAGAATTGTCTAAAAAATGTATTGCATATGTAATAAACAACAACCCTTGTGACAAAAGTATGCTTAATCGTATTAAATTTGCACTTGTAGTGTACTTAAAAGTATATTTAGCAAAAAGTACATGCAGATATTAATATTAATGAAATAAAAGACCAAGTGTACTTAATAAGAACTATGTTTCTTAACACACTTAAGAACACTTTTAAAAAGTAGGTTTTGTAATGATGTCACATTAAATGTTTTGCTTTAAAGCACATTTTTAAAACATTGTGTTAATGATCTTTTGCCGTGCTTTAAAGTACACGTATTTTGAATATATTTTAAATGTACTAAATAGCAACGTCATTTTTAGAAATGTGTAATTACAAATATATTTAAATACATGACATACATATTTAAATAGTTTATTTTAGTTTACCATAAATGCTTGTCAGTACATTTTAACCATATTTCAAAGTTATGAAATTACATAAAAGGATTAAGTCCTACTTAGAGTAAGTGGGTAAAAAAAACATTCAGCTAAATGCATTTAATATAAATTTAAACTAAAATAAAGTTGCATTTAATGGCAGTTCATATGCAGTTGTCAAAGTGTTACTTAATATTATTTTATGGAATATAATTTCTGTAATAAATGCTCTTTTTGAAAGAATTCTAAAGTGCACTTCTTTTTCACAAGATAATACTGTTTATAGTTGAAGCATAATATTGTGTTCAATGTTTAGTCCAGTTAACCACTACTGATAAATGCCCTATTTACACCATTCTTTTAGACTAACTTTAATATGTTGCCATGCATTTTTTTTTTCATAAGAAGTTCATTTATAATATTACAGTTACATTTTCCTCTTTCTGCTTCCTTTCACCTCACATCGCAAGACAATTGCTAGTCAGGGGTTTGTGCATTCTCTACTGCATGCTATGTAAAAAAAAATTATATAATGTATAATCATGCTTTTCAGTGTTTTGGCATTCTCTGCGCAGCTTGATATTTGCATACATGCAGCATCTTTCAACTCCGCACAGGCATACCCAGAGGAGACATGGTGAGAGCGTGAGCCTGGGAACAACAAACCTCTTTCCCCTGGAGGGATCAGATGTATTCATCCTAAAGCAGCGCTGGAGACGCGATCCGTAGCTTCTGCTCTCAGATGAACCCATTTGATCATGCGCTAATGTTGCCTACAGTATCGGGTGCGATGGTACAGTAGACTGCAGCTGACTTTAAAGAGAAGCTTCCTACACTCACATTAGAAGTTTGGTGTCACTTGCTCTACTGGTGCCATTGTTATTCTCCATACAGTGAGCTGTTGTTGTCCTGTGACAAAGGAGCTTTGTGGCAAGAATCTTCCTCTTGTTTGACCTACAATTGTTATGACAGTCTTTAGCAAATTCCTTGTGCATTTTAAGCTGTGTTCGGCACCTTAGCTGTCAATGAGAAGGTCCAGATTACGGATAGAGGGCTCAGACAATAAAACCTCAGTGACGATCCTGTGACAGTTGCCAATACACATGTAACAAATTCCACTTCCAGCTTATAGGAGTCCCTTTAAGACAAGTCACCTTTAGAGATTTAGATCATGAGTATCCTGCGTCCTTCAGTGAAGAAATACTAACATCTCCAAAACTGTTTCTCAAGATAACGTATCAAAAACAGAAATTAAATCACCAAGAACCTGACATTGTTAAGATTTTGTTGTAATAATATATATATATATATATATATATATATATATATTTGTCTGTGTGTGTGTGTGTGTGTGTGTGTGTGTGTGTGTGTGTGTGTGTGTGTGTGTATACATACATGCTTACACACATAGATAGATAGATAGATAGATAGATAGATAGATAGATAGATAGATAGATAGATAGATAGATAGATAGATAGATAGATAGATAGATAGATGATAGATAACAGTTATTTTAAATTGTAGCTACTAATTTTTCACAATATTATTATTTTTACTGTAATTTTGATCAACTAAATGCAGCCTTTGAGAGCAGAAGACACTTCTTCCAAAAACATTAACAATCTTTTTAAGAAGATTTGAATTAGAAATATGTCTCGGCTGACCAATATTTGCACTTAAACAGGCTCTTGGAATAATATTTCCTCACAGACTGAAAAAACTGTCTTTATTTTCTCAGCTCTTTGTTTTTTTTGCAAACAATTTTACACCTGCAAGGTGACAATCTGGACTCTGACACATTCAGGGCCTCGCAGTGAATAAACTTTACCGTGTGTGAAAGCATGTTTACGTTTGTTTTTGAAAAGGTTTAAACTAATGGATTTGACTGACTCAAAGGGCAGTGCAGTCAAGCTGTTTGTCTTCAGTTATTTTTTTGTTTTGTTTTTTACCTGACGTGAACTAGTCACTGCATGTGGTTATTGTCTCACTCTTTTCCTCTCTCACTTTTGGTTTGCACTCATGAATAACCTTCCCCCGTCACTCCCCCTCTCCATGTATAAAGAATATTATTTACAACTACATTTTTACATTCTGAAGAAAAGTGGCGGTGTACTTAAGTGGTTCTTGCCCGTGGCAAAAATCACTGTTATGATGCCAGCATGTGGATTCTTTTTGAAGTATGTTATTTACGCAATAAGTGCTCCTTTTAAAAGTGTGCTAAAGTGTACTTCATTTTCACAAAGGTAGGAATTGTTATACGGTTACCAAGTGGATTTTAGCATGTTGCTAAGGGTGTTTTGGTTGTTTTTTGATTACTGGTGACCCACAAGTCTTTATGACATTCTTGGAAGATTATTTCTGCCACTGAATAAAATAAATAGGTAATTAAAACTTTGTATCTTACAATTCTGACTTTATTACACGCAAGTGCAACTTTAAATCACACAATTCTGACTTTATCATGCAATTGTGAGAACAAAAGTTAGAATTGCAGAGAAAAAAGTCAAAATTGCAACAGAAAAAAGTCAGTATAGCGAGATATAAACTCGCAATTGTGAGAAAAAAAAGGCAGAATAGCGAGATATAAAACCGCAATTGCGAGAAAAAAGTCAGAATAGTGAGATATAAACTCGCAATTGTGAGAAAAAAAAAGTCAGAATAGAGAGAAAAAACTCAGAATAGTGAAAAAACTCAAATTGGAGATATAAAACCGCAATTGGAGAAAAAAGCTCAGAATTGCGAGAAAAAAACTAGAATTGCGAGAAAAAAAGTCAGAATTGCGAGAAAAAAGTCAGAATTGCGAGAAAAAAGTCAGAATAGTGAGAGAAAAGCTCAGAATTGCAGAAAAAAGCTCAGAATTACAAGAAAAAAGTCAGAATTAGAAAAAGCTCAGAATTTAAGAAAAAAGCTCAGAATTCAGAAAAAAGCTCAGAATTGCAAGAAAAAAGCTCAGAATTAGAAAAAAAGCTCAGAATTCGAGAAAAAAGCTCAGAATTGTGAGAAAAAAGCTCAGAATTGCGAGAAAAAAAGTCCGAATTGCGATAAAAAAGTCAGAATAGTGAGAAAAAAGCTCAGAATTGCGAGAAAAAAAGTCAGAATTGCAAGAAAAAAGTCAGAATAGTGAGAAAAAAGTCAGAATAGTGAGAAAAAAGCTCAGAATTGCGAGGAAAAAAGTCAGAATAGTGAGAAATAAACTCTCAATTGTGACAAAAACCAGAACAGTGAGATATAAACTCAAAATTGCGAAAGAAAAAGTATGAATTGCAAGAGAAAAAAGTCAAAATTGTGAGGAAAAAAAGCCAGAACAGCAAGATTTAAACTTACAATTGCTAGAGAAAAAGTAAGAATTGCGAGTTTATCTGGAAAAAGTCCAAATTTATCTTGCAATTATGACATTAGCTATAACTCGCAATTACAAGTTAAATCTCGTTATTCTGAGAAAAAAGTTAGAATTACTAGCTGTAAACACAATTATGATTAAAACTTTTTTTTAATTCCATGGCAGAAACAAGTTTCCATTCATCCTAGTCTCAGGTACTTTAATGTAACTTTTTCTCCATTTTTATCATCAGGCAGAAAGTTTGAAAGTAACATGACACCTCTCCTCAAAAAGTCAAGGTTTCATTCACGCCCACAGCACTCACATCTATGTGCTTTTGCAAGCTGCAATAATAAAGTAATCCATCACCAATCACACAATTTTACACTTGCATAAATTCTTCCTCTTGAGTAAGTTCTGACAGAACAATAAGCCGTGCTATCTGTGTTTTAACTGGCGCTGGGAGTACCAACTGGAGCGCAGCCAAAACAATTCATTCAGATGGAATTTTGGTTCACGCCCATGTTATTTCACCCGTATTTTTGGAGTGAACATTGTGTTCCCTCATAGGATACAGCAGAAACGTGCTCACGGTGAATATGGTGTAGCCAGTCTTGGTCGTGTTGGAACATGAACTCGAGGCTGTGTTTGTTTCAACAGACTGCAAATGTAAAGGTGTTGTGCGCTTTCATCCCGTTCGACCTCCTGTTATCTGCACTCTACCATCATAAATGTGACCTTCAGTTCTGTTTTACGATGTGCGACAGATCAACGGCACGTATTCATAAGCATGGGCTAAGGTTGCACTGGTGAATGTCAGTGGATCAGTAACTACACACACCTGCGCTACACTTTAGGCTGCTATCACTTTCGTTCTCAACTAACAAGGCTCCAGACTTGGAAAAGTCTCCCAACACATTCAGTCAATGAAAGCCCGTAATCCTCACAGACTTCCCTTCACCATATAAGGCTCGTGACGATTTGTAGATAGCATCTGCGTGGGTCAGCCGTTCTTTGAATGCTTTTGACATGTATGTTTAGCATACCAGACATGCTACCTATCTCACTGTCCCAGTTTCAGCTCTGTTGCTATGACGACCGAACATACACTGATATGGTACAGTATGCAGGAAGTCGATTACATCTGTATTAAAGCTCATGGATTGCGTCAATTATTTGATACATGATGAGTAAAGTCTGTCTTCACTTTATTTTTTAATTATTAATTTAATTAATGTGCATTCATGCTTTAGCAGAGCATTACAATACAGTTGTTTGGTTTTCTGACAGGTTGCTAGGGTGTTGTTAGGGTGTTGTTAGGGTTATTGTTGGGGTGGTTGCCAGGGAATTGCTGTTGTTCTGGGTGATTTCCTGAGAGTTGCTTGGGTAGTTTAGGTGGTTGCTATGGTGTTGCCGATTGTTGTTGCTAGGGCATTGCAATGTGGTTTCTAGGTTGTTCTGAGAAATTGTGTTCTGAGTTGTGGCCAGGAGATTGCTATGCAGTTGCTAGCGAATTGTAGTGGCTGGTTCTTAGGACGTTGCTAGGGTGTTCTGGGTAGTTACCAGGGTGTTGCTTGAGTCTTTTAAGTGGTTTCTAGGGTGTTTCTATGTATTCTAAGTTGCTGCCAGGGCATTGAGTGCTCTAAGTGGATGTTAGGACGTTTCTATGATGTTGCTTAGGTTTCCTGGATGGTGCTATGGTTAAGGTTAAGGTTTTGTGGGTGGTGGTTGCTATGGTGTTCTGGGTGGTTGCCAGGGAGTTGCTTGAGTCTTTCATTTGGTTACTAGGGTGTTGTTAGGGATTTGCTGTGTGGTTGTTATGGTTTGTTAAATAGTTGCTAGGTCATTGCTATACAGTTTGTATGTTGCTCTGGTAGATTTTGTTCTGAGTTGTTGCCAGGACATTGCTATGCAGTAGCTAGGGAGTTGCTAAGGTGTCATGTTTGGTTATTAGGACATTGCTAAGGGTTGTCCTGGCTAGTTACCAGGGCACTGATTGAGTCTTTTAGGTGGTTACTAGGATGTAGCTAGGGGGTTCTGAGTTGTTCCCAGGGCCTTGCTATGCAGTTTCTAGGATGTTCTGAGTGGTTGCTAGGATGTTGATATGCGGTTGCTAAGGTTTCCTGGACGGTTGCTATGCAGTTGTTAAGGTGTTGTAGCTGGTCTTTCAGGTGGTTAAAATGGTGTTGCTAGGGTGTTCTAGGTGGTCGCCAGGGCTTTGCCATGGGGTTGCTATGGTTCTCTAAATAGTTGCGAGGACGTTGCTATGCGTTTTTTATGGTGTTCTGGGATATTGTGTTCTGGGCATTGCTTGAGTCTTTTAGGTGTTTGCTCGGGTGTTCTTGGTGGTTACCAGAGTGGTGGTTGAGTCTTTCATGAGGTTACTAGGGTGTTCTAGGTTGTCGCCAGGGCTGTGCCATCTGGTCGCAATGGTTCTCTAAATAGTAATACAGTTTCTAGGGTGTTATGGGTTGTTGCCAGGCTGTTGTTATGTGGTTGCCAGGGGTTGTTAATAGTATATAGCAATATTATTAATAGTGTTTGTATTAATAATAACATATGGAAGTTGGGAAATGCACATTTGTTATATATTTTAATGTCATTATGACAAAGTCATACTGGAATGGGCATTGCATCATCAAAGTTTGTGTTCTAGATAACTCTAGTTGGCTAATGAATGACATTGTTGCACATATGTAACTATGCATGGAATGCCTCTCTGCGGCTGCTTTCTGTATCGTTGCACAAGGTTAGATTTTATCTCAAGTTCAAGTTGAGCAAATTCCTTTTACTGTGATAAAGACGCCTTTATTGGATGGCTCTTACACAACCTGTTCATACGATAGAGACACCGCAAAAAGAAAACACCTATTGTAGAGTAGATAACAGCCCTGAACAATAATATCTTCTCTGCTCTGGGCTTGTTTCTGGAACTTTCTTTGTATGTGATCCAATTTTATCCGTGCTGAGGTGATGTGGCTCTTAACCTGAGCAATGGGAGAATTGCACTTGAGCCCTTATTTCTCATCTGATAGGATTCTGACCCCACCAGTAGAGGCTTGGGTCGGTTTTACCTGTCATACCCCAGACTCCAGACCTCTGGGAGTAATTATGGAACAAAATCTTAAAACTCTGGTTCGTTCTGCTTTTGTCCTGTATCATATATATGCAACAGCGCTACCAATCTCTGTCACTGGCGTGGTGCAGCAGCTGCTAGTCAACATGCCACATGTGCAAATGAGCCACGGAAAGATACTGGAGGTTTAATTAGCACTGTGCCATTTTGTCCCCTAGTCGAATGCCTTTTGCACTCTCATTGTTTTTAATTACTGCAGGAAATTCAGCACCAATCGGCACAGTCATTTAGAGACTTTAGCTGGTTTGCTTGAACACAGGCTGTCAAAGTTGACTTAATGCAGTGCAGTGTTTCATGTTGTGTGATCATAATTTGAAACAGACTCTTTTGTAAAAAATGTCTTTCAAATCGGATCGTACTTAGCTGACTGGTGAGAGGGCATGATGACTTTTTTTAAACAAGTGTATGCTATGCAATTATAAAATGTGTAAAAAGTACACTTTATTAAAGCAATATAGCAAAACTGTAATGATGTTAAAGTTGCAATGTAGTGCATTTCAGACTGTCTGTCAAGGTATGTTCCAAATCGTAGATTAAGATCCTCTAATGCTAATCTTCTGGCACATTATCCAGTTACTCGTAAACGATCTGGTGGTGCTTCTTTTAGCCACTATGCTCCAAAAATTTGGAAATCTTTACCAAATGAAGTTAAACAGGCTACTAGTATTGATATTTTTAAAAGGCAGGTTAAGACGTATCTTTTTAAAGCTGCGTATCAGTACAACAATATTATGTGAAGTCGTGTACAAGTCTGTTATTTAATTTGCTATTTATTTTTTACTTTACATTGGCATTGAATTTGTTTTTATACTTGTAAAGCACCTTGCGTTGCATTCCATGTATGAAAAGTGCTATACAAATAAATGTTTATTATTATTATTAATTATTACATTCAAATATATATATTTTAAATGTAATATTGCATAACATTCAGTTAAAATTATAATCAAGTACTTTTCATGTGATTTAGTTCTTTAGTCAAAACATCAAAGTAAGCATACTTCTTTAAGGCATGACAAAAGATTATTAAAAAATAAGGGCTTGCAATGTTTAGTAACATAACACTTTATTTTACAGTGTCCTTGTAGCATATGCTACATGCGCTAACTATAGTAACTAACAGAAAATGATGCATAATTACATGGAACTGACAGTAAACCAAACCCTAACACTATAGTTGTCATGTTTTGTGTGTTCTGTTTCATTTTCATGTACTTTTAGTTTGTTTCTCTTCCGTCATATGTTCCCTTTGTTCTAGTTTCCCGCCACTCATCAGTTACTATTTAGTTCAGTATTTCTGTTTATTTAAGTTCCTCATGTTCAGTTAATTGTCAGGTGTTGTTGTAGTTTGCATGGCTACTTTGTCTTATTCCATGTGTATTTGAGTTTGTTTTATTAATACATCTTACACTTCATTATAAGGTGTCAGTAGCCATGTTTCCATCCACTTGTCAATCGAATTATCTGAAGTTCGTTAAAAAACATCATGCGAAAAAAGCTGGTGAAAGTGTGTTTTCATCAAACGGCTTTAAAGCGGATAAAAACCTGTGCGTAATGACGTCACATGCTGTTTTGCGATCAAATTGGTATATCGAATTGATTTGAGACATGTTAAGGTGTTTCCATTCATTTTCGCACTGAATTGCACAACATTCAAGCCAACATTTGCGAACAAAGTTTTACTAGGCAAAATGGATCGCGCCATAAAAACGTTTCCAGCAGTCGATATTCATGAAATCCAATCGAATTTTATTGTTTCCAAAAGGCATTTTTCATCGATATCACTTAATGCGGATAAAAACATGTGGATGGAAACATAGCAAGTAAATACATGTAACATGAAACAAACACTGTAAAATAACGTGTGACCATCTTTTGTTCATTGAAACCTTTTTGGACTTGTCTTCATCATCATCATAGTATCTGCAAGTGCAGTTTTATACTTTTTAGATATGAAGAACTGAAGTGCACATTCAACACAATCAAGCGTTTAAGCATGCTTCTTTTTCATAAGGGAGTATTGTCATTTTTGTCTTAACTATACCTTTAAGGCCTAAAGATGTGTGTTTCGGGCTGGCAGGAGGATTTACTGTGCGTGTGACTCGGAAACACAGTTGGAATCAGGTTAACATTCACAAGATCATCTCGTTAACGTACTTCCGATTCACAATATGCCTTAAGCAAAACTCTGGCATTTTTTTTATATCAATTTCAAATATCATCTGCCCAGAACTCTGAGCACTGGATAATAATAGGAGAGGGAGTACTATTCGATACCCTACCGAAAAAAAAAAAAACCTATGACTCCTGTTAGAAAAAGACGTTCCTATTCTTTATTCATGCTATTCCCCGGCAATATCGTTGTACAAGGAAACTTTATATCACAAAGAAAAAAAAAAGATAAAAAGAAACAGAGGGGTATAAATCGATGTGGGCTGTGAAATCTGACCCAGTAAAAAGTCTTCTCATTGACAAGACGGGGCGGCCAGTGTACGCAGCGCTGCTGTAGTAAAGCGTTGCAGATTCCTCCCTGGGGACATGTGGTGAAGTAGAGGGCTAGCGTTTGACAGAAACATTATTCAAATCATCCTCCTCATTTTTCGCTTTCTTATTTTTTATTTTTTTGAGCGCTCGAATGCAAAAGTCTGGCATTTAGCTGCATTTTCAGCGAATGTAAGTAGAGAAGGTTTATTCTGTCCTGTCACGGTCAGAGGTGTATGACAGGCCCCCTGAGCGTGTCTGTTTATGAATTAAATATTTAATTTGGACACGTTCCATTCCCTGTCGCCAAGTGCCCGCCACAACAATGAAAGGTCATGTCACATCACTCTAATCACTCTGAACGTGTTCCTGTGTACGCCAGTGTTCGTGTAACTGAGAAATACAGGTTAGAGCGAGACAGGCAATAAACAGAGAAAACACTTTAACATCTAACAGTCTTTCCAGTGAATACACTGTGTTGTGACGGCCTTTACAGTTTTTTGTCACTGATGTAAAAAGTCCTTTTCTCTTCACTTGATTACACAACTGGAGTGTGAAGCAAATTTGGTGTACAACACAATCTCACAATCCAAAACCATCTCACATTTCAAAGATGAAATGGTAAAAAACGCTTGGCATAAACACTCCGTTTCCGTTCTCCTTTCAATTAGAGATTAAAAATCTTGAAAATATGGTGCATTGTCAGAACAACTATAAGGAAACCCTGTACTATTACACTGATAGGGTCATGTCCACCCGACAACAATCAAACACTTTTCTTAAGGGCCGTTCAGAATTCAGAAACAGCTGGACGGCACGAGAATGTTTTGTGATTTTTAAAAGCAGAACTATTTTTAACTTTGCATGACATCTTAAAAATGCAGAGAAACAATGAAATGAAGGTCAAAGGATTCCATATGCATGTGTACATAGACCCAAAAGAAAAAAATCTAGATCAACTCATTAATATACTAGTAGGAGATAGGTGTATTTAAAGTTGGTGTTATAAAAAAAATAATATAAAACTGACTTATTATTTTAATTGTGTTTGGTAACGTGTTAACTTAGTTCTAAGCAATAATAACAACTAAAATACTGTAAATATGGAAGCTGCCACGGAATAAAAAAAAAGATAATTGCGACTTTTACATCACAAGTCTTATTTTTCTCTCAGAATTATGAGCTATAAGCTTTCAACTGCGAGAAAAGTCAGAATTGGGATATAAACTTGCAATTGCGAGTTTATTTCTTGCAATTTTGACTGTTCGTGGCATTGCGAGTTTATATCTAATAATCTGGACTGTATTTTCTCGGAATTGCGACTTTAAACCTTGCAATTCTGACTTTATAACTCGCAGTTGCGAGTTTATATCATGTAATTCTAAGAAAAAAGTCAGAATTGTGAAATAAAAAGTCACAATTACCTTTTTTTTATTCAGTGGTGGAAACAGGCTTTCAAAGTAAGCTAATAACAAATAGATAAAGAATAAACACAAACAATTATATTGAACACTAAATTGGAATAGACACACTGTGAATAAAAAAAAATTAAAGCTAAATTAAAACAATCTAAACTATAACCAATTAGTTACATATTCCATGTATCGATAAAGTCTTCTCTGAATGGTGAAATTCTGTGCTGGTGAAATAGAAAGATTGTGTGTTTTCTGCTTGGAAGAAGATCTCTGCAATGTACTTTGCAATGCTTGTGGCGCAACACTGAGCCTGTGTCATTCATCAATGCGTTGACACATGAAGCAGACACAACCCTGCCTGTCAGACACCAGGATGGAACAAGGCCATTCTTTACTGCATCAAACAGTAATCCACTGCAAGACAGCAGTGAACAGTCATCCCCGTCACACCCTTAGAACAGGTACTGTACATGACATAAACCTCAGAATGACTCAATTGTGGAAAACATTACACACTCTGCTCTTGCTAACCTATCATTTTGTGGCTCAGGTGAGTCACTGTCATGCCAGACATGTCCAAAAGTGATGAATTAGAAAAGCCTATAGTCTGACTTTATGCACTCGAATGAGCCAACTGTGAGTCACTGTCGCCAAATCATTCACACTTTGCTCCAGGTTCATGGTCCGGTTTATACTGTTTAATCCTGCATCACATTGAGTGAAAAGGACAGAAGACCCTCACAGTGCAGCAGCCAGCCCACTTATCTACCATCAGCATAATCTGTACACATAGACCATTCAGGCTCTGCTGCAGCACAATGCCTTTGTTTGCCTAGCAATAGAAACCAGTTGTCCACTGCTGAGTCAATATTTACACCCTGTTGGAATGTGGGTTGCGCTGCCTCCCTAATACTATAGCCCAAGCTCATTTTCAATCTCCCTCACTCTCTCTCTCTATTTATGCATTGTTCTCCATCCTTCTTATGAAGTGCACAAACACAAATCCCCCTGGGTGCAATGTAAAGGCTTTCCATCTGCAGAGTGGGTGAAAGTCTGGCCTGAGATTTTCCTGCCCCAATTCCTTGCCCCTTACTTGATTGTGTCTGTAATGTTCTTGAATCTACATCCTTGTTGGTTCTTCAATGGCATTTCTATCATCCAATCATGGGGATGGAGTCTTAACAACATTCATTTCAACATTTAGGTCTCATTTTAGTGCTATTTACTAGTTAAGTGTGTAAAACTGAAACGGTAATGCTGTTCTCCAACAGGCTTGAGCAAAAGTAAAGAATATGGATGCGAGAAAAGAGGCCCACTTGGCATTTCAATCTTGCAAATGGAGCTTGAGGTGAGTAGTTTTAAGTTTAAGTGCCATATCACGTTGATCAATGGACCATTTCATGTTGCATTTTTATTGGCTAGTAAGTAGATCGTAGCAGCAAAAACATGCTAAAGATGATCAGGCTAAATTTCTGATTCTGTCAGAAAAATATTGTAGGCTATCTTTGGTCGCAAGAAATAAACACTTTTTGAAGCCTAAATACAATCCCCAGAAGCTTGCACGACTTCCTCCATTAGGCTTCTGACAACTCTTAAAAAATCCTTGAAAGTCGCAGCTGGAATGGTGAGCAAGAGGATGATTATAAACAAAATGAGGCTGTGAAAGCAGACTGATGAGTAGATTAGTTTTCCTCTTCAGTGTGATGTCCATGATTGCCTTTATAGTCCCATTTATCTTGTTATTAATGTATGTTATGTTGTTGAATAAAACGTGAGAATATCTTGAGCTTGTGTTAACCATAGACCGTAGTTGGCCTAATAAATGTGTCATCCCATTAACACTCTATAACAGGCATGTTGTGTTGGAGTAGAGTTGGAACTGAAGTCTGCATAAAGGTTGCCCTCCAAAGGGAAGCAGGGTCAGCTAGCAATGAGTAAGAGATAGGACAATGTATCTTTGACTGGAATTTTGTAGCATGAACATCAAAAGATGTTGATCTACTTGGCAAAAATCACCATCCCCTGACTGCCGGGAGAGATGGAACTGGCAATCGAGCCAAGGTCTTCACCACCCAGCGGATGCCTCTGCCATGAGCTCATTACGTTCTTGGAGAATGACCCCTTTGTTGCCAGGGCTGCTTGGAGGCCGTGAATGGATTACGGAAGGAATGTGCAACATTGTAACTGCAGAGCTGATGAACTGGAGCTTGTCCTTGAGCCGCTATCTCTTGAACCACCTCCCCGTTCTTCCTCTCCTCCCAGCACAGGTGTAAAAAGGAGGAAACAGGATGTCCCCATGTTTGTTAAGCAACCCTCCTTTCTGTCCAGAAAACATAATATCATCAAAGCCATCTGATTATGTTATTTAAAATTAACTGTCCATGGAGGGAGGTCACTGCTCTCTTGAGACAAAGTAGAGCCATTCATGCTCCAATCTCTTCCATTTATTAAAGCTGATATTGTTTTCATACCGTGTTTTGCCTTCAAATATAAAGATATCTTAGTGGTTCAATTAAGTTGGTGAAGGAGGTTGTTCTTCTTGTGTTGAAAAGTAATTTTCAAAGGCTGATACAAGTTAGGTAGTTATTTTATGTGAATGTGTTTTTCAAACAATGCAAAAACTTTTGGACTAAACAAATACAAAAGGCATAAATCATACAAGCTCGCTCAGCCTTGGACAAGGCTTTGTAAAATTGTATTTCATCTTCATTGTTAAATCCAAGACTGTCATACATTTCTAACTTTTGTTATTTTATTCAAGTCTTACCTCGCTATCAGTCCATGCCTTGTGCATGTTTTTAATTACATCTGTACCTGTTATCTAAACGTCCTGTTCTTGGTAGTAGGCCTGTCTGTTACACACTATTCCAGGAGCTTGAGAAATCACTTCAATGCTATGAATGCAACATGTGGGTTTCTGAGTTTCACATATTTTACGAGGAATGTACACCATGTCTGCTGTCCCAAGGGTTGCAACTGTGATAAACAATGTTGGCCTGATGCTAACATGTGACAGTGACAAATCATTGGAAGGCTAGAAATCCTGGGGAGAAGTTAGAGAAGAGAGTGGCAGTCTAAGAATCCAACTTTGTTAACCTTAATAAATGTAAAATTCCAAATCCATCAAATGCATTTAAATACCAATAGTTCTTTGAAATCGATTTGGATTCATTTATAGAAAATCTTCCACAGAAACCTCTCATCAAATTAGATATTAATATTTCTACGTTAACAGAGCAGCCTGAAAATGATTGTGCTAAATTGGACTTAGGACTTTTAATCAAGTGCAGTAGCTCCAAGAATAATCTGAAGACAGATTCTTTTCAGCAATCAGAATAATTAGTTATCCATGGTGCAGAAAACTATATACTAGAGATACTTTGATTTCTCATGCAATTTTGAAATGTATAATAAAATGAGGTTTATTTCTTTTCTCCCCCTATTAGATTATATCCAGCCTCAAAGTGACTGTTAAATGCACAAAGAAAAGGTATTATATGATTCACTATCTAATCAAAGTCCAAAAAACCATAGAGGAAGCCCTTAAATTCTGCATTCTTGTGTACGCTCCTATTGGCCTTTGGGCAAAATTATGAAAAACTGCAGCAGTTCCTGTGGTTAAAGTGTGAACCACACTGAGTAGTCAATTGTCAGTTAAATGGAGCACAGTGCAATAAGCACCAACACAGCCTGTTTGCTCGCCTATCCCCAAATCCTTCCCTCCATAACCCCCCATCTTTCCTCCCACACATTTACCCTGTGGGGTCCCAGTCGGGTGGAATACAGCACGAGTGGATGTGGCAGGTTGCCATAGAAACTTAATAAGCCACTGGCTGCAGAGAGACTTAGCTGGGGTAACTACTGAACCATGGTTTTAAAAGGTAATAAATTGTAAGCGGGGCAATATGTGGAAAGAGAGCCAGAAAGAGAATGGATGTCAGAAGGGAAGAAATGTGTTGTTTCGCCTGAGAATTGGGGTGTGAGTGAGGTTGAAACTGAATTAAATAGTTTGTCAAGCATGGTCTCAACTGTGAGCGCCACCAGAGCCGCGAGGCTGAAGGTTAAACGGCTGTCTGTGATGCTGATGTCGATTGCTTCCCTTTTGACGCGTGTCACCGTTTCTCTGCGGCGTCCCCATTCTTTATCCTCTCCTACAATTGTCATTGCCTCGACTGGAATGCCCATCATGTGCACCTGTCTGCCGGCAAGAATTGATGTGGGGCTCGCTGTCATAGCTCAGATAGCTCCTACGGCTGCTCTGTTGCCAAGTATCCTTTGTGGCTGCAAACCTTTCATTAGCGCCAGTGCTGTAAATCTATCATTAATTATTGCCCTTGGCATTTACAGAGGGACCTCTGATTGATAGCGGAGACGGCAGCGAGCATGGTGTAGACTGTTTAGAGAGCAGATCCATAATGGCTGGCAACAAGGTGGAATTTGTCTAAGTTTTAATATCCAGAAGTCTTGCCATTCATCTTGCTAACCCTATCACATCTCAGGTCTCAGGAATTGGCTTGCAGGTGTTCATCTACAGCCGGCAACTATCAGCCTGTAGCCCAAGACTGGTTGCCCACTGAAGCTAACCAGGGTTGAGTCTAGTCAGTACCTGGATGGGAGACCTCCTGGGAAAACGAGGTTACTGCTAGAAGAGGTGTTTGTAAGGCCAGAAGGGGTGCTGACCCTTTGGTCTGTGTGGGCCCTATTGCCCCAGTAAAGCACCGTCATTCGGATGAGACGGTAAACATTACCGAGCCAAATAATGAAAAAGAACCGAATCGCTTACCACAGCTACGCAGACGATACACAGATCTTCTTAGCCCTATTGCCTAACTATTACAGCCCAATGTGCCAATGCACTGATTTAGTAAACAGCTGGATGTGTCAAAACTTTCTTCAGTTAAACAAAGACAAAACTGAAGTCATTGCGTTTGGAAACAATGTTCTCAAGGTGAATGCATACCTTGACGCTAACTAAAAATCAAGTAAGGAATCTCTGTATGAATCTCGGTGTGATTCTAGAGTCAGACCTTAGTTTCAGTAGTCATGTCAAAGCAATAACTAAATCAGAATACTATCATCTTAAAAATATTCCAAGAATTAGATGCTTTGTTTCCAGTCAAGACTTAGAAAAACTTGTTTATGCTTTCATCACAGGGTGGATTATTGCAATGGACTCCTCACTGGCCTTCCCAAAAAGACCATAAGACAGTTGCAGCTCATAGAGAACGCTGCTGCTAGGATTCTGAGCAAAACCAGAAAATATGAACATATCACACTCAGTCCTCAGGTCTTTAGACTGGCTCCCAGTTACATTTAGGATTGATTTTAAATTATTATTACTGGTATATAAATCACTAAATGGCCTAGGACCTCAACATTGCATATATGCTCACTTAATATAAGCCTAACAGATCACTCAGATCACTAGGATCACATCAACTAGAAATGCCAACGGTTCACTCTAAGCATGGTGAGTCTGCTTTTAGCTTCTATGCCAGCCGCAGCTGGAACCAGCTTCCAGAGGAGATCAGATGTGCTTCTACCATAGTCACATTCAAATCCAGACCTTAAAAAACATCTGTAGTACTGTGCCACTGTGCGTCCGACTGATTACACTGTATTTTATTTCTGCATTCTCCTTTTGATTGTAAACTCAAATGGAACTGAAAACTGGGTAAGAAACAAACATAAATTACTTATTTGGATAAATTGAGAGATGAAATCATGCTGATAACCTGGGTCTGTGGTGGAGTAGCGAGTTTGATTGATGGGGCAGTGAACCCGAGGTTACCCCGTGAGTCACTCCTAGAGCTCCTCCTGTCCGATTTTAGGAAAATATCGGGTCCATCTGAGACGAGAAATGGAATTCTTTGGCGCGCCGAATAAACACCACAGACACAGTGTCAGAGCAAAACTATATGCAAAATAAGATACACCATTGTTTATTACACCAGATGAGAAGTTTATTCTATGTATCATCTTTTTACTACTTTAATTCATTTTACTCTAATTCTCTTTTAATTCCTTTTATAGCTGTTTTAATTTCCATTGCTTTTATTGTGTTAATTTTCTATGCAAAGCCCTTTAAATTGCCACAGTGTGAGTATTTCAATTCCTTTCTATGTAAATCATTTTGAATAACTGTTTTATCCTTGCTTTTATTTTGTTATAATTTTTATTTCTTTCTATGTAAAGCACTTTGAATTGCCATAGTGTATGAAATGTGCTATATAAATAAACTTGCCGTGACTTGCCTTGCCTAAACCAAAGTCCTAACTCTCTGTGATCATAAAAAATCCCAGGATATCCTGCGAAGAAAAGAGGTGTAACCCTGGCATCCATCCATGGCCTCTGTCCATTATTATGGCCTCCTAATCATCCCCAAAATATGGATGTCATTGCATCCTCCAGGTGGATGCTGCATATTGGTGGTGGTTGAGGAGATTCCCCCTTTCCATATGTAAAAAGTGTTTTGAGTACCCAGAAAAGTGCTATATAAATTAACAAATTTTTATTATTCCATGTGTTGAAGTGTTTGTGGCAATGTGTGCTTGATTAGGAACGGCATAAGTGTCCTAAGTGGCCACTCATTGTTTTCCTGAGGCTCAGGTCAAGGAAAACTCTTTAAATTTGGCTGAACTCAGGATACCTGTACAAGCTGGATATGGTTGGTTGTTTTAGAAATAATTGTGGGAATTCCAAATTTGATCTCTGCCCCCATTTTCACCAGGGCCCAGTTGCTTAAATTAACCACTCATTAAGACATTGTCCGAATTAAGACATTCTGCTGGAGACGTTGGGGTTTAAAAGTGCTCCCAGCATACCTTGAATTTTCTCCCAGTGGACAGGTACAAATGGACAAACAGGTATCCACTCCTCTGTTGAGCAGTCACAATTTCATTGGTGCCACCAGTGGTGGAGAAATTACACACTTTGAGAAGGTCACCAGTTAACTCAGCTAGTTTAAGCTTCTTTTTTCCAGTAGGGATGGATTCGAGTTTGTTTCTATGCCATTGTGTTTACTTCTAAAGGTTAGGATACAGGGGGAAAGTTAATATTGGCTCATTGCCGAGATTCAGTTGTCTCTCCTTGGAATGTACTCAGTCGCCATGCATTGCATATGATTAGATGTGGGCAACTCTCAAAAAAAAAAAAAAAAACATGTGCATGCATTTCATCAAATGCTGCTTATCTGAGCCTTGCAGTTAGTCTCAGGTCTGTAACTGTTGCAGATTACTCTGGCTCAGTCTATAAGAGCACGGGTTGTTACAGCCATTGTTCCGGTGTGCCTGGGGACTTGACCACTCAGCAGGTTTGATGAAATCGCTGCTCTGGCAGTGTGCTAGAGAGAATGGGGTTACGTTAGGTGGTTAACAGGAGATGACTCCCGAGCATCAGCCAAAACAGTTTATTTTCCTCTCCGCCTTTATAAGTGTGATAGACCGAAAGATCCCTCTGAGATTACTCAAAAGAACAGGCCTCTCAAGTTGTCAGATGTTGGTCGGCTGCCTGCTGTAGCAATTTAGAGATGTTCTTTGTTTGGCAAGTGCCTGGAATAAGCTCATGCTGTTTGACGGCGTTCAACTCTGGCTTTTGAGGGTAACATGTTCTTATAATGCTGACCCTTTAACGATACCAATATTAGAGTACATGGAGAAAATATTTAGGTGCACTCAACTAAATTACTGTTGAGTTACTAACCTGGGGCACACTGGATTACCTTGCCATGAAGATAAACTTGATACCAAGAAATGATTCACACCAGATGCTTATCATAAGGATTAGGTAGACAATAAGACCCATGTCCATGTTTTAGTTGGATTAGTCATTTATCTGTTTACACAGATTCAATTCATTTGATTAATTTCTTTGTTTATCTGTTTGCAGATAATCTTTTGCGCTCCAGTTGCATGGGTGCTGTGGTAAATTATTTTTTTGCATTAAGCTCAAATCCGTTTAGTTGCTTGAAGTCTGAACAGGAAAAAAAAATCAAAATGATCAAACTACATTCATATGAAGTCTGCAATGCAATTAACATTTTGGAAGTGCATTTCAGTTTGTCAGACTGCAGTATAAAATGTGCATTTAACATCAAACACATTGTGCAGTAGTGTCTAGATGTATCTGAATTCATTTAACAATAATATTTTCCCTATATTTCAAACTATGTATGTTGTGAATGAATGGATTCAGCACATGCATGGATATTCCATAATTGAGATATCATTATGGCCATGAGCAGAGGAAAGTTTCCAGTTTCTGTCCTCTTTTACCACATTGACAGCTGCTCTCTTCTCTTGTCTCCTGGCATTGTGGTGATACTCGAGTCATTACTATGGCAACCAGTGTATGCATTCCAGATATTGACTACAATGTTTGAACAAACAGATCCATCACACAGTGAATTAAAACACTTTTCTCCATCATCTGATGAATCATTGCTCATTGCAAGTGTTTCTGCAAAATTCAGTTATAACACAATTTTCCACGGGCAGTGGTGCAACACCAATTGTTGCAGGTAAATAGTGCTGACTTTTGTGAATTAAGTCTAAGGCCCTGTTAACACCTGGTATTAAGATGTGTTTTGGTCGATTGGATCAAAAGTGAACAAGGGAGACACATTCCTGTTTACACCTGGTGTTTTAATCCCTCTCATTTGTCCACTTTCAACCACTTCTGTCCTGATTTATTCAAGGAGAGGGTCTATGGGTGAGTTTTTTTTCAGATCTTTCAATCTAATGGAAAAAATAAGCTTGTGCAATTAATATATATGAACGCGCCCGGAGATGAACACTGTAAGTCTGTGATAGACATCAGGAATGATGAGAGAACATCTCGGTTACGTATGGAACGCACATTACCTGAGAAGGGAACGGAGACGTTACGTCATGACAACGAATGGGGTTTTGCTTAGAAAGCCTATCAACTTCGAGTATTACAAAACGAGCCAATGGCAAGAAAATAACATGGGTCTGTGGAATTTGCATAGCGTTACTCCCCCTCATGGGTATAAAAGAAAGGACGCTGGCAACATACAGATATGGTTCTTTGCTGAGGAGCCGAGACTGAACTCAGGCATTTACAGGTTTCCAGCGGTACAGCGGAAGTGGCAGGGAGACGTAACATCTCCATTTCCAGCATAACGGAGAGTTATGTTGTGACGACGAATGGGATTCCCAGTCTAATCACGTCACTTTCTCGGCTGTCTTCCAGTGCCCTGCGTAAGTCTGAGCTCCCTGTCGTGAGATTAGCACGGACGAAGGACTCCTACTTAACACAGGAATACCAAGGTACACTGGGAAGCATATCTCAGTGGAAATATGCACTTATTGCCTGCCCGATGGGAGAACTTAGGAATACACATATGGCCCGATTGGGGATTGAGTCTCCTCGCTCCTCTCAGGAACCTGATGATCAGGCCATGCTTTCTCACAGACTTACCTTCAACTGCGTCGTGATGTGCGGCGATAGCGACAACATACACTTTCAGGGTGGAGGGAGACAGCCTTTGTTCCAACCCATCTTGCAGGAAGGAAAGCATGACACTGATCGTGCATTTTCTGGGGTCTTCTCGGTGAGAAGAGCAGCAGTTGATGAAGAGGTTCCACTTCAACGCATGAACAACGAAATGAAACAACGAAATGAAACAACGAAATGAAACAACGAAATGAAAGTTCAACGAGCCAGTAGAGCATGTCTAGTGTCGCAAGGAGTACAAGTTCGGTGAACCAGGTCCGGGTGAGCAAATGGGGCGCAACCAATATGACCTGCTCCTCGTCCTCCCTGATTTTGCACAGGTGCCCATTATTTAGCATCATCCACTTACGATCCGATCGACCAAAACGCATCTTAATACCAGGTGAAAAACAGGGCCTAATTTACATTGAAAAAACATCTGCACTTAAACTTGAAATAGCATTCCATTGCATATTATAGATTCTTAGTTAAAAGAGATTGTGAGTTAATAACGCAATTGTAATTCAGAACAACTGTGCAAAATCAGCTCACAGTTAGCAACAAAGAAACACTAGTCTTGCAGTGCAGCTCTTCTCTCTTAAAGAGTTTGACGTGCATTTGGTCCACTAGCTCTCCAAGGCCTTCTCTACTCCTCCCCCAAACCTGACTTCACTGCAACACAAACTCTGATCAAGAAACTGAAAAAAGAAAAGAAAAACATCAGTGTGTGACAACTCTCTCCCTCTCATCTCTGCGGGAATCTGGTGGGGGCTTTTTGCAACCCACCTGGCCTCGACTGAATCAACCGCAGCTCAGCATCCATAATGAGGCAGAGCTCCTGCAAACTCAGCTAGCATGTTTTCAGCTCAGAAACCCCACTTCTCTTGATCCTCACTCACAGCGAGGCCTGTTTTCATCCGCCCGTTATTGTTGGAAGAGTAGTTCACCTCAGACTTCTGTTTTTCCTCTCTCTCTCTCACACACTCCTTTTTATGTTTCAATGTTTTTTTTCTACTGTGACCACCCGCTGAATGTGTCTTGGTAGTTTCTTTTCAACTCAATTCCCACAGTGGCCGCAGGATGTGCCAAAACAGTTTAAAAAGGAAATATTCGTTCAATTTTTATCCCGTTTTTCAAATGTCAGCCAGAACCACACATTCCACAGAACAACAATGCACTTTCTGTTTCGTGAATACTTGTGACATACAAAAACGTTTTCTATAGCAGCACTAAACTTTTTTTCTGTTTTCAGTTTAAATTGTTTAAGCACAACCTGTCCAGTGATTTGGTTTTGCACGTTAACACTTAACTCTGTCAGGTCAATGTGTGCAAACTCTCTTATGATGACAGTTTAGTGATTTGCAATTTCAATATTCTTATTTATTTATGTTTTGGCACCACTTTAGTTTAGGGTCCAATTCTCACTATTTTCTAATTGCTTATTAGTATGCATATTACTAGGATAATATTAGTACTTATAAAGCACATATTAATGCCTTATTCTGCATGACCATATTCTACATCCCTTAATCCTATCCCATACCTAATCTTAACAACTACCCTACTAACTATTAATAAGCAGTGATTAGGAGTTAATTGGGGCAATAATTACAAAAATTATAAGCAGATGCATGTGTAAAATTACATGGTCATCAACATTAAATAGCAAATAAATCAAAACTGCCAAATGTTATTGAATGCAATGTCGACGCAGGACGACATATAGGACTGTGAAGCTTTAGGGGTTCTACAGTATGTTGTGATCATCGTTCTGAATCCTTTTTGGACGTTGTTTTGACAAAAACGTGATTTTCTCAGCTTTTTGCTCAAAATGTTGTTGTTTTTTATTAAACTTACCCACATTCAAATTTTGATTAAAAAAAAAAAAAAGCTATAAAAAAAAGGTTCAGCTTTTTGTTTAAAGGCAGAGGGTCTGTATATATATATATATATATATATATATATATATATATATATATATATATATATATATATATATATATATATATATATATATATATTCTGGGGGCCATGAAACTTTTGTGAAAATGGTCAAAAATGCAGACGCTGGCTGGCAACTTTTTTCAAAAATGCTGTTGGGGAAAGAGTTAACAAGGAAACATTCTTGATTTTTTTTTTTTTAATCACTAAATGCTAGAACCACACATTCTGTAAAACAAGAAGGGATAAAAACGTTATTTGTGAATACTGAAGTGATTTGCAAAAAGTTCCTCTAGCTACCAATGCTGAAAACACCACCAACAATAATCCTGCACCACGCTTTGCTTCTTCATTAATTCAGAATTTTACAAAAAGCAAATAACTCCACACTGCCGTTTTGCGCTGCATTATGAATGTGTTGTCTTTGCTGCGGTAATTTTAGGAAAGCAAAGCGAGTGGAAACCCCGGTGTTTCACTTTAAAGCACAGAGCTGGTGCTCACAGCTGGAAACCACTACCATAACAAATAATACATGAGCAGCTAGCAAGAGAGAGTGCAGTCTATGCCATACAAACTGGAATAAATCATTACAGAGCTGATTCATTGTGAATGGAGGGAATCCGCAAGACCCTCTCTACATCCGCCTCTAGACTCGTCACCTATGAACCTATGAAATGAAGCTGTTTTCGCTGCTCTGCCGTCTGATTTGTGTACAAATCCCAGGCGCTAAACAAAAGCATCATTTTCCATCATCATAATTACACTCTGCCTAACGAGAACTATTTTCAGCTCTTATTTTTTTAACCAACCAGTCTCTCCGTAGGTGCCGCCTCAGAGACAGACTTCGCTTTTGCTGTCATTCAGATTTCTCTCATTGGCCAAATGCTGATTGCGGAGTCTCGTTTTTCAGCGCACATCAATCATTCTTTAGCATTAGCGTTCAAAGGGCCAATTAGCAAAGCTCTGAGGCACTTAGAGTCACCGAGTGCAAGTCTTCGATTAGAGCCTGACCTCGCTGCAATTTGCATGGACAGCTAAGCATCAAATAAAAGATATAGGATCTTTTATATAATTACATCTAGATGGATATTAGGGTGGAACTGTTGAGCCTTCTTCTGTGGATATCAGCAGCGACTAATGGAAATACTATATATCAGTTTAAAACAGTGACTGGAATCAACAAGAGAATAGAAAGTTAATGTGTAACGTCAGATCAATGACACCTAAAATTCTGCCATGTATTTTGTAAGATAGACGATAATCCAGTACAGTATGTGCTCCTTACATTTTACGCTGTGTCAGAGAATGCTACAAATCTATTGATTTCAATCAATCACATCACAAGGAAATGCATTTTATTCCTACTCGTCAAATGCTACATCGTTCATTTTATCACAGGTAAACTCGGTTCTTACTGTATCAAAACTGTTTGCGATAGTACAAATCACTGTCATTAATAATCATAATACACATTTCTATTAAGAAATAGAAACAGAACTCAAAATGTGAACTATCTGCTTTATAACAAGCTGATTTGTAAAATTATTTTAAGTTACAGCGTGATACAGGATATATGCACAGTGTCTCTCAATATAAAAGTACAGCCATTTGACCCGTTTTATGGCCAAATGAGTCTGGCCCTTTCCTCACACATGGCCTGATTTCACCATAACAAAGAGGGTTGTTTAATGAGGCAGTGCTAATCACACAAGGTCACCTCGGTGGCTAACTGCCTTTCCACGTCTACAGGTGTGAATACCGCTGTCCAGTCCTTTCTATAATATAGCTTCTTTTTTTCTCGGTAAACTCTATTAAGTTCCACATAATTGTGTGTGTTCTCCATGGTGAATATTTGATACCCTGTTTGCCCTCTGACGCTGAGCAGACCAAAGTAATCAGTGCTGGGCTTGTCCGTGGATAGACATTGGTGTGTGCTCAACGGATGGCCACTCACTGGACCAATTACTTTATTAATTATTAATTCATCACAAAGGTCAACTTCCCTTGATTGTTCCTGCAGAGATGGTCAGGACAATGTGACTTTTGTCTCTTTGAGTAGCGGTTAATACTCATATCGAGAGCAGAATTAAGGAGTCTAATGAAGAAAAAATTATAGGCCTATGCTCTGTTTCAAAAACTAGCAAGCTGCCTATATAGACAGCACTTTAATCATAGGCTCAACCATTTAAGAAATCATAGGCTAAAGGCCCGTTCACACAAAGAATGATAACTATAAAGATAACTACGTGTATATTAGCATCCACTCCAGATATCCTTCTGTTCATTCTAAGTTCGTGCTTGTCTGTCACTTTAAATGCTTGAGCTCGTTACAGCAGGATGTATTCTGATTCGCTGTCAATTTTTATTGTTCATCAGCTGGATAAAATCGTTCTGAAAGTGATTCCAACCATAGTTGCTCTGTGCATAACATGTTATCGTTATAGCTATTCTATTCTTTAATATTGATAACAATTTCTCTATATCTTTATTGTTATCTTTATAGTTATCATCCTTGGTGTGAACTTTTTCTGCTTCTTGGGCCAGATTTACTAAACAGGGCAAATTAGCGTGAGTGTGCAATTCCATAAAAGCGCAGATGGGAGTGGAAATTTCTGCGTGTGATCTACTGAAAAAAGCTTTTCAAATGAAAGAACACAGACACAGCTAAATAAATAAATGGTAAATGGACTGCATTTATATAGCGCTTTCACAGACCCAATGGCCACCAAAGCGCTTTACAATTTGCCTCACATTCACCCATTCACTCTCTCATTCATACACCGACGGGCGACTGCAGCCATGCAAGGCGCCATCAAGCTCGTCGGGAGCATCTGGGGTTAGGTGTCTTGCTCATGGACACCTCGACACTTGGTCAGGTGGAACCGGGGATTGAACCACCAACCTTCCGGTTTGTAGACAACCTACATGAACCACTGAGCCACTGCCGCCCACTGAGCTGGATCATTTCCATAATGACCAATGCATTCTACCAAGAGCAGCGCAAAATTAGCTATGCAATTAGACATGCTTTTTTCGGGGAGCGGAACAAATGGCGCAATACCAGTAAATTGACTAGCGCAAACCTTAGTAAATCCAACCCGATCTCACGGCAATTCGTACGCATTTTATGAGGTGGCAAATTCGTCCGATTTTTTTTCTAAATCGTACATATTTTACGAGTTGCCCAATTCGTATGAATGACCTATACCCCTGATCCCATCCCTAAACCGACCCATCACTGGGGTTTAGATAAATCGTACGAATTCATACAAATTGGTCGTGAGATAGCGTAATTCACATTCCGTGATTTTAACGACAAAAGAGGGTTTGTGCTAGTACGCAAGCTGTTAGTAAATCTGGCCCATTGACCGTCAGCTTACTAAAGCCTAGTTCACACTACATGATTTTAAGCCCGATTTGCAAATCGTTGAGCTCCCGACAGGTCAGGGTGTTATCGTGTGCAAATCGCGGGTGATTAGCACGCGATGAACGCTCGCCAATCTGTTGGTATGAAAGAGCCAACAACGCATCAAAGACGCTCACAGACGCCTCGCAGACGTGTCGCCGAGCCCAGAAAAATATCTAGCATGCTAGATATCCAGAGCTGTCGCGCGACTCAACCTCACGTGATATCATGAGATACAGCCAATCAGAGCAACTAGAGATTTTACATACAAGTATGTGTAGACATAAAAATATAATTACTAATGCTTTTCGGAAGTATATCCCTGTTTGTAATCATAGGTTTTACTAAAATACTTTTAGGAAAAAGGAAAGTCAACTGTATATTGCCGATGTCCACAATGTTGATGTTCTGGGTGTTCTTTTTTAAAATGAAGTTGTTGAGTGTATATATTTTCTCAGACCAAATCATTGCGCAAACAGTTTGCGACTCTAGTTTCTGTCTGACTTCCATATTCGCGTGTTGTGTTCTTCTTCCCTGGGTATTGGTGCGCGTGCTGTTTTGCGTCATTTTCGGTTCATTTTATCGTGTGATTTTTCATGAGAAAACGTGGTTTGTGGACAAGATAGAATCGTTGGGTGACAGAGTTGTTGTCAACTCGTATAGTGCGTTACCTCCTGTTGCAGATCAATCATGTTGTGTCGTGTGGTGTGAACTGCTCAACAACTTGAACAGTCCTGATTTCACAGAGAGCAAGTCATGTAGTGTGAACCGCACAGTTCAGCCCGACGTTTTAAAATCATGTAGTGTGAACTAGGCTTAACTTGCTAACATCAAAATCTACTGCAATTGTTAGTTTTGTGTATCATGTACTTCATGTGAGCAATGCTATTTATGTCACCTGTTTGCAGCTGCCTACAGTATGTACGTTTAGAAGGAAGCTGTAGGCTATCTAGGTTTCGGAACAGAGCCATAGTGTCTGTCTAGACTAAAGCATGAAGTATCAAATGAACGAGATAATTCTACACATTCGTCCTGTATTGATAATTAAGGCTTAATGTCGTGTACCTCCTAACAAGGTCCAGCTGGAGCCCCGTGTGGTTCTGTTTAATTTGAAAGTCCGGCGGTTTGTAATGTTTAATGTGTCATTTATACTGACCTTCAGTTAATGGTTCTGCCACGCCACTGAAAAGGTCATATCTCTATTTCCTCTTTATTGCCAAAATGAGATGCAGAGTGACCCTCATGCCCTCTCCGCTGCGTCCAGCTCACAATTACAGTGGTGACTGATTAAATGACCACCTCTGCACACCGTTCATTCCAAGAATCATCATTCCTTTCAAATGATCACAGACCCTCCACAAAATCTGACCTGGTTTGTTCCACCGAGTTGAAAGAGACCACCTACACTTCCTAACTCGAACTGCGTGAGATGGGAGAGGCGGGCGTTTCGGGACTCACATGGAATTAATTAATGTTAATTCGTTTTTTGTTATATTTAAACAATGCATGTTAATCTGGCCCGGTAAATTATGAATTGTCAAGCCTGTCTTCATTTACATTATATTAATTGTCATATTAGCATTAAGTGCATAATTAAATTTGATTACGAATAATTATTCACAGAAATTAGATTTAGGCTCAAATTATTGCTGTTAAAGTCTGTGAAAAGCTATTTAGCAATAGGAAAATGTATTCGGCAAATGCTTTTAGTATTCGCGTCGTCTGCGCATACACAAGATCCATTCCCAAAAAATCATTACAGCCGCATTGATATTGAAATTTGCATAATTTAATGCCTTAGTCCTCCAAACTTTTCTCAATAGTTTTGAGGATTTGTCCTTCTCAGTTTACACAATAAGCTGAGTTCTTGAATGAGTTCATGTTACTCATGATATTCTGTCTAAAGTTGTTTATACAAGCACAATTTCTATTTGTGATGATAAACACACTGGTTGAGAACTAGTTGCTTTGTAATGTGAAGGTCTTGACAGGCTTTTTTTTCTCACAAAACTGACATTTTGTGTCTATTTTACAGGTTTTGCTTGGATGATGGCTGGTTTTAAACTGACTGACAACAGAGATGCACATTCTCCACAGCCCAGGGCTGCTTACAGCAAATAGTGCATATTTAAAAATGACTTTTCTGCAACAAGGAATGCAGTCTATGAGAAGCTAAGACAAATAACTGTCAACTTCACACAGGTCGCTGAAATTTTCAAACGGTTGGCAATTAAATAGGCCTGTAAATAGGTAAAGCAGGTCATCATGACGATGTTACGAATTCTGTATGGCTGCATCCAAAATCGCATATTTCCCTACTATATAGTAGGCAGGGCTTGACATTAAACTTTTTACTCACCCAGCCTCTACCCAGGCTAGTGGTTTTCCAAAGTTACTAGCCACTCAGCATTTTCACTGGCCACAATTTTTACATCGATACCATGGGGGAAAACGTCTCGGTTACTAATGTAACCCTCGTTCCCCGAAGGAGGGAACGGGAGACGTGACGTCGACGTGACGACGTTAGGGGGTCACTTCAGGGAGCCCTATCAACTTCGAGTATCTAAAGAACAAGCCAATGAAGCAAGCTGACACAAGAGCGGAAACTTCGGTGTTACCGGCTGGTTGAAGCGAGCACACAGGAAGAAACCGGCTCAACACGTAGGCTATAAAACCTAGCGAACGTGTTAGGTGTCGCCCAGCCCGCAGCTCTACAGATATCTGTCAGCGAGGCGCCGTGTGCCAGCGCCCAAGAAGAAGCGACACCCCTAGGGGAGTGGGCTCTCAACCCGGGCGGGCAAGGCACGCCTTGGGCTTTGTAAGCCAAGGCGATGGCATCCACTATCCAGTGGGCCATCCTCTGCTTGGAGACAGCCTTTCCCTTCTGCTGGCCTCCGTAACAGACGAAGAGCTGATCTGAGGTCCTGAGGCTTTGCGTTCTGTCCACGTACAGACGCAGAGCGCGGACAGGACAGAGAAAAGCAACGGCTGGGTCTGCCTCCTCCGAAGGCAGCACTTGCAGGTTCACCACCTGGTCCTGGAAGGGAGTGGTAGGAACCTTGGGCACGTATCCGGGCCGGGGTCTCAGGATCACGCGAGAGTTAGCCGGGCCGAATTCCAGGCACGATTCGTCGACCGAAAATGCATGCAGGTCCCCTACCCTCTTGATGGAGGCCAATGCAACCAGGAGTACTGTTTTACAGGACAGAATTTTTAACTCAGCTGACTGCAAAGGCTCAAAGGGTGGTCTCTGAAGTGCCGAAAGGACCAGAGACAAGTCCCAAGAGGGTATAGAGAGTGGGCGAGGAGGATTTAGTCTCCTTGCTCCCCTCAGGAACCTGACGATCAGGTCATGATTTCCCAACGACTTACCTTCAACTGCATCGTGATGTGCGGCAACGGCGGCAACATACACTTTAAGGGTGGAGGGAGACAGCCTTCGCTCCAACCCGTCCTGCAGGAGTGAAAGCACGGCTCTGACCGAGCAAGTTCGGGGGATCTCCTCGTGAGAAGAACACCATTCAACGAACAGGTTCCACTTCAATGCATAGAGGCCCCTCGTAGAGGGGGCTCTAGCTGAAGTGATGGTGTCAACTACCGCTGGGGGTAGGTCACCTAGAACCTCCGCGTCCCGTCCAGGGACCAGACATGGAGTTTCCAGAGGTCCGGACGCGGGTGCCACAGGGTGCCCCGTCTCTGAGAGAGCAGGTCCTCTCTCAGAGGAATGGGCCAGGGAGGGGCTGTCGCGAGGAGCACTAGTTCGGGGAACCAGGTCCGGTTGGACCAATACGGCACAACCAAGCGTGCCGCACAAGCCCTCAAAAGTGAAGCCAAAACGTCTCGATCGCCCCCCGGTGACCGGTCCTAGTATAGGTCATAAGCCACGCCTCCCCATGTTATTCAACGGGACGTGAGACCAACTAAATAATTAAATTACACTTCACATATTTTTTTTCTAAAGATAGTGTCGGTCATTTACTGTAGTTTCTATCACGTTGATGTAATTTCTCATGTTTGTTTTTAAAATAAGTTCGTTTTTAGTTAGTTATTTGATGCTATAAAAACGGTGCAATGACATCATGATTGACAGCTGTGATTGACAGGTTCTCTGTGTGAAGTAATCACTGAAGCACCAATGGACTTTTTTCCATAATGTTGACTATGTGGTTAGTAGTTGTATTTACCTTATTTTAACGAGGTACTGCAAACAGCAGACATCATTGGAGAGGAACGGAGCAGACAAGGCAACTTAAGAAAAGTGCAGGGCGTGTGCTTGCGACTGATTCAACGTGAGTGAGGGCGGGGCCTTGATTTCGCGGCTCTACTTCCTGCTCACGACTGCGCATGACTGGTCCCGAAAACGCTACTGCGCAGACTCAAGTTCCAATATGTCAGCGCCATATCGGCTTCAGTTCCCTCCAATGGAAAAGAGCGAAGGGGCGTCGTCCATCTTTTTTTACAGTCTATGGGCACAACTAACACGACCTGCTCCTCGTCCTCCCTGACTTTGCACAAGGTCTGTGCAAGAAGCCTCACTGGGGGAAACAGATCTACCTGTGCGGTCCCGAAGCGCCTGAAAATCAGCTGGACCACCTGGGGATGGAGTCGCCACTCTCCCGGTAGCACCTGCTGCCGTGAGAGCTCGTCGGCTGCACGGATGAGCAGGCCAGGAATATAAATGTGACCCTGGACCACAAAACCAGTCTTATGGGTCATTTTCCTTAAATTGAGATTTATACATCACATGAACGCTGTATAAATAAGCTTTCCATTGATATATGGTTTGTTAGGATATGTCAATATTTGGCCGAGATACAACCTTTTGAAAATCTGCAATCTGATGGGGCAAAAAATCTAAATATTGAGAAAATCGCCTTTTAAAGTTGTCCAAATGAAGTCCTTAGCTACGCATATTACTAATGAAGGGAAATAAATAAAATTTACACCATTGATTTACCACAACTAAACCTTTATTCACACAAAAAATCTCATTAAAATAGCCTATTTGTAATGCGATCTGGTCAAACCCATCGGCTGTCGCGCTGCACGGTTTCAGTATAAGGTCTAAAAATAGATCGAATGTCAGTTTTTTGTCAAAATTGGGTTTTCATAAAATTATTATTCTATAACATCTTGTCTATCCTCTTTGAATATATCTTGGGAAAATTTACAAGTTTAGTGCAGAAAAATTGCGATTTATAGTGGCAAGCTGAAAAGACTGTCTTACTTTCTCTTTAAGAACACGCACAGAGAGAGAGAAAAAATCGACATTTTAATCAATGAAAGAAATAAAAACAGATTTGGGAAACAGATTATCAAAACCTGTAATAGGCTATGTCAAATTTCACCATGTGGTGGCTTTTCCCAGATCGCATCACATTTCACCAGGAACATATAAAATTGAAGAGATCCACACAACACACATTGATCGAATTCGTCGTCTTCCAGGGCATATTATTTGCCAAGCCGGTCTCTGGACATTCTGTATCATCTTCCCAATCATTTGCGAAAAAATAATTTACTATGTTCGTTACATTATTGCTGTCATTAAAGTTTAAATTGAGCAAACGCGCTATCTCAGAATCCATGGCTTGCACCGTAACCATTGCGGATTGTGTACACTGTGCACGCGAAGAAGTCGCCAGCCAATGAGAGGCGCTGTAGCAGGCCGTTGCTAGGAAGAAAACGTTTTTTTTTTACACGAGAAAGTTTTGTTTTAACGCTCTCTATTGGCTTACTGCTCTAATGACGTTGTGGAGAGTTATGAAACCGAAAGCTGGAAATCTAAGCTTGACAACGATACCAAACTTAGCAGCGAGCGAGTTTTTTTAGGCGTGTTTTCTGACTTTTTTTGCGCGATTTTGCTGCATCCACTCACAAAAATATTTTTTATATATATTTACGGTAGGAAATTTACAAAATATCTTAATGGAACATGATCTTTACTGAATATACTAATGATTTTGGCATAAAAGAAAAATCGATCATTTTGACCCATCCAATGTATTGTTGGCTGTTGCTAAAAATATACCCGTGCGACTTACGACTGGTTTTGTGGTCCAGGGTCACAAATGGCACGAAGCGACCTCAGATGCTTCTGACTCCAAAGGAGGAGATGGCGGCCGAGTTGTGACATGCAACATGGAGCGTAGACCACCCTGACGGTTGATGTACGCAATGGTCGCAGTGCTGTCCGTACGGACCAGTACATGCTTGCCTCGAAGCGGCGTTTTGAAGCGGCCCAATGCAAGATGTACTGCTAACAACTCGAGGCAGTTGATGTGCCAATGCAGTTGAGGCCCCGTCCACAGACCTGAAGCTGCATGCCCGTTGTACGTGGCCCCCCAGCCGGTGGCAGAGGCATCCGTGGTGACCACAGAGTGCCTGGACACTTGTTCTAGGGGAACACCTGCCCGCAGGAACGAAGGGTCCCCAGGAGCCTCTGAAACAGTTTCAGTGGAGCCGCTGTTCTGTGTCTGAGCGTGCTCACGCAGTTCAACACTGACTGGACGCGGGCCTCGGTGAGGCGCGCTGTCATGTTGATCGAGTCCAACTCCATACCGAGAAAAGAGATCCTCTGCCTGGGGGTGAGTTTGCTCTTTTCCCAGTTGACCCGAAGCCCTAGGTGGCTGAGGTGACTGAGCACCATGTCCCTGTGTTCGCACAACTGCTCTCTCGACTGAGCGAGAATAAGCCAGTCGTCGAGGTAGTTGAGAATGCGAACACCACGCTCGCACATGGGAGCAATGGCCGCCTCCGCGACTTTCGTGAAGACACGGGGCGACAGGGCCAGCCCGAAGGGTAAGACTTTGTACTGTGTGACGGCCCAAGTGGAGTCCGCACAAGAGCGGTAATGTGTCACACACACACACACACACACACACACACACACACACACACACACACACACACACATTCATTTACACAGACATTCATTCATTAATTTAAGAATCATTAAGTTTCTTTCCTTATTTTGTCAATCACATTTATTTAAGTATAATGGGACAAACACACGGAACAAACAACAACATTAATTCTTTATTGTTAAGTTTACATTTGCAACACACTTTTATTTACTTTGTTACTGATTTGAAGTGCACGCAAATTAGTTACATTGTACCTGTCACTTATATTTGTTTCTATTTTGAGTTTAAGTTTACCGTGACCTTCAGGCATGGTCCACTGCGGCCGCATCCTGGCGCGATGGAAATTAGAGTCCGAGCAGGAACGGAGATTTTAAGGGATATTGGTTCCGCCCGAACATACCATTGCTGGGAGTGGTCCGGGGGAGGAAGAAACGTCAGTCTTTATTAATTGATTTATTTAGTTATATATTTATGGTATTTGATTTCATGTTGCTTTCATTATCTTTATTTATTATGTATCTCTATTTTGACTTGATTTTTGATTTACTTAAGTTTGTATGTTGAATGTGTAGTTAAATTGTTTCCCTCTTAATTTGTAATGGGCCCATCCTTTCCTTTATAAGCTGTTGCTTTGTTCATTTGAGCAAGTCAGTTTTAGTTTGTTTGGTTGTTTTTGTCTACTTGTTTTCTGACTTCATTTTCTGTTTGTTTAGTTTATTTCATTTTTGTTGTAAGAAGTTTATGAGTTTGTAAAGTTGTTTATTTTTGGGTTCAAATAAAAACCCATTTTTCATTATAAAGCTTGTGTTCCTTGTTCCTGACCTCTCGGTCCCTCACATATGGTGGCAGCAGTGGGATATTTCAGTCGGTCAAGGACACTAAGCAGTAATTGTTTTTTCTGCCCCTCATGGCTGATTCCCCCCCCCCCCCCCCCCTGTCATTATGAGCCGTACCTTAAAGAAAGGTGTGTCTAAGGCTCCTCCTTTGCAGCAAGAGGAAGAAAGGGATGAGGATAACCAGGACATGGTAGAAGGAGCTGAAGGCGAGACAACAGGAGACAAAGAAGTTTCGGTGACTGAGTTGGCAAGTCTGCTTCGAGTCCACATGGCCAGGGCGGAAGGCCGGGAGACTGCAAGACAGCAGGAGCAGGCGGATCAGGAGCGACGGTTTAAGGCTCTCCAGCACCAGTTCGGTCTTTTGCAAATGGAGGTCCAAGCACGCACCTCTCCTAATCTTCACTTACCTGATGTTGACCGGGAGTCCCGGGGAAGGGACGATGTGGATCATTTAGATTCAGATGGAAACTCTGTGGCTTCAGTACATCAGGAGAGTTTTGCTCAAGTTGGGAACAATGTAGGCCCACCATTATCTCAGATGCCTCGATTGGAGAAGCTGAGTGACACTGATGACGTAGAACACTTCCTTATTACCTTTGAAAGGATTGCTGTTGCTTGTAGGTGGACTAAAACTGATTGGGTTTGGCATTTAATCCCTTTGCTGACTGGTAAAGCAAGAGCAGCCTACGTCCTTATGGACGTGAACGAGTCTACTGACTATGACAAAGTGAAGTGTGCTATTTTAAAGAAATATGATGTCAATGTTGAAACTTACCGACAAAAGTTCCGTTCCTTATCAGTAGATCCATCAGAGAGTCCAATAGAACTTTATAACCGCCTCAAAGAACTCTTTGGAAAGTGGATCCAGCCCAAGAGGAAACGAGTGGAGGAGGTGAGTGAAATCATCATCATGGAGCAATATCTTAGAATGCTGTCCCCTGAACTCCAGGTGTGGATTCGAGAGCGAGATCCCAGCACCGCAGCGGAAGCAGCGTCTCTGGCGGTTTGTGTTTGTTGCAGCTAGAGGAAAGAGTAAGCCGTGGGCTTGGAAACCTGTTAATGACCGCCTTCTCTCGACATGCCTCACTTTCAGCAAAGGAAGGTGGAGGGGTCTGGTAAGCCCTACATGGGGAAACCTACTTCAGCCAAATTAAATTTTGTTCCTAAACGACCTCCCATATGTTACCTGTGTGGTCAAGAAGGGCACACTAAACCAAATTGTCCAAAGATCTCAGCTCAGCTTACACAGCTATGTTTTGTACCAAGTAGGAATGTAACCAAATCCCGAAGCTCTTTGAGAACTACAAATGTGGAGATAAATGGTGAGAAATTGACTGCTTTGATTGACACCGGCAGTGATCAAACGCTGGTAAGAAAGTTTATATCACCCTCTTTGATCAGCACAGTCAACAAATTGCCTATCTGCTGTGTACATGGAGATGAGAGACTGTTACCTACCGCCAATGTCTATGTCAAAATAGAAGAGCAGACGTACCTGGTGAAGGTGGGGGCACGTTGTCCGAACCAACTACAGTGGACTGAGGAGAGATTGAAAGCCTTCCGAGACATCCAGGGAGCTTTGACAACTAGTGCTGTACTACACAATCCTGACTTTGGTCAACCTTTCATTGTACAGACTGATGCCTCTGAGAGAGGAGTAGGAGCTGTCCTATTGCAAGGGCCAACAGAGAACCGACAGCCAGTGGCTTATATTAGTCGCAAATTGTTTCCAAGAGAAGTACGTTATTCAACGGTGGAAAAGGAATGTTTAGCCATAAAGTGGGCGTTGGATTGCCTACGATACTATCTACTAGGCCGTGAGTTTACCCTGGAGACTGATCACAAAGCCTTGCAATGGTTGGAGAAAATGAAGGATTCTAATGGAAGGATTACAAGATGGTATCTCGCCATGCAGCCCTTCAGATTCAGGATACAACATGTGTCTGGTAAAGTCAACTGTACTGCTGACTATCTCTCCCGCTCTACTGGCGAGATTTCTGAAGGGGGGGAAATGTGACGGCCCAAGTGGAGTCCGCACAAGAGCGGTAATGTGTCAACACACACACACACACACACACATTCATTTACACAGACATTCATTCATTAATTTAAGAATCTTTAAGTTTCTTTCCTTATTTTGTCAATCACATTTATTTAACCCTCTGAGGTCGGCCGTCACGGGGGCGTGATGAGCTCACTTTTTTCCTTATCAGTGCAAAAGAGACTCAAATTACTCTGTTGATTTTTATCTTACATTTAAGTGTTGTACATCATTAGATCCTGTTTAGTTTCTATTTTTTTTAGGGTACTCACAATAAAAACAAAGTGTTGTGCTTTTCGTCAAATAAAGAATAATAAACATGATGCGCGTTTTACCTTCTCTCCGTCAGTGAAGTCCATTCTGAAACGCGTCCGAAAAAATAACTGTAACTCTGTTAATACTTGTCACAGAGATACGAGAGAGGTCTCTTTATGAAGCTGAGATTCTCTTCTTTTAAATGAAGTAAGCTACTAAAAAAAATTATATTTCCAGTTTATGTAATCCGTTTGAAACCAAGGAGAGTTACAGTTGTTTCGTTCTCCCCTCATTATCATTAATCAGCTCAGATCGCCACGCCCCCAGCGCTTTTCACATGGTAAAATAGGTGATCTATGCATCGCACACGCGGCACGCCCCGCGATCAAGCCACAAAAACATCTTCATCAGATCATTCACTGTTAGTTCATCGCGTTTGGAGGATGGCAGCAGCACGCTACTCCGACAGAGAGGCCCTTCAGATGATTCTGGACAGTGATGACGAATTCACATTTTCTTCAGAGGAAGATTGCAATTCGGACGACGAAAAGGCTGCATTTTCAAGAACGAATTGATCCAACCGAGGATAGAAGTTCGGAGTAAGTTCTCTTACGAGAGTATCTCTCGTACTGCGTAATATCTTACGCTATGGGGAAAACTCTTTTCCACGAGATATTGAAGCCAAAAATTATCCTTAATTTTTTATTAATGTAAAACGCTTTGCGGCAGCAAGCAGACATAGGCGAGACAGCTCGCGCGCCTATTGGCTGCCCTGCGGCAACAGCAGCAGCCTATCGAGAGTGGCTCTGCGTGACGTCACGACGAATGGGGGCCTTTCGCGCCCATATAGTCACGTCCCGCCAGAAAGGGCGTGGTCTCGCCCTATAACCAGGCTCGATAGCTGCTCTTACGTTGATTTTCATCTCTTCAGCGAAGCCTCACGCATCGCTGGATCCAGAGTGAGAAGCCGCGCCGTCGACCTGTAGCCTTCAGCGGGACGTGCCATTGAGCCTGGAGTCGCTGGCCTCGCCGCCTTCAGCCGCCGTACCTGCTGTGCTTTCCGGCGTTATATCCTTTCCTCTGCATAGAGTGTGTGTGTGTGCTTGCATATCTGCTTTTTTCCCACCCCCTCTAAAAGAGCGGCGTCTTTTTAAAGATGCCTTCCTGCGGTTCTTGCCGAGCCCCACTCAGCGACGAGGACCGACATGTCATCTGCGTGTCCTGCCTGGGTGAGGATCACGCGGACATCGCGCTCGCTGACGGCGGATGCCATCATTGTGAACGCTTGCCTATGGTGACTCTGCGGACTCGCCTAGCTTCGCTCTCCGAGCCCGCATCCCAGCCCGCCGTGATGCCGCGCCGCAAGAAGCGCCGCGCCCAGCGCGCGCCCGAGCTATTTCCAGCCCGCCAAAGCTCGCCGGTTCGCCCGCCAGCTTCGCCGGCTTCGCTCGAGTCGCTCCCAGACGGACAGCGGCCGCCGTCTGCCGCCGCGTCCGCACTTGAGCTCGACGAACTTACCGGAGACGGCATTGAAACTGAGCCGATGCGTCCGCTCTCTCAAGCCGTGGATTACATCGGCCTCGACTGAAAGGCGCTCGCGCAACTAACGCGCAATAGGCTGGACGGACGCTTTCTCGGGAAAGACGAAGCTCCGTCACAGTCGAGACCCGCGCCTTTCCCCCCTGAATGGTGAGAGACATTTGTGGTTAACGCTATCCGAGATGACGGAAGCCGAGCGCTCCGTGTTCCTCGACGTTCTCGCTCTGCTGGACGCCGCCCCCCCTCAGCGCGGGCCCCGGCCGAGGATTGAGATAAAGCCCGAGGTCTCAAGGCCTTCCTAGTCTCTCTAGGAAAGCGACGGTGTTCAGTTCCCGCTGCGGCCGGATTTACACCAAAACTTCTCGCTCGTTCAGTTCCAAGCAATGTGACTGTTCCAGTGTATTTCGCAGTGAGCAAGCTGGTTCCACAGCCCGCTTGCCTGCGCACAAAGGCCGTCGTTTCGGCTAACTAGCAGCGCCGCCAGGCCCGAGATCAAACACCGCGCTCTCGCTCTGCTGGACGCCGCCCCCCTCAGCGCGGGCCCCGGCCGAGGATTGAGGTAAAGCCCGAGGTCTCAAGGCCTTCCTAGTCTCTCTAGGAAAGTGACGGTGTTCAGATCCCGCTGCGGCCGGATTTCCACCAAAACTTCTCGCTCGTTCAGTTCCATGCGTTGTGACTGTCCCAGTGTATTTCGCAGTGAAGCAGCCGGTGTCTCAGCCCGCTTGCCTGCGCACAAAAGCCGTTTCTATGGCTACCCAGATAAATCCAATAAAGAGTGCATTTTCTGGTGTTCCGGCCACGGCCGATGGTGTTATGAGTGTTGTAAGAATGCCCACGTCCCAGTGCCCATTCCCACACCCAGACACAGCCCGCCACGGTGCAGGGCTAGCACAAATAAAACCAACTCATGTTGGTTGTGCAGAAAATGTAGTGAACGCGCCCATACATGCCCGCTTACACTACACTATGCGTGTCCCTTGGTTTCTGTAAAAACGAAACTAACACACATTTAGTCGGCGCGAGCCGACAGTGTTCTCAGTGCAGTAAATGTGCCCGCTGTCCCGCATTTCCTCACTGACACGCCGAATCCCACGGGATTCACCCCCGCTCGCTTTCTATGCACAACCCGTCACAGAGAAGCTGAGCGCGGCCAGGCTGCCCGCTGTGATTAGCGCGCACCTCGCACGCTGTGAACACAGCGTTGATTCAGTCGGCGCGAGCCGAGTGTTCTCCGTGCAGAAAATGTGCCCGCTGTCTCGCGCCCGCATTTCTCACAGACACTCCGAATCTCACGGGATTCGCCCCCGCTCGTTTTCTCTGCACAACCCGTCACAGAGAAGCTGAGCGCGGCCAGGCTGCCAGCTGTGATCAGCGCGCGCCTCGCACGCTGTAAACACAGCAGTGATTTAGTCGGCGCGAGCTGACAGTATTCTCAGTGTAGTAAATGTGCCCGCATTTAGTAAATGTGCCCACATTCCCTCACACGCGCCGAATCCCACAGGATTCGCCCCGCTCGCTTTCTCTGCGCGTCCCGCCATAGAGAAGCTGAGCGCGGCCAGGCTGCCCGCTGTGATCAGCGCGCCCCCCGCCTCGAACGCTGTAAACACGGTGTTGTGTTCCCAGTACACAGGGGCTCTCGAGCCGCCGTCCTGCCGCGGCCAGAGCCCAGATTTCATTCTACCTCTAGCTATTCACGCAGATGCGTGGTCAAGGCTTCCCGGGGTATCAGAATGGGTGTTGAACACTATAACGAGAGGCTGTTCGCTACAGTTCGCTCGACGCCCCCGCCGTTATACGGCGCGAGTCGAAACTACGGTGTAAAGCGAAGTGTTTCATCTACTTCGAGCCGAGATAGCGAAACTACTGAGAAAAGGGGCTATAGAACCTCTATCTCAGGGCGAAGGGGGCTTATACAGCAGATATTTTCTGGTACCGAAAAAAGATGGTGGGCTCAGACCCATTCTAGATCTGCGACTGCTGAACAGAACGCTCGTGAAGCGCCAGTTCAGAATGCTTACGACCAGGAAATCCTCGCGCAAGTGCGCCAAGGAGACTGGTTCATGTCAATAGATCTGAAAGACGCCTATTTTCAAATACAAATAGCGTCCCATCACAGGCGATTCTTGAGATTCGCCTTCGAGGGCCGGGCATATCAATACACAGTCCTGCCGTTCGGCCTGTCCATAGCACCCCGTACGTTCACGTAGTGCATGGACGCGGCCCTCGCCCCCCTGAGACTTCGGGGCATGCGAGTTTTGAACTACTTGGACGATTGGCTGATTCTAGCTCGTTCACGAACGGAGCTCATAGAACACAGGGCCACATTACTCGAGCACCTCGAGGAGCTGGGCCTTACAGTCAATTGGGCGAAAAGCTCACTGCTCCCCAGTCGGAGAATTTCCTTTCTGGGAACAGTGTTAGACTCGCTATCCATGACAGCACGCCTGTCACCGGAGCGCGGATTGAATATTCAGCACGTCGCGAGATCCTTCCGCCACGGCTCTATAGTCCCGCTCAGAAGGTTTCAGAAAATGCTGGGTCTGATGGCCACAGCAGCCTCCGTACTCCAGTTGGGCCTGCTCCGCATGCGCCCACTGCAGCTATGGCTAAAAGCACGAGTTCCCCCCAGGGCGTGGACCGCAGGTCTATTTCGCCTCAGGGTCGACCTTCAGTGCATTTCGGCTCTGAAACCATGGAAAGCAACCGACTGGTATCAGTCAGGTGTGAGTCTGGGGATCCCCTCGAGTGTGAAGGTGGTGTCTACGGACACCTCCACTTCGGGTGGGGAGCGCTGCTCGAGGGCAGACCGCTAGCTGGCCTATGGTCAGCGCGGGAGAAGCTCCTTCACATAAACTGCTTGGAATTAATAGCAGTCGACAAAGCGCTAAGGCACTTCTGTCCCCAGATAATAGGCCACCACGTATTGGTCCGGTCGGACAACATGTCAGTGGTGGCGTACATAAATCGCCAGGGCGGCGTCAGGTCCCGAAACCTTTACAGGCTGACGGAACGCCTCCTGGTCTGGGCTCAGCACAACCTGCTCTCGCTGAGAGCGGCGCATGTGCCTGGTCACCTAAATGTGGGGCCAGACAGGCTGTCCAGAAATAACGTCCCAGCAGGAGAATGGTCTCTGCACACGCAGACGATCCAGCTGCTGTGGGAAACGTTTGGCAAAGCGCAGGTGGACCTGTTCGCGTCCCAAGAAAACGCTCACTGCCCGAGATTCTTCTCGAAAAGCCGGGACGCGCTGGCCCATGTTTGGCCCCGCCGCCCCCTATATGCTTTTCCCCCTGTCTCACTCCTGCCTCAGGTGTTGGAGCGAATCAGGAGGGAGGGATGCCCAGTGCTACTCATAGCTCCGCTCTGGACAAACCAGTCGTGGTTCCCTGTCCTGATGCAGCTGACCAGCGCTGCCCCATGGCCTTTACCGTTGAGGAGAGACCTCCTCTCTCAGGCGGAAGGCTCGATTTGGCATCCTCGCCCGGATTTGTGGTCCCTGCACGCATGGGCCATCAACGGGTACCCGCTGACCTCCCAGAGGGAGTGTTAAACACGATCGCGCAGGCTAGAGCCCCGTCTACCAGACGGCTCTACTCCTCGAAGTGGTCTGTGTTCTCTGCTTGGTGTCAAGCGCAGGGCTTTTCACCTGTAGACTGCGGGGTTACGGAAGTGCTTTCCTTCCTTCAGGAGCTACTGGATAAGGGCAGGTCCCCTTCCACGCTCAAAGTATACGTGGCGGCCATAGCAACGTTTGCAAAACCGGTGTCTGGCCAGTCACTAGGAAAGAGCGACTTAGTCGTGCTTTTCCTTAGAGGAGCTCGGAGGCTAAACCCTCCCAGGCCCCCTTCAGTCCCGACATGGGACCTTTCCACGGTCTTGGAGGCCATGAAAGGTGCCCCATTCGAGCCAATCCAGTCGTCAGACATGAAACACTTGTCTTTCAAGACAGCGTTTCTTATGGCTCTCGCTTCAGTGAAGCGCGTAGGGGACTTGCAAGCGCTCTCAGTAAGCGCGTCATGCATGGAGTTTGGACCTAATGACTCAAAGGTCATACTCAAACCGAAGCACGGCTATGTGCCGAAATCCCTCAACACACCGTTCAGGGCCCAGGTGATTTCCCTGTCTGCCCTTCCGGTTCTCAATGAGGAGAAGGACGCGAGTCTCCTTTGCCCTGTCAGGGCACTAAGGGCTTATGTGTCCCGCTCGTCTGGTTTCAGACAGACTGAGCAGCTTTTCGTTTCGTTTGGCGGCCGTGCTAAGGGACTTGCCGCTTCGAAACAGAGCCTATCCAGATGGATAGTCGGTGCCATAGCGCTGGCTTACACTTCTAAGGGCCTACAGTGCCCTTTGGGTGTTAGAGCGCACTCCACAAGAGGCATGGCCTCCTCGTGGGCATGGTCTAGCGGGGTTACCCTGCAAGATATTTGTATGGCCGCGGGCTGGGCCTCGCCGTCTACATTTATAAAATACTATAACTTGGAGGTTCCCGCCTTACAAGCTAAGCTTTTGGCGGTATAAAATTCAGTGCTATCTGCCCGCTGTGCGGCTCGGATACTGAGTTTGACCTGCGTATTGCTCACTGACCGGTACAGCAGCTCATTAAAATGTTGACACACTTGTGGCCACCCAGTTCAGGCTGAATGTTCACCCTGACGGTATGGTCTATTTGTCACATGATTAGCTCCTTTCGGATGCTATTTACAGGGAATGATGCTTCTAGCCTCTCTTCCCTCACTCTCTGTGAGTGTATGGTGATTATGCACTATATGCGCCCCGGGCTTCGGCCCCTGGGACTTTGGTGTGGGATCCCTACCAGCACGGCGTGTTGCATTGTGTTCCCCATAGCGTAAGATATTACGCAGTACGAGAGATACTCTCGTAAGAGAACGTACTCGGTTACTAACGTAACCTCGGTTCTCTCTAGAGAGGGAACGAGTACTGCGTATCTTGCCGTGCTTGGAATACGCTCTGGTTCGCTTCGGCGATGAAAACCAACGTAAGAGCAGCTATCGAGCCTGGTTATAGGGCGAGACCACGCCCTTTCTGGCGGGACGTGACTATATGGGCGCGAAAGGCCCCCATTCGTCGTGACGTCACGCAGAGCCACTCTCGATAGGCTGCTGCTGTTGCCGCAGGGCAGCCAATAGGCGCGCGAGCTGTCTCGCCTATGTCTGCTTGCTGCCGCAAAGCGTTTTACATTAATAAAAAATTAAGGATAATTTTTGGCTTCAATATCTCGTGGAAAAGAGTTTTCCCCATAGCGTAAGATATTACGCAGTACTCGTTCCCTCTCTAGAGAGAACCGAGGTTACGTTAGTAACCGAGTACGTTTTTTAGTGTTATAATTCGTTTTCTTATCATATAGAGCTCAAATGAATTTTATATTTTGCCTAGTTTTGGCTACGTTTTGACATAGGAAATACCTCACAATATCCCTAACATTGTATGCTCGTGTAAACTTTTTAAATGTGATATTCTCTGAACATATTTGTATATAGCATACATATTTTTCACTCAGTTTTGATTAGTTTATGACACTGATTATCATGCTAAATAGCCTACTGCCTTATGTGTAGTGCATTTTGTTCGAGAATAATTTCTAGGTTATGTGCGTGAGATAAATATATTTCAGACTCCGGTAAAATACGTGATACTGTCTAAATACAATATATTTTATATATAAATGTTCAGTTTTGGTTAGCCCATGACTTATCATGCTAAAATAGCCTACTGCCTTAGCCTATGTGTAATGCATTTTTTGGGGAATAACTGCTAGGTTATATGTGATATTTCAGACTCTGGTAAAAACGTGATAGATTCTGTCTAAATACAATATGTTATATATAAATGTTCAGTTTTGTTTAGCCTATGACACTTTATCATGCGTAAATACTTGTTTGTGAATACAGGTGTAATGTTTGAAATGTAAGTTAGTGATGTGTCGTTCGTTCGCGAACAATCCGTTCATTGTGTAGCCTATCCCTAAATGCGTGCTGTCTATATGGGCCATAGATACTCGCAAATGTTCAGTTTTAGTTAGCCTATGACACTAATTATCATGCTTACTGCCTTATGCACTGTGAATACAGGTGTAAATGTTTGAAATGTAGCGATGTGTCGATCGCGAACGATCCGTTCATTGAGTGTACATAATAAATGCGTGCGTTCTATATGGGCCATCAACAGATACTCTGTTGTATACATAATGTATGCTAACAGTTATTTTGTTTTGTTTTTAGGAATGTGGCATCATGCTCTCCTTCTCCAGCACCTCGCAGAGGGACACGCAGGTCTCGTTCAGTTCTCAGTGCGATCGAGAATAATACTGAGTAAGTGCATAGACGTAATATCGTTTACATCGTCATAATGTAAAAGTTCCTATTATTGTGTGAAATTAATCCATGGTAATTAGTGATTGATAAGCGTAATAATAATACAGTTTCTTTGATTGTGTTATCAGCATGCATTCTATATGGGCCATCAACAGATGTTGTTGTTGTTGTTGATACTTTATTGATCCTTTGCAGGAAATTATATTGTCACGGCAGCTTTAACACTCAATAACAAAACATAATACAAAAAAAACAATAATACCTATATAGAATATTCAGTAACAGATGCATATTCAGTACAGAATATTCAATAACTCTGTTGTATACATAATGTATGCTAACAGTTATTTTGTTTTGTTTTTTAGGAAATTGGCTGCATCACGTTCTCCTTCTCCAGCACCTCGCAGAGGGACACGCAGGTGTCGTTCAGTTCTCAGTGCGATCGAGAATAATACTGAGTAAGTGCATAGACGTAATATTTTACAGATGAAATGTAGCCTAATTGTGTTTACATCGTCATAATGTAAAAGTTCCCATTCTTGTGTGAAATTACAAATATGTCTTTTTTAAATCCATGGTAATTAGTGATTGATAATGATAATAATACAGTTTCTTTGATTGTCTTATCAGCATGCTCACACTTTTTCTTTCTTCTTTTTTTATAACAGATGTGACAATGTCCAAGCACCAGTTCCGAAGAGAGCCAAGGCAAACAAGCAGACGAGCAACATGCAGTCCACGCTGTCATGGAAAACAGAGACCGATGTTGACATGGTTCCACAGACACTGTGATTTCTTCCTGCACGGGAAACTGGACCGCAACTGAGCTCTGTAGACTCGCATTCGCCCATGAGTCTATTCAAACAGTTTTTTAAACCTGCGGTAGTTTTTTTTTAGTATTCTTTGAATAAAAATATTTTTTTTTATAAAAAAAACAAGTTTGGTATTTTTATGTTTGTTTTTTTGAAAGGATGTGTTAAGTGATAGTAATGACTTTAAGTCTTTACATTCTTAGGAAAGAACGTAAATTCTATTTTGAATAAATGCTGTTCTTTTTAACTTTTTGTTCACCAGTGAATCATTCTTTGTTCAGACTGCCTCAAAGCACCTTGATGGCCCATTAGCCATTAGGGGAGTGTCTTTAGTCTTCCCAGGTGTAAATCACATTAATATTCATGGGCATTAACACTCCCACGCATACAGCACTGCTGACCCAAAAACTGATGTAAGAAATTCAAATCGTTATATTGATGTTTCTGAAAGAGTGGTCAGAATGATTTTCACTTCATTTTGAAGTAAAAATTCTAGCCTACAAGAATAGTAACTCAAAAGTATTGTGGACAACTATTCATTATGTGTTAAATGGCCTTATTGCAGTGACATTTTTTTTTCCAAAACGTACTAACCACGCATATTATTTTTTTTCTATAAAATGCAAACAAGTACATCAATTTTGCTCACATATTATTGTAGCAGAGTTTGTGCTGAATACAGCAAATTTATATGTTGGCAAATGGTATGTTTTAAGTAGCTGAAATAAGCACAAATGTCAGGGCATACCAAAACACCAAAAGAGCCCCAAAACAGCTCAGACCTCAGAGGGTTAGGTATAATGGGACAAACACACGGAACAAACAACAACATTAATTCTTTATTGTTAAGTTTACATTTACAACACACTTTTATTTACTTTGTTACTGATTTGAAGTGCACGCAAATTAGTTACATTGTACCTGTCACTTATATTTGTTTCTATTTTGAGTTTAAGTTTACCGTGACCTTCAGGCATGGTCCACTGCGGCCGCATCCTGGCGCGATGGAAATTAGAGTCCGAGCAGGAACGGAGATTTTAAGGGATATTGGTTCCGCCCGAACATACCATTGCTGGGAGTGGTCCGGGGGAGGAAGAAACGTCAGTCTTTATTAATTGATTTATTTAGTTATATATTTATGGTATTTGATTTCATGTTGCTTTCATTATCTTTATTTATTATGTATCTCTATTTTGACTTGATTTTTGATTTACTTAAGTTTGTATGTTGAATGTGTAGTTAAATTGTTTCCCTCTTAATTTGTAATGGGCCCATCCTTTCCTTTATAAGCTGTTGCTTTGTTCATTTGAGCAAGTCAGTTTTAGTTTGTTTGGTTGTTTTTGTCTACTTGTTTTCTGACTTCATTTTCTGTTTGTTTAGTTTATTTCATTTTTGTTGTAAGAAGTTTATGAGTTTGTAAAGTTGTTTATTTTTGGGTTCAAATAAAAACCCATTTTTCATTATAAAGCTTGTGTTCCTTGTTCCTGACCTCTCGGTCCCTCACATACTGAAATGCCCGTCCCTCGAACGCAAAGCGAAGAAACGGTCTGTGTCGAGGGAGAATCGAGACATGAAAGTACGCGTCCTTCAGGTCGATCGCTGCAAACCAATCTTGGGGACGGATGCATTTGAAAATGCGTTTCTGCGTAAGCATCTTGAACGGCAGTTTGTGAAGGGACCGGTTCAAGACACGCAGGTCCAAGATTGGCCGTAACCCACCGCCTTTCTTGGGTACAATGAAGTACGGGCTGTAGAAGCCGGTCTTCATATCGGCTGGAGGGACCGGCTCGATCGCGTCCTTCGCCAGTAGGACTGCGATCTCTGCCCTGAGCACAGGGGCACTGTCCGCCAGAACGCGGGTAAACAGAATGCCCCTGAATACAGGGGGACGCCGGGCGAACTGAATCGCATAGCCGAGTCTGACAGTACGGATGAGCCAGCGAGACGGGCTGGAAAGCGCTAGCCAGGCTCCCAGACACCGCGCAAGCGGAATCAACGGCACCACAGACATACCCAGGGTGGGGCAGCGCGGCGGAATGCAGGGACCCGACTCGGACGGCATAGCGGCCCAGAGTGGGGTCTGAATGTGTGGTGCAACACGTACCTGCTTCCGTCGAAGGGCAGAGTGAGTGTGTGGAGGCGTCAGTGCGTCCGGAACACAGCCACTGCTGTTGCTGGCGATGAAAGAGGGGCTCGAGGGTGACAAGGCATAGCGTCGTCGACCGCCAAGCGCGCTCTCTTGGGACCCAGAGGTTTCAGAAATTGCTCTTTTATTGAATATGTGGGTACCACTGAAGGCAGTGGCGGAAAAGGAACAAAAGGAAACAGAAGATTCTCCACCCGGCCCTCCACCGGGGGAAGGAGCGGTGCCTTCACCGTCTCCTGGAGAGCAACTTGATCCACCTCTGGGTGGCCCGTCTCAGGGTCGTTTGCACCTGCGCTTACCACCTGGTTTGGCAGCGGCCTGGACGGGCGTGGCCGACTTCCTGCGGTTTGCTCCACGCTGAGGCCTGGATGGTGGTTGCTGCTGAGGCTTAGCGGGAGCGGAGGACGCCGCAGGAGGACGGCCTCGGCGACGAGCAGACGGATGGTCTGCAGCCGGCGGACGGGTGGAAACAGCAGCGGTCCGCCGGGGCAGGATGTGTTGGATGCCCTCCGTCTGCTTCTGGGCGGCCGAGAACTGTTGGGCGAAGCTCTCGACCACATCGCCGAATAACCCAACCTGGGAAAGAGGGGCATCCAGGAACCGATATTTATCAGTGTCCCTCATATCCGCCAGGTTGAGCCAATGGTGGCGCTCCTGGACCACCAAGGTGGACATCGCCTGACCGACTGAACGTGCGGTTTCCTTCGTCGCCCGGAGGGCGAGGTCAGTAGCCACACGGAGCTCCTGGAGGAGCTCTGGGTCAGAACCACCCTCGTTCATGTCCATGAGCGCCTGGGCCTGGTGGACCTGCAAGAGCGCCATGGCATGGAGGGCGGAAGCAGCCTGTCCACAGGCCTTATAAGCCTTCGCCGTAAGACCGGATGAAAACTTACAGGCCTTGGACGGGAGGCGCGGATTACCCCGCCAGGAGGAGGCGGACGCCGGACACAGTTGCATCGCGACGGCCCGCTCCACCGGGGGGATATCCACATACCCCTTAGCTGCCCCGCCGTCGAGGGTGGCGAGGGGGGAGGAGCCACTAGAACGGCTTCGGGCACTATACGGTGCCTTCCACGTCCTAGAAAGCTCCTCATGCACTTCCGGAAAAAAAGGTACCGGGGCGGCACACTGAGAACCAGCACGGCCCGCCCCGAGAAACCAATCGTCCAACCGAGAAGGTTCGGGACGTGGTGGAGGATTCCACACAAGCCCGACCTTCTCGGCGGCCCGGGAAAGCATAGCCGCCCACTCTGGATCCGGCTCGGACAACGCTACATGCCCCGAAGGGGCCAACGCAGCCGAGTCGTCATCTCCAGAGGAGAAAGGCTCCCCTTCCGATGCTGCGATCGACATCTGATCGTCAGCTGGCGCCCCAAAGGAAACGACTGGCCGTTCCGGAGAAGGACCGAGCCGTTCGCAAAGGGGCGCGGATGGCAACAGCACATGAGAGGCGTGAGGGGCCCGCGGAGATTGCCTCGACGGGGAAGCCCTCACGGTAATCCTCAGATCACCCTGGTCATGCGCTGAAGTAGGCCTATTCTGCGGGGCAGAATAAGCACTAGATCGGGGCATAGGCGAGGGGACTGCACCTCCCGTGAGGTAAGCGAGTCTCGATCTAAGCGCTGCCATAGTCATATTCCCGCAATGGGAACATGAACTATTCACAAAAGCTGCTTCAGCGTGCTGAATGCCCAAACACGAGAGGCAACTCTTGTGGCCATCTGCTGGCGCCAGGGAACGACCGCACCCAGAAACGCACAAGCGGAATGACATCCTGAAAAGGACGCAGGGTCACGCTTGTGTTGCTCTTTTAGTTGAAAATAACAAACAGAGGAAAGAAATAAAAACTCTTTTAGTGCTGAAGCACCCAGGGATAGCCGCGGTGTAATCGGGTACACTCTCAGTTAAGGAACGCCCACAAGACCGACACACACATACACACAGATGATGCCGTGAAAACGGCAGTTGTGGTTAGAATGTTCGCGGCCACCACTGATCGCGCCGTCACACCAGCACTGAAGCAGAGTTTCCTTCTCCCTCTAGTTCTCGTTATGAATAACGTGCAGCAGTCTGTAGAACTCAGAGTCAATAAAAGCTTGGCTCCGAAGCGAAAGACAATGAGTGCGGCGTCCGCTTCCTGTTTATACCCGCGCTGCGGGGCGGGGCGCGTGACGCGTTTCACGCACGCCAACGTTCATTGGCTTGTTCTTTAGATACTCGAAGTTGATAGGGCTCCCTGAAGTGACCCCCTAACGTCGTCACGTCGACGTCACGTCGACGTCACGTCGAACATGAGCGACTGAGGGGAACTGCCATATAAATATTTGTAATATTATCTCTTATACTACAGGGCTGTTGAATGCTTGATTCTGATTGGTTGTGAACGTTCTAAGGTGTGCATTAATTTTCAGGGAAACGCACGGCTAAAGTAGTTCCAGGCAGGTTTGACCGCATTACAGTTCCATATCAATGCGTGTAGTTAACTGTAATAACGGAAAATATGATTTCATAACTCATAACTCAATTCATAACAAGAAAAAAACATGCAGCCCCATGCGCTTGATTTGCAATTTTCTATGTCTAACTTCACAATCAATGGACACACGCAGTTTTAATTTGAATAAATAAAGTATATAGACATATCTATAATAAATAGAAAATTAAACTGAATATATAAATAAAATGATGTACAGTAATGGATAATAGATCTGTGCATCAGGAAATTATTATTAGATAATTTTATTAGGAAATTAGATAAATTATCTAAATAATTATTATTCCGCTTCACGTCGTGACCGCATTACCACCTCGGGTGTGCATTATTTTTCTAATAATTCAACGGCCTGTCGTCAATTATTCCTTACATAATTTGGCAGCAGGAATATTAGGCTGCTGTCACTTTAAGACCTGATGCACAGATCCATTATACTGTTACACGAGTTTTATTTCTCAACTGTTTACATCAGACTGTAAAAAAAGATGGACGATGCACCTTCACTGTCATTAATTGTATAAAAGTGAAGCCGCCAATGTCCGAATATGGCGCTGACATCTTGTGCTGATTTGGGACCTGATTCTGCGCAGTAGTGAGCGTGAAGTGGAGCCGCAATAGTTAGTACAGTTTACTGCAGAACAACTCATTATGTCGGTGTGAAATAAAAAAGATATGGAAATGTAGAAATTAATGTTGAAGCTCCAATGTCCTCCCGAAAATCTCCCAAAAAGTCTTTTGGTGCCTCAGTGACTACTTCGCTCAAAGAAGCTGTCAATCATGACGTCACACTCCCATCAAAAAACGTACAAAGACCGAACTTTTTAAAAAAATGAACACAAAGCTTACATCAGCGTGATAAAAACTACCTAAAATGACAGAAAAGATTGTTGGGAAAAAAATGTATTGCAAATTTAATTGCTTTAGATTTAATTGATTGTTTAGTTTTCCTCACGTCCCATCAGACCACAAGGAGAGGGCGGGTTTATGACCTATACTGGGACCAACCACCTGGGGGCGATCGAGACACTTTAGCTTTTCACTTCACTTTTTTTCATGCTGTCGGTGTATGAATGAGTGAATGAATGGGTGAATGTGAGGCAATATGTAAAGCGCTTTGGTGGCCATTGGTCTGTTGAAAGCACTATATAAATGCAGTCCATTTACCATTTACCATTTTCAATACTTGTGCGTCACACTTGGTGTACGTTCACTTAAAACATAACTGTATACCTTAATACTCACCAAGACTAGCATTTTGACATTATTATGTGTAAAAAAAGTATAGGAAAAAAGTACCCGGATGACATTCTGAAGTTCTAACTGATGCTGGTACGTCACTTCCCAATTACAGTCATACTACACACATTCATACTATGTACAACATACTTTTTTAGCGGTAGATGAATGGATTGATGAAACCATTTGAAAGCATGGTTTTGTGTGAGAATGCTGACTGTATCTGTCTGTAGTTTGCTCTACAGATGGTATATGAGACATACACTGAATCGCTATAAAAGCACATGCAGAGTTCCCCAGATATGGATTAACACTATAGTTAAAGTGCATTTTATAAAAGATAAGCATTGCGTTGGAATAAACTCACACGGTCTGACGACATTGATTCTGGCTATATCCGGGCTAAAGATAAGGTTCTGAGATTTACGACAACATTGGAATCCGTCCACCATGGTGATGCTTCAAAAAAATGATAGGAAAACATACTACATTGTAAGGTTATTTTTTGGTCGTCTCATTTATCACTAGATTTGATTGGACCACACATGTAAATATGATGAATATAGACATCTACAGTTAGTCTTTGGCTCGGCAACATATTGTCCTCCAAATGTTTTCTCAGCCTCCATGAAACCATATGGGCTCTCTAAATCAGAAATCTGCCGTTTTCTCTTTGTGTAGACTGTTTATTTTTCCGTCTAAATGCTGCTTTCACGGTTTCACAAAAGGGATTTGTCAAAAATTAAATAAATATAAGAGAAAGTATTCCCAGAACAGGACAAATCGACAGAAACAACATAATAGACTCTCCAGAGTGTTTGTTATGTCCTCTATTACAGAACCTCGAATGACATTATAAAACAACTTTCTTCCTCTTTGTGCTTTATAGAACGTAATCATTCATAATAATGAACACACTCGAACTCAGAGTGTGTTGGTGAGATTTGACTCAGAAAGGTATAATGGTGAGAAGCCAGAGGCATAAACAGATATCAGTCTGAAAACTCACAGCCGAAACAGTCACATTAGAGCTCTTATCGCTTGAGAAACTCTGTTGTATTAATTAAATCAGAGTGACTGTATTGATTGTGATATTTTTTTCTGGCATCCCCATATTCTAGTGTGGGTCCAGGAGCGCTGTAACCTTGCTGGGTTTTTTCTTTCCGAGCCTTCTGCAGATTTGCCCTGGGGTTGAAAGTTTACCGCTGACACACAAACACACCAGTGCGCCGCTAAAGGCCCCTGGGAGATTAACTGAATGAAGGGGGAGTGGAAGCGTGTGGGGTGAACGAAAGGTTGCGTCAACCGAGGGCAACGCTCACTGCCAAGGTGTAGCCAGACAAAAAGACTAGAAATTTACATTTTACATTCATGCTATTGCAACAAGGCATCGTATCGCCTGCAGCGACGTTCCATTGTAGCTTTTTGCCGCTGACATATTTTGTTTATAATTTATTTTGCTCTTTTATTGTGGAAAGTGTATAATTATATGTGTCACAGGCCTGTGATCTGAGACTGGCCCAGGTGTTGATACGGATGCACATGCTGATAGTGCCAGTCGACACCCTGACAATTACAGACAGGGTGATTGCTTGATTGGCAGGGTTATTTCTGGGCATTTATTTTGATTTTATGTCAGTCAATCCTCTATAATTGCAGAGGGAGACCTTGCATTGTTTTTTTTTTTCTTTTGATATAATTTGTCAAACAGCAGGAACACCTTTTTGATTATTTTTTTTTGCTGCTTTTTTTTTAAGTTGTGTTTCTTAAAGGCTTAGTTAACCTGAATTTCTAAGTTATCTCATATTTTAATCACCCTCACATCATTCCAAAAGGAGATAATTTGCAGAATGTCAAAGCTGCTCTTTTACAATGAAAGTGAATGGGAGGTGATGCCATTTTAGACAAAAAAGCAACAGAAATGTACAGAAAGGGTTAACCCTAACCCCAACAATAAAGTAGTTTGTATGGCCGTATGTCTTCTGAATTCATATGATATCTTTTTGTTAGGAAAAAAATCAATTTAAATTTGTTTAAAATCACTTAAAAGTCTATACACTAAATATTGTGCTATAACTGAATAATGTTTATTGTATTTGGGGAGACTTTAACATAGCACTGATATGGCTGTTTTATTGTTTTAGCATTAAGTTCTGTTATAAGTAGGATTGGGATGCTTTGATAAGAGGCATTGAGCTCTAAAACAGTATTGCTATTGTCTTAATAAAGCTAAATATTTTTGTTAACTGAAATAAAATGCAAATTAGTTCAAAAATGTTAATTATGTTGCCTTAAATGATAAAATGACTCAAATTAAAACTAAATAAAGGTAAAATGATACAATATTACAGAATCAAATAACAAAATTACCAAAACTTAAGCTGAAAATAAAAAAATTAAAGCTAATTAAAAATATGAATTAAAAACTATATAAATATTACTAAAATAACTACAACTGACTAAAAAGTTATCAAAAATAATCAAATTAAACTAGTTCACACGACTCATAAAAATATATTCCAAATCTTGTGTAGCCATCTATCTTTTAAAAAATTCTAAAAATTAAAGATTAGAAACTAAAATGGAAATTTAGTTTGTTGAAAATGCCATATGCTGAAAATCTGTTATTTTGCAAATAACATCTTAAATCCCAGTTTGTATACTTCTCAGAAATCTTTATCTTCAGAAGACTTTTATTATTGCATGTACTTTTAGCAGTTTGACAGTAAGTTGAATTACAGGTTTGGGACAACATGAAGGGGAATAAATTTTGACCGTATTTTCATTTTGAGTGAATGATACTTTTAAGCTTCAATGGTCCTTGATTTATCTATTTTTGTTAGTCATTCATGGAATCACAGCTGCAGTATCTCCTGTTATTACACTCTATAATCTTACAGTTTCTCCATCTCATATTTTTGCACCTGAAGCAATCTCCACCTAGACCACCACAGCAGCCAAGACCATTATCACTAAAGCACTGTTCCTCCGGCTGCAAATGCTGTTGAGAACGAACAGAAACCTACTTTATGCCTTAATGAAAATGTCAGAAGACAAAAGGTCATTAGTGTGTGTGTGTGTGTGTGTGTGTGTGTGTGTGTGTGTGTGTGTGTGTGTGTGTGTGTGTGTGGTGTGTGCGTGTGCATGTGCATGCGCATGCGCGCGTGTGTGTGTGTGTGTGTGTGTGTGTGTGTGTGTGTGTGTGTGGCCCTCTGTCTTTCTCATGGAACATTTCCCTCGGCTTTCCAAAACGACCTTACTTTTCATGTTACTTCAAGGACAACACTGCACATGCTCTTTCAGACTAAATAGAATATCCATGGCAACTAGGATGTGTTGCTGCAAGGTGCTTTGTGTGTGTATTTAGTGATAATTCATTTAATGAAAATCAATGAAGGTATTGCAGAGAACAGTGCAGGTCGACCCTAATACGGGTCGTGTTCCCAGATTAGGAGCGGCAGCCTCTAAACAAACTATTAGTTCTAATGAAATCTCATCAGTACATCAAAAGCAAAGGTTTTGCTCCACGTCGTCTCAAATGAGCTCAATTAAATCAGGGCTTTTAGGTCTATTACAAACAGTGTCAGCAGACGCTACCTAAATAGCTTTCGGCTGCAGGAAAGAAATACGCTCAGCATAACAGATTTTATAGAAACGCTAAGGAGACTTACCGCTGTCTACAAATTGCCAGTAATCTGTCTTTTGGAACTGTGGGAACCCGAAAATAGAGTCTAAGATCAGAGTATCGCAGCGAAAATGAATTGACGTTGACACATCAACCACAGCTATGAAGAAAGTGCATGAAAAAGCAGTTATTTAGCTTGGACGCCTGAGTAATGCGTTTCCTTCTGATGATCAACGATTTTCCCCCTCGGTTCTTTCTTTTAATGTCTGGGTGGTAATCGTTCCTACTTGTGAGGGGGGCATCCATGTCAGATATAGGCTTTTGCTTCTTAAAAGCTTGCAGTGCTTTAAGTGCGAGGGCCGAAACGCCTGAGTCAGCATCCGTGCAGCCAGTTCAGCGAGTGCGACGAGAGGCTGGAAAACACATCAGCACCTCCCCCTGTTCGATGAGACACGCTGTACACACACATTTCTCCCCTGCGTTCATGAATTTACATGAGGTCAGTCATCTCACTGACAATTTTCAGGGGCAGCAAGGAAATCCTGTTGTGGGGCAGAAATTTGATGCGATGTAAATTGCTCTAAACGCTCGGTTGAGATTGACTGAGTTGTTACCAGAGCTGAGATTTTTCACTCTTCCTTAATGACGTTTGGCTCCGTGAGATCTACGGCGGAGGACGCTGTAAATAACATACTTAACATAATTCTATGTAGCTCTGAGGGTTTTTGGGGCGATTTCACTCGCCGTGGCGTGCGGTGGGATAATTTCATGCAAACACGCCAAAGAAGCCACTTACATGCCTCGGCGGCAGTTCATTGGCCATCTCCAAAGCAAACCAATTAGCCAGCGACTCAGCATCTGTCAGGCTGGAAGAAAAGTCTACAAAGGATGCCTGTGGATTGGTGGGTGGTATTGTACGAGACTTCTGTATGGGTCTGAAACGACGAAGGCGTGTGTTTTGAAACCTTATCGCAGACATGAAGGGCTTCCAAAAGCTGCTACGCATCAAGAATCCAATGCGCTTAAGCTGCTTGAGTTTTCAAAGCCAATTCAGTGTCAAAAATAAGCTTCAAATTCATAAATGAGTTCCAATGTGAATGTCTACTGTGCAGGGGTTCACTAGAAAGACTTGGGCTGGGTGATCTGGAAAGGGCAGAGAGATTTGGCCTGAAAGTGTTTAGGTGTCAAACTCACGGCCCGCGCCCTCCCCAGGGAGTCAACATTGTGCGGAATTACATTGGCCACACAAAAGGAATTCTTAATTGGATGCTAATAAGGGGCACGGAGCTGATAAATACCTTGGTGAGGCAGCTTTTATCCAGAGATGAGAGTCAGACATCCCCTTTTCCAATTCCATTAACAACAAGGCAGTTTTTGGTGGGAAACGTGGCTCGGCACTGGTCCCTTGAACGTGCCGGCCAAGGAGAGGGATAATGTCCTCTTCAATGGATGCAATATGTACATAAATATTAGTTCTCAAAACTATGAATAAAGGCCACACAAGTCCACACAACAACCATAATGATAATTCTTTTCAAGCCAATCAAAATTCACTTGGATTCACAGTTTCCTTCTTATCTCTAACCGTTTCTCCTCCCAATCTCCTCCGTATCGGACCCAATTCAAATGGGTCCGATACGTTTTCTGTTCTGTGCCGTGTCTCTGGATCGGAGCTGCGGTGGTTCTCGTGAAACCAGACTTCATTCACCCCAATGGAAATCATATTTACACTGTCTGAATAGTTCAAGTTCTGAATAGAACAAGTGACCGCTTTTAGCCGCAGCTTCAGCGGGACACTGTGGATTCTAGAGAGCATTTGATTGTGCAGAGTGATGTCATCAAAATCATTGATCCATATTGCCGGAAGTGAGAGATTGTAAGTTTTGAAAGGTTTATATCTTCTAATTGCAAATTTTGTCATTGTTTTGGAGCACACTAGCTTAGAGATTACAGTAAGGCTAACATATTCATACTAAAAAACAAAAAACTTCAAATTTGATTTCATGTGGACTTTAAAGCAGCAGATGTCATAACTGCACCACACTCATAATAAACAGAATGTTATCGTTTGTTGGTGTGGGGGCTAATACAGGGGTTGGACAATGAAACTGAAACACCTGGTTTTAGACCACAATAATTTATTAGTATGGTGTAGGGCCTCCTTTTGCGGCCAATACAGCATCAATTCGTCTTGGGAATGAATATACAAGTCCTGCACAGTGGTCAGAGGTATTTTAAGCCATTCTTCTTGCAGGATAGTGGCCAGGTCACGACGTGATGCTGGTGGAGGAAAATGTTTCCTGACTCGCTCCTCCAAAACACCCCAAAGTGGTTCAATAATATTTAGATCTGGTGACTGTGCAGGCCATGGGAGATGTTCAACTTCACTTTCATGTTCATCAAACCAATCTTTCACCAGTCTTGCTGTGTGTATTGGTGCATTGTCATCCTGATACACGGCACAAAACTGTGCTCTTACCCTGCTAGTTGGACCTTCACAGTCTGCTCTTATTGGTTCAATGTGCAATTAATGAAGATTGGCCACCAGGCTGGTCCAATTTAGCCATGAAACCTCCCACACTAAAATGAGAGGTGTTTCAGTTTCATTGTCCAACCCCTGTATATATATAGTTTTTTTGTAGGAGGACAGATAATTGTGGAGGGGAATTGACCGGGAAAAGACCTCAAGCCAGGAATTGAACTCGGGTCACCCAAAGTGCAACTGCACCCTATATCTGAGCGCTTGCCCACACAGCTATGGCTCCGAATAATATTGTTACAGTTATCTTTATAGTTATCGTTCTTGGTGTGAACTTGACTTAAGACTAAACAGAGGCTATGGTACGTCTAGTGGGCTTGCAGGCATGTTATGTACATAGTCACTTATGTCGTTGTTTGCCTTAAAGTCAGTAGAAAGTAGTAGGTAATCAGGAGTTTGATCATATCTTAACTGCACATTTTTCACAGGACTCATAGCAAGTGCTCCTTAGTGCAATGCTGTACCAGAGTTGGAGTTTTACTGCCACTAGTGTTCACTTCAGACGGAAACTGCAATGAAATGTATGCATAGGTTTGTTTTTGGAGTTTTACAGCCATGTTTTATTAGGTGATTGTAAGGTATATCATCCTGCCCTGTCATACCACAAAAAAACCTGCAACTCTCTAGTACACCTCCCCCCCAAAAAACAGTGCATGCATGCATCTCCGCTGCCTCATCGTCGCTTTGTTGCCATGGAAACCTGAGGATGAAAAGAGTTAGTTGTAGATTAAATTAGATATTTGAAGTACAGCCACCCTTCAAAAACACATGGCAAAAAAATAATTAAAAAATAAGCTCTTTGGATAATATTCCTCAAATGCATGTAGATAGAAACATTTTCACCCAGTCAGCCTTTGATGGGCTTTAGGCACATTGATCAAATGCTTCAATGTGTATCAATGCACTAACAAAGTCGCTGAATGCAGCATTTTTCACCTCTGTTTATGATAAAGCTTTCAGTAACATATTTATGAAACTGTGAAATAAGAACATGAAATATGATTTTCCTCAGCGGCGACTCTGAGTAATGGAAGAGATCCAGTTGAGTCATCTGTCACATCTGCGTGTGCGTGTGTGTGTCGTCACCTGACTACTTTGAAACATTTCTAAAGGCTGCTGCGTTTCCACAGGCTTCAACAGATGAGGACACGGATGACGGGATGACATCCCAAAACGGTTGAGCCGATCGCATGCTTGAAGACGGTCAGCGTGTTCATGAGTGTATGTGTGTGTGTGGGCGCATGTTTGTGTGGATGTCTCCTTTACAGATGGCCGCTCTCTGAAGGAGATTAGACTTGCTAGCCTTCCCTATGACGGACACGGACAGAACATCCCAATTCCCTGAAGGAACGAGCAACTAAGATAACAGGCATCCAAACCGAGGAAGCAGCAGCAGACACATAAACTGTTTCCCAGTCTGTCTCAATCAGAGTCCACTGAGCAGCCAATATAGAGTGTAATTTATTGTGCACCTTGTCTGCTGAATGAGGCCTAATGAATCAAGGAATTAGAGTGTTTATGGGTGGCAACAGTCTCTGTCCCACTGCTTCATTATAGCACACTGAATTGCATGTTCTGTAATGGACAGGCTTGGGAAACGGCAGTGCGAAGAAATAGCCTTCTAAACTACAGGCAACTTAGAAATGTAATGCAGTTAAGCTAAAAATACACCGTAAGCAACTATCAAAAAAAGCTTTAACCATTCCATTGAACCACTTAACCAAAGTGCATCAGACTTCCTATACATTTAAGGAGCGCATGTTTGGTTTCTGCCTTAGTTTTGCTTAATTGAAAAGCTACGAGTGCAATGAGACACAAAACTACACTATAACACACGGAAAAGCTACACTATTATGAAAATAACTGCTACCAAGAAATTTCCAGTCATTATATTACTACAATTGTCTACTTACAGCTACTTTCAGTTATTCCCTATAGAATACTTGGAACAGCAATAACCAGAATATAAAATGTTTCCTGGTACAGCTGTAAAAACGGACTTTGATCACGTATTGCAAAAAGTGGGAATTACTACAGGGTTAGAATTTTTAAATGTAAAACAAGATAAATATTGTTGGTAGTAGCTAAATTGAAAGGAGCCACTTTTAAAAAGCGAGGCACAGGGTAATGGAATGAAACGCAAAGTCTTTTTAAGTTGAACTTGAAAAGTTATTTTAACATGAGCACCATGTGTAATGTCATGTCTAGATGGTGTAAAAGAATCAAGACACAAGCTTAGCAGTCAAAGATATCCATCGAAAAAAACATGATCTTTCAAGGAGAATGCAATCCCATAATGCATCACGACAAGCTTGGTGAAAAATCTTACTTTCAAGTTACACTTGATACACTAAGATAACTGTATTTTTATGCTCATGTTAGCTTAGAAACTTTTGAAAACAAGCCCGAGTCACGTCTCCTGTGTGCTTATGGTGAGGAACGAATTTGTCTTTGAATCAGTTTTTATTAAAGGGGTGATGAACTGAGAAATCAAATTTTCCTTGAGCTTTTGACATCTGAGAGGTCATCATATTATAAGAATATCCTGTAAGTTTCAGAACTGAAAACATCCTTGTTAGTCCAATAAATGCTTTTATTGACACCAGCCTCAGCAAACGCCTCGTTTTTCAAAGTGGGGAAATATGACGTCAAAGAGGATAAAACACCACCCCCCGCAGAAGATGATCAACGCCTGCTTCAACACGGCCGGTTTAGCCCCGCCCACCGATTTGCGCATTTTACACGCATACATAGCTAAATAACACAGGCCTACCTCGTGATGACAAACCGGATCGAGCTACCGAGCAATACAAAATATTGTGCAGTGCCTGGTTGTGGAAGAAGACAGTTGCTGCATAAGCTTCCTCTGGACTGGATTCCAATAGGAGTGCTTAAACTTTATTTTTCATGACGTTCCACTCCAGCTGATGAGGTAAAACATTGTCCGTCTGTTCGCTTCATTTCACTGAGGATTGTTTTGTAAACAAGACTGGATTTGCAGACCGATTAAGAGTAAAGAACGGTGCTGTGCCGTCTATATCGGATCTGACAGGAATTATGCAACACCTGGACTCTGGGTCGAACATGTATGGGCGAATCATTCCGGTTGCCATTTTACAACATTGGACGTTTTCAAAACAATTTCCTCCAAGTGAATCGACGGTTGAGTTGAAACTCATTATAATATGCAAAACTCTTATCCACTCACAGAATGGGCGTTTACTTCCAAGTCTTCAGTGCGAGACGCCCATAAAAACCGAGCGTTTTTCAGCTAGGCTCAAAACTAGGTTAGAAAATAGCCTATTACTTATTAATTTTGATGTTTTTGAATGCAAAAACCAAGCGAACGTCATAAGTTTACCTCAGACAACAATATAATAAGATTTAAAAAGCCAGTTCATGACCCCTTTAAGTGATTAAATCATTAATTGTGAAGGAACATATTTTCAGGTAAACCTCCCATTCTGTTATTGGATAACTCAAAGGGGGGGAAAAGTGAATAAAATATTTCAAGATTTATCAGCGGATCTCCCACCGGACTAAAGATTAACCAGAGCTCCATTGTGTTGGTCTGTAAACCTATTCACATTTCTTTCTGAGAATCCCATGGGTGAACATACAGCCACACACACACAACACGCTTCACGGCCTCAACCCTCGTGGTGATTACACATAATTCAACAGGCCCAAACTACGGAGCTGTCGGGATGGAGGTCAACGTGTGTAAATATCTCCACACTTATTAATGTGTCAACGTTCTAATGTGGCCGCAAACAGCCCACCGGGGACCTGTGGTGAAATAAAAATGGGTGGCTGAAACAAGGTTCGCCGTGCCATTATTTTTACACGTCTTTATGACTCAATTTAGACCGTGAGGAAATAAAAGAAGCCCACGTCAAAGACAAGGGTGCGGATGATTTACCGGGCCTGTGTGTGTGTGTGACTGCAATAGCTCTCTCGGCTGGCGTGGGTGTCAGCGAGGGAAGTCTGCTAATGAATAGGGCTTATTTTGATGAGTCTCTTTAACCTTGGTTAAGAGGCCTGGATGCACAGGTTGCACCGGGGATCAGGTACGCTGTCATGGAACACGCGGTTGTCTGGCAGAAGCTTCTGTGTCTCAAATGAGCGCAAAAAATTACATTTTTCCCTTCCTAATTACCCAAACAGTCTCAATTAAAACTCACATTTTAAATGCAAATGAATGAGCTTTTATCAAAATAAGTCTCTTTTTTTCCCACTACCCAGACTTCATATTCCAGATGGATGCCATGGTTAGGAATTGATGAGTTTTTTTTTTTAATACCTCAGAATTTTTTTTTTTTTTTATACCAAGGTGGTATAATGGAAGCTTGGCTGCCGGGTTTTTAATTGTGTTGCAGCTTTTAGAAGCGAGCCGGTGGCGTCTGTAATGACGGTGACTTGCCTCGCGTCGGGTTATTTTGCAGTTGTTTGGGAGCTGCTGGGGCGTACTAACACTGGAGGAGACCGACAGTCAGTAATTAAAATTCTGTTCAGCATGACAACGCTGTTTCATGCCTCATTTTTCACACACAGGAGGAATACACAATCCACGCCATCAACACAATAAGTAAATAACAGACGAACACTTACTGTCATAAGAGACATGCAAATGAGCAGAGGGAAATGAAATCACAGCGTGCCATGTTTACGGTTTACATAAACGTACAGTTTTACACATGTTTGCAGTTTGGTGTACCGGACATAAGTTGACATGGTGATATATGGAATATTCATGATAAATATGTGATGATTTGCTGGTGATAAAAAATTATAAACATTCTCATTATCTTAATGGCTTTAATGCAATTTTTACTCAATCATTAAGATTCCTGCAGAGTCTGTGTCATTAGATTAGTTTCATGGTCTTTCCTTGCAATTTGCGAATTTAAGAGTTAAAGTTGTCACAAAAGATTATATGCAACACTGTTGATTTCCATATTCTGAGGTTTTTCTAATTGAACGTTATATTTTGACAAACTTATTTTTCTTTGAATTAATGTGCAACGATGAATCATGCGTCACGGGTATGTTTAGTTTCTTTTAGTTCCTGTTTCCCTGCTTTGTTTAGTTTTGGTTTCCTGGGTTACTGATTATTTCCTTGTTTTACTTAGGATTTAACCCTGTCTTTCATTATGTTTGCCTCGTATTTATGGGCTGTTTAAACGACACAGTTTTCAATTAAAAACGGAAAACTTTTGAAGCGTTTTGGCAGTTCGTTTACACGACAACGGCATTTTGGTGGCTTGCAAACGCAAACTTTTGAAAAACGGTCTCTGTGTAAACTGCAAAATCGCGAATCTCTGAAGACAATGACGTCATGCACATGTGTATCACGTGTTTATTACGTGTTTATTAGAGTATTACGTGTTATTATAGTGTTTCATCGCCATCTAATGGCCTGGCAGCAAAATACAATGTTTTTAGTCATTTTTTTCAAATCCGTTGAATGTTTTGACAATGGTGTCGTCTGTACGTGGAAAACTCAGAGGATAGACTTCTCAGTTTTAAGCGTATCGTTGTCGTGTAAACGTACCCTTAAGGGGGTCGCACACCGGATGCGCAGCTCGGCGCCGCGCCACGCAGCGCCAGGTCTTTTAAATTCGAACACATTATTCTCTATGAGAGTACACACACCGGCGGCGCCTTTCGGGTCTGTCGCGGCGCCCAGCAACGGCTCTGGACCGTGTTCAAAATCCTGCAGCGCCACACGGCGCCATTTACATAGTTATATATTAAATTTACATTTATGTGTCTCAAATAGTAGTAATGTATATACGGACTTAAGCTGGTTGCACACCGAACGCGCAGCTCAGCGCCACGCCACGCCACGTCTAGGACAACTCTCACCTGAAAATCTGATAACATCAGCAATTTTCTGATTTCTTTAAATAAATATAGAACTAAATGTATATTCCAGCACAGGGCTAAGTCCGTATATACATTACTACTATTTGAGACACATAAATGTAAATTTAATATATAACTATGTAAATGGCGCCGTGTGGCGCTGCAGGATTTTGAACACGGTCCAGAGCCGTTGCTGGGCGCCGCGGACAGACGCCGCTGGTGTGTGTACTCTCATAGAGAATAATATGTTCGAATTTAAAAGACCTGGCGCTGCGTGGCGCGGCGCCGAGTTGTGCGTCCGGTGTGCGACCCCCTTTAGCCCTGTGCTGGAATATACATTTAGTTTTATATTTATTTAAAGAAATCAGAAAATTGCTGATGTTATCAGATTTTCAGGTGAGAGTTGTCCTAGACGTGGCGTGGCGTGGCGCTGAGCTGCGCGTTCGGTGTGCGACCAGCTTTATACTCCCTGTTCATTCTCTTGTCGGTTCTCATTTATTATTTACATAGTTAGCGTTTCTCCTATGTTGTTCCTGTAATCCCCTGAGTTTTTGCATCATTAATAAAGACTGTCTATTTGTATCTGTGTGCGTGCTGACTGCTGCCCACACTTTACATCATGCACAATAAGACCAGGACCATGTGTTAATAAAGAAAACAGAAAATCAGGGTTCATTTTGTTTTTTATGATTCATACTGTATTTGTCTTCACTTGAAATTTTTCATGCCATATATTTTCTATATTTAAACGAAAATTAAATATTCCTCCTTGTGTTCGTTTAATTAAAACTATAGACTTTAACTATTGTATTTAATTTTACATAAATAAATAAATATTGAGATTGAAATTATACTGAATAGCGTTGAAAGGCTTAAAGATATTTTTGCTGTATCACCTAAGTGGTGTATTTCTACAGACTCAAATTTTCCATTAATCCGATGATCTTTTCTAGGTGTGATTTGTAATAACGGACACATGTGGGCATTCATCACAACACACGACTGTGAATCCAGTGATTAGTTAGTAAGACTGGAGGTAGACGCGTGTGGGTCTCCAGGGATGGTGTCCGTGGGGCTCGTCCATTATTGTCAGTCAGTTATCAGTGTTTCTCCCGGTATGTGAAGGTCTCAGCGGAGCCCACAGTCTCCTCAGCGTTTAACCTGGGCCTCCACACTCTCGGCTCTTTCATCAAAAGCATCCTGCCTGTTTTGTTTCCCAGCACCGCTGAGAGTTATTGCTCGTGACAACTGCAGTTCTCTCTTTTCTCTTCTTTTCTCTCTCTCTCTCTCTCTCTCTCTCTCTCTCTCTCTCTCTCTCTCTCTCTCTCTCTCTCTCTCTCTCTCTCTCTCTCTCTCTCTCTCTCTCTCTCTCTCTCTCTCTCTCTCTCTCTCTCTCTCTCTCTCTCCCCACTTGCTGGGATTGTATTACCCTGTGATATTCTAGCACTCTCTATTAAATATGCATGAACCCTAGAGATGAAATTAATTTTGGGAATGCTCACTTTTGAATGTTCAAATATGCCTTCATCTGCCTTTGTATCAACTCTTGAATGTGTAATTTCATTTAGGATAGAGGCGGTAGATTAAAGCAGCACCATTTTGGCCAGTGATCAATGCAATGCTGAAAAAGAAACGCACCAAAAAATATTGATATCGGGTGGTAATTTGGATGAAAACTGGGGTTCAGTTGAAAGTCCTTAAGATATTTCAGTAAAGACATGTCTGGAATGATTACAAGTAAATTGCTCTGTCTTACCAACATTGTGTGATCTGTCCATTATTATTTTAGTACACAGAAAAATGATGGGTTAAAAATAACACAACTTGGGTTGTTTTATAACCCAACCACTGGATCAATATTGCACCAGACCAACAGTAGTTAATTTGACCCAGCAAGATGGGTTGGTCATTTTTTAACCCAACAGATGAGTTAAATATTCTACCCAAATTCTGGGTCAAATTAAATACAATTCTGGGTCGATTCAACTACATATTTGTTATATAGTGTACCCAAATGCTGGGTCAAATTAATTACAATTCTGGGTTGATTCAACTACATATTTGTTATATAGTGTACCCAAATGCTGGGTCAAATTAACCCATATGCCATATTCATTCTAACACATTACAGTACAATTTAAGAAAATAAACTGCAATAGACTATTATTTAGACGAGTGCTCGGTGTGTGTGGACTCACTCTGGTGATGACGTTTGAAGCACAAACAACCCACGTGCTGGGTCACCCGATGTATGTTGGGTTGATGGATTTTGACTCAATGCATGAGTTGCACAAAATAACTAAAATTCCATATAAATAACCCATAATGGGTAAAATATTTCATAACCCAGCGGTTGGGTTGATGAAATAACCCAGCTGTTTTTAGTGTGTACCATTAAGATACTGTTATATTTTTAATTTTATTTTAGTTATAGTAATTTAGTGTGTGTTTTTAACATTTTGTTAAACAGTTTTTTATGTCTATATTTTTATTAATTGTTATTTGGAAGTTCCGAGAGCTTAGGCTGCTGACTTGTTTCCCTGTCTGGCAATGACTTCTCAGACAGCGTTTACCCATGAAGATACTTCACCAAACGCTTCTGAGGCGGCATACCGGTTTAGGACACATCTATTCTGCCTCAAAAATCAGTTAGATGAAGGTTCTCGGGAGACCGGAAGTGAAGCTAAACTTTGGATTTGCACGTGCCTTCCTTCCTTGAAATGCATCCTCCTAAGGCAGCATTTTAAGCTTTCGGACACAGCCAACATTTCAATTTGGATTAATACGAGCACACAGTGTTTTAGGCCAAACGGAGGGGAAAAACTGAAAAAAACTCCCATTCCGCCACAAACCCCAGAAGCAAAACGCTGTCTTGTACAGGTAACAAATCTGTAGCCATAGTTGTAGCATTAAGCTGTTTTAAGAGTAGACACACTTTAAGAGTAGATAACCCTTTGTTGATCCGACTGTCTTTGGGCGGTAATGCAAAAATATAAAAAGTATAATTTATAGTTTTCACAAAAGCCCTGGAGCTTTTCAAAAACTCAGACTTTTGCTGAAAATAAATGGAATGTCTCGGTCTGGGTAACATGGAGAAAGAGTAAACAGTGTTTATTTACATACTAACGACATTGTAACAATACAAAGCGGGTTAAAAATCAGCGAAGATGATGATATATAAAATAATACTTAAATAACACTGCCATATTTGAAAGAATTTGAAAGTAAAATATAAGCAGATTTTAGCAGCAACTAAAATTTCCATCTTTTCCACACACAAAACGAGTGTATGTCTTCAGAAAACTGGGATATAAGGGTCATATGATACTTTTTGTATTTTTAGAGCTCTTATGGCCACAGTCATAGCTTTTCACTTCCACTGTGTGGAAAAGAGCAGCTTGAGCATTCGTCAAAATATCTCCTATTGTATTCTACAGAGAAAAAGCCGGTATGAGGCTTGGAAAACAACATGAGGGTGAGTCAGTGATGACAGAACTTTAAATTCAAGGCAAACTAAGCCTTAGATCATCCCCACAATCGGACATAACCGTGTGGTTGTTGTAGGCTCCAGCTGTGAAGCTTCCCGTAAGTCCCACGCTCACTCGAGCTGAGATCCAGCATTAAAGCAAAGTGTGTGATTGGTTCCACACACACATCCACTCTAACTACATCTGCATAATTACATTCTGCACCAGGGAAGTCTCTCTGGAGCCATATTGTTTGGAGACCAGTCAAATCCCCTCTCAGGCAGATAACCCAAAGGCTAACCACAGCCGATTCCAGAAAGGCGTTTTTTACTCTTTCCCCCTCAGAGTAATAATTGGAAATCCAGTTTACCATCTTTTTATCGACGGCAAGAGTATGAGCCTAACTGGTACCTTGATTGGGGAGCGTCAATAACAGTTGGGGTTAGATGTGGCGGGTCGCTAGTAGGCGACCCCTCGGTTCTTATCAAGCAAAGTGGTTTTTGATTAGTGTTAATGGGGATTGGTAATGGCCTTTGGCTGTTACATGGACGGTCATGCTTCAAGTCAGGGTACACTGTGGGAGTTGTTTGTTGTTGCGAATGCACACGCATAATTGCTTTTCTCAAGGGCACATAAGCCATGCGTCGCTCTCCTATATTATGTGTGCGCAGAGAAAGTCATAAATCCATTCCCAGCGTTTTGCAGCCAAGTTTTTCAAGAAATGCTTTAATGTCTTGCACTCGCATGCACCTGGGTGGCACAAAGACAGGTTAAGCTGCATGGGTGCATGCGCTTTCTTTTCAGCCGCCACACTCAATGCCAGGCGTTCCTGTCGAGCTTCGCCCTTGCATGCTAATGCATGCTTAATATTATTCTTATGAACTGCCAGGGACTTCATATGTTAGCCAGCACTCTGTCAAATTAATGTCAGTTCCATTAATGGCGCTGTCCATTTTCTCGCCCTCTCCCTTTCAGCGTTCAAAGTTTCTTTTCCCGGTGTGGTCGCAGTGTGCCATCGAAACTCTGCAAAGATGAGAGACAGAGAGGAGAGAATTAACGTCCAGGGTCATTTATCAAGAACGGGACCCAAAAGAGCAGATGAAACTCTGTCCTGAGAAATGTCACTGAGATATTAGGTTTAATATATCAAATCATGAGTCTTCCCAACCGTGCTGAGCCAACACCAGTTCGCCGCCTCATGCTTTGCGTAAACACCGTGGCGTGCGATTATAATGTTATAATCTATGGGGAACGGTCAGCATGCGGGAAACGGCGAAGCAGCAAAGTGTCGCTAAAGGTGTCGTGATTGATGTCTGGTTTTGCGAGCTATCATTTGTCCAACAATAAAATTTGAGAATCTAAGCAAAGCATCAGTTCGCTATCTGCCACATGAGGGATGAGCTCTTTCCTAACTCTGCGTCTCCGTGCTCGTGATCGATGTTTCGCTTTAGAAAGCAATGTGGCGAACAGCAGCTGTGATTGTTCAGAAGACAACGCTAGTTTTGATGAATGCTGCCCACCTGCATTCTGCGCTAACTCGCAGTTCTTGCTGAATTTGAAATCGAAATTGATAAACAATGTACGAGAGAGTTATAGCCACCACTTACCCAACCGGACCCGAGAGATCAAAGTTTGTCTGGTTTGCTCGGTCCAGTTAATCCTTACTGGTAGATTTCTTTTTTTAATAAAGATCATCCTTTGGAAGTGTCTGCACTCTTAAAAATGCTGGGTTGTTTCATTTGGGGTCAAATATGGACAAACCCAGCCGTTGGGTTATATTTTTAAATGACATTTTTAACCCAATGTTTGGATTTGTCCATATTTTACCCAAAATTGGGTTAAAACAACCCAACATTTAGAGTGTGTAATTAAAGAAATCTCTCTAAAGGATAAGAGCATGGAGTTAATGTCAGGTGATTTATGACTGTGAAGTGTCCTGTTTGGAGTTTAATTAAATAATTAAAAGCTATTATTGCAAATACTAATTGTTAACCCAAAAATGAAATTTATGACATCATTTACTCACCCTAAAGTTGTTCCAAACCAGCATAATCCTTCTGCTGAACACAAACGATATTTTGAAGAATAAGAGTAATCAAAGTCCAGTTGATGGACCCATTGACTTCCATAGTATTTTTTTTCCCTTCATTCAATGGAAGTCAATGGCGTCCATCAACTGGACGTTTGGTTACTCTTTTTCTCTTTAAAATATCGTTTGTGTTCATTCAGCAGAAGACAGAAATTCATACAGGTTTGGTACAACTTGAGGGTGAGTAAATTATGACAGAATTTAAATTTTTCGGGTAAAACTATCTCTTAAATATTATATATTTGTTGCCTTTTAAAGAAATCTTGCTACTAAGTAATCCTACACGCTAAAAAATGCTAGGTTGTTTTAACCCAACTTTTGGTCAAATATGGACAAACACAAACGTTGGGTTAAAAATGTAATGTAAAAATCTAACCTAATAGCTGGGTTTGTCCATATTTGACCCACAGTTGGGTTGAAACAACCCAGCAGTTTTTAGAGTGATCTTGCTTAAAGTAACACCAAGTAACTTTTCCTCTTCGGTCGCCCTACTGGTTGGAAACGAAATTGTCCATTGCCGCTGTCGTAAATAATTTAGCCTACCGTCGCACGCACGCTCGCTGTTTACCCAGCACCGGCTTTAGAATGAACGATGTCCACAGACAAGGTAGAGTATGTTACATGATTTCATGAAAGGATGATGTATTGCAACATCAGAAACGAAGCAAACGAAATAATGACTATTGTAGCGCTTGACGTAAAGCAGTCAAATTTTGTAGTTCTTTTTGTGGTCGGGTTACTACCCGAACCCCGAAGTTACATAGTGCCAGTAAAAGCGATACAGACCCCGTCAGGCGATGGCAGAATGCCTTTCACTCTGTTACGACTTCATGAACCACTGATAAGATTTTGGAAACATTATTTTAAGGTACATACATAGTGTTGCTTTAATAAAATAGCTAAATATTTAATTTTGGCCAGTAAAAGTGATGTGTAAAAAAAAAAAAAAAAAAAAAAAAAAGGACCTTAACTACTGGCTCGCTTGGGCCAGCAGAAAAAATAAAATCTTTAAATGTGATCCCAGATGATGTATTTGAAAAGCATTGCTCCTTTTCTTCTAAGCAAGTGAAAGCAGATCAGTAATAAGGCTCTTGATACCATCTCCAATAACAGAGGAGAAAGCAGTGAAGCGCACAGCCCTTAATCAATGAAGCATCCAGCGTCAGATACTGTAGTACAGTACAGCAGAGATATGTTCAATCTGCCCGCAAAAAAGCTTCAAAAAGTCCCACATTCATCTTTCACGTTTTATCGAGCTGCAAAAGCTGGAACATTACGCCAGTTTATTTCTTCATGGATTTATTCATTCATAAATATTCATCCTCCACATATGTCACACACACACATACACACACACATGATTTATCTGAAAGAGAAATATTGCTTTTCTAATATTACACACCGAGATTTATTGTCTCTCATTACCATTGTTATCGCAGTAGCTTTCAAGTAATCTATTTTTACCACTATGGGCGTTCACTATTTACTGCACAGGAATATCATTCGGGATCATACATCTTTCTCCAGAAATCCATATAAGTGTGGAATCAAAGGCAGAAATCTGCAGCACAAAGCATTCTGAGACCCCACATTGACTGAATTAAGCGTCTCTTTAATGGAAATGGTCTATTTTCCAGGGCATTAGAACGATCCATGCCTGCGTTTAATTGGAGCGCTGCGTTTAACAGGAGTGATGAATGAAATGAAGTTAAAGTCAGGCAACTCTACACATCTGAGCTTGATACGGGCCGAGGCTTAATCAGTCAGATGAGATCAGATTCTGATTTAAGACGGAAGGAAATAACAAGGGAGAAATGAAATGGTAATTACTATTGATTACCTATGTGCGTATGACCCCACAGGCCTGGCTTTGCATACTTAAATCAACTTAAATAATTGGATTTGCTAATTTTTGTACGTGTAAGCGAGAGTGTGTATGGCTAGGACTTTGAAATGCGTCCATGCTCACTGAAAGAAAAACAAAACTTAAGACTCTTGTGATGAATTGCCTAACCTTTAGTTTGTGTTTTGAACATGCACTGGATTTATTGGTGAAGTTTGGTACTTCGGTCATTGCATTGTACTTGATTTTAGCAAACAGTAGATTTTGATTCTGAGTTGGGAATCATTTATTATGTGATCTGTCTTTACAAACAAATCCTGCACACATGTCATGAGTAGCCTACACATGCTCCATGATGAAGATCAGGATCAGAAGCAGTTGTGTGTGTGTGTGTGTGTGTGTGTGTGTGTGTGTGTGTGTGTGTGTGTGTGTTGTGTGTGTGTGTGTGTGTGTGTGTGTGTGTGTGTGTGTGTGTGTGTGTGTGTGTGTGTGTGTGTGTGTGTGTGTGTGTGACAGAAGCATGAGTGACCATGCTGCTGAACACGTGCGCACGGCTCAGTGAGTGTGATGATACACTGCTGCCCCCTACCGGATGCACAGAGAGTCGCATCACTATCATAGCAAACGCTAATTTTACAATAGTTTAATAGTTCATGTGATCATGCAGTCAGTAATTTAACTGAATAAAAGACACTGGCCCATATTCAAATGTCTTTTTTTTTAATTAAGAACAGAATGGAGGACTCATTAATAAACACACCGTACATTTTTAAGAGTATGTAGAATGTTTCAGTAACAATAAAGTGTGTATTAGAAGTTGCCACAGTCATTTGGGAACGAGTGTCGAGGAAACAACAACAGATAGTAGCTACTATTGCCATGATTGATCAAATAAATAATCCCAGCAGGGTTGTGGATTCTTAGGCTGTATTTGCCGGTAATTGTTCATTTAAACACATCATCCCAATATAAAAGTCTTGATGATTATTGACGTTATAATGTCTCCATTTACAATAACCATGCATGCAGACATTAAACATTACAGATATGATATGTATCATAAATGAGTCCTATTTCATCTAACATTACTGACCCGCCTTTAACTCATCCTCCACTCTTTTTAAGACAAATGTATGGCCTTGACATTAGTATTAGTCTCCATGTTTTGAGACTTGAATCATTTGGATTGAATCAACATTTTAGCTAAAATTGAGTTTCTCTTCACCTTTTGTCCACAACAAGTAAGTTTGACAACGCTTTTAAGTTACTGCATGTGGATTGGTTTGAATGGTTACTTCTAACAATGATTGTTTATGGAGGCAATATTAGGCAGGCTCTGGCACAACACATGTACGTTTGGTGTCCAAAGTAAAAAATTAAGTTATATTTTTAATTACTTTAATAATTTGTTACTCATTGTCATACATCACAAGATACAGAACATAACAATATCATATGTTTTGTAAAAAGTGTCTTATATAGCTGAAAATCATGATTGCATGTTGTCCGAAATAGTCTGTGTATTTTTTCCATCATTTATCGTGTAATCAAAATATTTTATTTTACTTTTGTTTTGGTAATATTTCATTTATTTGATTTATAAAAGCCCTTAATAGTCATTTTGCTAATTCTACATTAAATTGTTTAAAAATAACTTTTATCTTACAAAAATGTGTGTCCATAAATTGGGGAGTTAAAGGGATAGTTCACCCAAAAATGAAAATTAAGTCATTAATTACTCACCCTCATGCTGTTCCAGCCCCGTAAGGCTTTCGTTCATCTTCGGAACACAAATTAAGATATTTGTGATTAAATCTGAGAGCTGGATCACTCCTCCATAGGCTTCTAAGGGATTGAAACTGGACAGCCCCAAAAAGTCATTAAAGAAATCGTTAAAATAGTCCAAGTGACTACAGTGGCTAGATCTTAAGTTTATCAAGCGACAAGAATACTTTTTGCGCGCAAAAAAACATCCAAAAATAACGACTTTATTCAACCATCTCTTCTCTTCCGTGTCTTTCTCCTAAGCTGTTGGCGTAGTGTAACAGCGCAGCGCTTCTGTGTTATAAGTCACACGTAGGCTCACTATTGGCCGACGCTGGTCATGTGTGTGATGCGTGTGACGTTCAACCAGAAGCGTTGCGCAATAACACTACGTGAAATCTCCAGGCCCAAAGAGAATACTTGAAGAGAGTCGCTATTTTTGTTTGTTTTTTGCGCTCAAAAATTATTCTCATAGCTCGATAAACTTAAGATTGAGCCACTGTAGTCAGTTGGACTCTTTTAACGATTTCTTTAATAACTTTTTGGGGCTGTCAAGTTTCAATCCCTTAGAAGCCTATGGAGGAGTGACCCAGCTCTCAGATTTAATCAAAAATATCTTCATTTGTGTTCCGAAGATGAACGAAAGACTTACGGGGCTGGAACAGCATGAGGGAGAGTAATTAATGACTTAATTTTCATTTTGGGGTGAACTATCCCTTTAACGTATCTTTGCCTTTAAATTGGTGAAATTATCTCCCACAACTATGTAAGATACAGGAAATGATGTCACTTTCCCTCACTGATGAGATCGGAAGCCCTGAAAGGCATGTGTGCTCCCTCAGAGAAGATATTTTAATCTAAAAATGTCTTACAAAACGTCAACATAAATCAGAATGTATCACTGATCACACAGTGGGATGTTTAAAGGTCTTTTAATGATGACTTTATTAGCGCCGTGTGCTCTTAGCATTTACTGTATGCTCTAGGGTTCAGCATTCACACTTATATAAATGAACCGCAGAGCCGGGTCCTTTTAATCCAATCAAACATGCCAAATGTGAACACACACACACAATTTTCATTCGCCAGTTTGGTAAGAATAGAGGAAACATTTTGTTCGTTCTTTTTTTGCTTTCAGCCAGTGAGAAAATCCTGTTTCTATTAAGAGGCGATAGCCTATTTGCCCCTGAATTTAGATTTCCTAAGGCAATTTCTATCCTAATTAAATTTATGCATCATATTTTATGAAAAAAAAATCTTAAATTGAATAATAGGCTAAATTTCAATCAAATAAGACAGAGCAGAGAGCTTAATTCTATTTTATTGATTTATTTAAGAAATTGAAATGCTGTTACTAATGAAATGAAATCAGTCAACAGAAGCACAGACACTCAATCTGAAGTGGCATTTTAATGTTTTTACACACGATGTTTAATGCAGCACAGAGGTGACATGAATGTATTAACACTGCAATTAGAATTGCATAAATAATATAATGAGATTGCGTTCAGTAATGAGACACCAGTCTGTGTTGCTCAGAGACACAAGCTTCTGCTGTGGTTTTGTTTGGAACTATTTTCATTGGCAAAAACAGACAATTTTATCTAATGTAAATCACTTAATATTGTGTAAAACGCCCTCAGAGCTCATGTGTAAGCCGATGCGCATCATTTGGACCCAACATGATTCCACTGTGAGAAAAAGTGGAATTGGTAACATAATTATTAAAGGCTTAGCAACATGACGACTTGGCTTTTATGACACTTTCTCATGCTTTGGGGAAGTTCTGTTGAGGAGAATGGTCTGTGACATTAATAGAGAAGCTAAAGGCTACGGTTTGGTCCATTATGCCAGACTCAAGGCAATTAAGAAGCTATAGGAAAGCCATTAGAGGAACGCCAAGCGGAGTGAAATGCCAGTCCAGACCTACTCTAAAGAAACACAGGCTTTATGTGTAAAACCTGGGCAATGAGGAGCTGTGTTGGGACGAGTCTCCAGCTTCAAATGTGGAAGAACAGACTCGTAGGTTTGTCTCATATTCCCCGTTTGATGATGCCATTATAGCTATATCAGTAATGATTGGCTATATTGTCGGAAACTGGCCATTGAAGGTCACTTTGTTTCAGAGTATGAAGGAAAAAGGAAATAGCCTAGAGCCCCAGTGAGAGCAGCCTCGACATTTTAATGTAAAGTCAATTTTGCCCCAAGCCCCTGTGAATTTTCTGTCAGCATCGCACCATTGTACAGAAAGATTGCCATTTTCAAATGCCATGGTAGTGATGGGAGAAACGAAGCTTTTCAAAACTTTAAATCAATTATATGCAAAATGACCAACATTATCTGTCACGTTTTGATGTGTTTAGTTCTGTTTTGTGATCTTGTTTTCCCCTGTCTTTTGTGATTTTGGTTTAGTCCTGTTAGTTTTCCCGCTCCTCGTTTGTGTTCAGTTTCTTCACCTGTTTTCAGTTAATTATCTCGTTTGGTTCAGTTCATTTAAGCCCTGTGTTTTCCCTCAGTGTTTGTTGGTCGTCGTCCTCGTATGGTTGTGTATTCTGAAGTCCTGGAGTTTGTTCTTGTTGTTCCTGTATGTTCCAGAAGGTTAAGTTTGTTAATAAATCAACTATATCACAGATCTCTTGTCCTCGTCTTCGGCATCCTGCACACCACCCTGACAGAATCGAAGCACTTGAACTGCCACATGCTGGTCAAAACGATGTAAATACAATGAAAACTCAGAACTCAAAACAGGCATAAAACATATTTTACAAACCAATTGCAAATGTTATTTTGAATGTGTAATCAATGAGCAATTAACAAATCATCTTATACTGGTAAATTGGTTAATCAGGCTAATAGGAGACTAACAACAACTCTTCCTTTTTATTTGACAAATATGTCATTATAATGTTAACAAATGTGTAAACCTAAGCCGGGATCAAGTAAAACCATGTAGACGCTGGTTGGGTTCTCAGGGATCATCGCCCCCTAGCGGAGAACCATTGACATTTGGAAATGTTTCGAATCAGTTGTGACGTAACGGATCCTCGTTTACTGAAATCCCATGACTTTGGCAGTTAGTTTCATGAAGCAATGTTTGAAACCCCCCATTACTATACAAGGGTGTTTTTAGACCACAATATTAGAGCTACACAATTCTGGTTAAATTGAGAATTGCGATTCTCTAGTTTGAAACAGAGATCATGATTCTCCCACGATTCTCCCAACTGAACAAAATAAATAAATGTACTAGATTTTCATATGTATGTTATTTTCTGCTGGTTATCTGAAATGTTTAATTAATCATTTTTTTTTTTTTTTTTATAAATGAATGAATGATTCAATGACTCACTCATAAATACTTCACTTGCTTAATTTCGGGATGAATCAACATTTTTGAACAAATCTCTTGAATGAATGATTCAATGACAAATAGGCTACCTCTTTTTAACAGTCACTTGTCGCCCTCCTGGTGGCATAACGATGTAATTGATACCATTGTTATTGAAAGCATAGACACAGGCTAATCGTTGTCATTTAGCAATAAGATCGTGTGAGTGTTTGAATCGAGATCGCAATCTTTAAATAATAAGTCGTGTAGCTCATCACTGGTAGTGGGAAGTTCGGATCATTGTACTGACTCGGATCTTTAAATCTTGTTCATTAAAATGAACGAATCTTTTTTCAAGTAATTTTGTGCATTTCAGCAGAATGTATTTAAAATGTTTCACTAATAATCAAATTCCCCAAACACATCAAATCTTGATCACATCTAGAATAAGAAAAAAATTGCAATGCAAGGAAGAGGCCAAATTATGAGAAACAGAAACGATTTTATCTGGGTCTCTGTTTACCTCACCTCCCGATCTAAGTAGTTTGTTCATCCCGTAACATCCTCCTAAACTGTTCACTTTGTCTATCCGAAGTCGAGTCGTTTGTTCGTCACGTGACAGCCGCATAAGCTGAGCTATGCAGTCGGTACCGGATACAGAATTGATTAGTTCATCTCTCGAGTCTTCGGTTTTATGTCACGTAACCGTGTGTTGTTATTAGGCTATAGCCTAGAAATAAGTATCTTTATCAAAGTGATTTTCCCCATAATAGATAAAGTTTAAAGCATTACAAACTCTTTACCACATTCATAAGGAAAAGAACCATCATGACAGAAATTCTAAACAATTATAAATTTAAATAAAAAAGCTACAATTTGAGACCAAAAACGCAGCATGTAGGCCTGGCCTAACTGTCAAAAAACTGACAAAGCGCTTGTTTATAATAAAGTTTGGGAACTATTAACTCATTTATGTGTCCAGCGCTGTCACATCATGTCACGTCACGTAACAAAGTAACGAAAGACTCATAAGAATCAGACCGGAAGACCCGAGAGGTGAACTAATCATTTTTGTTTCCGGTACAGAATACATAGCCTGTTTGGGACTGACGGGAAGAACGAAAGACTCGAACCCGAACACGAAGACTCGGGAGATGAACTAATCATTTCTGTTTCCACTACAGAACCTATAGGATGTTGCGCGCGCGCCATCAACACAAAATGAACGAATCACTCAGTGAGACAACTCGGTAGTCCCGAGTCATATTAAAGATTCGTTGAAAATAAACCGACCGACCCATCACTACTCTACACAATATTCATTACATGGTACTCAATGGCACATGATGCAAGTAAAAAACACAGGGTAGCATGTGTTCATGGTAGGTAGGTTAATGTGTACAATCAAACAGCAGACATTGATTTTCACACTTTGTGATTGTGGTCTTTATTGGTCAGGCAAATGTTAACACTTGATGATGCAATACAATCAAACATCAAACGGTGCTCTAGCAATGTGGACTTCACCGCATACAGCGCTTGACACCGGAAAGGGGAATTTTTCCTTCTTTCTGAGAACTTCAGAGAGAGAAATGTGCTTTGAAGCGTAACACTATTGCAGACACGGCGGGGTGACAGCGAGGCCATCGCTCGAAGCACAGCGACAGGAGTGAGAGGGCATAAAACAGTCAAACCAAACTGCACAGCGTCTTACACTCTCCTACGATTAACACTGATTTCTGTAAAATAACAAAGGGTGACATTTTTCCAACACAGCGATGAAGAAAAAAAGCAGGCCCGGAGAACAAAAGCGTCGACGACAGCGCTCGCGGGACAGACGGGCTCGTCTAAAGCGTGACGTCGTTATTTGGATGAGTTTAAATGGCAGCCGTGGCCTCAGATTCTCTGGGTCGGTTCAGGGCCACGTGTTCCAGCTGTCCCGAGTCTGACACGTCGTAGCTGGTCTTGTACTTGGCTAGGATCTTCATGAGTGGACGTAACTTCAGCCACCACTGTTCCTTAGGGATTCTGTGACTGAACACACAAAACAGAGGGTCAGATATTATTCATTCAAAACAATAAATGATCTGGTTAATGGAAGAACTGTGGTGTGAACATACACAAAGTCAGTCTCATCTTTCAGCTGAACCACAGGCTGGAAAACCATAGCGCGACGCCGCATGCCCAGCAAACAGGCCGAGTCCTCTGTGTTAGCAAACACTCTCCCTACGGAACACACACAGGTTTAACACACGCTTACAACATCACTGTCTTCTCATTAGACTGTGAAGCTTTTCTGCAGGAAGTGTTAACTCGTTCCCGGCCGTTGACCAGCAAATTCTTGTTTTCACTGTTATACGGTAGGGGGCGCTGTTACACAACTTCTGAAAAAGTACAGAATCTCCAGATATTCCGATTTTCTAAATATTCTGGGGGCCATGAAAGTTTTGTTTAAATTACCAAAAATGCTGGTGCTGACAACTGGCAACTTAAAAAAAAAAAATACAAAACTGCTGGCAGGGAAAGAGTTAAAAAGATTCTAATATGGTGTGTCAGTTTGCATATGAGAATAACTCCATTATATCAATACATACAAATGCATGATTTATATTCAACCATTCACAATAATGACCTGGTCAATAAATTGAAATAAAATAAATATATAAATGGAAATCCACAAAATAAAAAAAATAAAACTTATGGAAGCTTCTTTCTGCCACGGAATAAAAAAGAAAAAAGGTAATTGAGTGTTTTTTTCTCTCACATTTCTGACTTTTTTTCTTGCAAATGCTGTATATTTCACAATTCTGACATTTTCTCAGAATTGTGAAATATAAACTCGTAATTGCGAGAGAGAAAATCAATTCTGTCACATATTTGACTTTCTTGCAATTGCGAGTTTATATGTAAAAATTCGGAGAAAACGTCAGAATTGTGAGTTATTAACTTGCACTTGCAAGAAAAAAAAAGTGAGATAAAATGTCAGATTTTTTTTTTCAAATTCAAATTAGAATTTGAATTGTGAAATAAAATGTTGCAATTATCTTTTTCTTTTTTTATACCGTGGCAGAAACAAGCTTCCATATCCACCTTTTTCCTGGTTAGCGAATTTACCCATGATTCATAGCGGGTTTGAACTGGAATCCGGTTGTCCTTTTCCGGTTCTAAGCTTTATGAAGATTGCGCCGCTTGCTCAGAACGCCGCAGTGATGTGCTGATTAGAAAATATGTGAAATAAATAAGTAGGGCTGCCCCTGCCCGTGCACGACTGAAGTTGGGTTGGAAGTTATGTATACTATATGGGAGAGAATACTAAACCATAATGAGCGTTTTCGTAATATTGCCTATTCTGCATCACAACGCGCTTGCCACAATAAAAAAAACGGCAAAAGTAATGATTATGCATTAAACATTTTAATTGTTTATTAATAACTAGTGTTTTCTGTAAGTATCGACTGCAAAGATAAATTTGATGATGCTGACTCGCCATCTTCGCAGTAGTGAACGCGCCTAGAGAGAAATGCACACTTCATACGAATTAACCTACATAAGCAGAGAGCAGCCCATTTCTGCTCGTTTTTAATTATTTTGTTTAAAAGTACACATTTCAAGCTTTCTATATACTTCTCATGTATGTGAGGCAAGTAGCCTAACTTATACGCTGAGTTTCGTTTATTAATAAGACGCGCTATATTTGTCATATGTCATATTTATTATTCTAGGCAATTTGTGGATAAAACATTGATACAAATGAAGATACAATTTTTACTAAACGAATTTCACTTTACAGAAAGGCTTTCTACAAAACAAAACTTAATAAGTGGTCAAAATCATGTCTGAGCCATTCCAAATGTTTTCCGATATATTGGGCATTATGATCATATCTGACTCATCTCATGCGGTTCCCTTTTCATATAATCAACATAGATGAAATAAATAAAATAAATAAAAAACATGATATTGTGAAACTTAAATATAAAAAGTATGTTTAGTTTTTTTTTTTTTTTTTAAATATATTTATTATATTTATTTAAAAATATGTAGGCTATGTGTGCGTGATGTGATGGAGGGGTGCTATTTTCGAATAATAATTGAATAATACCCAGCGATCTTCGAATATTATTTTTGCTTGAAATGCCCATCCATACTGGTAACGTATTACACCTTTTTCGTTGGATGCTTCAGTTTTAGCGCAGCTAACCAAAAACGTCTGCTCTCTGGCACTGAATGTAGCTGATCCGAACCGGACATAGGCATTCTCTCTCCTTTTAATCTTATGCTTTAATCTTGTGCTAAAGCACCCAGTTTCTAAAGTTTTTTTTATTTTTTTTATCTTCTTTGAATTGTAAAATCAACCAACAGCAGCACATAGATAGAGCCTGAACTCATTCTCTCACTGCTAATACAGTGCAAACCGGAAGTAGGCAACCGGAGTCGTCGTCATGGCGGCGCGCATTGTTTAGAGCAGAATAAGGTGGATAGACTTGAATAGTTAATATTTGCAACTACCCTAAAGCTTCACCACGATAATGCACTAATAATACCCTGAAGGACATGCTTTCACTGAGGTCACCAAATCTGACTGAACAAAATTCAAATGTTTACCTTCATCTTTATTCATCCACAGGCACAGCAAAAGGAGTAAACACACACACACACAAACACAAACACACACACACACACAACTAGCTGAAAAAATGCAGCGACTCTACATTATGATTTCAAAATTAAGGTCAAGGACTATGTTGAGTACTATGCCACATCTGTGGTGTACGGTATGTGTGCACTCATGATTACACAAACAATATGACGGTTACTGAGTGCCTTGTGTACAACAGCACAGGTCAACAAGAAGGACGAGTGGTGATTGAATTCTACTGACAGTGAAAAGTGAAGTTGGCTTCATTATACACAAGATGATTTCTACCTTGTCTGTAGCTTTCATTCAGTTTCTTGGTGATCCACTGCATGGCCTTGGCAGCGATTTTGGTCCCAAAGTTACGGTCAAATGGAGAAGGAGCACCACCCTTGTGAAAAATAAATAAAAACATTTATATTGTATACAAATAGTATTGTATATTAAATATAAACTCATTTATCCTATAAGCCAGGTATTCATGAACACAGAAGCATAATTGCTGTATAAATGCAGTTATCCAGCACAAGTATGATCTAAACTGTTTGTGTCAAAACTCTTTCTGTTTCTAGATTTAAGCTGTCTTTTTATTAAGCAATCATACTACTCTTGCTCATTCACTTAAATTAGATAAATTAGCAGGCGAAAGAAAAGCGTAAAAACTGGTTCCTGTTGGCCGCTGGGTTGTTTGATTTCTGATGTATGTGCATTACCTGCTGCATGTGACCCAGGACATTCTTCCTGCAGTCAAACACTCCCCTGCCCTCCTCAGAATACAGCTGATAGATGAAGTCTGTGGTGTAGTTTTCATTACTGTTCTCATTCCTGCATGAACACAAGCACACACACAAACCAGCTGAGTGAGGAGTGTGTGTTGTGACTGACAGGACGCCTGAGGCTCTGCTCACACATCTCAATCACACTGACCCAAAATACTCTCATCTGAGCTGAGAAGAGATGAAACATGTCCTGATGGATGTGAAACATGCATGATCCACACACACACACACACACACACACACACACACACACACACACCACACACACACACACACACACACACACACACACACACACACACACACACACACACAACACACACACACACACACACACACACACACACACACACAATGTCTGGTTTACTATCTTTGTGGGACTCTCCATAGACGTTATGGTTTTATACTGTACAAACTGTATATTCTGTCCCCTACACTGCCCCTATCCCTAAACCTACCCATCACAGGAGACATTCTGCATTTTTACATTTTCAAAAAAAATGATTCTGTATGATTTATAAGCGTGTTTACCCATGGGGACCTCAGTTTAGGTCCCCACAGTGACACGAGTCCCCATGAGTCTGTGTGCATTCAGGTTTAAGTCCCCACCGGGATAGAAAAACATGAACACACACACACACACACACACACACACACACACACACACACACACACACACACACACACACACACACACACACACAGACAGACAGACAGACAGACAGACAGACAGACAGACAGACAGACAGACAGACAGACAGACAGACAGACAGACAGACAGACAGACAGACAGACAGACAGACAGATAGATAGACAGATAGATAGATAGATAGATAGATAGATAGATAGATAGATAGATAGATAGATAGATAGATAGATAGATAGATAGATAGATAGATAGATAGATAGATACCTCAGGATTAGTCCTCTCTGAATGCTGGTCTTCATTTTCTCGGTCAAGTGCTCTACATTGGACTGAAGTAGAGAAAAGCAGTTCCTTCATTTATCCAACAGATGGCGCTCATGTTCATAGTTTAAGAAGTGCACTAAACCTGGCACCAAGTCAAAGTTTATATAACCATACATGTAAATATCTATGAATCATGTTACGTCATTTTTGTTATTACTAGGACACTAGCGGTTTAACAGTGTGTGTGTGCTGGTCACCTGTAGGTCTCTGATGTCAAACGGTTCCTCATAGATGTACGCAGCATCAGCTCCAGCCGCTAGACCCCCAACACTGGCCAGATACCCACAGTACCCCCCCATCGTCTCGATGATGAACACACGGTGCTTCGTACCACTGGCAGACTGCTTGATACGGTCACATGTCTGACACACACACACACACACACACACACACACACACACACACACACACACACACACACACACACACACACACACACACACACACACACACACACACACACACGTTTAGTCATGTTGTTTCTTGTAAAGTAATGCTTCATATATTACTAAAGCTTGCTGAATCACTGTCATTCCAGATACATGGCATGCCCTGCAACAACTTGTCTAAAACCATACCTTAAAATGTATTTCCTTAGTAACTATCATGATCAAAAATCAGCTAGGAGACATAATATTTACTTTTCATGTAAATATAAGCCAAGAATAATTGTTTCGCATTTACCGAGCTTTTGGAAAGATGAACTACTGTACACTAAATGGGCTTTTAGGAGCTTATGAGCACTTACTGTACATGACATTATGAAGCACATTCCTGATAAAAAACTATTTATGATACACAATAACACTCCTCACACTAAACTGTATATAACATAAATGTGTTATTCCAACAAATAATGCCGTTTAAACTGACTGAATTATTTTATTACTGAATATCTTTGAGTCATTCTTAGGGAACTCCATGTGTGCAGTGTGTGTGTTCCCATTTACTAGTGTAATAATTAAATCAGTCACAATATACTTTAGCCTTGGTTATTGTGTAATGTAAAATAACGTTTATTCTTACTGTAAATGTTACTTTTTCATTGGAATATCAGCCAATGTTCATGCCCCTATGTTTATCCGTAGATTTTTTTTATAACTTATAATAACAATAAATAATGAGCTGTTATGGTATATAAACGAATATTAAGCACATACGCACTAGTGTACTACTGACTGTAAGTATTGTGATATTTTGCAAGCTAGCACTATTATTCAACATTTAGCAATTTCAACCCCAAAATGTGAATGCTAACAGGCTTGCTAGTTTTCTTTTGAAATTATAATGAAAGTAATGTGACAGGGTTGCAGTGATGTTTCCTAAGAATGGCCCCTTTGCAGACAGGAAGCAGTTTTTCTTCTTACCTCCACAATGGCATTGAGGGCCGTATCTGCCCCGATACTAAGGTCAGTGCCGGGAACATTGTTACTAATGGTTGCAGGCAGCATACAGAGCGGGATGCAAAACTCCTCATAGTGGGCTCGAGCCTCATTCAGCTGCAGCAGACACTCTAATGCCTATGGCAGGTCAACACAACACAGCAGGGGACCACAGGGGACAGGACAACGCACACGTTAGACCAGCAGAGGGAGTACCGGTGCAGGAGCGGGCCCTGTTGATCGGACACCCACCGTGTGACGGCCGCCATGGCTTCCCACTGGGAGTTGAGTGGAAGAGGAAGGGGGTACAGATGGGAGGGATGGGATCGACTTTTGCACTCACATGCACATGGGGTAGTCATGTGGCAAGACACTGAAGCGGGACGGCAGGTATTCTGAACATACGGTAGAAGCAGCGATATGATCCAGTCCACACATCAACATTCAAAGTGTACAGTAATGATGCCTTCGCTACATCAGCATACTGAATTTGCGACCGGTCCTCCTTCTTACATCACAAGTATCAGTATATTTAAGGGATAGTTCACTCAAAACTGAAAATTCTGTCATCATTTATTCACCCTCATGTCATTATTGCTATTTTTACCATAAATCAAAAACCAGTGCTTTCCAGAATGATATATGAATATTGCACTATATCTTCTGAAGTCATGCAATAACTTTGTATGAGGAGGAACTAACAAATTTAAGCCAAAATTTGCTGAAAATCTTCAAACATGGCATGCCGAAATGTATAACACAAGGTTTGACGCCAATAACACATGTATGTCTCATGTGAATGTCTTGGTTGAGCATTATGTGTTTCTCTGGATTCTTTGGTAAATCAGTCGGAATTTTGGCGCAGGCTTGGAAACAGACTTTTATGATATGGACTTGACAGTATCGCCACAACATGTAAGTAACAGTTTTAATTATAATGCCAGATCTGTGACCACTGATTTTCTCATATGTAATGATTCATCTACAGTCAGATGTTCTATGTCTATGTGTCTGTAAATTAAACCAATGACTAAATGGTCAACTTCACATGGTTTCTCTTAGTAGGATGAAAATAATCTTATTTAAACTGTGATTAAATTATATATAGAGAGCGATCAAAGAACGCTTCCTTCTACAATCGCTGGAGCTGTCAATCAAACAGCGCGAGTTTTGGAGAAAACTCCCGTTATTATAAAGTCCCTACTCTTTGGTTAAAAATCAACACATCTCTTATTTACATTGTCTTTGTATTGTTGGTTATGATGAAAGCATTTGTCCGTGTGCAGAAGTCGAGATGCAAAGATGAGATCACTGCATTCATGCGCTCAACGATTGGCTACATGCTCATCACTGCCACGATCTAAATATAAAGCTATAGATCTAAATATAATGCTATAACCAACAGTCTCCTAAATTAGGTAATCTTGAGAGCTGTAATAGTAAAAAACGTGCTAAAAGTTTTCGAGGGAGTTCCACGTGTAATACTTATTTCATATGCAAAATATGTTAGCCAATCACAGCAGTGGGCGTTTAGACTGAAGTCCCACAGCAGACACGTCCCTTCAAACAGAGCGTTCAAATCAAGAGGGATCAAATCAGGGTAGCAAAAATGCCAAATATTTCTAAATTATGACAATTTTTGATGAAAAAAAAAAAAAAATCATACTAACATTCAAAGTGCACCCCAGGAAACCGGTAATGCATTACTTTTAAAAGTAAACTTCCCCAACAATGTTCAAGGGAACAAATTATTAATTAGTGAAAAATAATGATATTTTTTACTTGTCATGTGCGGGGATTCTTAGTTCAAAAGTATTATATGCACTGTACAATTCTTATGCAGAGCTGTAAGTCACAAAGATTACTTTTATGATGCTTTTTTTTTTTTTTTACAAGGTAAAATCCAATATATCTTTAAAATACCTTTGCATTTGAATTAACACAGACAAGAGAAGGATGAGTTTGTAAGGACAAGAGGGTGAATAAATGACTTTAAATTACATTTTTAGCTGAACTATTTCTTATATGAAAAAAGTTAGTTTGCAGCGGCCTGTGCTTTTCTAAGGCTTGTGTTCATTTAAACCTTTAACTACGAAACTATGCAGACAGATTCCAGTTCAGTCTGCGTTAGACAGGGTCAGCGATCTGTTATGACGGCTTAATGCAGTGTGATCATAGCACAGAACAGGCTCAGTCACATGACAACCACAAAAAAGCAGAGCTCAAAACATGCCGCCATCATGTCATCGCCACTTACCTGTTAGCTAACAACTCGCCTTTGCGTTTATCAGCCAAAACAATGAGGGTTAGTGTAGAAATGTTTCCGGATAAATCTCACAAAAAATGTCCAGGTCATATTTCACCCCCAAATCGATAAGGTTTATAATTTGATGTAACGAAAATTAAGCTAAAATATGACATTTCTTCGTGAGATTCATCCTAACTGCCTGTCATTATCTAGCTGATCAGTAACTAGCATGGATTCATTTTGGCTCGCATGCTTGTTGAAGTAATGAATGAAATCATTAAAGGATTAGTTCACTGTTAAAAAAATTTTGCTGATAATTTATTCACCCCCATGTCATCCAAGATGTCTATGTCTTTCTTTCTTCAGTCGAAAAGAAAGTAAGGTTTTTGATGAAAACATTCCAGGATTTTTCTCCATATAATGGACTTCAATGGGACCCAAACGGTTGAAGGTCGAAATGACAGATTCAGTGCAGCTTCAAAGGGCTTTAAACGACAGCAGACGATGAATAAGGGTCTTATCTAGCGAAACCATCGGCCATTTAAAAAAATAAAAAAACAAACGATTGTTTTATAAGCACAAATGCTCGTCTTGCTCTGTTCTGTGACGAACGTTCGTGACCTTTTCAATGTAATTGCGTATTACGTGACGTCGCAAGGTGAGCATTTGTGCTTATAAAACTTAAACTTTTTATTTATTTTTGAAATGACAGATCGCTTCGCTAGATAATACCTTATTCATCGTCTGATATCGTTTAAAGTCCATTGAAGCTGCACTGAAACTGTCATTGGACCTTGAACCGTTTGGGTCCCATTGAAGTCCATTATATGAGAAAAATCCTGGAATGTTTTCATCAAAAACATTAATTTCTTTTCGACTGAAGAAAGAAAGACATGGACATCTTGGATGGCATGGGGGTGAGTAAATTATCAGCAAAGTTTTTTTAAAAGTGAACTAATCCTTTAAATTTGTAACATCCTGTCTACTAAGATGTCTTAATGTGGTTGCTTGGAAGACAGCATAGATGTTTTCCTTAGTTTATAAATGTCCAATTTTCTAAATGTATGACTCGTTTATACTCACAAATGAGCACTGCAGTCGTTAAATTGTCTAAAGCTCACATGAATATATTATTTTTGATTATTAGACATGCCATTACCCTGCTTTGGACGCCTGTATAAAACCAGTTCCCTTAGGAGGTGCCTTCATACACAATACACAGTTTTGAAATTGAGTGAATGGCTGCAATGGAGCTTCCTAAAGTTGTGGTCACAATAGCAACATTTTTGGAAAATATCGTAACAAAATTGTCAATGGTGCAGTGATGTATGAAGCAAAGCTCACACAGAAGTCACTTTCAAACCAAGCAGCTTTCTGTTGGTCAACCTCACACAACATTAGAGGTAGAATTCCTGTTGAACTGACTAGATTTTATCAGTGAAAATTGTGTAAATGTGACCGCACCTTTAGGTTACGCCAAGCACTGCCACTTCTAGCCTGGACTGATGTAATTGGCTGATAAAGCTAAGGCGGAGCCTGATTGGCTTGTAAAGAGAAGACAGAGCCTCTGATGTGATTGGCTGGTGGGTGGCGTCCCCCAGCCTCACTTACATCAGTGATAGCGTTCAGAGCCGTGTCTGCGCCAATGCTGAGGTCTGAGCCGGGCACATTGTTGGAGACGGTGGCCGGCACCATGACCATTGGCACACACAACTCCTCATAAATCCCGCGGGCTGCTAACAACTCCATGATCCCCAGGTAGGCCTGCAGGGCAGATCCGGGGATTTAGTGAAGCGCTACCGGTGCTGGGAATGGGGATGGAATGAGGGGACAGACAAAGAATGAGAGAGAAAGACGAGGCAAGATTTGGGAAGGAACCGAGTGGAAAGCCATGGCCATCACGACGGAGAGCATGAGACAGAGGATCCACTCCATACACACACTTCAAATAAAAAACACTTGTTTCAAATACATACACACATCCTGATGATTTCTGCATAGAAAGAGAGAAGATGAGCCTGAAATCGGCAGCATGAAATGACTTTGGAAAAGCCGGAGAGCTATTCTGCAATTGAAGGTTATTGTTCAGTGTTTAATGGCGTCATTTGTCATCTCAGCTGTGTGAATGTTACATTTCCAACAGCTGTAAGATAACCAGTTCCTGCTAAGAAGAGATTATCACCTCATACTTGAATGATTTTTAATGTTCATTATGAAAAGAAGAGGAGCACAGGAAGTTTTAGGTGATGCTACATAGGAAAACATGAAGAAGAGGGCAGGCAACTTAACAAAACTTAGTCATGGACTTTTTAAATTGAGAATTAAAAGTTAATATATATATATATTATATTATTATATATATATATATATATATATATATATATCTCATAAATATATAAAAAAATATTTACATTTAAAATAAATATAAAAAATATTAAGAAATTGTTTTATTGCTAATAATGTAATACTATTTATGTGACTATATTTTAAATAATTAATATAAATACAAAAACAAATGTCAAATCTGAAAATAAATGTAAAATCTACCTTATAATAATTACATAAAATATTAACAGCAAAGCACATTACTTTTTTTAATCATTCATTAAAATCAATGATTGTCATTCACACTAAAATCCTGTCAAAACACTAAAAATGTCTAAAGTCCAGGCTGGAAAACATACCTCAAATCCTCCGATCACTAACAACGCATTGATGTTATACTTCCGCATCTGTTCTGCTATTTTTTCAACGTACTTTGCAGGAAGCGTTCTGCAAATTTGAAAACATTGTAGAGAAGCACTAAGCACAACACAGCACATTACATTCAAAATCGACTGTATTACTGAAATCTGCAGGCTATATAAACGTTATATATGGGATAAATACCGTTTAGTTCCCAGGAGAGATCCCCCCTGGCCCGTCCATCCACCTACATCTGCCCATTTGACCTCTTTTATCTGAGAAAGGAGAGCAGAGTGGATCAAATGTGTTGGACCAACATTTTCATATAAGGGTACATTAAAACTTAAAATGTGATTGAGCAGCTTAGTAATGTACATGGTAGCTATCCTCTGAGGGGTCGTTTACACAACTCCATTTCCAACCAAAAACGGAAAACTTTTTATGTGTTTTGGCTGGTTATTCACTCAAAAATGGCAAATGCGATGAGATACCATGATATCTTGTATCCAGACCTGAGATATCATCAAAAGCATCAGCTAGCCCATCGATATCAAGAGGATTTAGCATTTCCAATTTATGTATTAAATTATTATTATTAGGGTAGGCCTACTTTTATTATTAAATTAATATTACAATTAATTTGCTCCGCAATAATTTCATAGCGCATCACTGCAAAACCGACGCACTGTGAGGATAATAAAAGATTATTACCCAACTGGAAATGATTTAAAAACATCTAGGTCGAATACACAATGAGTTATGGGCCTATAATTAAAATTATTAACAGTCTATAATATGTCTGAACACCGCAATAATCAGTTATTAATGAAAATTAATTTTCCACTACATATATGGGCTAATAAAACTAAGACAGTTATCAACATGTTGAAGTATTTATCTCTCGTTATTTTTGAGAGAATATGTGCCAAAAGCTCGACAGTTTTTACTTCTATTTTCCAAGGTAAATAATTGACTGGGGTTTGGGACTTTTCTCCAGCATAACTTTCACGTAAAGTTTACACATTGCTTGTGTGATATTCACCGACTCGTCTTCATGGTTTAAAACGGATTTTTTTTTATATTGTTGTAACATTTTTCTTTATCACCAATTGCCAAATGATGGACAACGGTTCACTTTTCCTGTGATAATAAAAGTAAATATTAAATAAATGATTAAACAACGTAAAAGTGAAAAGTGAAACAAGTAAATTATAAAGAGGTGCCGGTGTACATTTGGAAGACGTGGGTAATATGGCTTATCCATTTTTCACCACAAACTTGAGGTAAGCAACAGTTTTCTAAATTGCAGTAAGTTTGATAGACACAGAACTTAAAGATCAAACTCTTTTCAGTTTCTTCTTGTTGCATTAAAGATGAATTAATATATAGTGAATATTTTATTAGGGGTTGGAGCAAAAACTCGGCAAGACTCCAGGACCGACGTTGCCCATCCCTGCCTTAGCGGCATTTCTTTTTTTAATGCAGTTTTTCAAATGGAAATGCAAATTGGTTAAATCAATGTGATCACCACTCATGTGCTTTCTAAACTCACTGGTTTATTGGATTACACTTAAGAGATCTTAATGGAGGTCAGCCATGGATGAGACTTTTCTTAGCAAAAAATAACTCGATGTTGCAGGGCAGTGCAGAAAATAAGAACTTGAAAGTATTTTGAAGCTATTGATAATAACACACATGGATTTGACGAGACACTGCTTACTCTACCCAAGTTTGTAATCCTCCTTGCGTTTGTTAAATAAGACGATTAGTGGATCATGTGTTTATCTACAGCAGGGCCAGGCCCATGTAATGAAATTAGTTGCTCTGTGTTTATCTCCATTCCTCCAACAGCTCTCTGCATACGGCTAATGGGATTACGCATCGCCCCCTATCAGTTCACAGTGGTACTACAGTGGTAAATTGGTTTATGTTAATCCAGTCGTGTTCTTCGTCAGAGCAAAGAGCAGCAGAGCAGGGCTAGAGGTGGCGACACTGCTGTCTGCGCTGTTTTCAACGCCTACTTGGGTTAAACGTGTTAATGTACCGTCTGCTCTTAATGCTATTACTGAAGCAATACAAGCAGCACAACTGGATGTGAGTGTAAATACAGTGGTTGTGTTCATGTTTGTATATGTGGCCTATATAAAGGAAGCTTTTCATTTAAAGTTGATGCTAATATGTGGGAAATGTGGACACAACTAAACTTAAATGCCGTATGAAAGCATGAATACTACCATTAAAAAGTTTGTGGTCGGTAAAATTTGTTCAATGTTTTGAAAGAAGTCTCATATGCTCATCAAGACCGCATTTATTTGGCTGCAAAAATACAGTAAAAAAAAATTAAAATGTATTTTAATCCAGTGATATTAAAGCTGGATTTCCAGTATCATTACTCTTCAGTGTCACATGATCCTGATATCTGCTCAAAAAAACATTTGTATCAATGTTGAAAAGTCATTCTGCTTAATATTGGTGTAGAAATATTTTGTTATATGTGACAAATGTATTTACTGACATGTTTGATAAATTCAATGCATTCTTAATAATAAAAGTATTCATTTCTAAAAAAAAACAAAAAAAAAAACATTGACCACAAATTTTAAATGGTAGTGTATCTAAAGCAACACATGTTTAAAGACATGTACCCTATTGCCCAATTAAACTAGCATACTCTATTCAACTTAGTAATTATATCAAATATTTTATTTTATATTTTATAATACAGACTATATAATACCATAGGCTATTCTTTATTTAAAAATGGCTAAAGGTTCAAGGTTTTTATCCTCCATGCTACTATCTGACCTCTACTACATTTCTTATTTACATTAAAACAGTTTAGTGCTGTCAAACGATTAAAATATTTAATCGCGATTAATCGCATTAATGTCATAGTTAACTCGCGATTAATCGCATTTAATCGCACATTTTTATCTATTCTAAATGTCTCTTGATTTCTTTTTGTCCCATTATTTTTTTCTCATTTTAATGCTCTTATCAACATGGTAAAGTGGATCGGCTTGCTTTGTGCAAATGTTTTTATTGAAAACAACATTGGCATATACTGTGCTCAAATTCACACAAAAATTCTCACTTAGAGCAAATAATCTCTAGAGCAAATAATCTCTCACACAATGTAACACTGTCCATCAATAAAAAGGTTAAATAAATACTGACGAGGTCCTGATATTGACGAGGGGGCGGAGAATTCGCATCAGCTGTGTGTGTGTGTGTGTGTGTGTGTGTGTGTGTGTGTGTGTGTGTGTGTGTGTGTGTGTGTGTGTGTGTGTGTGTGCTTGGCCATCATCAAGCAGTATTTCAGACTGGACGTGCTGCGATGATGATAGCTCAGTTCACAACGACAAAACACACAGATCACTTTGGTCTTGTCAATGGACACATTTGGCAACTTTTTAAAAGTAAACCTTCCATTCAGAATCTTATTGGCATCCATTTTGGCGTCTCGCGCTCGTCATCCACTCAAAAGGTTAACTATTTGGCCGGCTCGCAAGCCCAAACGAGTGTGTGCGTCGTGCCTGTTGTTTTGTTTATGGTCTAGATCCGCTTGCGCTTTGGTCGACGAACCATTTGCGCGGCGCAAGCCATTGAAATGAATGAAATGAAATGAAAGAAAACTACAAAGTTTGCTAGGACAAAAAGATCGCGTTAATCGCGCGATAAAAAAATTGACGCCATTAAAATGGGTTTGCGTTAACGCCGTTAATAACGCGTTTAACTGACAGCCCTATAAACACATTTGGTCTTTGGCATTATAAACAGCTTCCCATTGGGGTCCTAGTGGGACAAGATTTTGTTCATATGATTATTTGTGTTTCTTGTGTTACGTCGCCTACAGAACGACTCCCATAAACCATTGAGTTCAAATCCTACTGGATGATTCCTAAATACTGGAATGTAAAAGTAAATATTAATTTACCTGTCCCTTATAGAATCCCTCAAAACCGTCACTGACAGCAAACATTTTGTGTCCCTCGGAGATGCCCACTCTGACAGCGGAGCGCACGGCTGCGTTCATGCCCGCCGCGGGGGCGCCCACGTTCAACACAGCCACGTTAAAATTGCTCTGAATGAAGGAAGAAGACACAGCATCGCTTATTACGCTGACAAATATGTCAATAAATTACATTTAGGTCATTTCTCGAGCATTTGCTAGTACGAGGCTTCAGCTAAATTATTGACTTATGTTCAGTTGTCTATAATAAATACAGCAAATGTCCTGTTGATGTGGGCTGATGTGAAGAGCAAACTAAAATGGCCATATTCATTTATATAACTAGCAGGTATGTCTATATATTTGTGGCCTTGTGCATCTTGATCATCCTCATGTTTTTGTTTTTACCACTCAATGCCTATTAGGAATGTAACAATGTTTCAAACCAGCCGTTGGCATTCATCAATCTGTTTTCCATTCCAATAGGCGCAGGGTAATTTGGTCTTTCGTTTACTCGACACACAGCCCGGAGCGTCAGAGAATGATTATTGACTAAACACTTCTGGACAAACGGCCCTTTTGACTTTTCTGACTGTGTTGTAGCAGCTTTCCCGTTCAAGACTCCTGTTCTCTACGCTAGGCTTTTAGAAAAGCATCAGAAAATATACTTTCAGTAGCATATAACGCATCCCCAAAATAGCTTAAAATAAGCTAAAACGGCTAAAAATCAAGATTCGTATATAAAGGCAAGAACCTGGATGAAGCCAGGTTTAAAATCGAATGGTTTTGGTTGTACACTTTTTCTAAATGGAGGGTTTTCATGGAACCACTGATGCCGGGTTTTCATGGTTTTGGAAAACCTGCAGGGAATTTTAAAAGTGTGATATCTAGACTCGGAAAAGTCATGTAAATGTCTTCATGGAACAGATTAAAATATCATTTTTGTTCTAGTTATGTCAAGCTCAAAAACTCTGCAGGACACCGGCCCTCCAGGACCGAGGTTGGTGACCCATGTACTAGGGTGTTCTGGGAGATTGCCCAATCCAAAAGAGTCCATTACAAAAATTATATGATATCCTGGTCTCTAAATATGTCTTGCTTCCTTTAATATGAATCCATGTTTTTGTTTTTTTCAAAGTTTTATCATCCACTGAAAATCATGATGACGTTTTACTTAGATCACTAAAAATAAATGCTACAAAAAATGTGCCTTTTAGGGATATTGTGGCATTGAGATAATATTAGCTAGAGAATAGAGCTAAAAATAACTATCCACAAGCAGAAGTATTCACACAGAATGTGTGACAGGACTAATTAATCTTGGTTTCCACTGGAAACATCTGCTAGGGGAGGAATTCTGTCATGTTGTGAGTAGCTAAGTTTGACCCAACAGCATGCTAATGTCAGTCAACAGAGGTGGTGTGTGTGTTGAGATGGAGTAAAAGATCACCAGGCTAAAACAAACACGCCGTTCCTCTCAGGATGCGACACTCACGTGTGGAAGTTCAGACTCTGGTTTGCGGTGAGCCAGCAGTTTGTAAGTCCTCAGGTTGTTCTCAAAGCTCCTGCATTTACACACAAACATATAAGTGTTATCCTTATATTTAATAAGATTAAAGATTTATATTTGTAGTTATGGTTATGATTAAAATATATACAACATACACACTACTGTTCAAAAGTTTGGGGTCAGTAAAACAGTTTTTAGAGGATACATTAAATTGATCAAAAGTGACTTTTATATTGTTACAAACAAAAATCTATTTTGAATAAATGTTGTTTATCCATTAAATAATCTTGAAATAATTATTATCAGTTCCCATAAAAACTTTAACGGTTTTCAACATTGATAATAAATGTTTCTTGAGCATCAAATCATCATATTATACTGATTTCTGAAGATCATGTGACACTGAAGACTGGAGTAATGATGCTGAAAATTCAGCTTTGATCACAAGAATAAATTACGTTTTAAAATATAAAACAGTTATTTTACACTGTGATAATATTTCACGATATTACTGTTTCACTGTATTTTGATCAAATAAATGCAGTCTTCGTGAGCACAAGACTATTCTTTCATAAAATCTTAAAAAATCGTACCAACCTGAAACTTTTAAAAGTAGTGTACTACTCGCAGTCAAAGTTAAACTACAGTCAAGCTACTAAAAGTAGCAAAGTTTCAAAATAAAAGTAGCAAACGCACCTGCCACGTAGCCGCACTGCCTCTTCAAATTTTTTCTCATCCATGGCCTTCTGCACCTGCTGAGTCTACAAGACAGAAAAAGCACATTATAATGATATTATGACATGTATTATCTTGGGTTGAACTGATTTGTTGGAAACACTGTCTGGGTCATATTTCATATCAACATAAAAAAGATATATATATTTTCCACAAAGAATGTGAAAATAATGTCAATTTCAATTAAGCACATTTTTCATTACTGTAATGAATTAAAGGTACAATATGTAGGATTTTTCGCCACCAGGGGTCGCTAACCTCTTACAATAACAAAGGCGTATATTGATGACGTATATTCCGCATTAAGCTGAATTATGGATCTTGTCGTCAAGCTGATGGATCTTTTATGGATGAGTGAATACACTGATGTATTTAACATGACTGGTGTGAAGCGGAGCGATTGCTAGACGTACACCAGCGCCACACGCAACGCGAGTCCCCGGATATAAAGGAATAAGGCCATCTCATTCTACCCAACTACACACAAGTGCTGAATTAATACTCACACAGGCAGTTTATTAGACAAATGAAACTTGAGGTAACCCAGCGCTGTTTCACTCGCTCTAACAGTTACACTATCACACTAAACGCATTTGAGTGTGTTGAATGTTGTTAGTTGGGTTATTTGTTGGCTGTATGAGACTAAGTAAGCTAGATCAACATTAGCATAACATACAGATCATATTCATATCATGTTGAACTAAATAACATTGATTAGTTTTATGTACATTTGCTCACCTGTCTAATAAAGTACATGCAACACTCGCGTCTCTGTCAAGTCGAAGTTAGTTCACGGACGTGGAGCTCTCGCATCTCGAAAGATGTTGATCTTCGTTTTAGTCTTTTTGTCTCAAAGTCTGCTTGCCATGGTCCATAATGTTTGAACAAAACAACAACAGCGTGAGCGTCCTGCTAGGTATAACGGGCATAACCCAGTTGTCAACGTCTGTCGCCATGGTTATTATTGCAGTACGAGGTCAAACCTGGCGGAAACCGAGGCTAACGCGGATATGACACCATTGACTGGCGACTCCTCACCGCTGCTCACACGCCCCGTTTCCTTGGTTAAAATCACAATTTTCTCACAATTTACAAATAGTTGGAAACATTTGGGATATTGTAAGTAATCAACTAAACAAAATATATAACATTGGCCAAGTGGTTTTTGGATATTTTACTGCAAAATTCCTGCATATTGTACCTTTAATGTAAATCAACCTGTCCAAACACATTTTTTATAATTAAAAAAGATATTATTTTATTTAATTATATTTTTTATTTAATTATACAATGACGTGTTATTAAATATTTAAATGTAAATAAATATAATTAAATCCAGCTCATGGGAATGCAAATGCCAGAATGATTCATGAGTGCGGCAGTAATGCAATGCTCTCATTCCTCTGCTGAACTGCATGAGCGAGGATCTTTATTATCACAGCACTAAACCCGATGTGGCATCTGTCCAAGCCTTACCATCTGCACACACTCCATGAGGGGCAGCCGCACAGACTGGTTCCCACACAGAGACACCACGCAGGCTGGCGTGTTTGCAGTGGTCTCAAGCAGCGCCAGAACCGCCTCCACACCCATGCGACTGGCCTGACAACAAACACATAACAGCTTTGCAATCTGTAGTGCTTTAGCCTGATCAAAAGTAATCTTCACTTTATGCATAGAAAAAGTTTCATATGACAGAAAATGCCATTTTAAATCACCCTAGGGATTTACATATGTTTTCCACCCAGCACTGGGAATGCTTACATAATGTGTTCAATAAAGATACTCAAGGAAATATGTTTTTGTGTGTTATTTGTTTAAGCAGACTGTGTTTGTCTATTGCTGTTGCTTATTCAAGAACTAATTTATGCATGTTGAATCCAAGGGTTATTATATTTTTTCTACTGTAAGTGTTGTTTGTTTTAATCGACAGAATGCCACATAATATGTACATAAACATAATCTTAAAATAAATGGACCACTTAGGAAAGAAGCTGTCTTTCTTTTCCGGCATTTTTACTCAGTTCCCAGAGTGCACTTTAGAACAGCAGTGTGTGGACATGAAATCTGTTTATGTAATGAATGTAAGCTCCCTCCATCCCTCCTGTTTTTATCCCCAAGAGTTTCTCACCAGAATCCTGTCAAATGCTGAGGGGGTCCCTCCTCTCTGGACGTGGCCCAGGATGGTCACACGCGTGTCGAAGCCCAGACACCGAACCACCAGCTGGAAAAGGGAATAAAGAAGATTTAAACTTGAATTATAGGAATCAAGGGAATTTAGAGGTTTTAGGTCATATTGTGTCAACACAACTTCTTGTCCATCACGCAAGATAACATTTAATTCCAAATAAAGCAAATGTCTATGAGCATTTTGAATTTACAGTATATATATATTAACGCAAAACTGAGTTATTCATAGAATCAATGTTCAAGCTGCTCATTTCCATACAACTTAAAGATTTTAAAGGATTTTAATTTAGCTTTGTGTTAAGAACAGATCACAGTTTAATATAGTCCATGAGTCGTATGGACCCCTTTCATAATGTTTCTGTCTTTTTAAAAGTTAGACGGCCCCTGGTCACCATACCCTTTCATTATATTTAAAAGAGCTGTGTTAAACTATAACATCTCCTCTGGCATTCTACTGAACAAATAATGTCATATGAGACATTAATGAGTGAGTAAATTATGCCAGAATTTTAATTTGTGGGTGAACTGTTCCTTTATATGTTTTGCTGAATATAAATTGTATACAGTATAAAGTAATTTAATGATAAAGCTAAATACAAGCACAGAAGACACAAATCAGTCATAGTACTACATGCATTTAGCAGAAAGATTCACAAGAAAGCTGCAACACACATGCAGATTAAGAGATTTAGCATTAATTGGTGAAATCAGAACAGCGACCCATGCTAGTCAGTAAATTATAACCCATCTTTTAGCGATTAGTGTTAGAGATGGTGCTAAACACTGTAAATAATTCAACTCCTGCAGGACCTTTTTCAGGGGAAGGAAATGTACTTCCTTTCACTATGAATAACCTGAACAAAGAAAACATAAAATGTTTCCACAAGCACGACTAAAACTAGATTCTTACATTGTCTGTATGAAGAAAATTCACATATTTCTATGATATTTTGTCCCATGGTAAAACTTAGGCTCCCACACATGTACAGTAGTTTATGGTATTCTGGAAAGTTTAAGTTATTTATTTTTGTTGCAAGTGTATCAATAATGTCAGATGCACAAATAAAGTGGGACAATATATGCAATGAAGGTTAAAATGTAGGGTTAGAGGTTTTTAAAAATAAAGTATGAGCAATGCTAATAGTGACGCTTACCTAATGTTTCTTGTAACACAAATTATTCTAAAGAACAGATAAGACTGAACTGTAAAGCACTACATGATGTGCATGCTCCTGCTTCGGGTAGCATTCAAGACACGTATGCACTGATGCCGTGCAGTAGGTAAGTAGAGGATAGCCATAGCTGGTTATGTTCGAGGTGACCACATGTGCCTTACCAGAAAAGAGTGTGTGTGTGTTTAAGCAAACCACACAGGACAAAGCCAGAGAGGGAGCACACACAGAGCTCAGAGAGGTCAGGGATCAATGCAGGAGCTGGATCTCTATACACCATGTACTTACATTCTTTACATGTTCTGAGGTAATGGGCTGGTTGTTACGATCAATCGCACCTTCAGCTACTATTATGATATTCAGCCTTTTCATTCCTGCTCGTTTCTATGAGGGTAAGAGACAGGTCACAAACTGATGACAAAAACAACGGGAGAGATTCAAAAAGCTGGAATTGAGGCTGCAGAAGTGGCCCATGAAATAAATAGCCACTTACTGAAACACTGTTTCTAACGAAGCAACTTTTGCTCAAGTTGCTCAAAGTAATGAGAGTGGCTTGCTCCTTGCAAGATTACCTACCCAGATCTTTAACCACTACACCACACGACCCAGTTAAGGTGCATTCTTTCTAACAGCAATTCGATTCAATTGTTCGCCAAGTCACTATACTTTTGGTCAAGGACTCCAACTGGCTCTACTGCTGTTCAAGGTCTTTAAGTACTTGGTTGGTCGGCAAGTTGATGTACAGTGGGTCAATGTCTACAAGTTGCTATATTGTTCAATGTCCCAAAGTCGATGTGCTGTTGGTCAAGCAGTTGCTGTACTGTTGAACATGGTCACCAAGTCGCTATACTGTTGCTTGAGGTCCTCAAATGGTTGTGCAGTTGGTCAAGGTCTTAAAGTCAAAATACTATTGGTCAGCAAGTTGGTAACCAAGTCATTGTTCATATTCTGTTGGTTGAGGTTTCCAAGTTGCTATACTTTTGGTCGAGGTCACCACATGGCTGTGTTGTTGGTCAAGGTCTGGAATTGTTCGCCAAGTTGCTGTACTTTTGGTTGAGGTCGCCAATGCCCTGTACTGTTGGTCAAGGACTACAGGTGGCTGTAAAGTTGTTCAAGGTCTTTAAGTCACTATACTGTTGGTTGGCAAGTTGCTGTACTGTTGGTCAATGTCTACAAATCACCATATTGTTGTTCGATGTCCTCAAGTAGCTGTGGGTTTTAAAGTAGCTATACTGTTGATTGAGAAGTTCCAATACTGTTGATCATGGTCACCAAGTCGCTACACATTTGGTTATGGTCACCAAGTTGCTGTACTGTTGGTCGAGATCTCCAAGTGGCCATCTATATAATGTTGGTTGAGCTCACCAAGTTGCCGTACACCTTGGTCTAAAAGTCACTATTTTGTTGTCCGGTGTCTCCAAGTGTCTGTGTTGTTAGTCAATGCCTTGAAGTCACTAGTTTGTTGGATCGAAAAGTTCCTTTTCTGTTGATCTTGGTCAACAAGTCGCTTTACTTTTTGTTGGTCAAGGTTTTTGTTGTTCACAGACTTCACTTGGTTATGCTGTTGGGCAAGGTCTTAAAGTTAATATACTGTTGATCACTGTCAGTTGAGGACACCAAGTCACTGTTTGTATAATGTTGGTGTACTTTTGACTGAAGTTGCTGTGCCCTTGGTCCAAGGTTTCTATTCACTGTACTTTCGGTCAAGGCCAGCAAGACTTGTGGACTGCTGTTTTCAAATGCTTTAGACAACTGTGATAAAGAACTTTGCCACTTTGCCAAAGATCTTTGTCGATTATGATGCTTCAAATTGCCAGATCTTTTTGAAAAAGAATGATTTGTGCACCATTTATCACTGTAAATCGCTGTCAGTGTGAAAGCCCTTGTGCATCGTGTGGCATGTGGTAGAATTTGTAGCATGTTTTTGCAACAAGTGTTTAGGTCGTTTAGGAGTTGTATTGGAGATGGGTAACTGCAGTTCTAGAAGATTCCAGATTTTTGCTCTCTCCCTTTAAAAACATCCAGTACTCACATCCTTGACTATACTAGAAGTAATAGCTTTTCCATGTCTGTCAATGGCTCCTTCAGCGACTATGATTATGTTCAACCTTGAACCTCTGGATCGAGTCTGGGGCAGTGAACACATTTGTTCCACAAAAACATAGGCATGTTACAAACAGAAGAATAAATTCTGGAAGTGGAAAATTAATTCATTGTACACATATGACTCTGGGATAAATACCTAATTTAAACTGTAAATGTGTATGTATAACCAATTTTTTAGTAGTGTGTCTTTTTTCAAGTAGTATGACTATTTACATAACTGAGGAAGCTACGTCTCTAGCAACTAGTGATGGAAAGCTTTACATTTCAGTGAATATTCTACTTTATCATGAGTGAAGCTTAACTGTAGTTCATCTAATTTAGTTAATAAGCAACAGTTTTAGAATCACTTCCCCAAAACTGTGTACAACCACAAGCATACTTTAATGGTTTTGACGATTTTTCAGGTGAAAATCTAGTAAGAATGAATCTGAAAGTGTGAGCACTAATAACATAAGAGGTATATCACGTGTGCTGCATGTAGATTTAGTAGAAATTATGTATTTTTGTTTTACCGCAGAGAGTTTTTGACACATTTTCTCTTCCCAGCCATCCTCAGGGGGCATTTCAGGAATCAACACCCAGTCAGCTCCACATGCCAGGGCGCTCACCAATGCCAGATAGCTTCATACACAAGCGCATACAGATAAAGAAAACAGAGTCTGATTTGACAGTAGACAGCATCATTTCACCATTACACGCAAAAACCATGCCAATAATATGTTTTGAACAAATCCAGGGCAAAATGGATTGTGCTGACATGTAATAATCTTACCCACAATGCCTGCCCATCACCTCCAGCACAAATGTCCTCTGGTGACTGTAAACCACAAAAACGATATTAGCCAATAAATGTGAATCACTCAAAACTTGGAATATTTTTTCACAAGACACAACTTGCACAACTGATAACTTTTTCTGCTTTGTGTCAGGGTTCTGTCACTTTTGTCTAGTCTATTTCTTGGTTTTGTGACAGTTCCCTGACACTCCTGTTTTGCTTTGTACTGTGTAGCACAAAGCTTGTGTTTAACACTAGCTGTGTGCTTTCATGTTGTCATGTTTTGTGTGAACAAATGGCTTATGAGTGTTCTCATTGGCTGCGTGTTCATGTCTCATGTGTTAGCACATGGCTGGTGATTTGTTTTACTGGCCATGTGCTTGTGTTCTAGTCATGTTTGGTGTGAGCATATGGCTTGTCATGTGTGTTTCCTTGTGCCATGTGCTCTCCTGTTGATTGTTGCCCACCTTGTTATCTGATTATTGATTCATTTGCCCAACCTGTCCTCCCTCGTTACCTGGTTCGTTGTCGTATGTACACTGTTTCCCTGCTGTTAAGTCAGTCTTTTTTTCTCCCCTAGGCGTAGTTTTTGGATTGTATTTTGTTTTGGTTTGTATTTTGTTATGTTTTTATTAAAAAAGCCTATCAACTCTGCACCTGAGTTCTTGCTCCTTTCACCACCCCCAACACCTGACACTTTGTTATGGACTGTTGAAGTACCTCTGAGCTGTAGTCATGATTGCATCCACCACCTCAATGATTCTGTGGAGGGCTGAGTCTGTTCCTATTGTCATGTCGGTGCCACAGAAGTCATTGTCAATAGAGCCCACCATGCCCACAATGTGAAGAGCAGAGTATTTCTGAGCCGCCTCCTCATCAATCAGATCTATAATAAACATGAAAGCTCATAAGATCAAATTCTAGACAACATTTTGTTGTTATTATTTGCATATCAAGATCTGTTTGATCTTAATTTTTTGGCTAATTTAAGCCTAATTAAATTGTTCTTAACCAATATTTTCAAAATTCAGATAAATTCAAGCTAAAGATCGCTAATAAACAACACCCTCAAAAAACGAATTGTATTTCTATTGTGTCGTCTGCATCTCATACCTTGCTGGACCAGCTCTGCCAGCAGGCCGCTCCACTCCTCTCTGAAGAGATTGGCCCCGGTCAAACTGCCGTCTCCTCCAATCACGCACAGGTTGGTGATGCCCCTTTTCACCAGGTTATGAGCCGCCTTCAGACGACCCTCATGCGTGCGGAAATCTTTGCATCGTGCGCTGCCGATAACAGTGCCGCCCTGAAACACAATCACACAAATTCTTAACCATTTTAAACATGAGATGTAAAAGGCATTTTTGGTCAGAGCACCCTGTGACATTTAAAGATATCAGTTTCTCCTTGTGAGATCACGGGTGGTAACCCTAGCAGGGCATCTGCAGGGTTTTAAAATCAAATGTAAGGCTTTTTAAGACTTGCACAAATAAAATCAAAACCATTGTGGATATAGAGCAATGTCCATGGTAACATCCTAAACTGTAAAATGACTGTAAATATGATGATTTGACAAATCCAAAAACTTATATAAAATGATAAACCTCACATTTTTTAAAGAAAAGAAATGAGTCAAAATTATAAATATCTAGTTCAGCAATGAAACCCCAGTAATAAAGGTCCTTTACATGCAATCTACAAGCAACCACATCATTACAGCATGAAACAAGCTGACTAGCCTCTGCTGATCCTCCAGCCAACGAGATTGCCTGCTCAACATTTAAATAGTCATTGAGCGCTATTAGAGTTCCTCTGAAACCCTCCACCTCCCCCAGCTCCACCTGCCTAGATCTGCTACGAGATGTGTGCATGTCTGTTTATACAGCAGCAGCATATCTCACATGCTCACAGCAGCATGTCAGTGTATCTATTAGCAGTTGCAAGGCCATACATACAGCAGCAATAATCAAAATCATCAGCAGCAGTGTTACAGATCTAGTCCACCAAGACCAAATACATTAACATTGCCATATTAAAAACATGCTAAAACTATTCAGAGAGTTGTCCTGATAAAATCTGGGTTGATTTTCAATAGGTCGTGCTGGTAACCCGTTTACAAAGCAGCAGTGCTTGTTAGAACGAGGCAACACGTTTGCATCTATGATATAAACACCATAAGGTAAACATTTTCATAAATGATCAAGAGTTGATCATAAGCAATCGCTTGCCATATTAATTTATTGTGAACTGCTCTGAAACTGCAAGCATGTAGAATGTGCAATAGCGCAGCATTTTTATTTTGAATTGTGCATCAAATTAGGCTGTATTGTGATTCCTGTTCCCTTTATCGAAAAAGGGAACTTCGAGATGCGTCGAACGACACGGTGGGAACGCCTCTTGCGTGATTGCGTCTGAAGCATCTATGCCAACTAGTCCAATGGAATGAGAGAATGAGCGTCACGGGCGGGTGACGTCATGAACCAGGAAAGGACAAGAGCACTTCCGCTGCTCGCCGGCATTTAGCTTCTGTTGCCTCAGCAAGCGATCTGTGTCAAAACTGTCTCTGTCTATTTATTGTTGTCTGTTGCAATATTGTATGGAAACGTTATTGGCGAAACAAATTACAAACAGTGTGTTTCTCCCTGCCCGCGTTTATTTAAACGGGTGGGGACACACACGAGTTTTGTTTAATTTGTTTGGGGTAGAGCATACTTCTCAGCCCTTGAAAGAAAAAAAGGTGGGGGCTGAGTTCCAACTCTGTGAAATAGTATGCTCTGCTCTCGCCTGTCACTCTGTATGATAGTGACAGGCTTGCGATTCCCAGGACCCGCGTTTGCCGAGGCAGCGTGGGGAATGCATTCCTGGGGATCGCAGATGGATCTTTTGGAGGGGTTTGAAACGGGTCCGTGGGCCTTTTTTCCTTCCTTACCCGGAAGATCCAGCTCTATCTCCCCGGTGTCGGAAGCACGCTCTGCGGTTTCTCCGCTCGGGGAGAGAGAGCCCTTTTTCCTTCATATTCTCCTCCGAGGAGGTTAAATGTTTTAGAATATTGAAAGTGAAAGCAAGCACACACACTGTTGAATTAGATTCGCCATCTATTTCCCCAGTATATGATGAACTGGTGGAGGTTTTGTCCCGTGCTGTTAATAAATTAAATATTTAATGGCCAGCTGAGATTAGGGACGCTCCTAAAAACTTATCGAGCGTTTCCTACATCTATCACATTATCTCCACCACGAGGCTTCCCTTTTCCCTGATTTACACACTAAAAGAATATTTAAATTGTGGGATAAACCGTATTTTATTACTACTTTCAGCCCTCGTGTTAAAGATTTATTCAAGGGTTGAAAGATTACGGTTATGATATAATGCCCCAGGCTGAAAAAAAAAAAAAATATATAGAAAAATGCTGTTTTCACCTGGTCCAGCATCGTCATTTAAAGCCTCTGCTTTGCTCAATAAACCTATCACTAAAGAATCTCGCGTTTGCCGAGGCAGCGCGTAGGTTCAATGTTGTAATCAGAATCTAGCTCGGATCTCGCGTTTGCCGAGGCACCGCTTAGATTTCCAGTGTACTTTGCAAAATAAGATTCTGTGGCTGGGATCTCGCGTTTGCCGAGGCAGCGCGTAGGTTTAATTATAGCTACTTTGGTTTTATGGGTAAAGCTTATACGGCAGCAGGTCAGCTGAAGAATGTTTATAGAAAACTATAGTATAATGCTCCAGGCTTATCAGGCCGATCTGCTGGGGTTCTGGATATAGTGAAATTTGAGCCTTCGCGTCTCTTCGGCGACGCATTCCATGCGTTCGTTGTTAGGTGATGCATTATATATATATATATATAAAAAATATATATAATAAGGTTTCTCCCTCGCTGTGTCCATCCCCCTGGGGCTGCTGGGCGTGAGCAGCTCCAGCCGTCTAGTTCATCATATTATGTGCACAGAAAGTGAGGACAGCCCCGACCGAAGTGGAGTGGTGTACACCTCATTACACGGTGCCCGTTCCATTTCGGGGTCCTCACGAGACCCTCCTGCCAACCCTGCCACCTCCGGTGCTTCAGGGCGCAGCGGTCTCCAGCGAGTCGCTGATGCTATGCTGCGGCACAGCATTGGTTTCGCGCCCTCTGAGGGGGGCTTTTGAGTAGTCAGGTCAGGTAGTTCCTGCCATTATGTTTCAGGCTCCAGATTTGGCTCTCTCAGTAACACCAGAGGCCAGCCTCGAGAGGCTGGTTCCCTTAGTAAATTTTTTGGCAGCGTGGAAGCTTCTGCCGAATATTTCTCATTGGGTCCTGCAGATTGTAGAGAGAGAGATACAGAATCCAGTTTGGCTCTCGTCCTCCTCATTACAGCGGGGTGCTGCCCACAGTGGTGCATCCCGAGCAGGCTCTGGTAATGGAACAAGAAGTAAAGGCCCTGTTAGCAAAAGAAGCTATAGAACAGGTGTACTCACCCGTCAGAGAGTCGGGTTTTTACAGCCATTATTTTATTGTTCCAAAAAAGGATGGAGGGTTGCGTTCCTTTTTTAGATCTTCGCCTGTTAATTCGGTCAGTTCGGAAACTAAAGTTCAAGATAGCTGACCCTCAAACAGATCGTGACCCAAATCAGATCCGAGGACTGGTTTGTCACGATAGATCTAAAGGATGCATACTTCCATATCTCCATCCTCCCTCAGCACAGGAAGTTCCTATGGTTTTCTTTCAGGGGCAAAGAATACCAATATCGGGTTCTTCCTTTCGGCCTAGCTTTGTCACCCGTTCGCATTCTGAATTATATCGACGACTGGCTGATTCTAGCGGAATCAGAGCAGTTGGCGGTTCGGCACCGAGGTGTCGTTCTCGCTCATATGCAGATGTTGGGGTTGAGGCTCAATACCAAGAAGAGTGTGTTTTCTCCAGTATTGAGAACCACTTTCCTTGGTGTGGTACGGGATTTAGTATCCTAACAGCTACAGAAGAGCTGAGGCTAGGCCAGTCACGCACTGTAAAACAGTTCAGGAGACTGTCGGGTCTTGTTGCAGCAGCGTCCAACGGAATTCCTTTTGGCATGCTGTACATGAGACCTTTACAGCGCTGGCTCAGGACCAGAGGGTTCTCCCCGAGGGGAAACCCACTTTGCATATCAAGGTCACGCGGCGATGCTTTCGTGCCTTAGTTATATGTAGTAAACACTGGTTCTTAACCCAAAACCAGTCACGCATTGTAAACAGTTCGAGAGACTGTTGGGTCTACTGGCAGCAGTGTCCAACGGAATTCCTTTTGGCATGCTGTATATGAGACCTTTACAGTGCTGGCTCAGGACCAGAGGGTTCTCCCCGAGGGGAAACCCACTTGCATATCAAGGTCACGCGGCGATGCTTTCGTGCCTTAGTTATATGTAGTAAACACTGGTTCTTAACCCAGGGTCCGGTGTTGGGAGCTCTTTGCCATCGAGTTGTGATCTCGACAGATGCTTCCCTCACCGGCTGGGGAGCGGTAATGGAAGGCCGCTCGGTTCAGGGTCTGTGGAAAAGCCATCATCTTTCGTGGCACATAAATTGCCTGGAGATGATGGCCGTCTTCAATGCGTTGAGACATTTCCTTCCGGACCTAAGAGGCCATCATGTGCTCGTTCGAACAGACAACACATCAGTGGTCTCTTATCTGAACCGCCAGGGGGGTCTGCGCTCGCGTCCGCTTTGCAAACTGGCGCACCAGATCCTCCTGTGGTCTCTGGGGAAGGTACTCTCCCTGAGGGCAGTGTATATTCCTGGGGACCAGAATATAGGAGCAGACATCCTGTCGAGGCAGGAGCTGAGGCCAGGGGATTGGAGACTCCACCCCGAGGCGGTGGAGAAAATCTGGGAGGCATATGGTCAGGCAGAGGTGGATCTGTTCGCGTCTCAGAACACGACGCACTGTCCTCTCTGGTATTCTCTGACGCACCCAGCCCCCCTGGGGCTGGACGCCATGGTGCAGACGTGGCCAAGGCTACGTCTGTACGCCTTTCCCCCTGTTGCTCTGCTCCCAGGAGTTCTGGAGCGGGTCCGTCGGTATGGAATAAGCCTACTGCTAGTAGCACCACGCTGGCCAAGTCGGATCTGGTTTGCGGACCTGATCCTTCTGCTAGACGGGCCTCCATTGGAGATCCCTTTGAGGAGGGACCTTCTGTCTCAGGCCGGGGGCACAATATTTCACCCTCGACCAGACATGTGGAATCTTTGGGTTTGGCCTCTGAGGGGGCCCAACTTATAGATAGTGGTCTTTCAGCTGAGGCTGTTGAGACCATCCTAAGCTCCAGAGCTCCAGCTACGAGGAAACTTTATGCGCTTAAATGGAGAGTTTCTCCTTATGGTGTCACCGACACCAGTGGGATCCAGTTAACTGTTCTGTCAACACAGTACTCGAGTTCCTGCAGGAGCGCTTTGTGTCAGGTCTTTGTCCTTCCACACTAAAAGTTTACGTGGCAGCCATTGCGGCTTACCATACTATGGTGGGAGGTATATCTTTGGGTCGAGACCCCTGATTACACGTTTCCTTCGTGGCACTTTGAGGCTGAGGCCTGCAATCCGCACTAAGGTGCCAGCTTGGGATTTGACTATAGTTCTAGAAGGCCTGTCTAGGGCCCCATTCGAGCCCTTAGATTCGGTCTCAGAAAAGTTCCTGACTTTCAAGACTATCTTTCTGCTAGCTATTTCGTCCCTAAAGAGAGTTGGCGACCTTCAGGCTCTTTCGGTCTCCCCCACCTGCCTTGAATTTGCACCGGGGGTGGTCAAGGCGTTCCTATACCCAAAACAGGGATACGTCCCTAAGGTTCCAACCTTGACTCCGAGGCCTATTGTGCTGCAGGCTTTCTGTCCTCCTCCATTTGCGGACCAGGAAAGACTGCACCTGTTGTGTCCAGTGCGAGCATTGGACACATATGTACATCGGACATCCTCAATCAGAAAGTCCGACCAATTACTGATTTGCTTTGGATCACCTAAGAAAGGTCTTCCTGCTTCAAAACAGACAGTCAGTAAGTGGATAGTCGAGGCTATTTCACTGGCATACGAGTACTCGGGCCAGCCTTGTCCTTTGGTGGTCCGAGCCCACTCGACCAGGAGTATGGCGGCTTCTAAGCCATATTGCAGGGGGTATCTCTTCAAGATGTTTGTGATGCGGCGGGCTGGTCCTCTCCGCTCACATTCGTGAGATTTTACAGTTTGGACCTGGATACCCCAGGTTCTCAGGTGCTGAGTGCTTAGATCAACAGACTGACACTCAGGTACTTGTAATTATGGCGGGTTGGGTATTCTCGTTCCCACCGTGTCGTTCGACGCATCTCGAAGTTCCCTTTTTCGATAAAGGGAACGTCTCAGGTTACTATTGTAACCATAGTTCCCTGAGAAACAGGGAACGAGACGATGCGTCCCCCTGCCATACTTCCTGCGTCCCTGCTATCGGCTTGCTTCGGCAACTGTCGAAGCTAAATGCCGGCGAGCAGCGGAAGTGCTCTTGTCCTTTCCTGGTTCATGACGTCACCCGCCCGTGACGCTCATTCTCTCATTCCATTGGACTAGTTGGCATAGATGCTTCAGACGCAATCACGCAAGAGGCGTTCCCACCGTGTCGTTCGACGCATCGTCTCGTTCCCTGTTTCTCAGGGAACTATGGTTACAATAGTAACCTGAGACGTTTTCTATACCTCTTGAAATCAGACTTTTTTTAGACCATTTGAGAGTTTTATATGACCTTAAATTCGTGGGCACTATGAATAGTAACCGATAACCTAGTGACAGTACGAGCAGAGGTATGTATAAGTGCTTTGAGGGGTCGTATGATTCTCATCACACTCACCACTTGCAGCATGCTGGACACACTCTCCCATTTCGCCTCCTTGATGTTGTCGCCTCCATCCACCATACCCTGATAACCCTGTAAGTCACACAAAAACACATAAATAAAATCCCTCCTCCTATCCTTCAATGACCTCTTAGTCACCAGAAATGAATTCAATTCTCCAGGTAATCGTATGAAGCAGCTTACTGAGATTGTATCGCAATGTTCTGGCTTGGCAAAGACATGGCTTTGTGTTTACAAAATGTCTCTACATGGCACAATCTTGATATTCAAGATGAAGTGTGTCATTTCTGCATCATTAGAAGCACTTGCAAACACTTGCCACTAGCAAACGATTTAACAAATGACATGTTTAACCTTAAAGAATGAGGGTGGAATCAGGAGAAAATGGATGTGTGGGTTTCTTCACTGAAGCCATTGCATAAGAGCACAGTGGGCGAAGGTATTTGGCCTATCACAGCCAGACATCTCAGGGCTTACATGCCATGTGATGCTAATGGAAAATTCATGTTTATACGAGGCCAGGTATATATGCCCTTAACTCAAAACGGTTCTGCTATTCCAACAACTCTGTAGTAGATTAATATAATTTATAATGCATGACATATTTAACCAAAAAAGGCTGTGTGTACTCATAATGCGTCTTGAGTATTAACATTTTTGTATTGGAAATAAATGATTGGCCATTTGGAAAGGGTGAACAGCAACATCAAGAGCCATTAGACACATATGTTACACAGCACTGACATAGACACTAGTTTGTCTTAATGTTTACACATCAATATAAGTATATACAGCATACCAGTCTTACAGCATCATCTGAATTTCGTATGGATGAACTAGAGACTAACCTCATGAACGAAGTAGACTTTGGCTCCTACATAGATTCCCATACGGACGACAGCCCGAACAGCAGCATTCATCCCTGGATGTAGAGAAACACCACACAAATCACTTTATAGAGGGATATCTATAGTATACTACTAAGAAGACTATATTATAAATGGTTTTGTAATGTGAGGGTTATTGTAATGTTTTTGTACAGCATATTATAAAAACTTTTAAGGGAAGTCAATATTTGGTCATCAGTTGCAGACTTCAAACTTAAAGTACCGCTCTGTCCTAGCGATGGGTAGGAAATATATCTTTCAATGTAAATACATTCCTTCTGTGCTAGATTGATGTCCATAACACAAAAAATTGTTAAATCTGCTTTAATATAATTTGCTAAATTTGCTCACTGAAAGTTAAACTGATGTTATTAGGGAGCACATTACAATTGACTGGGAAGAAATGACCAAGAAAGAACCAGTGTGAAAAGCCGAACGGCTCAATTTCTTAAAGAACAAAAGGTGATTACATTTCAGCAGATTTGTGTAGACTCATGCACTATATTCCTAGTTCTCTGAAGTTATTTAATAGCTTTATGTGACTGACATTCAAGTCATTATTCACTGAAAATCGTCACATTTTGTGGCATACAAGACTGAATAGCCCTACACTGTAAACCTGTACTACTAACTTAAAAAATTTGAGAACAATACAATTAAAATCTGTGTCATAGTCAATGCTACTTAAAACATTATCCTACAATTTTCTGAACGAGCAGTTTAGTTGTATTTTGTGTGGCTCATTATTTTTAAGTCAACATCACTACTTTAATGAATATTTTTAAGTATACTGACCAAGCGTCATAAATTACGTCATATACGTCAAGTCGTTGTGGCGTTGCTCTGATCGACGTTGGAAGAATCCAATCGATATGACGGATACTTAAAAGCAGCAGAAGTAAGGCATGGAACAATTTGTAAGTACTCCAAGAACTTGTGAAATGTTTCTCATTTGTTCTTTAAATGTTTAACGAAACAATATATAATCAAGAAAATGTTGAATCGTTGGAATGCGCTGTTTTTATGAAGCGCACTTTTTGAATGCCATTTTAGCGTCACTGCTTGTGAACGTCAAGCAAGCAGGGCAATAGTGTTAACGTTAGCTGGTAACTCTTCAGTCAATGTAGTTATACGTTTTGAAAGTGTGTTGTTTGCTATCTTTGCTATGCGCCCTGATATGGTAAATGTGATTTCATTCCTGTATGTGAATGAATAGCAGCACGCAGTAATGTCCCACTGACATGAAGTTAACTAAATATTGGATTAAGTTAACTAATAAAATTTGACTGACTGGAAATATTTGTTGTAAACCTTTACAAATGTTCTTCAATTACAGTGTGAACTGGATGCTTGCTGAACAGAACCTCAACAATCGAGGTAACGTTAACATCAATGGAGTGGAAATGCAAGTTGTGTCCTCCTGTCATCTCAGACACCAGGGCACAAGTTATTTAGTCACTACCGTTTACAGAATAGCAATTATTCATGAATTATCCCTTTGCCTCGTCTATATGACACTTGTATCTGTACATTTCAGTCATTTAAAGCACTGAAAATTAATTTATCACAAAGTCACAAAGACACACGCAGAACTTGTTCAAGAGAAGTAGCACAAGCAGAACATGCACTTCTTTTTCTTGTCCCTTGTGTGACTTTAAACACTTCTCAGAGTCAACAATGTTCTCTCATTTCAGGAGACACTTAAAAAATCATGAATCTGTAACATGCCCATTTAAGAACTGTGGCTACTCCACAAATGTCTATTCTTCATTTAATGCACACAAGAAACGTGCAGGAAGTTAATGTAGATCTGCTGGTAGGTTGCTAGAATTCAAGGTTGTTCAGCTTTAATTATTATTATTTTTTATAATTACCCAGTATTATAAACTCTAGCAGTGCTCTGGGAATTATGTAATATACCCCAGCTGCCACCACTTACAACCTATGTTAACATTACCTTTGAAAAGTTTTAAAACTTTAAACATTTTTTATGTTTTTGAAAGAAATCTCTTGGGCTCAACAAGGCTGAATTTCATAAGCGACTTTTTTCAAAAGCATTAAAATGTTAATTGATATTGTCTACTTCTAATGTACTAGGTTTAACTGAAACCTCTTTGCTTCTTCCAGATGGAGAAGTCAGACCAACTTGACATCACATACAGTTGCTCTTGTCATGGTGGTCGAGAGAGGCACTACAAGTGCAGTTCATTTCAATACTCTCAGAAAAAAAATGTACAAAGGGTTCTAATATACACCATTTAGGTACTAATATCATATGTACACTTTTGGCTTGATGTACACTTATGCACTCTTTATGTACAAAAGTGTACCTTTTGAAAAGGTACAGCCACAGCGACAGCTTTTGTACCTTTTCTTCTGAGAGTGCAAGCACTGCTATTGTGGTAGAAGATGAGGTTGTGACGAGTGACATCCCCGGGTTTGCCGGTGCATTTGTATTGTTGTTTGGGTTGATCTATGTATTGCATTTGGACTACACCAGGAAACTCACTCGTGTAGCTTCATCCAGAAAGTACTGATGGGTCTTGAAGATGGTAAGCCACTGAAACCCTGCCTACTCTACAAAATGACCTATTACAGAATGTGTAGGCCACATTAAGAGTTGTATGTGGGCACATGCCTGTATCTTCATATATTTGCATGTGCTTGTGGTGTCGAGTATCATGACTTGAATGTTGTTTAATGAGTATTTTAATGAAAGTTTACATTTGCTAGGCCTAGATGATGTCTTGCCCTCCAGATATACCTCAATTTTTCATGTTTGCACTTTAAATATTATAACTTGTTGATCAGAATCTTAATTTGAGATTTGCCTTTTAAGAAACTAAATCTGGATGTAGCCTATTTGTAAGTCTTGAGTGGCATAGATGTTATGTATTTTAGAGAAAATCGTTGTTGTTTTTTTACTTTCAGTGTGATGCATTGCTGTAGGAGTTGTATTTCTTCAAATTCTTCTGTGAAAATAATTGCCTGATGTCCTAACTTTTACATGTTCAGAGAAAGTAACAGGGCTTGAAAAAAAATTGTAAGGTTGAATAAAATTCAGATCTATAGCTAATCTTGTATTTGTGTTAGGGTTAGGGTTATATATATATGCTGAACTTCAGCATGATTAATTCATTAGCCTTTTTTGAATTAGTATTTCTATTAAATTAAGTAGTTTTGCAGCAAAATAATTATGTATGGTTAAATTAAAAACATTACATATAGGAAACCAAATTATATTGAGTACAGTGAACTTAAATAATAAATAAAATGAAAAATTAACTTAAGTTTATTTACATTTATTTTTTAAGTTCAATGTACCTTGGCCTACTTCTGTTTCCCATAAGGCCTAATGTTTTTAATTTATCCATATATAATATTGATGCAATGTAAAAATCTGATAAGTTCAGAGTACTCAATTTTAAAGCAAAACCATATTTATAAATTACAATTAAACCAAACTATCTTCATTTCATATGTTTTCTTTTCTTGTGTGTGTTCTTTGAGAGAACGAACGGTATTCATATGGGAATAACAATGCCGGGTGGTTTCTGGTTGGTCAACAGTCGTTCTGATATGCTGGTCTGTAGATATAGCTTGGGTTCCTTCTACAATGTAACTCTCATCGTTCACCAAGTCTGATGTAAGATGAGAGTTCTAGCAGCCCAACAGGTGATCAAAAAGTCAAATCAATGACAATTTCACCATGAAGTCAACCTTTTGAGTCTGTCACTGTCTATCAGTTTATCTTAGCAGACAACGAATGCAGTCCTGCTATGTATGTCCTGCAGCTGATTTAAAGTATCAATGAATTACTTCATCTATAATAGCATGTATTCGAGTGACTGAGAAATGTGCACGTATAGTAGCTTACAAAGCCACTGAACTGACTAATATTGCATGAGTGTTACATCAGATCAGAGTCACTACTGAAGTGACACTGCATTTTGTGACTCATTAACTACTATGAAATTATATGTAAAACATTTTATCACACAGTAACTTACAAACCAAGAACATTTGCATTCATTATGAGCTGCAGAGAAATCTCCTGTGAAAAAGAGTTCACTGCATAGGCTACTTCTAAAAAAAGTATTTGTCAGAAATAATAAAAGGCTTAAAAACAATATACTTGTATAAAGGAGTGCCTGAAATTGTCTCATAAACTAGATTGTCATTTCTAAAGAAACTACGTCTTTGCAATGTGGTTGTAAAAGGGCACATCTGAACTAACCACTTTTTATTATTATTAATATGACTGAATCATCCTGACTGGGTTACACAAGGCCAGATCAGGTAAAAACATCGTCTTTGGGTAGTTAATCCAATGCACGTATTCAATTCGCACAGCAAAGGTATAATGTTTAATTATGACTGAAACGTGACTTCGGTTTATGATGCGGCGCGCGTTCACATGACTCAGATTCCTGTGACGTAACTCACCGGCTCAAACGGGCTCCTCACGTACGCATCCTGTCTACGCGCTAAACCCGTAAAGACACATAATTCACCTATTCTTTACAAAATAGGCCACTTAATGAAGAAACAAACATCATGTTTAAAAAGCACCTGCGCGCGATAAACACAAGTGACTGAAACGCGCAGCAACTTCCTGGTTGAAGGGGAAAAACTTCATATCGATGATTGACAGCCAGAAAAGCGCCGATATGAGGTAAAATACTGTACATGACGGTTATTCATATTAAACAAACATAAGCAAGCAGCATCAGACTATTTTAGGCTCGATTGTGGCAGTGAAGGTGACATACGTGCTCTTCTTGAAGGTCACGTGATTCCGCAATGCAGTGACATGCATTTAATAAATGCTATTTAATCACATACACACCAACATAATAGAGACGTAAAGGAAAGCTGCCCGTTATCTGAAACCGTAATGAAAGAAATTAGCTTCACTGTCATATGTAGCTCATGTAGCAGGATGAGCTCAAATGTATTTAGTGTAACGTTACGATTTGCATCCTCACCATCATCTCAACCTACATTTACTGCTATTAGCCGGCCTGAACAGCCAGCCGTGGTGGATCTAAATAAGGACAGGCATTCCTATGCACTAGACCCGATGACCTAAACATCAGCTATGTATCAGTCAAACACATCGCAATGCAAGATATGACCTTGTGATTATCTGATGGTTACATTTCAATCTCCTTAGGCCCAAAGGCCATTTCATCCATCCTAACGAGAGTAAATCCAAGTATGAGGTTCTAACAAAGTTGCATTTATACAGTGCAACTGATATAATGACGGATCAGTCCATTTAACACTGAACACAGTGAATCGCACTGTATAACAAGCATCAGAATGAGCATCAGATGTCATAATGATAAGGTGTAGAAAACATTATGAACATTTTAATAGAAAATAACACTGATAATCATGAGTTAAAGTGATAGAATATAGAAAAACGAGCATGAGATGTCAGTGAGCTCTTCTATTAACTTACTGTACCTTGAGCATCTCCTCCGCTCGTCAGCACTGCTATGGCTTTCCCAGCGCCCGTCAGGTTCTCAAAGAACTTCTTATTGTCAGGCTGAGCCATTTTCCCTTTTTTAATACTTAAAATATATTAAAACAATAATTAATAAATTAAATTCTATATGTAAGTGTGCCGGTTGAGGGACTCTGTCCTCCCCTCTCCTCTTTTCTCACCAGCGGTCTCCTCATGTACGTCCTCTCCTCAACCTGCACAACAGTTTCTGTGACTGACAGCTTTCTCAGCCAATGGCTGAATAGATCAAGAATTCTTGTCAGGATGTTGACCAATAGTAGACGCTCTCGGCGACGTTTCCGTGGTATGAAGATGATGTAGGCGGGACGATCATTTTGCATTGGACAAATATGATCCGGCAAATATTTCCGGTAACTGTCAGACGCCGTCAAAGAGCAAAACGTTAACATTTAATTTACAGTATGTATTTTTTACCTTGCAATTAAATTATAGATTACAATTAACATGGGCGTGATTACAGTCTTGCTAGTCATTATGTTTAGCTTTTCAAACCGTTATTTTTAGAGTATGCTGTCGTCTGTTGGTTAGTATAAGGACTGCAAGGGAATTTCAGTCACATTCCCAGGTCTGTGATTGATATTGTTTCTAAGAATGAAGATTATATTCTAATGTAGGATATTCTTCCAACTGATCATATGACAGTGACAGGTCGTTTAAAATATTGTTAATATACAAAAACAAAATATTGTCGTCGTACTAACACACTATCCCCCGTTTCCAAGGTCTACACCACAACTAAAATGTATGTTGAGCTGTTTTAACTGAAAATAACTTGCACTGACTGACATATCTTAAAACATGTTACTGCCATTGTTTTGTCTCAAAATGCACACCTGTATGTTTTTTCTAAGGCACATTTATAAAAGCTACTTAATTGAAATAAGGCCTAATCCTGGCTCAATCTAAGCCTTGTCTGTGAGACCATTTATGTTTAAAACAGTTTACATACATTTTGTATGTTTAATATGCTGTATTTTAAATATATTCAATCCCAACACCATATATGACAGAAGGATGAAACAGAGATTTTATTCATATTCTTTTTTATTTTTGTTCAAGTACAGATCATTTCATAGACATACAGTACAGTAGCTATGAAGACACATTTTAACAGTAAAATATATAAATAATCTAGAATATACAAAGTACACAATCTCACACAGCAACTGTTCATGGCTCAAAATGTCATGAATTTGAAACATTTTGTGTATTACAATATGTGCATTTCATCATTTTATTTTTTAAAATATAGTAACAAAAATACATAGGCCTATATTAATCAAGCTTATCACACACTAAACAAACATGAATTTGAAACGTTTTGCATATTATTTACATTTTCATAACTTTAAAAAAAATGCATACAACCAAAAGACATGCATAAAGTCTCTAACGACGCCTTCTGACGGAGCGTTTCTCCAGCCTCTGAAGAATCTCTCTCAGTTTTGAATTTATGATTTCCCATGCACAATGTGAGTGGGACTGAAATACAAATATATAGACATTTAGACAGGTATAGATGATAGATAGATAGATAGATAGATAGATAGATAGATAGATAGATAGATAGATAGATAGATAGATAGATAGATAGATAGATAGATAGATAGATAGATAGATAGATAGATAGATAGATAGATACTCACTCTTACCTTTTTCTTAAGAAAAGCATTTAATTTATTGAAGCATGTGATCACAGGTTCCTTTTCAACATTGCCAGAGTGATGAACCTACCGAAGAAATGCAGACAACGTGATTATCATGTTGACATTACTGTATCATAACTTCTAATACCACATTCTGTGATTCTTACGCAATTGCTCAGGGAATGACGGGTGTGACGGAGAGTATCCATAAACGCCCCTGGGTTCGGATTCTCCCTGTACATTGTTTCTGCTTTCTTGACAATGTCGACCAGAAGGACTGCATTATGATCCACCTGTTAACAGCAAGTATTCATTTTATTATTATTTACTTACATAGAACACCTTTAATCAGAAATATACAGAAGGATTGCAGATGTACAAACCATATTGACCAGGTGACGTGGATCACACAGACTGTCTTCTTCATAATCAAATGCACAATCATGAGATATGGCAGTGCCCTTTGAAAACACAAAGCATATGCGTTCAGTTCATGTTGCAAGTTTAATTGAAGATACATCAGAGTTATGGACACTCACCATTGAATTTAAAGACTGAATGAGATGGTCCCAATGTACATGTCTTGCGCACTCCTTATGGGCTTGCAGAAGAGATACGGACATGCAAATGATGATGATTCGAATCCAGACCATTTTTTCTGAAAGCAAGAGCGAGAATCTTCATCATCATAAGAATCGCATTTAATGACTGTCTTTGACATGACATGAGAAGTTTGCAGATAATGCTCACCTTCTGCTGCCGTTCTGCTTCAGGAGCTGAGATGCTGTGAGATGCTGATGATGTGACACTGTTCTGCTGTGCTTTTATACACCTGTACCACACCTGTCATTCTGGGTCAAAATGAAACGGGCCAGCAACACTGACCACACCTGTCAGGTAGGGTAAAACTGAAACAGGACATCTTTTTTTGGATGCCCAGATTCTGGTATTCCTCAAGGAAGTTCCTGTCAGTGGAAAGTGTGGGGGTGTTTAACTGATACTGTGGGCGGCACATAGCAGCATCGTCGCTCGCAACTGTTTTTTCCAGCATTTAAATATGATTTCTGTTATTTATTTATTAGTTTCTTTTTCAAACAATCTTTTAATAATGTGTTAATTATCTAATTTATTTAAATATATATTTTTTATATTCATTTATTTTTTTATTAACAATTTGGTAACTTTATTTTGATGGTCCCCTATCTGCTAACAATCAGTAACATTGCAACTACATGTCAAGTAAACTAACTTGCATTAAATTATTAGTAAGACTGTCTGCTTAATATCTGCTAACACTTTATTTTCATTGTTCACCAACTTTGACAATTCTATACAATTGACAATTCTGACAATTGTTTTTTCAACTTTGTTCAGTAACTTTGCATGTACATATCGACGCATTCTACTAACCCGAAGTCTACTAATACTCAACTAATACTCTAATGAGAGTTAGTTGGCATGTATGTGCAGCATTTTAATGTAAACAACATTTTAACCAATATTCATAAAACTTTGCTAAAAAGCTATATGCACATAAATTAATTAGTCTGTTGCATGCACATTTATGAAATGTATTGTTTTGGTTCATCAAGTGTAGTTGAACTTAAGTTACAGTACAGTTAACATACAGTTATTAAGATTGTGATTACACAATTAATAAAAATGATCACAATCCGAGCATTGAATAACCAGAATGGAGAGCGAGTACGAGAAGCTGAGATGTATTACGAGAAAAGTCACAGGTGTAACTGTAAACATTATTTTAACAGAAGGATCAGATGCATTGTTCTATTGTTATATTGACATCATTTGATTTCCCTGCGGCTCTGAAGGTTCCCTGATCGTGTCAACCGTGTGACGTGGTATGGTGAAAGTTGGAAGGCATGTAGCTTGTGCAAGGGAAATGAAAGTGAAAATGCTGTCACTGTTCATGCTGACATAAGAGAATCACTTTAGTGGAACTGAACAGCAGTTGGTGGAGATGCTAGTCTATTGTACTTAATGGCCTCTTATATAACATGCACAATGTGGCGAAACATATGCAAAGCGATGTGAAAAGAATTCATGTTTTACGAAAATTATCAATGAACACTGTTTTGCACAATCAACTCTTGCACAAATTGTTTTAGGCCCATACCATCATGAAAAACTTGGAACTATTAGTGAATGTGAAAAGTGTTAATTCATAGAAATTCATTTAAACAAATCTCTGAAAAGTCATGGAATTTTTTTATATTAAATGGAAATAAAAAAGAGCAACATTTTAAATAAGTAAAATATATATTTTTAAATCCATTATTGATGAATAACTGGAAAGTCAAGGGAATTTAGCAGTCAAATAGCATGGGAACCCTGTTTAAACCGCCATTATTTACTTGAAACGTCTGTAACTATTTGCCTGGAAATGTTTTGTGACTATCCACTGATCTGAAGCTCCATTATTGGAAAAGAAAACTGAAATCCAGTGGAGAAGAAACAGGCTCTTCTTCACAGAAAACAAATATAGAATAAAGCCTGTCCCAACATGCACTGCACAGCACAGCACCTTTCCTTGAAACCAGGCACAGATATCTATTCATTCATCTACACCGATGATGCAATTTTGGAAGCGAAATGTAGGTTATTGCTTTATTTAGAATGTGGAAAGTACATTTCATTGGGCTTGTTGAGGAGAGGGTGTGATATTACTGCAAGCATACTTACATCAGTAACCACCAACATAGCAACACCCTAGCAACACCGAGAACAACTGTGCAACTGCCTTTTTGCACAAACTAATCTGTAAAATCTCCAACTCTCGACAGATCTGATCTGAAAGAGTTATCACCTTGACTTACACCTATTGATCCTCAGCTGCCGAGTTTTATCCCTCATGTTATCAGTAGTCCAGAAGCAATTTCATTATTTAGAAGAGGCATCGAAGACAAGAAATAAAGGAATATTCCCTTCAGATCTGTTTTTCAGCATTTAGATAAGTTGACTCCAACTTTATTGACTCTAAAGCTCCCCATGACCACAAAAATATTAGAAGGCACTTATAAAAATAAGGAGTGTCCACACTGCAAAAAAAAAAAAAAAACGTGCAAAATGTTCTTCTAACAAATATAAAAAAGTATACAATGTTTGCCTCTAGTTTTAAAAGGCAAATAATGTTCATAGTTAGATTTGAACCACAATTCCCCTTGCATTGCTAAATGCGAAACAATATTTAGTTGCCTTGACATAGAATTTTTAAGTTCAAAATACTAATTTTACACATTAGATGAACAAAAGTATTTAAGTTACATTATACTATAATTGGAGCATATTTACTTAAGTTGAATGTGATTGGTTGCCTTAAGTCAACTTTTTTTATAGGCTAGTGCATTTTAAAAAATAATAAATAATAAAATACATAAATAAATAAATATGTTTAAGATTTCCAGAAATTTTGAACTTAATATATATATTTTTTTTATCTTATTTTAAAGTGCCCCTATATTATGCTTCTAATTTTGTTTTGGAGTCTCCTACATCAGGTTTAGATGCATCCAAAGCCAAGCAACACTGTAATTTTCTCATAAAATATTGCAATATCTGTTGTTGTTTTTTCATAGGGTCTGAAATGGTACGATAAAGGATTCAGTCTTTTTAAACCCCTCTCCGAGAGCCTTCTCCTGATTGGTCAGATGGTCCAGTCTGTTGTGATTGGTCGACGCTTGCAGCGCGTGTCGGAAACCAAACGGCCATTATATTTCAGCTCTGGATCTTCCTCAGCACTTGTTCACACAGTGATACGAACAGTAATGATGGTGAACCATATTGATTCGGGTCCAAGTCATCATCCTTTACTACACTCTAAAAAATGCTGCGTTGTTTCAACCTATCTTTGGGTCAAAAATGGACAAACTCAGCCATTGGGTCAATTGTTTAAATTACATTTTTAACCCAACATTTGGGTCTGTCCATATTTGACCAAAAATTGGGTTAAAACAACCCAGCATTTTTTTTGCGTGTAAGTGCATGCAAAGTGAAAGTTTTTATATATATATATATATATATATTATATAATATATATATAATATATATATATATATATATATATATATATATATGTGTGTGTGTGTGTGTGTGTGTGTGTGTGTGTGTGTGTGTGTGTGTGTGTGTGTGAGCAATAAGGTACGAGAGGTAGGCCTACTGTATACAAGGCAATAAGGTACTGCAACTTGCAACCCCTTCAGCCGTGACTTATTCACGATACAGCACTAGCCTCGAGTACCTTATTGCTTTTATAAAACGGTTATAAAAGCGAAACACGCATTTTTCTCAATTCCTATAATGAGAGGTATGGTCAAGTTGCCCTCCTTGATATGGCGGCGCTGTTGACGTACGCTCCAGCCAATAGGGTGTCTATGTATTTATTATGTCTATGGATGAGATGACTATAGGAACGAAAAACCCCATAACTGTTAAGGACAAGATATCGCAGCGGACATTCAAACGGATTTTTGTATTATGAATATAGGACTGACCTGAAGGAAAATGCTATGTCTACTGTAAATGCAGGAACACTCGCTTACTCGATCTCTCACAATACTCTACTCTAATGAACAATATCAATGAGATCAAACAAGTGTTTAAGTTGCTAAGGGTGGTTGCTAGGGGTGTTGTGTAGTGATACATAGAACCGTTGGGTAAAGCTGCGTGTTCTCTTACGAGAGTATCTCTCGTACTGCGTAATAGCTTACGCTATGGGGAAAACTCTTTTCATCGAGATATTGAAGCCAAAAAATTATCCTTAATTTTTAATCAATGTAAAACGCTTTGCAGCAGCAAGCAGACCTAGGCGAGACAGCTCGCGCGCCTATTGGCTGTCTTGCGGCAAAAGCAGCAGCCTATCGAGAGAGGCTCTGCGTGACGTCATGACGAATGGGGGCACTTCGCGCCCATATCGTCACGTCCCGCCAGAAAGGGCGTGGTCTCGCCCTATAAACAAACTCGATAAGCTGCCATACACTGATTTTTCAACTCTTCAGCGAAGCTCACGCATCGCTGGATCCGGATGAGAAGCCGCGCCATCGACCTGTAGCCTTCAGCGGGACGTGCCTTTGACCCTGGAGTCGCTGGCCTCGCCGTCTTCAGCCGCCGTACCTGCTGCGCTTTCCGGCGTACATATCCTTTCCTCTGACTTAGAGTGTGTGTGTTTGCTTATTTGCATTTTTCTCCCACTACCTCTAAAAGAGCTGCGTCTTTTTAAAGATGCCTTCCTGTGGCTCTTGCTGAGCCCCACTCAGCGATGAGGACCGCCACGTCATCTGCGTGTCCTGCCTGGGTGAGGATCACGCGGCCATCGCGCTCGCTGACGGCGGATGCCATCATTGTGAGCGGCTGCCTATGGTGACTCTGCGGACTCGCCTGGCGTCGTTCTCCGAGCCTGCATTCCAGCCCGCCGTGATGCCGCGCCACAAGAAGCGCCGCGCCCAGCGCGCTCCCGAGCTATCTTCAGCCCGCCAAAGCTCGCCGGTTCGCCCGCCAGCTTCGCCGGTTTCGCTCGAGTCGCTCCAAACGGACAACGGCCGCCGTCTGCCGCCGCGTCCGCACTTGAGCTCGACGAACCTTCCGGAGCCGGCATTGAAACTGAGCCGATGCGTCCGCTCTCTCAAGCCGTGGATTACATCGGCCTCGACTGAAAGGCGCCCGCGCAACTAACGCGCAACAGGCTGGACGGACGCTTTCTCGGGAAAGACGAAGCTCCGTCACAGTCGAGACCCTTCCTCCCTGAAAGGTGAGAAACATTTGTGGCTAACGCTATCCGAGATGACGGAAGCTGAGCGCTCCGTGTTCCTCAACGCTCTCGCTCTGCTGGACGCCGCCCCCCTCAGCGCGGGCCCCGGCCGAGGATTGAGATAAAGCCCGAGGTCTCATGGCCTTCCTAGTCTCTCTAGGAAAGCGACGGTGTTCAGTTCCCGCTGAGGCCGGATTTCCACCAAAACTTCTCGCTCGTTCAGTTCCAAGCAATGTGACTGTTCCAGTGTATTTCGCAGTGAGCTAGCTGGTTCCACAGCCCGCTTGACTGCGCACAAAGGCCGTCGTTTCGGCTAACCAACAGCGCCGCCAGGCCCGAGATCAAACACCGCGCTCTCGCTCTGCTGGACGCCGCCCCCCTCAGCGCGGGCCCCGGCCGAGGATTGAGGTAAAGCCCGCTGCGGCCGGATTTCCACCAAAACTTTTCGCTCGTTCAGTTCCATGCGTTGTTACTGTCCCAGTGTATTTTGCAGTGAAGCAGCCGGTGTCTCAGCCCGCTTGCCTGCGCACAAAAGCCGTTTCTATGGCTACCCAGGTAAATCCAATAAAGAGTGCATTTTCTGGTGTTCCGGCCACGGCCGATGGTGTTACGAGTGTTGTAAAATGCCCACGTCCCAGTGCCCATTCCCACACCCAGACACAGCCCGCCACGGTGCAGGGCTAGCACAAATAAAACCGACTCAGGTCGGTTGTGCAGAAAATGTAGTGAACGTGCCCACACAATGCCCGCTTACACTACACGATGCGTGTCCCTTGGTTTCTGTAAAAACGAAACTAACACACATTCAGTCGGCGCGAGCCGACAGTGTTCTCAGTGCAGTAAATGTGCCCGCTGTCCCGCGCCCGCATTTCCTCACTGACACGCCGAATCCCACGGGATTCACCCCCGCTCGCTTTCTCTGCACAACCCGTCACAGAGAAGCTGAGTGCGGCCAGGCTGCCCGCTGTGATTACCGCGCACCCCGCCTCGCACGCTGTAAACAGCGTTGATTCAGTCGGCGCGAGCCGAGTGTTCTCAGTGCAGAAAATGTGCCCGCTGTCTCGTGCCCGCATTTCTCACAGACACGCCGAATCTCACGGGATTCGCCCCCGCTCGTTTTCTCTGCACAACCCGTCACAGAGAAGCTGAGTGCGGCCAGGCTGCCAGCTGTGATCAGCGCGCGCCTCGCACGCTGTAAACACGGTGTTGTGTTCCCAGTACACAGGGGCTCTCGAGCCGCTGCCCTGCCGCGGCCAGAGCCCAGATTTCATTCTACCTCTAGCTATTCACGCAGATGCGTTGCCAAGGCTTCCCGGGGTATCAGAATGGGTGTTGAACATTATAACGAGAGGCTATTCGCTACAGTTCGCTCGACGCCCCCGCCGTTATACGGCGCGCGTCGAAACTACGGTGAAAAGCGAAGTGTTTCATCTACTTCGAGCCGAGATAGCGAAACTACTGAGAAAAGGGGCTATAGAACCTCTATCTCAGGGCGAAGGGGGCTTATACAGCAGATATTTTCTGGTACCGAAAAAGATGGAGGGCTCAGACCCATTCTAGATCTGCGACTGCTGAACAGAACGCTTGTGAAGCGCCAGTTCAAAATGCTTACGACCAGGAAAATCCTTGCACACGTGCGCCAAGGAGACTGGTTCATGTCAATAGATCTGAAAGACGCCTATTTCCAAATATAAATAGCATCCCATCACAGGCGATTCTTGAGATTCGCCTTCGAGGGCCAGGCATATCAATACACAGTCCTGCCGTTTGGCCTGTCCCTGGCACCCCGTACGTTCACGAAGTGCATGGACGCGGCACTCGCCCCCCTGAGACTTCAGGGCATGCGAGTTTTGAACTACTTGGACAAATGGCTGATTCTAGCTCGTTCACGAACAGAGCTCATAGAACACAGGGCCGCATTACTCGAGCACCCCGAGGAGCTGGGCCTTACAGTCAATTGGGCGAAAAGCTCACTGCTCCCCAGTCGGAATATTTCCTTTCTGGGAACAGTGTTGGACTCGCTATCCATGACAGCACGCCTGTTACCGAAGCGCGGATTAAATATTCAGCACGTCGCGAAATCCTTCCGCCACGGCTCTATAGTCCCGCTCAGAAGGTTTTAGAAAATGCTGGGTCTGATGGCCTCAGCAGCCTCCGTACTCCAGTTGGGCCTGCTCTGCATGCGCCCACTGCAGCTATGGCTAAAAGCACGAGTTCCCCCAAGGGCGTGGACCGCGGGTCTATTTCGCCTCAAGGTCGACCTTCAGTGCGTTTCAGCTCTGAAACCGTGGAAAGTGACCGACTGGTATCAGTCAGGTGTGAGTCTGGGGATCGCCTCGAGTGTGAAGGTGGTGTCTACGGACGCCTCCACTTCGGGGTGGGGAGCGCTGCTCGAGGGCAGACCGCTAGCTGGCCTGTGGTCAGTACGGGAGAAGCTCCTTCACATAAACTGCTTGGAATTAATAGCAGTCGACAGAGCGCTACGGCGCTTCTGTCCCCAGATAAAAGGCCACCACGTCCTGGTCCGGTCGGACAACATGTCAGTGGTGGCGTACATAAATCGCCAGGGCGGCGTCAGGTCCCGAAACCTTTACAGGCTGACGGAACGCCTCCTGGTCTGGGCTCAGCACAACCTGCTCTCGCTGAGAGCGGCGCATGTGCCTGGTCACCTAAATGTGGGGCCAGACAGGCTGTCCAGAAACAACGTCCCAGCAGGAGAATGGTCGCTGCACCCGCAGACGATCCAGCTGCTGTGGGAAACGTTTGGCAAAGCGCAGGTGGACCTGTTCGCGTCCCAAGAAAACGCTCATTGCCCGAGATTCTTCTCGAAAAGCCGGGACGCGCTGGCCCATGTTTGGCCCCGCCGCCCCCCATATGCTTTTCCCCCTGTCTCACTCCTGCCTCAGGTGTTGGAGCGAATCAGGAGGGAGGGATGCCTAGTGCTACTCATAGCTCCGCTCTGGACAAACCAGTCTTGGTTCCCTGTCCTGATGCAGCTGACCAGCGCTGCCCCATGGCCTTTACCGTGGAGGAGAGACCTCCTCTCTCAGGCGGAAGGCTCGATTTGGCATCCTCGCCCGGATTTGTGGTCCCTGCACGCATGGGCCATCAACGGGTACCCGCTGACCTCCCAGAGGGAGTGTTAAACACGATCGCGCAGACTAGAGCCCCGTCTACCAGACGGCTCTACTCCTCGAAATGGTCTGTGTTCTCTGCTTGGTGTCAAGCGCAGGGCTTTTTCACCTGTAGACTGCGGGGTTACGGAAGTGCTTTCCTTCCTTCAGGAGCTACTGGATAACGGCAGGACCCCATCCACGCTCAAAGTATACGTGGCGGCCATAGCAACGTTTGCAAAACCGGTGTCTGGCCAGTCACTGGGAAAGAACGACTTAGTCGTGCGTTTCCTTAGAGGAGCTCGGAGGCTAAACCCTCCCAGGCCCCCTTCAGTCCCGACATGGGACCTTTCCACGGTCTTGGAGGCCATGAAAGGTGCCCCATTCGAGCCAATCCAGTCGTCAGACATGAAACACTTGTCTTTCAAGACAGCGTTTCTTACGGCTCTTGCTTCAGTGAAGCGCGTAGGGGACTTACAAGCGCTTTCAGTAAGCGTGTCATGCATGGAGTTTGGGCCTAATGACTCAAAGGTCATACTCAAACCTAAGCACGGCTACGTGCCGAAATCCCTCAACACACCGTTCAGGGCCCAGGTGATTTCCCTGTCTGCCCTTCCGGTTCTCAATGAGGAGGACGACGCGACTCTTCTTTGCCCAGTCAGGGCATTAAGAGCTTATGTGTTCCGCTCGTCTGGGTTCAGACAGACCGAGCAGCTTTTCGTTTCGTATAGCGGGCGTTCCAAGGGGCTTGCCGCTTCGAAACAGAGCCTATCCAGATGGATAGTCGATGCCATAGCGCTGGCTTACACTTCCAAGGGCTTGCAGTGCCCCTTGGGTGTCAGAGCGCACTCCACGAGAGGCGTGGCCTCGTCGTGGGCATGGTCTAGCGGGGTCACCCTGCAAGATATCTGTACGGCCGCGGGCTGGGCCTCGCCGTCTACATTTATAAAATACTATAACCTGGAGGTGCCTGCCTTACAAGCTAAGCTTTTGGCTATCTAGACTTCAGTGCTATCTGCCCGCTGTGCGGCTCGGATGCTGAGTGTTTGGCATGCGCATCGTTCAGACCGATGCAGCAGCTCCATGAGTACTGGCACAAGTAGGGCCACCCAGTTTAGGCTGAAAGCTTTCACCCTGGCTGCGTGGTTTAATGGTCATATGGTTAGCCCCTGTGGGTCTATCTATAAGGAGAAATGCTTCTAGCCTCTCCTCCTTTACTCTCTGTGAGTGTGGGGTGATTATGCACTACATGAGCCCTGGGCCTTTGCCCCTGGGACTTTGGTGTTGGATCCCTATCCGCACGGCGTGTTACACTGTGTTCCCCATAGCGTAAGATATTACGCAGTACGAGAGATACTCTCGTAAGAGAACGTACTCGGTTACTAACGTAACCTCGGTTCTCTCTAGAGAGGGAACGAGTACTGCGTATCTTGCCGTGCTTGGAATACGCTCTGGTTCGCTTCGGCGATGAAAAATCAGTGTATGGCAGCTTATCGAGTTTGTTTATAGGGCGAGACCACGCCCTTTCTGGCGGGACGTGACGATATGGGCGCGAAGTGCCCCCATTCGTCATGACGTCACGCAGAGCCTCTCTCGATAGGCTGCTGCTTTTGCCGCAAGACAGCCAATAGGCGCGCAAGCTGTCTCGCCTATGTCTGCTTGCTGCTGCAAAGCATTTTACATTGATTAAAAATTAAGGATAATTTTTTGGCTTCAATATCTCGATGAAAAGAGTTTTCCCCATAGCGTAAGCTATTACGCAGTACTCGTTCCCTCTCTAGAGAGAACCGAGGTTACGTTAGTAACCGAGTACGTTTTATCATGAATAAAACACAGCTAATCAGAATCAAGGATTGTAACTAACCGTTTTATATATATATATATATATATATATATATATATATATATATATATATATATATATATATATATATATATATATATACCCTCTGTGGTTTCAGTTAAAGGTCCCAGCAGTGGATAGGAATTCTAAACAATCTTCCAAGCACAACAGTGCTGTCAGCGTTTCAGGAAAGAGCAACTATTAATGTAAATCCTGAAACCTGTTGGGGCAGTAATACACAGTATTTAATTCTATATGTATGAAAGTATGAAATTCTCACATTAGTTTCTGTCCATAACTCCTTTTCAATAGAAATAAAGGAAGTAAGATATACGATAAACTATAATTAGGCCCACACTATATGCACCTTCATCTGTGCAGATTGTTGACCGAAAGGGAGCATAATTCTGTGGAATGTTTTTAAATGTGTATTAAATGTGATTAATATACATAATAGACCCAAAAAAAATGTTACTATCCCGTCCTGCACAGGACCGTTTCTAGCTTTTCATCAGTACTGGGGCTCAAGACACTCATCAAAAATGTCCCCATATTTTGAGACCCTTTTTGATACTGTTGTACATGGTTAGTCTTTACCTGTAGTACAGATTTATTTACATCTGTTATTTGTTAGACCTACATGTTCTTTACACATGTGCAGGTACACTGAAGTGGAGTGTTCATTAAGCGTAAATAGCTTAAATATATTCAATAAAATATATTAACACTTTTACAAAATTATAATCGAGCACTTTACATTGAAATAAGTGTACCTCTTTAAAGCATGATACAATATTATTAAAACATGTAAAATTATTTAAAATGTACTTTAAAGTAAAACTTTTTAAAAGTGTACTTAAGTGTGTTAAAGTGTGAACGTGAAAGTGTACTCTCTTTAAGTACACTTAAGTAGCCTACAGTTTATTTTCTTTCTTTTTTAAATATAGGCTACTTTAAAGATTTAAAGTGCACATTCAATGCAATTAAGTGCTTTTTCACAAGGGTTTATTTTCCGTTTTATAAATTGCTGTTACTATTTTGGTGTGAGAATATCATATGCTGCAAATGATTCAGTGTGTGAGTGAATTGTCCAAATGAATTAAAAGAGTGTTTCATTTGGCTAATACGAAACACACATGACATGATTGCTGAAATATTGTCAAAGGACAAGATTTCCATGTCAGTATGCGGTAATCTCCATCATAGGAACATTCTGTTCACTAATATTATCACTTGTAATGTCTTTTTAAAGAGGTTCACTGTTCAGTTGACTCTGCTGCAATTCATTCCAGCCCACATAAGGATAATATACAATTACCACTTTTCTTACCACGTTTTACTACGTTTTTACCACTTTATGAGCCTATTTTACTGAAGATCATAATATTAATGTAAATCTATGGGATAGAGCCCGTTTGATTTAGCCACATAACACAACTAAAGGTTCATTTGGTATTTTAAAGCATTATTAGTTAAGCCCATATAATGTATGGCCCAACATGCAAATGATATGGGAAGTGGAGAAGTTGTAGCGTTCTGCAGAAATCTGTGGGCGAGGATTCCTTGCAGGCCTATAGGGCCTATACTGACTATCAGCCAAATCCAGTTTCACATTCCAGAGCAACATGCATTTACAGGGACAGTCCCGTGAGGCAAGGCTTGCTCTAGGGCACAGGGGGATCATCGCACAGGATTATAACTGTATCCTGCAAAAAATACCCTGATAATACAATCATATAGCATATAACTATAATAACACTAGCTTTAGTGTTAGTCGCCACATCACTTCTTATCAATCTCAAAATTGGTCCGTCATTGTGTGTAGCAAATGATGAAACTAAATTTTTTTGTCTTCTGAAGACTGATCTTAAACCAAAATTCTATATACTAGAATGTGACAAATTTAAGGATACCTAAATCATCATAACTCATTACTTCAGTTAACAATGCTGCAGTTCTGGTTTCCAAAACCAACATTTACAGTTTATAACTTTTTACTACAACTTTAAAAACGAAGGATGGGGCTTGAATTTTTATATACATTCATTGGAATTGGGAAACTGTATACAAGTGATTGAGTAGAAGGCTTGGTGACATTAGCCAAAATAGAGAGTGCTTTCACAGGTAAAGAAATTATTATTTTTAATATTTTGCATAATGCATTTTGATTTCATGGTGACTTTTAACAGAATTAAGTGCAACGAGGAGCTGCATTGAACAAAGTTAAATGACTGTGTCAAAGTTAAAGTGCATTTTTATATCCGGTTCAAACCAGTTTTGTTCAGTATAGCTAAAAGCAAATAACACTCTGCATAGAAAAAAAAGAAAAATGTTTAAACAGTATGTTCGCTTTAGTGTTTCAGCTCTAGGGCCCTATAATTTCCGCGATCGCGGAATCGCGGAATTGGCCAATTAACGTGGAATCTAGTGTTAACGTGGAATCTAGTGTTAACGCGGAATTTCGCGGAATTTTACATATTTAGAATGAAATTCGGGTTTTGTGTGGGAGAAGAACGTAGGCTATGTCTGGGGAAAATGCAGACGGGGAAGCAAATCTGGGCGACACAACCCCTCCCGTCATTTCAGCTCATGACGACATCAAAATACCAATAGCCGCGTTTCCACTGAAAGCATGGCGAAGCGGCTCTCCGCGGCGAAAAAGTGAAGACACACACACGCACACACAAAATCCCCTCCGTGCACGTCTGTCTATGAGGTGCCGGACCAAGTCGAGAGAGCGCTCGGTGTCCGAGAGAGCGCTCGAAAGTGCGCGAGAGAGAGACCAATGTGTGTCCGAGAGAGCGCGCGAGAGAGACCGCGAGTGTGTCCGAGAGAGCGCTCGACAGTGCGCGCGAGAGAGACCGAGTGCGCTCGATAGTACGCGAGAAAGAGACAGATGCTGCGTCCCAATGTGCATACTACTATGCCCTAAATTAAATAGTATTGACAATTACTAATGTCACATACTATTTTGGATTGATAGTATGCACATTAGGACACAGCTAGAATGTGACTTTTATTTTAACTTATATAAACTAATATAATTTATTTTACAGGACAGTTTAAAGCTCATAACCATATTTTGTTGTTACTTGAAGTACTTAGAGTGCAGTGTTATGTTGTTATGTTGCATCATGCAGTATTTGTCATTTTAAGAGTAAATGCCTATTTTATTTGTGTACATTATAATCATTAACATTAAAAGCACACTCTTTTTACAACTAAAATAACTGTAAAGGGTAAAACAACTGAATTCCCAAAAATTAAAACGGAATTTGGGAAAAAATGAAATGGAATTTGGGAAAAAATAAAACGGAATTTGGGAAAAAATCAAACGGAATTTGGGAAAAAATCAAATGGAATTTGGGAAAAAATAAAACGGATTTCATAGGGCCCTACACCTCACTCTTTCTTTTTGCTATAATGGAGAATACAGTGGTTGCAAACATTAAAAGCACAATGTTCAGTAAGATATGATCTCCCACAAGCCAATACATGTTGCATTTCACAAATAAGGGAGATTTTATGATGCAGTGTAATTTAACATTTGTTTGGCTAATGAGCAGCGCCCCATTGACCAGCCATCCGCGGGAACTTGCTGGCCCATTAAATAAACTATTAGTCCATGGTAATAAGAATCATATTACTGCTGCGTGGGTGTCTGATAGGAAGACAATGAGCTGATGGTTATTTTCACATAGAAAGCTCACGGCTCACAGATCTATGCTTAATGTGGCAGATGAAGACAGCCAGTAGACGGTTGTCATGTGATTTTTCATTAATGACCTGTGTGTATTTTCATAGCAAAGCAGAGTTTGTGTTTGCACTCACATTCTGTTGTTCATTTTATTTATTTAACAGTAAATGGATCACATTCATTTAATAACAATATTTAAACAAACAACACATGAATACATATTGAATGCACTGCTAATGGTTTAATATGGTCACTCAAAAATCCACTTATCAGTTCTTCATCCTTATGATAAATTGATGATACTGGAGTGTGTAATAGTAAACATCTTATTTTAAAGGTACACTATGGGCTGCGTCTGAATCAGGCAATGACTTTGCGGGCAATGTTTGCGCACGAAGGTTCCTCACGAAACTGATTTCGGACAGACTTCTGCGGCAGCGAAACGGTTTAAAGGATAATTCCGGTATTTCAGACTGATCTCATGAAACTGCGTATGTATGACACGCCAATTCGTATTTCCATTTTTGGCGTGCTATCAACACGCATAATCGCTTTTCAGCGTGTTTATGAACGCGGTTGACTTAACGTTACATTAGCCTACTGTATATATAAATATATGACCTACCCCAACCCCGTCCCTAAACCTACCGGTCGACTGGTTAATGCCATTTATGAGTCTTTCCCTACCATCCTAGTAAGAAAAATATCGCTCCCCCAGATGTATATCAAAATTTTGCTATATTTCGCTCGGATTTTTAACGGCGTGTACATACACGCGGAATCACTCGGACATAACGGCGTAGATATACACGCTTACACGCGGATAGCTCAAAATGCGTATAGATAACACGCCACTTGACTTGAAAGTGGCGTGTATGTTTACGCAAAAGTCATGATGTCATGTTGGGTATTTAGCACTTTGAGTCTATTTTCTAGTTTGTTTTGGACAGAAATTTTGACTTTTTGACTCTTTTAGAATCGCCTCTGACCGCTTCAGAGTGGCTGTCTATGGGCATGCACAAACATGTGCTTAAAACCACCCTTAACGTTTGTTTTCAAAACTGTGCAACTCACCGAGTAGTTAGTGGTGTTCGTTGATGATCCAAAACAAGTAGCGTAGCGAAATACAGTTTCTGTCGTGTTTTATTTGACATTTTGTTAAATCGCATTGATATCTGTTGGAGGACTCGTTGCTCGTTGATATTACTGCGCTACCGGAAACGGAAAAGGGGTCTGTTTACATTTGGTTGTAGTCTTTTCGCTCTGTTCTCCGTCTCTCAGAAGGTCTATGCATTAGACACCGTGTTCCGTACAGCGTCCTTGTACGGCAAAGTGGTCGTCGCCATCAAGCGGTCGGGAGTGTGCTAACGCTTCAGACTCAAATATCAAGCGGAAGTTTATACGCGGTTGTGAGGTATCTGAAAAAAAATAAAAAACGAACGTTAAGGGATGTTTTAAGGACATGTTTGTGCATGCCAATAGACAGCCACTCTGAAGCGCTCAGAGGCGCTTTTTTATTTATTTAATTTCTACAATACTAATTTCTTGCCAGAAATTACATCAAAAGTGGAAAACGTTTTTCCAGAATTTACATTTACTAACAAATTGACCTCTAGCCGCAACTTTCAGACGCCATCTTTCATTTTTAGCTCAACTGTCACAGAATGGAAAGCACAGGATTGTGGGATATCAAAGTCAGCGAAGGATACATCTATGCTGCCTTCAAAAATCAATCCGATGAAGGAATCTCAAGAAACATTGTATTCGGACGTGCATTGTTCCCTTCCGACCTTGGAATGAGTCCTCCGAACGCAGCATTTACAACTTTCAGACGCAGTGTAACTTTTGGCCCTCTAGCAGTTAAAAAACAAAACTGCATGCATTTTGCAAAAGAACATTGTTGTGGTTGTGCTTCGGCTCTGCATATCTGTGTGTATGAATATGACCCTTCACAATAGATAACTCTGTTAGAGAGATATGGCAAATTATCTGTTCAATGAAAACTTTACTCACCTGTTGAGAGATAAAAACTCCATCTCTGTGTCGCTTTAAATCCCTCAGTTCTCGCCGGCTCTGAAAAGCCAGCCGAGCTCTGTCGCGTTCTAACAGGTGATTTTCCGGAGGTTGGAGATTTAGCTGTCGACCTTTTTCACTCGTTGTGAAAACTATATGCCACCAGTCAAAGTAGCCAGTGCAACTTTCTATCTTTTTTTTGCATATCTCTATTTGCGTAAATGAGGAGACACACACGGGTGAGTGAGGACCATAATGCATCAGGGTAAGACAAAAACACATTTTGGAAGAAGGATTGATGATATATTGACTCATTATTTAAATGTGGTTAATTTTGAACAAAAAAAACTGCACAATGTGCATTTAAATTGTTCTTTATTAAATATAAAAATAAATTTTAACAAAAAGTTCTTCAAAATAAAAATAATGTTCCCAAGTTTGTTGTCAGTGAGGTGTTTTTATTTTTTGGAATATGTTATGCTCACCAAGGCTTGTATTTATTTGATCAGTAATACTGTAAAACAGTAGAATTGTGACACATAATTTAAGTCTTCAGCGTCACATGATCCTTCAGAAATAATTCTAATATGAGAATTTGCTGCTCAAGAAAAATGTCTAATTATTATCAATGTTTAAAAAAAAGTATGTTTTTTGTTGTGGAAACCGTGTTCTCAGAACTTTAGCTAATGTTCTGCATGTTCTCTCAAAGTTATGAACAAACATTATTCTAGTAGCCTAACGTTAAACGTTTGTTCAAAGTTATGTGGTCTTTAATAATGTTTTTAAAACGTTAGTACACAAATATTGTTTATTGTGTTGGACATTTTCTTGAAATGTTTAAGTTGACCATTCATCTAAAGTGTTTTAAATGTTACAACAGTATAACATTACCATAATATTTGCAAAATGATAAAATGAAATGTTTCTTTCATGTTTGCATAACCATTATTTATTTTTTTTATTAACTGAATGTTTTGAACATTCTGGGAACATTCAGAAAACAATTCATCCAGTATTCCTCCAGAAAGGTGGTCTACGTTGCCGCCGTATGTCGCAACTCGCCTGCCATCGCCTCGGAGTCAGAAGCATGGGGTCGCTTCGAACCATTCACTTCCCGGGAGACCTGAACCGTGCGCAATATTTTTTTTCACAGGATGGTAAGGGAAGACTCATGAATATTCATTAGGGAACTCATCCCTGAGTGGTCTTAACCCCAGTGATGGGTAGGTTTAGGGGCGGGGTTAGGGGGTAGGTCATCAGACCAATCAGGCATGAGTTCCCTAATGAATATGCATGAGTCTTCCCCTACCATCCTGTGAAAAAAAATATCGCGAACGTGCACAGGTATCGGCGATGCACAGGTAGATCTGTTTGCCTCCCACGACTTGTCATATTTAGGGCTGTCGCAGTGAAGGAATTTACCTTGCGGTAATTTTGAGTATCTCAATAGCGCGATATGCGGTATTACCGCCATTTATTTATTTATATTTATTTGTTGCTATATAAATATGTGTTATGATGTGGTCAGCAATGTAACCGAAACTAAACAGCGTCTCTGCGCATTGAAAGACTGTCACTCAGCAGTCAGCACGCAGTGTTACGCCAACGGACTGTCTTTGAGTGAGTCATTAAACCGTTCATTCAACGAAAACGCTCAAAAAAGCTGATTCCTTAAATGATAGAAGTAATGAAACAAGGTGTTAATTATTTTTAACTTTGAGCTCCACTTTTCAAGGCTCAGCTGGCCAGCAATGCTTCACTTTTGGGCAAAGCTGAAGCAATGATTAAATTAATAGAGACCAATGGCATTGATTCAATGCCTGACTCGCCCCTTTCCCCCCACGGCTTCCTCGCGCTGTGTAATGCCAATGCCAGCGCTGACGCCATTCATGGTAAATGCCCTTACACGTTAAAAGGATGATACGACAAATATTTCGCTTTCCTTGGAAACGCCAACCTTTTAACGAATATACATGACTTCAAAGACAGACACAGGTAATCGCACGCGCTCAGTCGATCACATTCACTGTCTGTTTATGCTTAAGTCCCAAATCCACGAAGCCTCTGTACAAAACACCATGATTGTCACATTCACCTCCTTCATCTGTGTCTTCACTACACTTCCCAGCATGCCCGGTCATCATCACCTGCACCTGCACCTCATCATGATCACCGTCACCTGTGTCCCATCACCAGCATGGACTATAAAACACTCACTCTCCCTGCAGTCACTGTCTGATCTCGTCATTCCATGACTCACAGACTCACCTTCTACCTACCTGCTACCTACCTGTTCCATATCCTTCTGGATCCGTCGAAACCTCAGAGTGACTGCACACCTTCTACCTGCAAGAAAGAAAGGGACATTACTCATTCAGCTAAGCTTGTTACATGTTTCCATATCATCTAATTCATACCTGTTGTCTCCGGCTGTGATTCCATCCTGCTATAAACTTTATATTAACTTACCATCTCGTCTGTACCTTCTGTGAGCCTGACAGAAGATCAGACCACCCTAAAATGGACGATGGGGTAAAAATTATCGTCCTGGCTCAGGAGAGCCAAAGTTTGTCTTCATTTGTTGCAGGCTTTATCCACATAGCACTCGTCAGTAATGAGGATGACGAGCGCTTGAGTACCTTATTCCGGCTCGGGGCCACCTTTCACCACCGGATCGACCTTCCAGACACCACCGGACTCAGCTGGAGGGAGACCGTGATCCGGTGTCTGGAGAGTGTCGGTTCCCGACCCGGGACACAACCTACCAGCACCAAGCCCACTTCGCCGCTGGTCCCGTCCAGCCCATTTGAGCCTTCACCGCTGGTCCCATCCAGCACAGAGCCTTCACCGCTGGTCCCGTCCAGCCCAGTCAAGCCTTCACCACTGGTCCCGTCCAGCCCAGTCAAGCCCACTTCGCCGCTGGTCCCATCCAGCACAGAGCCTTTGCCGCTGGTCCCACCCAGCACAGAGCCTTCGCCGCTGGTCCCATCCAGCACAGAGCCTTCGCCGCTGGTCCCATCCAGCACAGAGGCCTCGCCGCTGGTCCCATCCAGCACAGAGCCTTCGCCGCTGGTCCCGTCCAGCCCATTTGAACCTTCGCCACTGGCCCCATCCAGCACAGAGCCTTCACCGCTGGTCCCGTCCAGCCCATTTGAACCTTCGCCACTGGTCCCATCCAGCACAGAGACCCTACCGCTGGCCTCTGCCAGCATTGACCTAGTAGACTTTTTCACAGAGCCAGAGCCCGTTAACCCAGCGCCAGAGCCAGAGCCCGTGAACCCAGCGCCAGAGCCAGAGCCCGTTGACCCAGCGCCAGAGCCAGAGCCCGTTGACCCAGCGCCAGAGCCAGAGCCCGTTGACCCAGCGCCAGAGCCAGAGCCCGTTAACCCAGCGCCAGAGCCAGAGCCCGTGAACCCAGCGCCAGAGCCCGTTGACCCAGCGCCAGAGCCAGAGACCGTGAGTTCAAAGCCTGTGCTTCACGTCAGCCGCATCCAGCCAGAGACTGTTCCTAAGCCGGAGGGGGTTCTCCCCAAGAAAATTTTGGGGGGGGGCTATACTTCTCCGCCATGGCCACCCGAAGGGGCCTCTCCGCCATGGCCACCCGAAGGGGCTTCACCGCCATGGCCACCCGAAGGGGTCTCACCGCCATGGTCACCCGAAGGGGCCTCTCCGCCATGGTCACCCGAAGGGGCTTCACCGCCATGGCCACCCGAAGGGGTATCACCCGCCATGGTCACCCGAAGGGGCCTCTCCGCCATGGCCACCCGAAGGGGCTTCACCGCCATGGTCACCCGAAGGGGTCTCACCGCCATGGCCACCCGAAGGGGTCTCACCGCCGTGGCCACCCGAAGGGGTCTCACCGCCCTGGCCACGCCCTCATCCTGCTCCGCCCTGGTCACGCCCTCAGCCTGCTCCGCCCTGGCCACGCCCTCAGCCTGCTCTGCCTGGACCATCCTGGAGCCCGTCCAACTGCACCCGGTCCACCTTCCCGTCACGGACTCCAGGATGCCCACCCTCCCTCCCGTGTTCTGCCTTGTACGGCGCGGGTCGCGCCTAGCGGGAGGGGGGAGTTATGTCACATTCACCTCCTTCATCTGTGTCTTCACTACACTTCCCAGCATGCCCGGTCATCATCACCTGCACCTGCACCTCATCATGATCACCGTCACCTGTGTCCCATCACCAGCATGGACTATAAAACACTCACTCTCCCTGCAGTCACTGTCTGATCTCGTCATTCCATGACTCACAGACTCACCTTCTACCTACCTGCTACCTACCTGTTCCATATCCTTCTGGATCCGTCGAAACCTCAGAGTGACTGCACACCTTCTACCTGCAAGAAAGAAAGGGACATTACTCATTCAGCTAAGCTTGTTACATGTTTCCATATCATCTAATTCATACCTGTTGTCTCCGGCTGTGATTCCATCCTGCTATAAACTTTATATTAACTTACCATCTCGTCTGTACCTTCTGTGAGCCTGACAATGATAAACTGTCTTCTTGTTATCATTATTAACTTATTTAACATTCAATACACATGGTACGCACTACGAATGAAAGTAGTATGAAAAAAGAGAACACGGTTTGCTGTTGCTGCGGTTTCTTGCATTCCTCTGCGGTTGGCCTGTCAGTAGCGTGGTACTGCAGTTATCGCGACAGCCCTAGTCCCATTGCAGCGTGTTTTACTCCCTGACCGAGCGGACCCTCGGCACGGATGCACTGGCGCACAGCTGGCCGCGGGTCCTCCGCAAGTATGCATTTCCCCCAGTGAGTCTTCTTGCACAGACACAGAGAATGCTCCCTTTTAGCCATTGTAAAATCCTGTCTATGAAGACCCCGCTTTGGCCTCTATCAAGAGGGTAGGGGACCTGCAGGCATTTTCGATTAATGAAGCGTGCCTGGAATTCGGGCCAGCTAACTCTCACGTGATCCTGAGACCCCGGCCTGGACATGTGCCCAAGGTTCCCACCACTCCCTTTCGGGATCAGGTGGGGAATCTTCAAGCGCTGCCCTCGGAGGAGGCAGACCCAGCCTTGGCACTGCTCTGTCCAGTATATGCACCCTCCGTGCCTACGTAGACAGAACACAGTGTTTCAGGACCTCAGACCAGCTCTTTGTCTGTTATGGTGGAAAGGCTCTCTCCAAGCAAAGGCTGTCTCACTGGATAGTGGACGCCATTGCTTTGGCATACCAGCAGCAAGATCGACTATGACCCTTGGTGTGAAGGCTCACTCCACCCGGTTAGTCTCCATCGAGCTTGTGTCTTTCCCTCTCTCTCGAGGTTGAAACTTTCCACCCTGCGGGCTGGATACCTCTGAGTTTTCCATATGCATCCCATACATCATATGTGTATTCTGTAAGTCCTCCCTTCGGGCAGTGTCATAACGTGTCCCGTAGAGATCAAGGGGAGGTGGTAGATAGGCTCAGGACTCAGATATCATCCCAAAGAGGATTTTATTAAATGCCAGTGGAGAAGTAGGGGTGTACAAACTCCCAGTGAAGTGTCACAGAAACAATTACAAAAGTAAACCAAAAAGAAATATTTACAAAAATAAACATACACTGTACTCAGTGCAAACTTTGATGTCAAAACCAAAGAAAACAAATTGCTACAGGCAGCAAAATCTTCATGATACGTTTCAGCAATATAACCCCAACCTCTCATCCCAAGGTTCAGTTTAGACTGTCTTATATAGCCTAGAACAGGCTCATTACACTCAAGACCATACCAACTGCAGGGGTATCAATACAAAACCTTTGTAGCTTAAATATATGACCATTATCCCATTCACTTTTAAACATCAAAAATAAATAAAATAAACTCATTCAGCAACTTAAACTAAATACAAACAGCATAAGACATTTCTCCATGCATACATTACCAAGGGTTAAGTTCCCTTCTTAATAGAAATGGTTTAACCCAACACAAGAAAAGGGGAAGCTATGATCCCGCCCCTTCCTTTGAGTCACAGGAACAAGATCTGGTGAGTAGACAACATGTGGGTAACTGTTTGCCATGCAGGAATAAATACAGATTTGAAATAATAAATAACAAAAATGCATAACTAAAAACTTGTCTATGTGTGGTTAATGAGAAAATCAAAGAGAAACTATAATAGACATAACATGTTGTGAAGACCACTGATATGTGCACCTATCTGTAATCAACTCCAACAGCATATCTTGAACTTATTAAGTCAAGTCAAGTCAAGTCACCTTTATTTATATAGCGCTTTTTACAATACAAATTGTTTCAAAGCAGCTTTACAGAGATAACAGGAAAACAATGTTGTAATAGTATTGTTCAATTGAAAATTAAATGTCCCCAACTAAGCAAGCCAAAAGGCGAAGGCAACAGTGGCAAGGAACCAAAACTCCATCAGGTGACAGAATGGAGAAAAAAAACCTTGGGAGAACCCAGGCTCAGTCGGGGGGCCAGTCCTCCTTTGGCCAACGAATGAACAGTGTATGATTATGAGTTAGGCAGTATAATGTCAGGAGTCAGATGGGATCAGAACTTTCACGATATTATCCAGTTCATCTGGTTGGGTTGGGTCATCCGGCCGGTGAGGAGATGAGTGGTGAGGTGTCCATGGACCTTCACAGCCCTGATAATGCGTGTCGACGTGTCCATGTGATGGTCCTTCATCAGATCTGGATATGCCCTGGATCCGGCGGTCTGCGGTAAACCTCGGGATAAACAGAGAGACTAATATTAGCGTAGACGCCATCCTTCTTATGATGTACAAAGTACATCAGGAATTATGGGAAGTGTTCCCGGTTCCGGCTGATCTAATCTATGCAGCCTAACATTGAATTATAGAAATCTATAATGTGTTATGTGTATGCTAAGCCAAAGAGATGTGTTTTTAGTCTAGATTTAAACTGACAGACTGTATCTGCTTCCCGGACCGTGTTAGGAAGATTGTTCCAAAGTTTTGGTGCTAAATAGGAAAAGGATCTACCGCCAGCAGTCGATTTTGATATTCTAGGTATTATCAACTGGCCAGAATTTTGAGATCGCAATAGACGTGAAGGACTATAATGCGTTAAGAGCTCGCTCAAGTACTGGGGAGCTAAACCATTTAGTGCTTTGTAAGTAATCAGCAATATTTTAAAATTTATACGATGTTTAATAGGCAGCCAATGCAGTGTTGACAGAACCGGGCTAATATGGTCATACTTCCTGGTTCTGGTAAGAACTCTAGCGGCTGCATTTTGAACTAGCTGTAGTTTGTTTAATAAGCGTGCAGGGCAACCACCCAGTAGAGCATTACAATAATCTAGCCTTGAGGTCATGAACGCATGAACTAATTGTTCCGCATTTGTCAGTGAGAGCATATGACGTAATTTAGATATATTTTTAAGATGGAAAAATGCGGTTTTACAGATACTAGACACGTGACTTTCAAATGAAAGATTAGTATCAAAGAGCACACCCAGGTTCCTAACTAACGTCGAAGACTTAACAGAGCAGCCATCAAGTGTTAGACAGTATTCTAGGTTATTAGGTGAGGAAGTTTTTTGTCCAATGATTAGAATCTCTGTTTTTTCAGAATTTAGTAATAGGAAATTACTGGTCATCCAATTTTTTATATCAGCTATGCATTCCGTTAATTTTGTGAATTGGTAAGTTTCGTTAGGTTTTGAAGAAATATACAGCTGAGTATCATCAGCATAACAGTGAAAGCTAATTCCATATTTCCTAATTATATCTCCTAATGGTAGCATGTACAGAGTGAAGAGCAGCGGTCCTAGTACTGAGCCTTGTGGTACGCCATACTGAACTTGTGATCGATAAGACATCTCTTCATTTACTGCTACAAACTGATATCGGTCAGATAAGTATGATTTAAACCATGCTAGTGCAATTCCGCTAATGCCAACATAGTTTTCTAGTCTATTTAAAAGAATGTTGTGGTCGATAGTATCAAATGCAGCACTAAGATCAAGTAACACTAATAGAGAGATACAACCACAATCGGATGAAAGGAGCAAATCATTTGTGACTTTAATGAGAGCAGTCTCAGTACTATGGTACGGTCTAAATCCGGACTGAAAATCCTCGCAGATATTATTTCTTTCTAAAAAGGAACACAGTTGTGAGGATACTGCTTTTTCTAGTATCTTTGACAGAAAAGGCAGATTCGAGATCGGCCTGTAATTGACTAATTCTGTAGGATCAAGTTGCGGTTTTTTAACAAGCGGTTTAATCATAGCCAACTTAAAGGTTTTTGGTACGTATCCTAATGACAAAGATGAATTACAGATATCTAGAAGAGGATCTATGACCTCTGGAAGCATCTCTTTCAGTAGCTTAGTCGGTATAGGGTCTAGCATACAAGTTGTCGATTTAGATGAATTAACAATTTTGCAAAATTCTTCCTCTCCTATAGCAACAAATGAATCAAAATGTTCCTCACAGAGACTACAATATACTCCCTGATGCGATACTGTAGTAGACGGTTGCATAGTTATAATTTTGTCCCTGATATTATCAATCTTATAAGTGAAGAAGTTCATAAAGTCATTACTGCTGCGTTTCTTATAAACTTCTGGGCTTGAAGCTTTCTTTTTCGTTAGTTTAGTCACTTGTTCAAATAAATACCTAGGATTATGTTTATTTTCTTCTAATAGGGTTGAAAAATAATTAGTTCTAGCATCTTTTAAGGCCTCTCTGTAAGCAATCGAGCTCTCCTTCCATGAAATCCGAAATACCTCTAGTTTTGTTTTCTTCCAGTTTCGCTCCATTTTTCTGGCTGCTCTCTTAAGGGCCCGGGTGTGCTCATTGTACCACGGCGTTGGACTATTTTCTTTGATCTTCTTTAAGCGCAGCGGAGCAACTGTGTCTAAAGTGCTGGAAAAGAGAGAGTTAAAAGTTTCTGTTGCAATATCAAGTTCTTCTAAGCTATCTGGGATGCTGAGATTATGAAACTGATTTGGAAGATTATTGATAAAGCAATCTTTAGTGGCAGAAGTGATAGGTCTAACATATTTATAACATGGAGTCGGCTTTGCAGCCTTGGCTAAATGTAATTTACACGAGACTAGATAGTGATCGGAGATGTCGTCGCTCTGCTGCAGAATTTCAACGCCATCAACATCTATTCCATGTGATAATATTAGATCAAGAGTATGATTACGACAATGAGTAGGTCCTGACACGTGTTGTCTCACTCCAATTGAGTTTATAATGTCTTTAAATGCCAATCCCAATGCATCTTTTTCATTATCTACATGTATATTAAAATCACCAACAATTAGGACTTTATCTGCAGCCAATACTAATTCTGATAGAAAGTCAGCAAATTCTTTGATAAAATCTTTATGGTGCCCTGGTGGCCTGTATACAGTAGCCAGCAGAATTCTCAAACGTGATTTATTGTTTACACTATAAATTTTTACATTAAGCACCAACACTTCAAAAGAAGTATATTTAAAACTAGATTTCTTAGTGGTTTTCAGAATATTACTATAAATTACAGCAACACCTCCCCCTTTGCCTTTCAGACGAGGCTCATGTTTATAACAATAATCTTGCGGAGTGGACTCATTTAAAGTAATGTAATCGTTTGGTTTTAGCCAGGTTTCTGTCAAACACAGCACATCTAGGTTATAGTCTTTAATCTTATCATTAACTATGAGCGATTTTGAATTAAGGGATCGAATATTCAGCAACCCAAGCTTTATCGTTTGCTCATCTGTATTATATCTGTTTTTTATTTGTTGAACATCAATTAGATTTTTAACCTTAGAAAGGTTTGGCAGTTTTTTGGATTTCCAAATTCGGGGAACAGACACAGTCTCTATATGATGATATCTAGGTGAAAGAGTCTCTATGTGATGAGATTTATCTGACCTTGGTGACGTGAGGCCGCTAGCAGACGGTCGGTTTAGCCAGTTTGTCTGCTTCCTGACCTGAGCCCCAGATTGTCATGTTTTATCTCTAAGACTATGAGCCAAATTACTAGAGAGAAGAGCAGCACCATCCCAGGTGGGATGAATACCATCTCTTTTCAACAGGTCAGGCTTGCCCCAAAAACTTTTCCAATTGTCTATGAATTCTATATTATGTTGCGGACACCAATTAGACAACCAGCCATTGAGTGAACACAATCTACTAACTATCTCATCACTCCTTCGAACAGGAAGGGGGCCAGAGCAGATTACAGTGCCTGACATCGTACTTGCGAGTTCAAACACCTCTTTAATATTAATTTTGGTGATCTCCGACTGGCGAAGTCGAACATCATTAGTGCCGACGTGAATAACAATCTTAGAGAATTTACGATTAGCATTAGCCAGCACTTTTAAATTTGATTTGATGTCAGGCGCTCTGGCTCCCGGCAAACATGTGACTATGGTGGCTGGTGTCTCTATTTTCACGTTCCGTGTAATAGAATCGCCAATTACCAGGGCACAATCAACAGCATTCTCAGTGGGTGTTTCACTGAGAGGGGCAAATCGATTTGTTATGGTAACCGGAACAGAAGAGTGGTTTTTTGATCCGCGACTAGAGCGATTTCTCACCGACACCCATCTGCCTGGCTGCACAGGCAATAACTCAGCCGGAACAGAATCATGTAAATGGTTCACTATGCTAGGCGCATCCAAAGTAGTATCTAAAGCTCGAGCACACTTACTATCCTCAATTAAAGTTTGGATGCGTGTCTCTAATTCTGAAATCTTCTCCGTCAGCCTGACTGTCTCCTTGCATTTATCACATATAAACCCTATGCCGACGGGGAAGGCTATGGTAAACATATGGCATGATGTGCAAGTGACAATAACAGGACAAGACATTACTCACCGTGTTTGTTGACTGATTCTTACTCACCTGGGCTTTTTATGAACTCAGATGTGCGGGCGCGCACGAGAAAAATAAATAAATAACTGAGCGCACGGGTGGCGCCTTAACAGGCTAGCGAGATACTAGCGTGTTGTGCTAACAATAACGGAAGCTAGCGATGTTAGGTAAGCTGTAATTAGTAGTATAAACAACTAGAAATGATAGTAAACGATGGTTCAAAACAGAAAGAAATGCGAGGCTTAGACGGAGCTAACAGCCTCGGAGCAAACACACTCACACACAACAGCAGGCAGCGAGGCAGACAGGAGCAATCGATCGTATCGATATTATAAATGAGTATTATAGAATAATGATCCTAAGGGACTGCACCCTAGTCAACAGAAACACAAAACCATAAATAACAAATGTAAAGAAACATAAGTCCATAAACAGTTTGTAATGACTACGGCAGTGATGACGACATCTTAGCACCCGTCATCACACATGGTGTCAGAAGTGGGATGTTACACTTGAAGGTCTATTTCAGAAAGCTGGTAGTTCACAGTCGGGAAATAGATTTCAAGACAAAGAATTCTTCGTGTTGAAGGATAACTTGTTGTACCGACAAACAGATAGTGGTGATCAGCTAGTTGTCCCACAGTCTATGAGAGCTAAAGTGTTGCATTTGGGCCATTCCATTCCTTGGTCAGGGCACCTAGGGCAACAGAAAACTCTGACGAGAATTTCAAGCAGATTTTATTGGCCCCGGTTGTACATGGATGTGATTGACTTTTGTAAGTCATGCCCAGAGTGTCAGTTATCAGCCCCTGTTAAGAAAGGTGACAGAGCACCGATGGTCAGCCTACCCATAATTGATGTACCTTTCACGAGAGTAGCCATGGACATAGTAGGCCCTTTAGAGAGAAGTAGGTCAGGGAACCGTTACATTTTGGTTGTGTGCGATTATGCTACAAGGTACCCTGAAGCCTTTCCTCTTAAAAAGATTAAGACCAGGCAAATTGTTAATGCGCTTGTGCAATTGTTTTCACGGGTAGGGATACCTTCAGAAATCCTTACAGATCAAGGCACAAATTTCACTTCCAGACAGATGAAAGAAGTCTATTCACTGTTAGGTATACAGGCCATTAAGACCACTCCGTACCACCCCCAGACTGATGGCATGGTTGAGCGGTTCAATCAGACTTTAAAGGCAATGCTCCGCAAGTTCGTATCTGAGACCAGCTCAGACTGGGATCAGTGGCTACCGTATCTCCTCTTTGCCTATAGAGAGGTGCCCCAAGCCTCAACAGGTTACTCGCCGTTCGAATTGCTCTATGGTCGCCAGGTACGGGGACCGCTGGACATCCTGAAGGAGGCCTGGGAGGGAGACAAGTCAAGGGAACAGGTGAATGTTGTTTCATATGTCTTGAAAATGAGAGAGAAAATGGATTCTATGGCCGAATTGGTCCATACCAATATGGCTAAGGCCCAGCAACATCAGAAGTCATGGTATGACCAGTCATCCAGGAAAAGAACTTTGACCCCTGGCCAAAAAGTGCTACTCCTCCTCCCAACGTCAGACAGTGGACTGCTCGCTAAGTGGCAGGGTCCTTATGAGATACTGAGAAAGATGGGTCCTGTTAATTATGAGCTATACCTGCCTGAACGGCGGAAAAAGAAGCAAGTCTTTCACATCAACTTGCTGAAACCCTGGCAAGATAGACCAGGGCCACTATCAGACCAGCTGTTTGCACGGAAAGTCGAGGAGGAGGAGGAGTCTAACGAGCAATATTGCCCTACAGCTGTGCATTCTCCGGTCTTCCCTGAGTTGAGTCATTTGACATCAGAGCAGCCGGAAAAACTCCAATCACGGGTTCCAGGGGGCCTATTCAGCGACAGACCAGGCAGGACAGAGGTGATGCAGCATAACATTCACCTTCTATCACAGGGTCCAGTCCGACAGACTTGCTGTAGAGTTCCTGCAAGACTCATACCTGAGTTAAAGAATGAAGTAAAGGCGATGCTGGAGATGGGGGTGATCGAGCCTTCCAGGAGTGAATGGTGCAGCCCAGTCGTCTTGGTACCGAAAAAAGATGGCACATTGAGATTTTGTGTAGATTTATCCAAGATGAACGCTATTTCTGCCTTTGACCCTTACCCCATGCCAAGGGTTGACGAACTCATAGAGCGTTTGGGTAAAGCCAAGTATCTGAGCACACTGGACTTATGTAAGGGTTATTGGCAGATTCCTTTGACTGACACTTCCAAGGAGCTAACTGCTTTCAGGGTCCCAAGTGGGCTCTATCATTTTAGGGTCATGCCGTTCGGCCTTCATGGGGCCGCAGCGACTTTCCAGAGGACTATGGACTGTGTACTGAGAGGTACTGAGGACTTTGCAGCAGCCTACATTGATGATGTGGTTGTTTACAGCTCGTCATGGGCAGACCATCTTGAGCACCTGTCAGCTGTATTCTCCAGAATTCATGATGCGGGACTTGTGGTTAACGCCAGTAAATGTCATTTGGCAAAGCCTGAAGTGTCTTATTTGGGATATGTGCTGGGGGGTGGGGTAATTAAACCTCAAGTGGACAAAGTGGAGGCAGTGCGTTCTTGCCCACCTCCAACAACCAAAAAGCGGGTGAGGTCTTTCTTAGGTCTCGTAGGTTGGTACAGACGTTTTATTCCTAACTTTTCCACCCGAGCAGCTGTGCTCACTGACCTCACTCAGAAGGTTAGCCCCCAAAAGGTTGTGTGGACGCCTGAGTGTGAAATAGCTTTTCAAGATCTCAAGGGCTGTTTGTGTCAGGGCCAGTGTTGCAGAGCCCCAACTTTGACCTTCCTTTCACAGTGCAAACGGATGCATCGGGAGTAGGTCTAGGAGCTGTCCTGTTGCAAGGTGACAGTGAAAATCGAAGGCCGGTGCAGTATATTAGTCGGAAATTGTTCCCCCGTGAGGTCAGATATTCTACGGTGGAGAAAGAGGCTCTGGCGATTAAGTGGGCATTAGATACTCTGAAGTATTACCTCATTGGTAAGGATTTCGTCTTGGAGACTGATCATCGGGCCTTGCAATGGCTCCATAGGATGAAAGACAGCAATGCCCGCATTACCCGCTGGTTCCTCTCACTGCAACCTTTTAAATTTCAAGTGAAATATAGAGCTGGAGTTCAAAATGTTGTTGCGGACTTTTTGTCCCGTCACTATGACGAGTGACGGGCTTAAGGGGTGGGGTGATCCCACCGCTGCCACCATTTGTCATAACGTGTCCCGTAGAGATCAAGGGGAGGTGGTAGATAGGCTCAGGACTCAGATATCATCCCAAAGAGGATTTTATTAAATGCCAGTGGAGAAGTAGGGGTGTACAAACTCCCAGTGAAGTGTCACAGAAACAATTACAAAAGTAAACCAAAAAGAAATATTTACAAAAATAAACATACACTGTACTCAGTGCAAACTTTGATGTCAAAACCAAAGAAAACAAATTGCTACAGGCAGCAAAATCTTCATGATACGTTTCAGCAATATAACCCCAACCTCTCATCCCAAGGTTCAGTTTAGACTGTCTTATATAGCCTAGAACAGGCTCATTACACTCAAGACCATACCAACTGCAGGGGTATCAATACAAAACCTTTGTAGCTTAAATATATGACCATTATCCCATTCACTTTTAAACATCAAAAATAAATAAAATAAACTCATTCAGCAACTTAAACTAAATACAAACAGCATAAGACATTTCTCCATGCATACATTACCAAGGGTTAAGTTCCCTTCTTAATAGAAATGGTTTAACCCAACACAAGAAAAGGGGAAGCTATGATCCCGCCCCTTCCTTTGAGTCACAGGAACAAGATCTGGTGAGTAGACAACATGTGGGTAACTGTTTGCCATGCAGGAATAAATACAGATTTGAAATAATAAATAACAAAAATGCATAACTAAAAACTTGTCTATGTGTGGTTAATGAGAAAATCAAAGAGAAACTATAATAGACATAACATGTTGTGAAGACCACTGATATGTGCACCTATCTGTAATCAACTCCAACAGCATATCTTGAACTTATTATAAATGAGTATTATAGAATAATGATCCTAAGGGACTGCACCCTAGTCAACAGAAACACAAAACCATAAATAACAAATGTAAAGAAACATAAGTCCATAAACAGTTTGTAATGACTACGGCAGTGATGACGACATCTTAGCACCCGTCATCACAGGCAGGCATTGTGTTGCATATTTCCACTGAGATATGCTTCCCAGTGTACCTTGGTATTCCTGTGTTAAGTAGGAGTCCTTCGTCCGTGCTAATCTCACGACAGGGAGCTCAGACTGACGCAGGGCACTGGAAGACAGCCGATGTGGCGAGATTAGATTGGGAACCTCATTTCATCATTCACTGACATAACGTCTCTGTGCACCTCCTCAAGGAACGAAGGTTACATATGTAACCGAGACGTTGTGGTTTATGTAACAGTGGTTTATGTAATAAACATCAGCATGATGTTATTGTATATTGCATTGTATATTGTATATTGTTTAATTCAATCTTTACTAAACAATATACAAATGTTTTATGGTTCATACTGATTTATAATTATACAAACTACTGGGCTAATTGATGACACAATATATAGACCTGCAGTTATAAAACTGTTCAAAATTAATACAAAAAAACAACAACTTTTTTTTACACTTGGTGTTGCCTCTAGTTAACGAGACTTCATACATCCACTAGAAATCATTTCTGACACCAAAATGAATCTGAACGGTTTTCTACTTACAAAGGACTGGAACTTGGAAGTGTGTTTTGCATGTCGTGTAACAGTGTGACCAGCAGAGGACAGCAATGACACACAGAACTGACTTCAGCTCTCACTGTCTCCCCAATGTCATTAGACACAAAGAGCAGCATGGGAGTTCACTAATAGCTGATCTACACTTCCTTCCCAGACTAGAATAATTGAAATGATTAACAACACGGCTCCTGACAAAAGTGCTAGAAAAACTGCCATGCCAAAAATAGAGATATTTGTCATTTCTCATATAAGAATGCAACTCAGACAATTTGTTGTTTTACTGAGATATCATGCTATACTTAGAAAAATATTAAGAACAAGTGTGTTGAATGACTCATAAAGTACAACCGTAAGTGTTTACTAAAAAAAAGGTTTTAAGTATAGGCTGTGCTTCTCTTATAACAGAGGAAGAATTCATTCATCGATAAACAAATCATTTCTTCTCATTTAGAGGATGAAGAAAACCTAATGAGTCATAGGCAATATTAATTCATAAATGTGATACACATGCATACTTTCTATTTATTATATTTACCTTGTTAGGCTCACTGATATGTTCCAAAACAAACTTTATTTATTTCAAAAGATAAATATACATCGCATGTATGTATCTAAATAAATACAGAACGAATAAAAATTAATTTTTCAAACAAACAAAAAAAACTGGGGGATTGAAAATTCTGTCTTCAAAGTGAATTTAAATGGATTCACAGTCAGAAGAAAAGCAGTTCGAAACCACAACACAGATGTTCTCAGTATCGTATCCACAGCTGCCTTGAGTATTAGATACGTCTTTCTTTAATAAACTACAGGACTTGCTATAAAAGAAGTATGCACAAATGCCACAGTGCCATTTGTGGCAATGCGACAGTGGGAAGATCATAGGTAAAGAGCAAAGATGCTTTACAGGTCTGTTTAACAGAAATGTTTTGAGTCGAGTTCATTCTGTGATTTTAGACAGAAAACACGTTTTATATCCAGAGTCCTCTATGCTGCCCTCAGGTCGTCGTTATAGATTACCAAAGATTAAACATAATAGATACAAATACTCTTTTGTTCCGAGTGCAATTAGACTACTAAATACGTTTTAAATGTATTTATTAAGGTTTTTATGTTTTTTATCCTATGTTTTATGTATTTATTGTATTTTGAAATTTGTATTATGTATTGCTATTGTTGCTATTATGATACTGTATGTGTCAATTTGTGTCTGTCTATCTGTGCTGCATCCAAATTGCCCATGAGGAATCTTAATAAAGTTGGACTTGAGTGCATTAAAAAGATGCTTTGAGTTTTGGGGAAAAAAATGGATTATAGATTTATTTTTTTTTTCAAAACATATATTTAAAAGAATACATTTTATATTAAAAATAACAAACATTAATAGTAATAATAATAATACCCTGTTGAAAAAAAAAGCTAAGTATACTTGCAGCCAGACTAATTATCAGTATTCTTCAAGTGTGTGAATCATTCTTCAAATGATTAGTTCACTTGTGCTTTTTTGAAACAACTAATTTTGTATTATGCCTTTCTTCGCCTTTGTCGCCATTGGCTTTTGGCTTGCTTAGTTGGGGACATTGAATTTTATATCTATATTATTACAACATTATTTTTCTGTTATCTCTGTAAAGCTGCTTTGAAACGATCCGTATTGTAAAAAGTGCTATATACATAAATGTGCCTTGACTTAAGTATGTTTTTGTTGTAATTAAATTGTAGTAAAGCATAACTTTAAGTGTGGTTAGGGGGGTTAGTGTACTTTTGTATACTAAATTGGACCAACGTCAAGTATACTTATACTTTAAATATATGACTGTGAAGGGAATAATTACATACTTGATTAGTGATATTAAAGTGTAATTTATTTGTGTTACATTACAAATTCATTACGAGTGTCTTCGAAACATACAATCAAGTGTATTTATATATGTTTTTTGTATGTAAAATATTATTTTTATGTAATCGTTTGGCGTTTTCAGCTTTTATTAGGAAAGGATAGTAGCTAGACCGGAAGTGAGGAGGAACGGGATCAGGAAAGGTCCACGAGCCGGGACTTGAACTCAGGTCTCCCGAAGCACATGTCGGCACACTTGCCCACGAGGCTTTCCTTGTGTGATATATATTAGAGTGAAAAGTATAGGCTCATTAATACTTGTACTACAAATTGCATATTTTGTACAAAATACTATTGTATACTATAATTACTTTAAAGTGTTAAAAGTTGCATTGTAAAAATAGGCAAAAGTATGATGCTAATATATAACATTTTTAAAGATGCAATGAACTATTGAAAAAGGGAACATATTTTAAATACAATAAATTATACTTTTTTTCACTAGGGTAGTTTTGCATCTCCAGAAGGCCCCTAACATTACAGTAAATGATGGACTGATATCTAACACAGGTTCCATGACCTGAGCCGTGTGTCACAATGTCACATTGAGAAACAGGATGTTTACAGCTACACTTTGTTCATAAAAAAGGGGTTTTAAACTATGAAAAATGCAAATTCATATTGGATATTGATGTTCAAACAAATATTCAAATAATTAAGAACTGCCATGATGCGTACCAACGTTGCCAGATTCACTTGTTTCGGATAAATCTGGTCATGCTTATTATGCATTTCAGTTTGAAAGTGTCACAAAATGAGCAAAACATCTCAACGTGATTTCATTTTGCACAAACGTCGCCACAGATATGTAAAATATTTATCAACATTGAAATACCTGGGGTCTCATTTACAAAGCGCGCGTACGCACAAAACGGGGCTGGAAACGTACGTACGCCAGTTTCCACGCAAAGGTTGTGATCTATAAAAAACAAACTTGACGGGAAAATGTGCGGACCTTTAAGCAAACTTTGAGCCGTGCGTACGCACGTTTTGGAGACGGAGCAGTTTGGCGACACCGATGGTGAGCTGAAGCAAAATGTCTTTTTGGTCACTTTTAGACCGAAAATCTAAAGAAGATTAAACATACAGTATACAGAAAGATAATACAAATATAATTTCACTCACCAAGCCTATCACATGAAGCAAACATCCATCCCTTTTTAAATGTCCGCGCCAGCGAGCGCGTTGGGTCGTTTAGTGAAACTGACGCAGCCTATCTAAAACCGTACATCTTCATTATAATCATAAATACAGTGTTCTGTGATATGTTCACAATAATAGTTTAAATACATAAAAGAATGATTTAAACTATGTTTTACTTCTGAAATAAACATTTAGATCAAATATGCCATTCTGATTAATGGAGTTAGACACTTAAATTACATGAAATCATTACTGAGAAGTTAAAAAATATATATATATATATTCAATAAATAGAAATATTTGTTGTGGATGCATTTTTTTCAAACACTTTTCCTCTGGCATGCTGTGTTTTAATGTTTTAACTACAGATATTAATTGCTTCATGTCTGAGAAAATAGTTCCGTGCAAATAATGCACAACAAGGTATATCTGTTTCCATAAAAAAAATATAAATCAATTAAAAATATTCTTTGGCCAGTGAAAAAAGATGAAATGTAGGCTATTTTATTTATTTATTCAAAAACAAGGATATAGGCTACTAAATAAGTTTTTATTAATGTAACTAATAATGTGACGGCACATCCGTATTTAATATTTTCCAAATGTCTTGTACCGTTAAACATGTTATCATGTGGATGAATAATCATATGCAAATGATATGCAGATGAGGATATGCATAGTAAAACTAGGCGTTGTAAGCTCCATATATGGTTATTTCGGGGAGGAGACGCTTGTGCGCATAATCTTCCGCTGACTGGGATTTATAAAGTGAATTCTGCGCAGTTTCTGGCGTACGCACGGTTTTATAAGTCAGAATATTTGTTTGCGTACGCCATTTTTGGCTTTCGGACGCACGTACACTTTTAGTAAGGATTCTACGCACAGTTTTATAAATGAGACCCCTGGTCATTTTAAATAGAAAATTGTCTCCAAAAAACTTCACACAACAACCAGCTTATGCTGCGTTCACACCATAACTGTAATCTGGAAGAGATGGAAACCCGTGATGTTGGAGCAGTTCGTGACTTGAATTTATACACTTCATTGTCAACACTATCAATGCCGAAATGAATCTGCAGCTATCAGGTGGTACAGGTGTTCATTATTATTGTAATATGTGCTTTGAGACATGAGGTAGTTTAATGCCGTCTCTCATGACGCTTTTGTTTGCTCCCTGCTGTGCGCGTTCATGAGTTTTGAAGGAGGCGTGGCTTTGGAGTCGCTCTAAAGGGAGGGTGGGATCGTATGCTTTCAAACCTAACTCGCTATTGCTAGCCTCTCCAAAAAGTGTCTACCCTACCTTTAAATGTTCCCTACATAGTGTTCAGTATATATCAGCTATATATCAGTATACTCAGAGCCATTAAATTAATAGAAAAATAATGCACACCAAGGTTCATTTTTCAATTAATTCAACGACCCGTCATCAATTATTCCTCACATACACTCCACATGATATGGAATCTTACTTAAAATGTCCAAATTGTAGTAGTTTTTCTACCCACTATTGGGTAACCAGACTGGTAGAATTGGAAGGACCTTACCAACCAAAGTTTTTATTATTATTATTTCTATTCATTTATTATTTTTAAACTCAAAGGCATTAATGGCACAATTCATCACAGTATAAACAACATTTCTTAATTCCATTCCAATGAATGATAACTCAAAATACTAAAACTGTATTTTGAGTCGCTTTTGGAACAGAACAGAAAACATCAGTTAGCAGCTTGACTGATGTACAGCGGAGAATTTGTTAGGGCCCATCGGCACTGACAAGCATCAAAATATAACTGTTAGTGGAAAGGAAATAATCAAATTGTCATTTGGCTCAAAGCTAAACCCTCAGCATCTTCTAGTGAGAGATCCAGCACAGCGGCTCGAGAGTCTCGGGGACCAAAGCCTGACCTAGGGTGATGGAGTCTGTGCCCACACCAATGGAGGAAAAACTGGGACAACATTCAGATGGAGTTTGTCATCTTTGATTTGCAGCATATCGCTTGTTGTTACCCACAAACTGCATACAATCTGTACTACATATTATCAGAGGTGTAAAGAGTACCTGAAACCATTCTTGAGTAAAAGTACAACGAAAACCATTCCATTACAAGTTAAAAGTCACTAATTCCAATACCTCCAGAGTAAAAGTCTTGGAGTATCTGATTTTAACAGCATTTTACTCGTACTGAATGTATAGGCTTAAAGATTCATTATGGTCCTCAAAACCCAAGAGACATGCCAGTGAAAAACAAGAAACAGGTGATTTGTGAGGAGTGAAATCACATGCTTATTTTCTAAATCAAAATAAAACTGAACACCTCAATATTGCAATAAATCATGTTCGACACAACAGCCTTTTGTCTACAAACGCACTCATTTTGTACAAAAGTCTAGATTAAGCTCAAGTTCTGAAAAAGGGCATCAGTAAACCATTATCCTTCAAAATGTCTCTCCTATATAATGGATAGATAAAACAATGTTAAAGGGATACTCCACCCAAAAATGGAAATTCTGTCATCATTTACTCACCCTCAAGTTGTTGCAAACCTGCATGACTTTCTTTCTTCTGCTGAACACAAAGCGAATGATTGGAACTTTGGCACCATTGACTTCCATAGTATTTTTCTACTATGGAAGTCAATGGTGCCAAACAACTGTTTGGTTTCAATCGTTCTTCAAAATATCTTGCTTTGTGTTCAGCAGAAGAAAGAAACTCATACAGGTTTGCAACAACTTGAGGGTGAGTAAATGATGACAGAATTTTCATTTTTGGGTGGAGTATCCCTTTAAGTAAAATTAAATAGTCAAAGCCTACTTGCACTGGATGTGCTGGTTTCGGCTGAAGCCATGTCTGTGTTTTGCACTGGTTTTGCACCTGCTAATGGACTCACATTCATGTAAAGTAAGGTAGCCTTGTTGACAAGTTTGGGTGAACAAGGGAAAAATGCACAATAAACTGTATAATACCTTCTATGCCCTGTTGATGTGATATTGCCATCTAAATAAATAGTGTCATGCAAAATGCAATGTGTAACTCATCACAAATGTATTGGAGTAAAGAGTACTTATTCAAATGTAGTCAAGTAGAGAGTAAAAGTTGCTAATATCTTTCATACTCTAACTACAAAGTAGCCAAAAAGTTACTTAATTTACATTTACTCAAATGCTTTACACCACTGGATTTTTTGCTACAAGCAGGTTGAAAAAAATATGGCAAATGTGTCTGGGTGGTTTACTATTTTCAAGGTTTCTACACTATTTGCCCAAAACAGAGTTTTTCCATTTTCCCACAGCAGATTTTAAATGTACGGTATGAAGCTTTAACTCAAATTCCAGGATCCCGTATCAGTTCCAGCATGTGCTGTTATTGTGAAGGCCGTATCTGGTGGAGAACTACAGCGATGTTCTTCTCTCAAAGAAGGCCATGCCTCAGTAGCTCACCACCCATGCATACGCCAATGCTCCACCGTCACCCAACGCAATTCCACACAGATATTTTCTTCCTCAAATGGATTATTTCGGCCTCGCCAGGCACAGATTCTGTAGTTTTCCTGTGATTCATCTTACTATTAATAATGTCAAATAATTGTTAGGCCCTCCAAATAAGATAATGATGAATTGGCGCAGGGGAGCTAGCCAGGCCGCTAACGCTGTTTATATCGGTGCAGAAAGTTCTGTCAGGCCTGATAAATCTGATTCTCGAAATAGTTTATAAAGTAGCGAATTGATGTGTTGGGGTCAGCAAAGGTGGCAAATTAATGTCACGAAATGGGCTTTGCTACCTGGGCCCTGATGAAAGCCAGGGGAAAGTCTTTTATATAAATTGTCTGTGTGGGGAGATCGAGTAAATGGAAAGAGGGAAGACACAGGGAGAGATAATGGTCAACGAGGCGTGGGTCAGCCTCCGAGAAAAGAGAGAGAGAGAGAGAGAGAGAGAGAGAGAGAGAGAGAGAGAGAGAGAGAGAGAGAGAGAGAGAGAGAGAGAGAGAGAGAGAGAAAGAGAGAGAGAAAGAGAGAGAGAGTTCTCGATGGCGGGCTGCTATGCCCTGATCATTCATAATGGCAGCGCAGAGGCTAGCCTGTAAAGAAGAAAAATGAAAACTATTAAAGGGCCCCGTGTGCAATGTTGGCTTTGGCGTGTCAGCAATTATTACCCAGGGACACACTTCAGATCCTGAGACAAAAAAAAACGAGAGCTAGTGCGAAAGAGGGAAATGAAACAGAGTTAGGGAAGAGGAATTTACTCTGGGTTAGCATTTTAATTTTACATTTGCAGTAGCTGACACGTACATTACATATTCTTGCAATACAACTACAGGGATGCCGGATTAATTTTTTAAACGTGAAACCTAAAGGTTGCTATGCACTTACAGCACTGAATGCATGTCCAAATACTTGGTCCGCTTTTTGTATAATAGAGAAAGATGCAAAAAAAAGTTATACAAGGATATTACCATGGTTTTGCATGTAACATTGGAATTTGTTGTCTGGAAATGTTTCACAGTTTTGGACAATATAATACTTAAAATGTGTGTGTGTGTGTGTGTGTGTGTGTGTGTGTGTGTGTGTGTGTGTGTGTGTGTGTGTGTGTGTGTGTGTGTGTGTGTGTGTGTGTGTGTGTGTGTGCTCTTGTTTTTGTGATGTATGAGGACACAAATGTGTATAATGACATGCATATTACACTGGTATTACAACTTACACGTGATATATGAGGACATTGCATGAGTCTTCATATTTCAAATAGATTAAAAAAACATAAAAACGTTTTTTTTTTTAAAAACGTAAAAATGCAGAATGTCTCCTGTGATGGGTAGGTTTAGGGATAGGGGCAGTGTAGGGGGATATAATATAGAGTTTGTCCAGTATAAAAGTCATTATGCTGAAAAAAAAAAACTATAATAGGCTACATATTCCTTTAATTTTAATTTGCATGCAATGCAATGTCCAAAAACATTACATTTAGTTCACATCTACGTTTTTTTTTTTAAGTATGCTAAAATACTTCTTTTAAACAAGGGATGGGAATCACTGATATCAATAAACATGACTGATATTTATATCAATATAATTATGTTAATCCACATGTTTTTTTTTTTTCACATTTACAATGTGCTTTGAACATGCATCATGGTAATGCTATATGTTTTTGAACAGTAACCATTTGTAATAGTATCAAAATCATGTAATAGAATCACAAAACCATGGTACCACCACAGCACTTTTTGTAAGGCTCTCTGGCTCCACTGGGACGGGTCATCAACCATGACTGTCCTATAAAGGATCCCAAAACACAGCGAAGATAAATATCCCTGGCTTGCAGTCAACGGTACGGGGCGTTTGGAGAGGGCCAGCTGGAGACTGAAGAGGGGTGTTAGCAAATCACTGTTCTAAAATAGCTTTTTGCTTTAGGATATGTATTTATTCACATACGCCAAGTAAATGGACCACTGCATACTGGTTTTCTCTGCGCAGCTACACCTGGGGCGTTTAAAATAGGTCTACTTTTGACTAAATATAAAACAATATGCGTTTTGGGACAGTGTGGAAAGATTGTGGTGTGACGCAGAGGTCAATCCAACATAAATGAAACACTCTTTCATTGTAAACCATATAGAGATCGCATCAGTTACATGGTAAGCGAGTTTCCAGAGGTCAAAATGGAAAACATTACCCTTGACTTCTGTCTCTGGCGTCATCTATCATGGACACGTATATGTAGAAAGCATTAGTTTGAGAAGAGTCCCCTCTAAATTAATGTTTTTTTTAGACCGCAGCTTCGATGCAAATGCCATTTCCTGCTTGAGTTTTTGCTTGACTGTCGTTATCGGGCCGAAAGAGTCCATTGAGATGTAATCATGCATTTTCAGCATCAGATATTCTCCTGCACCTTATCAGAGGGCCGGAAGAGAAAGAAGAATGGGGGGAAAATCAGTCCAGTCGCACACGGCAGGAATAAAAGTGAGTAATTTATGATTGTAATCAACGGCCACACTTCCACAGAGCCAGACGGAGAAACGGAGCGAGAGAGGGAGAACAGACGATATAGAAATATGAACTAGCAAAAAACGAATAAATTGAGGAATGTAAAGAATAACAAGATCATAAGGCACAGGAAAAGCTGACTGACGAAGCTTGAACTGATAAAGGGAGACTTTACAGAGTTTACCACAAAATTCAAGTCATTCACTTCTTTTCAAAGCAATTTAAACAATTATTTTATACTAAACTATTTAGTCCGTGCGTATTACACGCCATAAAGTGCATATCGTATGCATGCGAAAACTACTTTTGGCGTTTAAATGGCACGAGAAATCCAATGCTATATATGAGAGAGAGAAGACAATCACGATGAACAGATTCACCGGACTTTCTAATATGTAAAAGAGAGCGAAGAAGCGTTTGGTCGTGCTACATTTCTAACCGGTTGGCTACTGGAAATCTTGTGAAAAGTGTATGTTCGCATGTCCACGTCTGGCTATAACTTTGAGCATTTATAACCACCATCATCACCTTTTAAAATCATTACACTTTCTTCTCTGGTAAATACTTCTTGATTAATGTTGCTAGACCTTTAAAGATTGCAGATCGGAAATGCCTCAAATGATGTTGAAGTGACTTCAAATGTTAAATGAGGCAGAAATACAAATTAGCCTGCAAATGCACAGCGCTGCTTATTAATGGACACATTGACTTCTGATATTCACAGAGGAGCTGAGTACAGCAATGACAGACACACACTTGATAAAACTGACACATGTGCATCATTAGATAATGATAACGGAGGAATGACAGGAAGAAAGATATTTGGAGGCAATGTTGAATAATAATACATTTATTGTTGTGGACAATGTATGTCAAGGTTGCATGCAAATATGGCATAATTATTTTAACATTATTTCTTTGTTATTTTATTTTTGTCCAGTGCAGTCAAACGTTTATTTTATAAATGCACATTCCTGATTTTATTTCATCATCAAAGAAAAGTCACCTCCATAATCTTTCACCAAAACAAAGAACCTACAGTATGGGGAGAAAATGTCCCCACAGAGTTGGAAATATTCAAAAACGTGTCCTTGTGGGGGAATTTTTGGTCCCCATGAGGAAAATCATACTAATTTTTTTTTTTTTTTTTTTGTGAAAATAAAAAAATGCAGATTTTTTTCTGTGATGGGCAGGTCTATAGGGGTAGGTTAGTGTAAGAGGATACAATATACAGTTTGAGCAGTATAAAAATCATTATGTCTATGGAAAGTCCCCATAAAACATGAAAACAGAACATTGAGCTGCACAGTACTCTGAATAAACTAATATCAGGTGAAAGTAACGGACAGAAATAATCTGCAAATTATTCAATGACTATTAAGTGATTTATAAAAAAAGTACACTCTAGTACACTTAGTAAAGTTTTTTGTGATATATTTGTGACAGTTATTTGGCTACATGGTTAAAATTATCCAATAGCCTGCATACGTGACATCAGCGCAAACATCATATAGCCATTAAAAGGATACTCCACTTTTTTTGGAAATAGGCTCATTTTAAAACTCCCCCATGGTTAAACAGTTGAGTTTTAACCGTTTTCTAATCCATTCAGCCGATTTTCTGATATTTAGAAGAATATCAGTAAGCAGACAGTGTCTGGTCTCATTGACTCCCATAGTATATTTTTTCCTACTATGGAAGTCAATGAGACCAGAAACTGTCTAGTTACTTATATTCTTCTAAATATCAGAAAATCGGCTGAATGGATTAGAAAACGGTAAAACTCAACTGTTTAACTCTGGGGGACTTGTAAAATAAGCCTATTTCCAAAAAAAGTGGAGTATCCCTTTAAAAGGACATGGTGATGGAAAAAATATGAGATCGGCGTAAAAAATATATTTCAATGTTTTGCTTTCACTCAAAACGCCTTGGCACCTTAGCAAATGGGTGGCGAATTCAAATGAATTCGTACATTCTCATTCGTATATTTTGTACAATCTGCTTACATCCAATTGAGGGTTAGGTTTAGGGGTGGAGTTAAATGTTTTATTTCTTCTAAAAATCGTATGTTGTCATACAATTTAAATCGTGAATCAGCCACCAACTTGCCAAAGTGTAAAATAGTTCATGAGATAGTTGGAAGTGTAAAATAGTTCATTTTCTCATGAGATAATGAGAATGAGGGTTGATATAACTTAAACTATATACCAAGCTTGGGGTACATTTACACGACAACAATGTACTAACAACTGAAAAGTTTTCAAACATTTGACAACATTGTCAGAACGATCCCTTTTCACGCAGATGTGTATTCTGCTGCCAGGCCAGTAGTTGGCGATGTCACTGTGTTAAGAAACACTCACTGATAGATTGAACACATAATATATATCAAAGTCCTTCTAGGCAAGTCCTGCCACTCGGCCGCCATCTTGGCAACGCCTCCGGGCAGCTATTTCTGAATAACAAGACCAGGCTCCTATCTAAATGAATGGGCAGAGAGTCAGAACTGCAGTTTCACTGGTCACCGGGACATAAAAACTGCATGTATAGAAACAGCAGTAAAATATGATAAAAATCACTGAAAAAGTTGGACGACTTTGCCCCAAAATAAGGTTTAAAACGCCTTTTCCCCCACAGGTTATACTTTTACTACCCATGCGCAAGAGTTCACACACCAACACGCAAGGTCTCTCGCTCTCTCCCTCTCTGCCGCGCGCGCTACAACGGTTTGAAGCACACTCGCTCTAGATTCGGGGAGATTTGAACTAATTTGCGGGCATCAGGGAGCCGCCGCTATCAATATGCGGGAGACTTGGGATGTCTGATATTTACACAATGCACACATACAGTGAGTACATATCAAATCTGCCGCCTTTTCAAACAGTAACGTATTTCTCCGTTGTCGCAAACCTCAATTGTGCGCATGCGTCAGAGGAACCAGACGATAGGCTTAAATGTTTCCCGGCTTGACTGTTAAAAGCAGACGATTGGCTGTCAAGCAGGAGGGGCGGGACATGTGCATACAACCGCCATCTTTGGCGTTACAGGTTTTCCCTATATAGTTCTATTGAGGATTGAGGAAGTGACATGTCTCATATAAATTGTCTCTGTATATATGCATGTGCCTGATGTCATCGTTTCCACGAATTCAAATTTTTGTAGTTTACATGGAGATGATAAATGGTATAGTTTTCAAAAACTTGCACTTCAAAACCCTTTTCAAAAGTTTGCGTTTTCAGGCCTCCAAACACCATTGTCGTGTACAGTAAATGAATGGCCAAAACGTATAAAAAGTTTTCAGTTTTTAGTTTAGGCCCCTCATATAACCATCAAACCATTCATCTCTGAAGACGTTATGAACCTTTGCCATAACTCCCAGTGTAAGCATTTATTTCTTTCTGTTTTCTACCAATATAAGCATTCAACTTTATCTTCACAAACACACTATCTTCTGATGTCAACTTCTCAACTGTGCACAGTCAGCCCTCCTAATAAATTAATCATTCAGATAAAAAAAACTAGTTTTCACTTCCAATCAAATCTTCTTTCAGGTAGAGGACATGTGAAGCCTTTAGATGTGAAGAAACGGCAACCCAATCCATGCACTCTTCTTTAGATGTTCACATGCATATTTGCCGTCTTCACAGCTGCAGCCAAACGTGCAAAACAGGAATGACAGCAAAGGCAACATTATGGCGTCTGATGACATACTGGGGGAAATGTCATGTTCTACTGAATGTTATTGATCTGAGCCTCAACAGAAATGCACAGGTTCAGCGATAAGAAGAATGTGAGATGGCATGTCGCAGGGTCTAAGTGCCAACTTGTCTCAAACCAAATCAACATCTTGTTTTTCTAAATTAAATTTGTCACTGACAGTTATTCAGTGGCTGGAAGGCCATTCTTGACACAAGTGGAAATGATCTAGCCGTGACAGGGTTAGTGTGTGTCGCACATTGTAAAAAAATAAAAATAACATGTTTTTTTAAGTTGTAAATAAAATCAAATTTACCGAGGTACATTTTTGAACAAAATACTATTTCAGTCTTTATATATTTAAAGTTTAACCTTTTTAAGCCTTCTCTAAAAACTCACATGACATGGTCTTAGAAAATGTTTCATAAAATTCATAGTTTTAAAGATAACATGCTCAGATTTGAAGTAAAACATGAGTTAGATCAGCTTCATTGTGTTTTTAAGTTGCTCCACCATAACCACATTATATTTTTATACATTTTCTACATATTTACTAAATATTTAATTTTTTGGTTTGATTATATCTCCATATTAATAACAGTCTGATTAATTCTGAGTCTGTAAACTCTCAAGTGTTGGCTTTCTAAATATACATGTTGGCGTGTCTATTCATAATGACTTATGAGCAACAACCTTTTTATTTTGGTTATGTCCTTTTTGCCCCGCTTCCCAAAACGCATTCCTTAGGTCTTCATCGACACGGGACATTATTCACTACTCTCACCCTCATTCATTTTTTAAAGTTAGACATCATCCCTCTTAGTAGTCCTCAATCTATTAATTATAAATAATATAACAAGAAAAAATATATGAACTAATGTATGGTTTCTAATTATTTTTTTTCTTACAGTGCCGCACGCGACCCAAAGTATGTAATAGTGTAAGTGTATATAAACAATGACTATCACTTGTTGGTGGATCTGGTGAAGAATATTGATTTTGAACACATTGAAAATGATTTTAGGAATGTGGTTGAGATTGTGAATATGAGCCAGATGCTAATGCTGGAAATGAGCTCTGACGATGAAAGTGATGATGGTAAAAAGCATCTGCTCAAACTGAACCCATCCAAATTCCAAACGGTAGGGAAATATGATTCATTTTATTCTTTTATAATTGATATTAAAATATCAGGAGAGTTTTCTACTATTGTGGCAGTAGGTCCATCCGTGTCAGATATAGATCAGGGTCGCTATCTGGACTCAAATAAAATCCTACTGGTAAAACAGCACATCAATTTTCTCACCATTGAACAGTAAAAAGACAGAGCTCTGAGGTTTAAGTCCCAATAATGAAACAGAAGTAGCAACACATATTTTATTAGTGTTATTAGATTATTGGTGTCACTTTATAATAAGGACTCATCAGTTCATGTATTAAGTCAAATTAACTTAACAGTGAGCAAAATATTTTTGACAACATTTAATCATTGACACTGAATACAGACTCTGAAAGACTGTTTTAAAGAATTATCTAAATGACACGAAATTCTTATTTCGTAAAACAAATGCAACATATTGAGATGAAACACCACAATTCTTCTTCCTGCGCATGTTGGATGTCTTGTAGGACTGTGATCTACTGGGAATCCCTGACGCACGGAGGACTCATAAATGACATTAAAACAAGAAGCTGCCTGTAATGGTATGATGCATCCCAATGTGCTTACTGATTAATAAACGTTCCCCGGGTCCCATTTCACAGATATACAACCCCGTCAACAGTTCCCCAATGCTGTCGTAAGTAGTTTTCTGGACAAATGCTTTTCAGCTTCAGCGAGTTTCTCTAGTTTTTTCTCTCGTAGTTTTTATGTACCTTTGTTATGTGCCTTCTGCCTTCAGTCTTTGCCTGATTACCTGTCTCAAAGGCCGTAGATGAACATAAATCAAACCCCTTAAAGGGCTTTTTCATAAATTTATCCATTAAGCAAGACACTAGCAAGAGATATGGACGTATATGATCAGTGGCCCTGATAAAAGACTACTGTAAATAGTCTCTTCATTTTATCATCAAACGCAACCAGTGCTTTATATACCTGCAACGATCAAATTCAGTTCACGTTTATTCACTGATAATATTCATTATATTCAATTTCTGAAGTGAGCTACGCGTATCATTTAATATACCACAGCGAGAAATGACTGCTGCTAGTATTGTAAGTATCACAAGAATTCAAAGACAAATTTAAGGTCTACATTTTTGCTGTGGTTAGAGATTTTACTTCAGGAAATATGAGTTGAACATATTCAAAATAACCATTCAAAATGCTCTCTCACACGCAAATACATTCCCCCTTCACTTTAGTCTCATATCTATGTATACTTGTGCTTTGTTTATATTCATAATTCACTGTCTTATCCAGTGCTATTAGCAGCCGGTTGACCTTTGTACAAAATCTATGTTTCAGCCGGTCACCCTATTTGTCCCCTCACTACACTCCAGTGGGAAAGATAATTAGGGTTGAAATGAAGTGTGTGTGTGTGTGTGTGTGTGTGTGTGTGTGTGTGTGTGTGTGTGTGTGTGTGTGTGTGTGTGTGTGTGTGTGTGTGTGTGTCTGTTAAAGGGATCTTCTCGGTGAAAATGGGCTGGTCAGTCCCCATGCTCAATTTCTTATTTACGACGTTCATGTGTATCTAATGTAAAGTCAATGCATCAATGTGAGGGGAAGTTAGAGCCCTACTAAAGATAATGAGAAACTACTTAAAGATGTTCTCGCTATGCTTTATTACCGAAGGAGAACTGCAGATGTCAGATAAGAGGCAGCAAACAGTGCATTCGACCTGAACAGGTTATCTTATACCTGATCAAACTTATACAATTCAGTGATTTTTGAGGCAAAACAAGAAATGTAAGCACTATTTTACTGCTATTCTTTCAAAAATATCAGAACTAATAGTTATATATATATATATATATATATTATATATATATATATATTATATATATATATATATATATAATATTATAGTGTAACAATATTACCATATAATTATTATTAATGTAATGTGAAAATGCTTATGCACGGTTTGCAACACTGAGTTTACAATAAGTAAAATTTAGTTAAGTTTTTGCATGCAGATTTTTTAAGTAAATTTCACATATGGAATTAAGTAAACTACTAAATTAAGTGAAAGGAACAAAGAAAATAGTAATTTTAACTTGGCTAGTAAAATCTATTTAAGTTGAAGTTTCCTTTGTACATTTCACTCAAACAATATAACATTGAATTAAACCACACTTTTAAAGGTTTTACTTTGAAACATCTAAGTAATTAATACAATAGATATATCTACATATTACATGTTAAGTGTCTTGTCATCGCAGAGACCTCAATACACAATGACGTTAACATTTGATGGATCGTTTTTGGATGTGTCAGTTTGAGTAGAAAATGTCCCAAAATGGCAAGTTACTAATCCTAAAAAGAATGATAACACAGTGTAAATACAGCTGGAAAACTGAAAAAGTTTACTTTATTTTATAAAGTTGATATGTACGCTTTTATTTCTACACGCTTGAATTGAGTACTAATATGAAATGTACTTTTTTTAAAAAAATTTTGCCTGGACCAACTTTTTCTTGTATAATAATTGTTTTTTTTCTATAGTATTTACTTCTATTGTACAAAAATCATTTTTATCCGTGAATGAGCCGTGTCATTTTTAACAGTTTGTATATGCTTGAAACATTCTCGTCTTTTTTATTTTTATTTAAAATTCTAAGGATTGAATACTGAGTAGGTTTTCTCACTATATGTTTGGTGTTGGAACACAATATATTTTCTTTTCACTCTCATCGTCATCAGCACAAGCTAGATTGACGTTCTAGTGGCAACATTTCCTCCGCCATCTGGTAAGTAAGCGAGCACAGATGGTTCACCTCCAGACTGGGAGTATGTTTTGATACTCTCCCACCCCGTAAAGCACAACTAAGTGACAGTGAATATTGATCAGTAAAAAAATTGAGTAAATGAGTAGGAACAATCACTTACGCTACTGAAATCAATTCCTGCTAATGCTTATGAGAATGGTTACAGACATACAAAGCCAGTGGGAACTGTTGTGGTTCAGTGAAAAGGAAAATCTGATTTTAAACTGGATGTGTATAGAGATAAATCAATAAAGTGACCCAAGGCCCATGTCACTAACATATGTGATTCTCCTCATAACATGTTTAGGGCCTCTGATGGTAGGTGACATAAGACAAGCTATTCTCTGTAATCAATTCCCATTGTGTAATGTTTGGCAATTTTGTCCTGTAAGACTCAAGGCTCACGGAAGCAATTAGGCATGGTTTATTTTAGCTTCAGGGCAAGTAAATTTCATGTGTGCATGGAATATGCTTATAGACACTTAGTTAAAGTTATTTTATTGTTATAATTTATAATTGGAGCCAGTAATGTTGGGTATATTAAGAAGAGAAGGGGCCTAGCACTGAGCCCTGAGGCACCCCAATGTAATTCAAGTTAGCTTCTTAATTTTATATTTACAAAGATAAGTTAAAACCACTTAAACAGTAGCATAAAGCATAAGCAAGCATGCTGTTGTACTGTCTGTGATGGTTTTGTATAGTACCTACAGTCAAATAACAAAGTGTAACAGCACACTTACTCTCTCATCTTCTCCCTCTTTCTAAATTAAATGTCTGTTCAATTCCGAAAACACTAAAGTTCACCTCTACCACTGTACTTATAGAGCATTGAACCATTTGCACTTAAATCTTAAGTTTTTCCCAGATGTGGCCTTCCTCATAGAGTAAGTGCTATTTTCCATCAGCACTTCTCTTTGAACCCCTATAAAGACCTTGCCATCTGTCAGTGTCATGTTGCCGAACAAGTGGCCACGTTTAATTGAAAAACAATGAGAGGGCAAACAGGAGGGTCAGAGCAATATTCACCGCTGCTTCCCAGGTCACCCCCTCATTTCCTAGCACTTTGTCCTGGCATTCAGAATTAGCCGCAGAGATGTCAGGACACATCGTGTTCAGTCAAATGTCCTGCCCTGGACTTTATCACTGAGGTGAGGGGACAGATATCTCAACGGCCCTTATCCTGCAAACCCAAAGGTAATCAATGTTGAAGGGAATATGCTTGCGTGATGAGATCTCTGCAGACGTGGCGGTCTATCTGCTGGGCGCACCGTGACTGGATGAATGTATTTTGTGGCATGATGGGCACTGGCATTTCAAGAAAAGCCCTGGATGTTTTTATTTATATATTTATTTATGTTCGCTGTCATTTCAAATATCATCAGTACGGATGTCAAATAGATTTTAAAAAATGTAAGGACATTGTAATGTCTATGCTTTTGGAACAAAATCGTGTTATCAAGCATTGGCATTTTTATCAAACTGAGCTGTGAATTTGATTAAAAACTACTTTTTAGAAAGTGTTTTGTAAAAATACCCTAAAGGTTTTGATGACATTGTGCTTGAAAGGCAGCTAACAAAGGGTCAGTGATGCTCAAAGGGCATCATATCTTTACACAGTGGCATTTTCATTTCCAACACCCACAGGAACCTGGCCCAAACTTTGCATTGGCATTGCACCAGTCAACCTCCATGGGTCATTTTCAGGCAGCAGAGCCAATTATGTCAATTAAATTAATGATCGACCAGTATGTTTTTTTTAATTGCTAAAGTTCCTTAAATTATTCTCAAATGATAACCCTATTATATTTATATAAACATGTCCTTACAACCTTTTTCAAGTGTAACCCTAAAGTACTACATAATTTTAATCCTGCTACAGTATAATTAAAATGGTTCAAATTTGAAAAGAAAACTGGCTACCCTGTACATTCAAAACATTTTTGAGAATGACCAAAAATGTAGTAGTGGCATTATTTTTACTGTCCATGTTCTTGTGGATCACTACGATTGCATTCCCTTTCTCCATTCTCATGGAGATAAAGCTTGATGAGACCAAGTTGAAAAAAAAAAAGCTGTAAATAAAACAAAGATTATTGGAGTATTTTTTACAAGAAAATACAATTTCAGTCTTTTTACATCGAATGTTTTACATTTTTACATCATGTTTAATTCAGTGTTACTTGCCATTTATTTGTAATTAGTAGTGAAATATCAGAGTGAAAATTGTAAAAATTAAAGTAAATCCTACACCATATTTTTTCTCAGGTAAACTTTCCTTTGTTTGAGACACTACAATTATAATGTCATCTCCTATATAGAGGTGTAATGACTGGTCCACTGAAGAAAAGTTGAGGTAAGAGCCCAAACACAATTTATTTCCAAACAAAATAAATAAAACACACAATACAACATTAAACAAAATCATGGCAAGGCACAAATACTCTGACCAAAAACAGGAACACGAACATAGACATAGACAAGAAACATAAAAAACCAAAACGTGACTAGGTATATTATATATTATATATGTCATTGTCCTAAATAATAAATGTCAGAAAGATCAAGCCATCAAGTTTTATTAAAGGGATGTTTTTACTCTGCATAACACAATTCAATATAATAATGATGAATGCAGTATACAATATATATATATTAGTGCTGGGCCGTTATCGGCGTTAACGTGCTGCGTTAACGTGAGACTCTTATCGCGCGATAAAAAAAATATCGCCGTTAATCTAAGTTGGGTTGGGATCATAAATAGCATTTTCGAATAACGTTATTTTCGCGCAATTCTAGTGTGTAGTATGACATACATACTTGACGCCGCGCCTACTGTCACAGATCGCGCAGCAGGGTATTTTCCTCTCAGGGACACAAGGTGTACTTTTACTTTGTTATGTTGGGCGACGTTCCTCTCAATGCAATACGTTGTTAAATGAGTTCATTCCAAGTGCGCTGTATCCTTTGTATGGGCATGAGCGATGCTCATTTACAAATGAATCACTCTTTTGAGTCGATTCTGTTCAAAGACTTCATCAAACAAGTTGTCAGATCTGTTAAAACGGTTCGCGAATCAGTTGATCTGTTCAGTTCCTCACGCACTGTATCGTCTGAACTCAGAAGCGCTTTCAATTCACACTCGAGGAGTCGTAAGTAACAGGAAGATTTAAGAACATCAAGAGCGTTGGATGAAGTGGCCGTGGATCTACAGTTTAGTCTAGTGAAAGCAAATCTGCAAATGCATCATATCTTTGCCAGCGATGAAGATCTTTATTAGTTGAACATCTTCGTAAACTGTCCGTGAATGAATGATTCCACAGGACGATACATTCGAGTTCATTTCATTCAGGTAATAAATTTTACAACCAAACAGATTATTACGCCACGATAGCACTACTAAAAAGTATGACATTATCCGGTTTTTGGACATAACAGTTACATTAATTTATAGGCTACAAAAAAACGCTTCAGAGCGTCGGCGCACTGGTTAACAGGTTTAAATAAGCTACCATTGTCCACAGTTTATGAAATGAACACCCGCCATCCCGCGGTAATGTGTGTGTATTGCGCAGTGGCATAATCACACGAATAGTTTACATTGATTGAAACTAATTTGTTTAAAAAGGAGGCTATTGCAGTAACAAGGCAGGTTCACATAAAATCATTATGACATATGATGACATTATTTTTTCATCTAACGAGCATTGGCGATGCAAAAACGGACTGTCGTGCGCATTGTTTTTATTTTCTTCCAATTACTATGTTAAAAATCCCCGAAGAAAACATGTTACTTGTTCAATTAATAAACAGTTTGTTTGATGACAAATCGCTAAAGATGAAATTGGCCTCCCTTTCTGTCATTGCGTTTTTTTTTTTTTTTTTTTTTTTTTTTTTTAACGATATTCGACTTTTGCTCCTCGATTGTCAAATGGCATTTTTGTCAGAAATGCACATCCCTATGCGAGATGAACTATTCTCAAAGACTTACTTTTAGTCATTATTTGGGTAGCACACATATTATAAATGCCTTCGGGAGAATTCAAATGAGCCATTTTAATCTAGATTAATCTAGATTAATTTTAAAATTAATCTAGATTAATCTAGATTAAAAAAATTAATCTATGCCCACCTCTAATATATATATATATAATGTATTAATGATGAATATAATAATGTTTTCAATGATTAGGGTTGTATTTTGTGTTACACATTAAGCACAGCAAAATTGAACTAAATTCAATATACTTCTAATTATATCAGTAGCAAATCATAAGGTCACACAAATAACTTCCTGAGAATGACTCCTATTTTGTATGAGAAAAAAGAGGCAAAATCATTTTTAACTTGGTAACTGTTTTTCATGCACCTTGAAAGATTAAAATATGAAAAAGTCCGAGAGAAAGCGGCAGATAAAAAGATCCACAGCTCAGCAGAACGTGCCAGCCGGACTCTCTCTTCTCCGCATGCTTTCAGGCTTGACTGAGCGCTCAGCGGACCCCAGTGACCTGGTTAAACGTACCTGTGTCGTCCCACATAAAACACCAGCCTGATTCTCTCAGGGCACCGATCTGACAATGCTCCACATCTAACATCATAACAGCCAGCGTGTGTGTAGTGACACAAGAGACACGAGATCCTGCGTGCAGAAACCCTTCGGGTGATCTGCACATTTACATAGGATTACTTCAAGCATATCATAGCATTATTTTTTTCCATATGAGACCTGGCTTCCTGTGAAATATGGACTGCTTGGTCTGGGATCTGGATATGCTATTAAAAGCTTAATGATTACTACTAAAATCCAATCATAAGACGTAATGAACCTATTATTTTATGTGGGGAGTTGTAAATAGGTGTGACTCCACAAAGAAATCCATCACTGAGGCCCGCCGAGCAACTCGCAGAAGGCATATCATATTTAATAAGCAAATCAATAACATTCATTATGGACAGATCATCCCCATGAACAACAATATAACAGGATCGCATTTCCAGCACCGCAGCCTGCATTAAAGATAATGCAATTTACTGCAGTGTCAAAGAGCAAAGCTCTGGAAATGAGAGATTTTACCATAAACACATTTTGCTCTGTATTTGAAGGTTCAATATTTTTTCTAACCCATTTTGCAGTTCAAACAAGACTAGCACTTTTTGAAAATAAACTCTCTTCAAACACACATTTTCACATTTCTCACCAGTTTATTTCATATTTCGACTAAGTATATCCAGCAGTGGACACACATGAACTCCGAGTGTGATTTCCATCATTTTCTAATTCACATTTTGATCATTTCTGGAAATAGGAAGATTTTGTTTTTTTCTTGCTGGAGTTAATAGGTAGCAATTATGCAGCTTTTTTAATTTTTTTATTTAGTTAATATGTTCACTCTTTTTTGTATAATTCTGAATTATGAACCAAGTATATATTAAATTGCATATTAATTGTAAATAACACACAATAAATGATTCCGCTCACAAGTGTATTTATAGCATTTACCTTGTTTTTTGTTTTTTCTTCACACAATATTTTCACAAATTTCATTTCAAGATCCTCACTGACACCACCGTGTCCTCGAGCATGCTAACGTTTGGAAAAACAAATTGGAAGAATATAAATGTAGACAATTTATATTAATAATTTCAACAGTACATTTTTAAATGCATTAGGTTTTCCATCACTCTTAGTTTTTATTATCATAGTTTTTAATGTATTTATTGTTAATGCATTTTAATGTATCAATTTAATAAAAATCAACCCATGGGATATAAAAAGTGCTAAGAAATAGGAAGATGGTCACTAGGGGGCATATTTTCCACATTTGCAAAAACACTTTTGGTTTCCAGTCAGAATAAATGCTTCCACAGAAAGTTGTCTTAAAATTGATATTTCTTATTTTTTTTTTGGTCAAAGTAAAGAACACCTTCATAAACTTTTGCGTTCCGTTGAGGCCCTAGATTTCCAACACCCTGTCTAAAAATAGCATGTGCTAGCTCATAAAGCATGTGTCCTTTTGACAGATGGATATTAAAACCATCCATGCTTTATGTAATGCCACATTAAGCATCTCTCATCACCCACAATGAAAGGATCTCCACATGTACTCCTCCAGCTTATAATTACTATTAGAATTATTCGTCTACCCCTCATCAGGTTCCAGACAACCTGTGGTTAGTCTGTACACTTTAGTGAAGAGAAACCGTGAAGGGTTCAATTACTCCTGAGTGCATTCTCTCTTCACTCCGACTGGTAATGTGCTCCAAAGCCAGGATGATTGGATTATTCTGCCTTACTAGATGCGCACAGATGCCGATCACTGTTTTTTTTTTATTTAATGACAGGCTTTAGGACACAAGTGCAGTCATGGATCACATATCTGACAGTCATGTAGAGAGAGAGAGAGCGTGTCAAGTTAATTTGAGCTTGGTTTTCTAGCGTTACGTTGGCCTCAGTTGTCCAGTAGGTCAGTAGTTCTTCCCTGGTTTGTGTCCAGGACACTGATTTTACATTGGCCATCCCATCGCAGCACCAGCACTAACATTTTTTTGTACCTAAGTAAAATAATTTTTCTGATATTAAAGTCTAAATATTTTAATATAATTTATTAGTCATAACATTTAAAAAAAAAGTGAATACATCATCAATCCTTCTTCCAAAATGTGTTTTTGATTCATGGTAAACCTATTGTAAGGCTCAATCCCACACTGTAAAAAAAGTTAACTCATTATTTTGAGTTATCTTTTTGCATGGGTTTTTTTAGTTTAACTAACTTATTTCGATAAGTTGAGGACAAGAAAACTTAAAATTTCTTGTTGTCTGGACAATCTAGTCAAAAAAATAAGTTGAAATAACTAAATTGCTAAAATATTTTTTACAGTGCAATTCACCCCTTGCCCCTACCCCTCCGTTTTGTGCGTTTACGTCTAGGGGTAGGGTGTCCCGATTCTTGTTGATATAGAGGGGTAGGGTGAAGGGATAGGGCTACATAGCCCTCGAAACGGAGATTTTTCAGAGGCACAATACAAACATAGGGCTACGAGAAAGTTCACAGAACGCATCACGAATCACCGGCGAGATGGCTTCGCAAACGGTTTAAACATTTAAATGTAGCCCCAGATGACACTACCATGCACTTTATTTACTCTTATAATAATAATATAGTCATTTAAATTAAGAAATTGTATAATAAAAAACCTTTCCGAAACAGAAAACACACACATTTCGAGGAAGGAATGTTACAATCATCATGTTTCCTGAAAGTTAAGAGCAGCGGCGCTCATTGTCAGTCATTGTCATGGAGAAATCCTGTAAAAACTCGTCGCTTGCGTAAGTCAGAGCCATTGCCGATGACGTATCACGTTCATGAAGGGTTGCTCCATTTCGTAGGGGAATATTTCAACCGCTTGGCCCGTGTTTTAAGGGCCAAGGGGTACACTCGAAAACAAGGGGTAGGGGCAAGGGGTGAATTGGGATTGAGCTTAAGTGTTTGTATTTTAGACATGACGGGATGGTTTTTGCGAGAAATTATGTAAATGCGTCACTCACCTGTGCGTGTCTCGTCATATCCAGAAATAGACAGAAGTTGCTCCGGTTACTTTTACATGTGTCTGGTGTGAGAGTAGCAGAGGTTAGTTGTCACATCGAGTGAGAAAGGTTGACATGGAGCCGATAAATCTCCAACCTCCAGAGAATCACCCGTTTTAAACAAACACTGAACAGAGGAGAGTCTTGGAGAAAGAGAACGCGGCAGAGCTCGTAAGACAACAAGAATCAACATTAGCTTGGCTTTTCAGAAATGGGGGATTTGTAATGCAAGAGTGAAGCAGAGATGGCGTTTTTTATGACTAAACAGGAGAGTAAGGTGTTTTATTGAACAGATAAATTATGTCTAACAGAGTTCATTGTAAAGCATTATCTTGTGAAGCTCATTTCATTATGGTTGTAACGCTATGCTGCATTATTTTAAAGGAAGTACCGGGTCTATTAATGGGTAAAGCTACAATATCATCTTGAGCAAGTCAGCTTGAGGTCCTTTCCATCTAAACTGGTTTTATCTCTAGTAGTGATTTTATGATATTTTTTTAATATTAATATTAATCCACACAGTCACAGAGAGCTGAAGCACAACCAAAACAATGTTCTTCGCAAAATATATGCAGCTTTGTTTTTTAACAGCACCAAGCTACATAGTGTACCTTTAGTATATAATTTTAAATACAAATTAAGAATTCAAAACAAAAATCATTGCTTCAGGTGAATATAAAAAAAAAAGTATAAAAAAAATTGAGAGAAAAAATGTGCTTCAGAATTCTCATTTTTTGGCATGTCCTTCTTGTGTGGGTGTAAAGAACATTTAAAAAATATGTCCAAATTGCTAAAACTTTTATTCTCATCAAATTATCAAATGCATTTTCAGCTTGTACTTTAATAGCAAAGTCTTTAAACACATATATTTAAATTATATCTGCCATATACAGTCTAGTCTATTTATTTCCAGAATGGGTGGACAGAGACTTAATTTACTGTAGTTTAGTAATCACCTTTAAAAACACAGACACCTTTTTTAGGATCTCTGTGGGGTGCTTAATGTAAATGCCATTATGCATTATACAGGAAATCAACAACTGGAGTCTGTGGCGACCTGGTTGTTCACTCTCCCATTACGAGCTTCTGGGGTCTGGGCCATCTGTCAGTCTAACCACAGATAGATTCAGAGAGTGAGTCTGTTCCACTTGGATGAGCTCTCTGTAAAGCAATATTTCACATGATACAACAAAAAAATAGAGCCTCCACCTGGGATTTAACCTACAAGAGTAATAACACACTGTGAGCAGTAGATCTAGCTCGACTGTTACTGCCGTGTTAACCTTTCCCTATACTACACTTATAGAAACAGAGGAAAATGGAAAACGCACTGCATGTGTTTTAGTGATTCAATTTGTGTGGGATCATTCTAGTAATTTTAAAGTCTCCCTGTGGTGAAAATCAAGCTTTTAATGTTGTTTGTATGTCCATGTGGTGTTTTTAATATGCTTTAACCATGTGCAAATCCATAAGTCAACACCATTGCTGAGTATTTTATCCTTAAAGTGCCCCTATTATGCTATTTTAAAGTTTTCTAATGTTGTTTTGGAGTCCCAGGGTCGATTCTAGGATTTTTTCAACTGGGGGTCACAAGAGTGGCCACAATTAATACAGAGGGGCCAATCTTATGTTGTGTTTATATGTAAAACTATAGATATCCAAGTCTGTTTAAAGTTTAGTAAGCTTTAAAACCAGAATAAACAGTGATACCTTATTTTCTTTTAATGGTATTTATTCAATCCTGTAAATAAGAAATTTTCTTCCTTTATTAGAAATCTTTAAATTTACGTGCAGTCACGTAAATTAAGACCTCCACCTCTGATATTTACAGCTTTTAATGTGTGGAACATGAGATAAACTTCATACGATTTGCTTAGGCATTTGGCTTGATATATCAGTTGCGTATCGGCAGAAAAAAAATCACAGCGCAGGAAAACCCTGATTGTGTTATTATGTAAAACATTCATTTACACACTATTACATTCATTCAGCCATTCATTCAGCCACAGAGCATTGTAATGACACTGAACCTGGTCCGTCCTATAACTGGAAGACTGTACCAAAATCTAGCGCTGCAACAACTCGCTAATAAAAAATTAAGAAAAGGAACATAAATTAGCTCAACTTACCATGTACATTTTTTTAGTTGGAAAACAGAAGCTGCTATTCTTAGTCTGGTTGTTGAGAAGCATTGCGGAACTGTTAATTATTCAAATGAAGCCGAAAGACATAATTTGAATTTTTGAGTGACAGACAAGTAGATAGGGGCAAATTGGGAGGGGCAATCAGTTTTCAGTAGGGACCAGTCAAGTCAAGTCAAGTCAAGTCACCTTTATTTATATAGCGCTTTTTACAATACAAATTAATTCAAAGCAGATTCACAGAGATAACAGGAAAACAATGTTGTAATAATATTGTTAAATTCAAAATTAAATGTTAAATGTCCCCAACTAAGCAAGCCAAAAGCCAATGGCGACAAAGGCGAAGAGATGCGAAAAAGGCGACAGTGGCAAGGAACCAAAACTCCATCAGGTGACAGAATGAAGAAAAAAACCTTGGGAGAACCCAGGCTCAGTCGGGGGGCCAGTCCTCCTTTGGCCAACAAACGAACAGTGTATTATTATGATTTAGGCAGCATAATGTCAGGAGTCAGATGTGATCAGAACTTTCACGATATTTATCCAGTTCATCTGGTTGGAGGGTGAGTCATCCCGCCGGTGAGGAGATGAGTGTGTTGAGGTGTCCATGGCCTTCACAGTGTTGATGGGTGCCCCCATGGCCCCTCCCCTGTCCTCGCCACTGCCTACACAGCGCAGTCTCATCCCAAGAAGTCATATATTGATGTCTTGAGACGTCTTTTGACCATACGTCAATATCCGCCTTTTTAGGGTACCCTTAAACGTCGGTTAGATGACGTTATCGGATCCTAACTCTACCCCAGACCTAAACCTACCCTGTCACCTACCCCGTCACCTAACTGACGTTAAAGGTAAAGCGTCAGTTGTATGACGTCCCAGGATCGTCATATAACGAACGTTTAAGGGTACCCTAAAAAGGCGGATATTGACGTATGGTCAAAAGACGTCCCAAGACGTCAATATATGACTTCTTGGGATGAGACTGTGTTAGCCTACAACAGGTTTACATGCATCAAAGGAAAAAAAACTTTCATTTTCTCATAATAAACATTTACACATAACCACATTTCCAATGACTCTTAAACGACTCGTCAGATGAATCAAATTCTCTAAATCCCTCCTTTCCACGAGCTACTCTGCTCTGATTGGCCAGACAGCTCAGTCTGTTGTGATTGGTTTACCGTGTACAGTGCGGGTGCCGAAAACCAAAACGCCTATTGCCATAATAACATCAGCTCTGATTGTCCTGAGGATTTCTAGACTGTAAATTAAACACAAAAACGAACAATGACGTTGTTTTTACCGTATCAATCCGAGCGGAAGTCCGATGATGAAACACTGGAAGAACTAGTTATTCAACCCGAACCTTTATCGCAAGGACAACTCGAACAGGACGTTTCCCAGTGATAAGCTGCTCAGTTTGAGGTACATTATGAGATGTCGCCGCTGTAATTCCTCACCATCAGCATTAACAAGTGCATGTCCTTAAACATACCGATTATTTTACTTGTACTTATTTATTTACCTAATATTTTTCTAATTTATTGCGGTAAACATGGAACATAGAATCAGATTAAATCGACTGAAGCGACAACATCTGAGCCAAGCGTAATAGCACGGCAGGCTACGCAATACTCATTCCCTACTCTCAGAGAACCAAGGTTACGTTTGTTACAGAGTACGTTCCCTTTTGAGAACGTTCACTTCGTATTGTGCTATACACAAATGGGAACCCATTTTAAAACGCCGTGCTATTAGCTAGCGACTTCGCCCTGAACCCTTAACTGGGGCTAAGTGGCCCGAGGTCAACAGTAAAGTTTTAAAGTCACAATTCCCCCCAGGACCAGACAAAGGTCGGGGCCCTTTATCAAGGTATAATGTTGCAGAGGCTCGGGGCCCTCTGGCAATCTAATTATTAGTAACTTTGCAACTACAAGTCAACTTACTCTCATTAGAGATTGTCTGCTTAATATCTGCTAACACTTTATTTTGAAGGTTCCCCAAGAGACATTCTATGGACTTTAAGTAACTTATTCTACTAACCCGAACCCTAACCTACCAGTCTTCAAAAACTCTAATGAGAGGTAGTTAACATAGTTGCAAAGTTACTAATGCCTCGTTTCCATCGAGCGGTATGGTCCAGTTCAGTGCGAAACGTGATTTTAGCTGATTTTTTTTATTTTGTTTCCATTGTCAGAAGTTGTGAATGGTACCCTAATTCTGAACCTTACCATACCACTTTTTGGGGACCCTTCCGTTGGGGTACAGAAGTCCAGTCCACAGTAGTCTGGTACTAAAGGGTGGAGCTAAACTCACTGCAAAATGTTGATTGCTTGAAAATCGCAAGTGACGATTCTCTATCAACCAATCAACGTTCTGCAAGTTGTGTGTGCTTTTTCGGCTGTGTTTTTCCCTGCAGCCTGCAGCCTTTTCTCAAACACACACTCTAAAAAATGCTGGCATGTTTGAATGAAAACCAATGGTTGGGTTTTTCAATATTTGACCCATATTTGGGTTGAAACAACCCAGCATTTTTTAGAGTGAATCATCATAACTTTGGTAACCTGGGAAATCTGAGCACAGTTTAAGACATTGCCGAGATCTCTTCTGAAACTCTTTAGGCAACTCATGTTACAAGGCACACTTTTTCCCAGGAGAAAAATCTGAGGAGCAGAAAATATATTGTAGATAAAAGTCTCCATTCGCTCTACATTCAATCTTATTAAATCTGTCCAGAAGAAACAAACAACATAAGAAATATAATTTGTGATTTAAATGTTTCAATAAAAAGTTTGGTTGTGGTGGGTGGCATTATGTACAAGTGATACTGATCTTTTCCATTTAATATATTATATATATATATATATTTTTTTTTTTAATGTAAAAATAATCTGCATCCCACGTTAGAGCAAATAACACCCGCCTAAGCTTGTTTCTAACTCTGAACTACAGTAGCCACACTCCTCCACACTTTGACTCAGTAAATTCTCAAAACACAAATAAATAAACAAGATAGGGAAATTAAACACACCAAAAAAGTGGTACTGTAGTGTTGAAGTGCTGTTTCCAGATGGCGAGCGCACCACAGACTGAACTATGGAGTGACTGAGGCATCATTAGGCATTTATGAGTGCATATAACCAGCTCATTTGTTTCTATTTCTGTCTGAGTGCAATGAGGCTCACGAAAATCAAATCAGTCTGATAATGGTGCTCATTATGCACAAACTTCATCTGTAGTTGCGCAGTTTGAGGTCCTGCCCCAAAACAGGCATTGTGTTAGTTTGAGTGACACATTAATTTGCATCACAGGGACTTTACAATAAACACAAAGTGTCTGCTTTCCTCTTCCACTGTGCTACGGATACATATGGAAAGGCAAAGTGGATGTTTAGTTGTGTGATAAACAGCATAGATGTCTGCAAACATATAGTATGCATGTGTGGGGACTTACAGAAGCACAAAGTCACGAGAGTTTTGCTCATTAAGAAATCCCTGGCTCTTTAGCGAGGAGTGGGTGAGACCCGAACGATGAATCACTGGAGTACTCGAAAACTAGGCAGTGATTTTTAGCCGCCAACCAAAATACCACACCATATCCAAGGCATCTGTTTTCCTCAGCTGACATTTAGATACAGCTATTAGTCAGCTATAGGGGTGTATGTGTCCACAGAGGCATCGATTTACTTATTTCTATTTATTTTCTGTTTTTTACTGAACGGTTGGATCTGTTAAAAACAAGTTAAACACATCTGACAACTGAAGAACTTGTCATGAAAGGTAAAAGTCAACATAAGATTAAAAATCAATTAATGTATGTTCATGAATGGTACATGTTATAATAAAGATGTAGACTACCTGATAATATAACAAATAATCTCCCTGCTGAGAAAAAAAAAAAGCTAAAACCTGGTCTTCCAGCCTGGTCGTAGCTGATTTAGGCTTTAGAGGGGTTTTGGCCACTTCTTTAGATGATCAGGCTAGCTGGGTTGGGAGACCAGCTGGACCAAACAAACAGCAGATCACTAGCTTGGCCAATTTGGGAGACCAGCTTGAACAGCTTAAACCAGCCAGAGACAGTAGTGGATTTCAGCAACACTTTCTGCAGGTTACATCATTCCGACAGTAGGTGGCAGCAAGTAACTGTCTCTGAGTGAGTCATTGAATCATTAACTCAACCAAATCATTCAAAGAGAACAAAGTCATTTAGGAACAAATCACCACTAGCTTATATTGTGCCGCTTGGAGACGCGTTGCATTCATTGGTGGAGCAAAAACAAACACTGTAAGTAGCCATATTGTGTCTAAAACGTAGGCTAATAGCTCAATGTTAACTTCTTATTTATTGAACCGTTGTAAACAATATCACACTAGCAGTTGTGTTTTTGTCCCCTAAATAACTATATATTATCTAGAGCATTTATCGTCATGGTTCTTAAGTTGTTTGAGCTCGTTTTCGCTCTCGATTGGCTTTCTGACTTCAGACTTTTCCTGATTCTTCGACCATACATGACCTGATTCTCCCGTTGTTTTCGCTATATAGAGACCTATATGTCAATTACTTCAGATATACAAATAGTGTGTTCAAGTCCTCCTGGGAAGTTCAAGTCACTTTCGTTGGAGCAAGTTGGCGGTGTACCTTCCCTTGATTAACTACATAAAAATACAGCAATGTATTTAAACTCTACTTATAGAAAATTAAGAACAAAGAATGTGCTTTGGTGTGTTTGCCTTTGTGGTATTCCACCATGTTTCTCACTGACATGTCAAAGTTGAAAGAAAATCCAGAGATTCCCACTCATATTTATGACTTTATGGTGGCGTTCATGTGTGCTCAACTCAGAAATAAAATCTTTCCCAGATGACCTACTACTTCCACCGAGATTCTGAAGTGCGAATTCAATGAACACTTTACTATCCCATGAGGCCACAGCATTTAACAACTGACACTGGTAGGTCACGTGACAGTAGCAACATAGCGGATGTAGTACGTCCGAATTCAAATGTAGTACTGTACCTGCTCAGAAAGTATGCGATTTTGGACACATAAATATTGTTATATAATCAAACATGAACCCCACCAAAAATGTGTACTTTGCATACAAGCAGGGATGCCACTGATTCAGATAATTCTTAAAAACAAAACAAAAACTGTTTATTTATTAATGTGTGAAATAATTTAAATGACCAAACTACTTAAAGCAGCTTTAAATAAATTAGACCTTGGGAAAAGACATATATACAGCTTAACAAAATGGTGGATGCAGTGTGAGTGGGTGGAGCAAACTAAAGTTAAATTCAATTTCTAGAGTTGCCAATAAACATGGAGATGGAAAGCAGCGACTGAAACATTAATCTTCCCAGATCTCTTCAATATCATCTGGGATGATTTGAGGAGAATTTGTATTCTGCCTGGTTTGGTAACCTCTTGAAATTGTGCTGTTCTACCTCGCAGAGCATAGAGTGAATAGTATCATATTTCACGCTGTTTCAAGCCATTAACCCGTCTGAGGCTTCACTCTTTCCAATTTCAAACAGACTGCTATTGGAAAAGTTCTTGAAGACCAAAAAAAGGATGTTTTGGTCCTTCAAACAACTGCCATCTCACCTTTGCAGAAATGTTTAGGAGAATGACTGTGTTGATATAATTATGTATTCATGATGGTTAATGCCAGAAGAAAAGCTTTAACATCTCCCTGGCAGTTTGAATAATTAGTGGATTTTCCAACTATCACTATTGCTATTGCTCATACGTCTTGCTTATATTTTGAAACACTTCTAACCCTACATGTGTGTCAGGGACATGAATTATATTTTAAATAGTGCAACCTGGGGCCAGTTGCATAAACTTAACCACCATGTTAAGACTGTGTCTTAAGAACTAGTTTGACCATCTACTGTAGCAATTAACCAAGGTGTAATCAGTCTTACTTTTCCAAATCATTCCAATCTACCTTTTTATGTAACTGACTAAATGACTAACTTTAAAGACTTGTGTAAGCAGTTGAGGGTCCGGTTGCATAAACTGCTAAGACTAGTCTTACAGGTTAGTCATCAAATTTTAAGACTTTTCATAACTTTTTTAAGTCAGTTACTTGAAAACATAATTGGTCTAATTTGAAACCGAAAAGTAAGGCTGATTACCTCTTGGTTAACTGCTAGTTGCTCATACTAAGTAGGAACACGCCTCCTTTTTGGGACTTTAGCTTATTCACCGTATCCCCCCAGAGTTAGATAAGTCCATACATACCCTTTTCATCTCCGTGCGTCCCGTAACTCTGTCTGACGCACCCACCGCTAGCCTAGCTTAGCACAAAGACTGGAAGTAAATGGCTTCAGCTAGCATACTGCTCTCAATAAGTGACAAAATAACGCCAACATTTTCCTATTTATATGTTGTGATTTGTATAGTCACAGTGTGTACAAATTACAATGTCATATGAGACACAGACATCTTTTAACCGTATACATACTGGGAACTATATTCTCAGAAGGCGAAGCACTGCTACTTGGGCGGAGTGATTTGTTCGCAGCGCCTGAGAAGCCCGGTGGTGAGGAGCAGAGAGTTCGCTCGGAGTGTTGCGCTAATCACTCCGCCCAAGTAGTGCTACGCCTTCTGAGAATATAGTTCCCAATATGTATACGGTTAAAAGATGCCTGTGTCTCATATGACCTTGTACACACTGTGACTATACAAATCACAACATATAAATAGGAAAATGTTGGCGTTATTTTGTCACTTATTGGGAGCAGTATGCTAGCTGAAGCCATTTACTTCCAGTCTTTGTGCTAAGCTAGGCTAGCGGTGGGTGCGTCAGACAGAGTTACGGGAGGCACGGAGACGAAAAAGGTATGTATGGACTTATCTAACTCTGGGGGGATACGGTGAATAAGCTAAAGTCCCAAACAGTCGGCGTGTTCCTTTAAGACACAGTCTAAACACAAGGGCTATGTTTATGCAACTGCCCCCTGGTGTGCTGTTAATTTTCTAAGAAATCAGACTTATATATATATATATTTTTTAACTTGAACTGATGCTAAAACTATAACCAAAATATCAAAGAGACCTGGGATTGGGCCAATAACCAACAACCCTGAATAATCTAGCAACCACTTAACAACACCAAGGAGAACACCCACGGCATCTTAGCGTCACAAGAGTCACTCAAGTTTTCCACAGAATATGTAAAAATGTAGTTTGATAGTATCATCTGTCACGTCCAAACATTGTCCAAGGTCAGTGAGAAGGGAAGGCTATATTTCAGCTATCAGCTAATTAGAACTCCAATGATCATCAGAGAGTAATGGAGTATAGAAAATGCCTACGTCAGAACACATTAGAGCCAGCAAGGACAGTTTTCAAGCCATTGAGCCATTAGAGAGGACGAAAAAGATACATTTTAATGAGGAACCAATTATGGAGGCCCAAAGGAACCCTAAAGAATAAATTACGTTACAATAATTGTGACTTTTGTTGTTGTTGTAAAATCTAATCGAAAAAAAGTTGCTATTATTTTAATTTTGATTAGATTCAGCAATAAATTGAATATATATGTCATTTTGTTAGTGTTTATTGTGCAGTAAGGATATACAAAAATTGAATTATGAAAACTGGAGCATATTGCCTGAAGTAGATAAAGTTTTCCTTGGATACTGCTCTTTATATAAGAACAACAGTTTGTGTTAATAAAAAAGTTATTGCGTGACCATTTTGCAAATGCTATTTTTTTTGTTGCTCAGGCATGTCAAATAGCTTCTCTTTACGGGAAATTGTTTTTATGGTGGCGTAATTACGTTGTTATTGCACATTCTCCACTCACACAAACTGCACATCAGTTCCTTCTTTTTTATTATCTAATTTATGCATCTTTCCCTCAAAAATTTCCTTTCATTAACCTTCGGTACAGTAATCGTTTGATTGCAGTATAAGCGTTTCTCCATCAAAGGGATGTTTTACTTTTCCTTTTTCCAATCGCATACTTCAAATAAACCATTAAACGCTATTTCACTTCAAAAGTGCAGTTTACATATGCTAATAGGGCACTTAATCAAAAAAAGCCACACGGGAAAATGCATCCCACTGATTTGATCGGTATGAGATATTGAGTGGCATTTGAAGAACGTAGAGACGTGACTGTGTTCTCCACAATGCTCACACGTGTTACTCATGTTTTGCAGAGGTAAATGAGGTGAAATGGACGGCGGATGGAGGTATCAGATATGAGCGTCAGACGTGGCCTGGGTTCTGAGGGCGAGGGCGTGTTTTTCTCAGAAACAGATGTGAGCAATTTTTACACTGCGAGAAAAACACGTTGATACAAAATTAGCGAAATCAAAAGGAAATGGGCGGATCGGGGGGGGGAAGTCAGGAAAGTCACATTAAACAGCTTGTTTTCTGAGTGGTGATTAAACTAAATCACTCTGACACATGGACCTTTGCTTTAATCATTCACATTTTAAGCAGTGTTAAGATGCTGATTTGGGACTGGGGTTGTCACCTCTTAGCTCGTAAGCCCTTATTTGAAGTGTTCATGTTCTGCCTTGTTTATCAGTAGAAAAAGAACAAAATTATTGCATACTCCCTTTTCTTTCCTTCCTTCCATCTTGCCTTGCCTCTCTCTTTTGAAAGTTGTGGTGCATTAGACTGAATATGTTAATAGCCAATTAGTTCTTTCTAAGCCACAATAATCTCTTAGTAGTTTAGTTAATGTCAACCCTGTTTACAAGTTCCTGGTCTTATTGACAAATTCCATTTAAAGGGATAGTTCACCCAAAATAAAAATTATCTCATTATTTACTCACCCTTATGTCGTTCCTTCTCATTTATTAATCATTAACCATTTCCTAGCCAACATATATATTTTTTGCCAGTCAGTGCCAACATTTTTGGCCTCCAGAATTTGATTAATTTTAGAGTTTAAAATTAATTTTATTTTGTTGTATATCGTAAATATTGTGAATATCTTAAAGCACAATATATCAAAAGAAAGAACAGACCCTCTGCTTTTAAACAAACAAACAACTTTATATATATATATATATATTCTAGATTCATGCATTCTTTCTTTTTTTCTCAACACTTGAATGTTGTTAAGTTTCATAAAAAAACATAGTTATGAGCAAAAAAATGAGAAATTAACGTTTTTGTCAAAGACCAGCTACGTCTGGATCAGATTCAAAACCATGATCAAACATAGATTAAGTAATGTCTCATGCTGTTGAATGTTTGATAACTTTACCTTACAAGAGTGTAAACGGTGTTTCTATTGCTTGTTTCTGCTTCTTTTTTTACCTGTGTTTTGATCCAGAGTTACTCTTTCAGAAGATGTGTAATAGCGCCCCCCCCCCCCTGTCAGGGTTGGTGTGCAGGTGACCGAAGACGAGGACACGGAAGCTTCAATATAATGGTTTTTAATAACAAAACTGAAACTTTCAAAATGAAACAAGAACAAGATTCCAGGACTTCAAAGGTTTACACACAACCATACAAGGACGACGATCGACAAACACTCAGGGAAAACACAGGGCTTAAATACACTTGAAATGATTGGATAATTAACTGAACACAGGTGATGAGACTGAACACAAACGAGGAGCGGGAAAACTTAACAGGACTAAACCAAAAACCACAAAGACAGGGGAAACCAAGATCACAAAACATTAACAGAACACATCAAAACGTGACAGTACCTCCCCCCTCCCCGAAGGTGCGTCCTCGCGCCGTATAACATCCAAAGGGGTGGGAGGGTGGGCGCCCTGGAGGCTGACGAGGGCATGGTGCAGGTCCAGGAAGCCTCCAGGGCGGAGCAGGCTGTGGGCGTGGCCACGGCGGTGCAGGCTGTGGGCGTGGGCACGACGGTGCAGGCTGTGGGCGTGGCCACGACGGTGCAGGCTGTGGGCGTGGCCAAGGCGGAGCTGTGGGACCCTCGGGCGTCCAGGGCGGTGCTGTGTGACCCTCGGGCGTCCAAGGCGGAGCTGTGGGACCCTCGGGCGTCCAGGGCGGAGCTGTGGGACCCTCGGGCGTCCAGGGCGGTGCTGGCTCTTCAGGTGGCCACGGCGGTGAAGACCCTTCAGGTGGCCGTGGTGGTGAAAACCCTTCAGGTGGCCATGGCGGTGCAGACCCTTCAGGTGGCCATGGCGGTGCAGACCCTTCAGGTGGCCATGGCGGTGCAGACCCTTCAGGTGGCCATGGCGGTGCAGACCCTTCAGGTGGCCACGGCGGTGCAGACCCTTCGGGTGGCCATGGCGGTATAGACCCTTCAGGTGGCCATGGCGGTGTTATCCTTTCGGGCCTCCGTGGATCTTTGGCCGGCCACGGCGAAGGCGTATGGCGCCCCCCCAAAATTTTCTTGGGGAGGACAGGCTCATGATCGGGAACTGACTTGACATCAACGGGCGCTGGGTCAACGGGTTCTGGGTCAACGGGCTCTGGGTCTGGGTCAACGGGCTCTGGGTCTGGGTCAACGGGCTCTGGGTCTGGCGCTGGGTCAACGGGCTCTGGCTCTGGCGCTGGGTCAACGGGCTCTGGCTCTGGCGCTGGGTCAACGGGCTCTGGCTCTGGCGCTGGGTCAACGGGCTCTGGCTCTGGCGCTGGGTCAACGGGCTCTGGCTCTGGCGCTGGGTCAACGGGCTCTGGCTCTGGCGCTGGGTCAACGGGCTCTGGCTCTGGCGCTGGGTCAACGGGCTCTGGCTCTGGCGCTGGGTCAACGGGCTCTGGCTCTGGCGCTGGGTCAACGGGCTCTGGCTCTGGCTCTGGCTCTGGGTCAACGGGCTCTGGGTCTGGGTCAACGGGCTCTGGGTCTGGCGCTGGGTCAACGGGCTCTGGCTCTGGCGCTGGGTCAACGGGCTCTGGCTCTGGCGCTGGGTCAACGGGCTCTGGCTCTGGCGCTGGGTCAACGGGCTCTGGCTCTGGCGCTGGGTCAACGGGCTCTGGCTCTGGCGCTGGGTCAACGGGCTCTGGCTCTGGCGCTGGGTCAACGGGCTCTGGCTCTGGCGCTGGGTCAACGGGCTCCGTGCTGGATTGGACCAGCATATCAGGAAACTCGGGGCTGGACGGGACCAGCATATCAGGAAACTCGGGGCTGGACGGGACCAGCATATCAGGAAACTCGGGGCTGGGCTCAGGCTCTGGCTCTGGCGGGCAGGCGACGGGCTCAGGCTCTGGCGGGCAGGCGACGGGCTCAGGCTCTGGCGGGCAGGCGACGGGCTCAGGATCTGGCTGGATGTGGCTGACGTGAACCCCAGCCTTGGGAGCCTTCTTTTTGGCCAATCGCACCGATATCAGTGGGGGATCAGTCATACCGGATATCATCCGGGGAAGTCCAGGGACCGATCTGGCGGCAGGGCTGATGCGGTGTGCAGGCTCTGGTGGGCAGACGATGGGCTCTGGTGTGAGCGTGCAGGTGATGGGCTCAGGCGTTGGCGTGCAGGTGATGGGCTCAGGGGCTGGCGGGCTTGGCACTGGCTGGAGTGGGAGATCTTCCAAGTGGTAGCTGGATCCACAGGCCCACAGCGTGTGATCCAAAAACTCCAGGAAGGATAGGTTGAGGTCCTTCACCAAAATTATCTGGGCGAGAGGGTCTTTTAATCCACCCCAGAAACTTTGCTTCAACTCCTCCTCATCCCATCTCACATCATCATACAGCTCAAGGTATAGACCAGCGTATTCCTCGAGTGAGCGCTCCTCTTGGAAAAGGATTGGGTTTTTGAAGGGGCTCACCTCTTTCTTCCTCCTTCTACTCATTTTCGTTTAATGGTCGATCGTTCTGTCAGGGTTGGTGTGCAGGTGACCGAAGACGAGGACACGGAAGCTTCAATATAATGGTTTTTAATAACAAAACTGAAACTTTCAAAATGAAACAAGAACAAGATTCCAGGACTTCAAAGGTTTACACACAACCATACAAGGACGACGATCGACAAACACTCAGGGAAAACACAGGGCTTAAATACACTTGAAATGATTGGATAATTAACTGAACACAGGTGATGAGACTGAACACAAACGAGGAGCGGGAAAACTTAACAGGACTAAACCAAAAACCACAAAGACAGGGGAAACCAAGATCACAAAACATTAACAGAACACATCAAAACGTGACACCCCCTACCGTATAACAGTGAAAACAGGGATTGCAGGAAAATTCCGACTGAAGCGTCATAAATGACGGAAAGAGTTGATAAATGCTGTAGAAGTATTGTGCATTGATAATTCATGTTAACTGATGTAGTTAACTAATGTTAACAAATGGAACCTTAATGTAAAGTGTCATAGACTTTCTTTATTCTGCGAAACACAAAATAAGATATTTTAAAGAATGTTGTTTAACCATTTTTGTTCATAAAATTATAGTAAATTGTGACCAAAACAACATTAAACCTCCTTGACTTTTATTGTCAACAAAAAAGTTAGTCATTGTTCATAATTTTTATTTTGCGCCCATCCTTTTAATGCCACAGGCAACCATTTTCTACTTGGTACATTACTGCAAAAAGTACAATGCTGTCTACCCAGGGAAGTCTTCAAAATCATCAAAATTATATTTCAGCAACATCAAATTATTAATTAAATTTGATGATCATTTGTTTTAGTTTTTTAGCTAAAGAAACATTTCTTATTTTTCATAACAAATTATTTATACATAACAGGTTAATAAACAACTTATTTAAAATTTGTTAAAAGTTTTGTAAGCATGTTGCGTATAGATGTGGTTGGAGTCAATTGTTTAATTTGTGATGTAATTAAAAGTACCAAATTATTATTATAGTACAGAATTCTCGGCCAGGTTTGCATACAAAGAATTTATTTTTCAGATTGGTCCAGATTACGCATAATGTTTGAGAGGGAGAAGGAAGGAAGGAAGGAAGGAAGGAAGGAGGAAGGAAGGAAGGAAGGAAGGAAGGAAGGAAGGAAGGAAGGAAAGGATGGAGAGAAGGAAGGAAGGAAGGAAGGAAGGAAGGAAGGAAGGAAGGAGAGGAAGGAAGGAAGGATGGAAGGAAGGATGGAGAGAAGGAAGGAAGGAAGGAAGGAAGGAAGATGAGAAGTAAGGAAGGAAGAAAGGAAGAAAGGAAGGAAGGAAGGAAGGAAGGAAGGAAGAAGAAAGGAGGAGGAGGAAGAAGGAGAAAGGAAGAGGAAGGAAGAGGGAAGGAAGGAAGGAAGGAAGGAGGAAGAGAAGGAAGGAAGGAAGAAAGGAAAAAGGAGGAGAAAGGAAGGGAGGAAAGGAAGGGGATGGAGGAGGAAGGAAGGAGGGAAGGAAAGAAGGAAGGAAGGAAAGGAGGAGAGAAGGAAGAAAGGAAGAAGGGAAGGAAGAAAGGGAAGGAAGGAAGGAAGGAAAGGATGAGAGAAGGAAGGAAGGAAGAGGAAGGAAGGAAGGAGGAAGAGAAGGAAGGAAGGAAGGAAGGAAGAGAAGAAAGGAAGGAAGAAGGAAGAAAGGAAGGAAGAGAAGGAAGGAAGGGAAAAGAAAGGAAGGGAGGAAAGGAGGGAGGGAAGGAAGGAAGAAAAGGATGGAGAGAAGGAAGGAAAGAAAGGAGGAAGGAAGGAAGGAAGGGAGGAAAGGAGGGAGGGAAGGAAAGAAGGAAGGAAGGAAGGAAGGAAGGAAAGGATGAAGAGAAGGAAGGAAGGAAGGAAAGAAAGGAAGAAAAAAGGAAGGAAGGAAGGAAGAAAGGGAGGGAGGGAAGGAAGGAAGTAAGGAAAGGATGAAGAGAAGGAAGGAAGGAAGGAAAGAAATGAAGAAAAAAAGGAAGGAAGGAAGGAAGAAAGGGAGGAAGGAAGGAAGGAAGGAAGGAAGGAAGGAAAAAAGGAAGGAAGGAAGGGATGGAGAGAAGGAAGGAAAGGAAGGAAGAAAGAAAGGAAGGAAGGAAAGAAAGGAAGGAAGGAAAGAAAGGAAGGGAGGAAAGGAGGGAGGGAAGGAAAGAAGGAAGGAAGAAAGGAAGGAAGGAAGGAAGGAAGGAAGGAAGGAAGGAAGGAAGGAAGGAAGGAAAGGATGGAGAGAAGTAAGGAAGGAAAGAAAGGAAGGAAAGGAAGGAAGGAAGGAAGGAAGGAAGGAAAGAAAGGAAGGGAGGAATGGAGGGAAGGATGGAGGGAAGGAAGTAAAGAAAGGAAGGGAGGAAAGGAGGGAGGGAGGGAGGGAATTATGGAGGGAAGGAAGGAAAGAAAGGAAGGGAGGAAAGGAATGAAGGAAGGAAGGAAGGAAGGAAGGAAGGAAGGAAGGAAGGAAGGAAGGAAGGAAGGAAAGAAAGGAAGGGAGGAAAGGAGGGAGGGAGGGAATTATGGAGGGAAGGAAGGAAAGAAAGGAAGGGAGGAAAGGAAGGAAGGAAGGAAGGAAGGAAGGAAGGAAGGAAGGAAGGACGGAAGGAAGGAAGGAAGGAAGAGAAGGAATGGCTCTATCAAAAAAAGTGAAAAATGTCCCTTTTAACTTAATAGCAGGACTTATATAAGTATTGATTATTCCATTATGTTTTCTATGAGTATATTCTCAGAAAAAGAAATAAAATGCAAAAGCTGTCATTGGAAAGGTACTCTTTCAGAAGGTGTTAAAATGTACCATTTTATGTTCTAATATCTACACTTAAGGTAATAATATGCACCTTTATGGTACAAATATGCATAGTTTAGAGGCGAATAAAGTATAATGTGTAGCTTTTGAAAGGAAACCAACGACAGCTTTTGTACCTTTTTCTGAGTGTCAGAAAAACAGCAGTTTGGCAGGTCTGGAAACAGATTGGGCCACCTCCGGTCCGGATTCTGCAGACTAGAGGGAAGAGAAAAAAAAAGACATGAGCACATAGCTTTCAGAAACATAGCAGATTGTTTACCAGACAAAACCAGCAAGACAACAGCAGCTCTGTGTTGATCAACAGGGGCGTGGTACCGGGGGGATAAAGCCGTGCGTATTAATGCGTAGGCTACTCTAGCACACACATGCAAGGTCTATCACGCTCTCCTTCTCTCTGTCGTGCGCGCGTGTAATTAATGCGTATTTTGCGTACTCTAGCACACACACACAAGGTCTCTCGCTCTCTCTCTCCCTCTCTATCATGCGCGTATTCAACGAAAACTATAATATATAAAAAATATATAATATATTAACGATGAAATACGGGACAAAACATGATTTTTTCATTAAAAGTCGGGACACTAAAATTAGAGTTGAAATATGGGACTGTCCCGGGAAAAACGGGACCTCTGGTCACCCTAGCTCAAGTCCAAAGTCCGTCGCCGGCGGAGCTCAAATTCAAAGTCCGTCGCCGTTCGCGGAGCTTCAGCCGCGGAGCTCAAGTCCAAAGTCCGTCGCCGGCGGAGCTCAAGTTCAAAGTCCGTCGCCGTTCGCGGAGCTTCAGCCGTGGAGCTCAAGTCCAAAGTCCGTCGCCGTTCGCGGAGCTTTAGCCTTCAGCCGCGGAGCTCAAGTCAAAAGTCGTAAAATAGATCCTAAGGATATAAAAGAATCATTACACAATAGTATCAGTCTGCAATCAGTGCGTGGAAAACACAGAACTTCAGAGAACTCCAGTTTCAGAGAACGCAAATACAAACACAAACATACAGTTTGGGATTCTCTGGGAATTCAGATTCTCAGCAGATCAAATTTTAAAGTGCAGTGCTAATATATGATGACATGCCACTTATTGATCCTCGCCAAACTTTTCTAAGTGATGGTTAGATGACAGGTCAAAAAAGCCCTTAAAAGCCCATCACAGAAGACGTACTCGGTTACTAACGTAACCTCGGTTCTCTCTAGAGAGGGAACGAGTACTGCGTAATATCTTACGCTATGGGGAAACACTCTTTCCTCGAGATATTGAAGCCAAAAATTATCCTTAATTTTTAATCATGCAAAACGCTTTTGCAGCAGCAAGCAGACAAGGGCGAGACAGCTCGCGCGCCCATTGGCTGCCTTGCTGGAAAAGCTGCAGCCTATCGAGTGAGGCACTGCGTGACGTAATGACGAATGGGGGCGCTTCGCACCCATTTCGTCATGTCCCGCCAGTAAAGGCGTGGTCTCGCCCTATAATACTCTCGATAGCTGTATTTCCTCTGATTTTTCAACGCCGAAGCGAACCAGAGCGTATTCCAAGCACGGCAAGATACGCAGTACTCGTTCCCTCTCTAGAGAGAACCGAGGTTACGTTAGTAACCGAGTACGTTCTCTTACGAGAGTATCTCTCGTACTGCGTAATATCTTACGCTATGGGGAACACCATGCAACACGCCGTGCTGGTAGGGATCCAACACCAAAGTCCCAGGGGCCGAAGCCCGGGGCGCATATAGTGCATAATCACCATAAACTCACAGAGAGTGAGGGAAGAGAGGCTAGAAGCATCATTCCCTGTAAATAGCATCCGAAGGAGCTGATCATGTGACAAATAGACCATACCGTCAGGGTGAACATTCAGCCTGAACTGGGTGGCCACAAGTGTGTCAACAATTTAATGAGCTGCTGTACCGGTCAGTGAGCAATACGCAGGTCAAACTCAGTATCTGAGCCGCACAGCGGGCAGATAGCACTGAACTTTATACCGCCAAAAGCTTAGCTTGCAAGGCGGGAACCTCCAGGTTATAGTATTTTATAAATGTAGACGGCGAGGCCCAGCCCGCGGCCATACAAATATCTTGCAGGGTAACCCCGCTAGACCATGCCCACGAGGAGGCCATGCCTCTTGTGGAGTGCGCTCTAACACCCAAAGGGCACTGTAGGCCCTTAGCAGTGTAAGCCAGCGCTATGGCACCGACTATCCATCTGGATAGGCTCTGTTTCGAAGTGGCAAGTCCCTTAGCACGGCCGCCAAACGAAACGAAAAGCTGCTCAGTCTGTCTGAAACCAGACGAGCGGGACACATAAGCCCTTAGTGCCCTGACAGGGCAAAGGAGACTTGCGTCCTTCTCCTCATTGAGAACCGGAAGGGCAGACAGGGAAATCACCTGTGCCCTGAACGGTGTGTTGAGGGATTTTGGCACGTAGCCGTGCTTCGGTTTGAGTATGACCTTTGAGTCATTAGGTTCAAACTCCATGCATGACGCGCTCACTGAGAGCGCTTGCAAGTCCCCTACGCGCTTCACTGAAGCGAGAGCCATAATAAACGCTGTCTTGAAAGACAAGTGTTTGATGTCTGACGACTGGATTGGCTCGAATGGGGCACCTTTCATGGCCTCCAAGACCGTGGAAAGGTCCCATGTCGGAACTGAAGGGGCCTGGGAGGGTTTAGCCTCCGAGCTCCTCTAAGGAAACGCACGACTAAGTCGTTCTTTCCTAGTGACTGGCCAGACACCGGTTTTACAAACGTTGCTATGGCCGCCACGTATACTTTGAGCGTGGAAGGGGTCCTGCCCTTATCCAGTAGCTCCTGAAGGAAGGAAAGCACTTCCGTAACCCCGCAGTCTACAGGTGAAAAGCTCTACGCTTGACACCAAGCAGAGAACACAGACCACTTCGAGGTGTAGAGCCGTCTGGTAGACGGGGCTCTAGCCTACGCGATCGTGTTTAACACTCCCTCTGGGAGGTCAGCGGGTACCCGTTGATGGCCCATGCGTGCCGGGACCACAAATCCGGGCGAGGATGCCAAATCGAGCCTCCCGCCTGAGAGAGGAGGTCTCTCCTCAACGGTAAAGGCCATGGGGCAGCGCTGGTCAGCTGCATCAGGACAGGGAACCACGACTGGTTTGTCCAGAGCGGAGCTATGAGTAGCACTGGGCATCCCTCCCTCCTGATTCGCTCCAACACCTGAGGCAGGAGTGAGACAGGGGGAAAAGCATATAGGGGGGGCGGCGGGGCCAACATGGGCCAGCGCGTCCCGGCTTTTCGAGAAGAATCTCGGGCAGTGAGCGTTTTCTTGGGACGCGAACAGGTCCACCTGCGCTTTGCCAAACGTTTCCCACAGCAGCTGGATCGTCTGCGGGTGCAGAGACCATTCTCCTGCTGGGACGTTGTTTCTGGACAGCCTGTCTGGCCCCACATTTAGGTGACCAGGCACATGCGCCGCTCTCAGCGAGAGCAGGTTGTGCTGAGCCCAGACCAGGAGGCGTTCCGTCAGCCTGTAAGGTTTCGGGACCTGACGCCGCCCTGGCGATTTATGTACGCCACCACTGACATGTTGTCCGACCGGACCAATACGTGGTGGCCTATTATCTGGGGACAGAAGCGCCTTAGCGCTTTGTCGACTGCTATTAATTCCAAGCAGTTTATGTGAAGGAGCTTCTCCCGTACTGACCATAGGCCAGCTAGCGGTCTGCCCTCGAGCAGCGCTCCCCGCCCCGATGTGGAGGCGTCCGTAGACACCACCTTCACACCCGAGGCGATCCCCAGACTCACACCTGACTGATACCAGTCGGTCACTTTCCCCGGTTTCAGAGCTGAAACGCACTGAAGGTCGACCCTGAGGCGAAATAGACCCGCGGTCCACGCCCTGGGGGAACTCGTGCTTTTAGCCATAGCTGCAGTGGGCGCATGCGGAGCAGGCCCAACTGGAGTACGGAGGCTGCTGAGGCCATCAGACCCAGCATTTTCTGAAACCTTCTGAGCGGGACTATAGAGCCGTGGCGGAAGGATCTCGCGACGTGCTGAATATTCAATCCGCGCTCCGGTGACAGGCGTGCTGTCATGGATAACGAGTCTAACACTGTTCCCAGAAAGGAAATTCTCCGACTGGGGAGCAGTGAGCTTTTCGCCCAATTGACTGTAAGGCCCAGCTCCTCGAGGTGCTCGAGTAATGCGGCCCTGTGTTCTATGAGCTCCGTTCGTGAACGAGATAGAATCAGCCAATCGTCCAAGTAGTTCAAAACTCGCATGCCCCGAAGTCTCAGGGGGGCGAGGGCCGCGTCCATGCACTACGTGAACGTACGGGGTGCTATGGACAGGCCGAACGGCAGGACTGTGTATTGATATGCCTGGCCCTCGAAGGCGAATCTCAAGAATCGCCTGTGATGGGACGCTATTTGTATTTGAAAATAGGCGTCTTTCAGATCTATTGACATGAACCAGTCTCCTTGGCGCACTTGCGCGAGGATTTTCCTGGTCGTAAGCATTCTGAACTGGCGCTTCCCGAGCGTTCTGTTCAGCAGTCGCAGATCTAGAATGGGTCTGAGCCCACCATCTTTTTTCGGTACCAGAAAATATCTGCTGTATAAGCCCCCTTCGCCCTGAGATAGAGGTTCTATAGCCCCTTTTCTCAGTAGTTTCGCTATCTCGGCTCGAAGTAGATGAAACACTTCGCTATACACCGTAGTTTCGACTCGCGCCGTATAACGGCGGGGGCGTCGAGCGAACTGTAGCGAACAGCCTCTCGTTATAGTGTTCAACACCCATTCTGATACCCCGGGAAGCCTTGACCACGCATCTGCGTGAATAGCTAGGGGTAGAATGAAATCTGGGCTCTGGCCGCGGCAGGACGGCGGCTCGAGAGCCCTTGTGTACTGGGAACACAGCACCGTGTTTACAGCGTTCGAGGCGGGGGGCGCGCTGATCACAGCGGGCAGCCTGGCCGCGCTCAGCTTCTCTATGGCGGGACGCGCAGAGAAAGCGAACGGGGCGAATCCTGTGGGATTCGGCGCGTGTGAGGGAATGTGGGCACATTTACTAAATGCGGCACATTTACTACACTGAGAATACTGTCAGCTCGCGCGACTAAATCACTGCTGTGTTTACAGCGTGCGAGGCGCGCGCTGATCACAGCCGGCAGCCTGGCCGCGCTCAGCCTCTCTGTGACGGGTTGTGCAGAGAAGACGAGCGGGGGCGAATCCCGTGAGATTCGGAGTGTCTGTGAGAAACGCGGGCGCGAGACAGCGGGCACATTTTCTGCACGGAGAACACTCGGCTCGCGCCGACTGAATCAACGCTGTGTTCACAGCGTGCGAGGTGCGCGCTAATCACAGCGGGCAGCCTGGCCGCGCTCAGCTTCTCTGTGACGGGTTGTGCATAGAAAGCGAGCGGGGGTGAATCCCGTGGGATTCGGCGTGCCAGTGAGGAAATGTGAAAACAGCGGGCACATTTACTGCACTGAGAACACTGTCGGCTCGCGCCGACTAAATGTGTGTTAGTTTCGTTTTTACAGAAACCAAGGGACACGCATCGTGTAGTGTAAGCGGGCATTGTATGGGCGCGTTCACTACATTTTCTGCACAACCAACATGAGTTGGTTTTATTTGTGCTAGCCCTGCTACCGTGGCGGGCTGTGTCTGGGTGTGGGAATGGGCACTGGGACGTGGGCATTCTTACAACACTCGTAACACCATCGGCCGTGGCCGGAACACCAGAAAATGCACTCTTTATTGGATTTATCTGGGTAGCCATAGAAACAGCTTTTGTGCGCAGGCAAGCGGGCTGAGACACCGGCTGCTTCACTGCGAAATACACTGGGACAGTCACAACGCATGGAACTGAACGAGCGAGAAGTTTTGGTGGAAATCCGGCCGCAGCGGGATCTGAACACCGTCACTTTCCTAGAGAGACTAGGAAGGCCTTGAGACCTCGGGCTTTACCTCAATCCTCGGCCGGGGCCCGCGCTGAGGGGGGCGGCGTCCAGCAGAGCGAGAGCGCGGTGTTTGATCTCGGGCCTGGCGGCGCTGCTAGTTAGCCGAAACGACGCCCTTTGTGCGCAGGCAAGCGGGCTGTGGAACCAGCTTGCTCACTGCGAAATACACTGGAACAGTCACATTGCTTGGAACTGAACGAGCGAGAAGTTTTGGTGAAAATCCGGCCGCAGCGCGAACTGAACACCGTCGCTTTCCTAGAGAGACTAGGAAGGCCTTGAGACCTCGGGCTTTATCTCAATCCTCGGCCGGGGCACGCGCTGAGGGGGGCGGCGTCCAGCAGAGCGAGGACGTCGAGGAACACGGAGCGCTCAGCTTCCGTCATCTCGGATAGCGTTAGCCACAAATGTATCTCACCATTCAGACCGATGTAATCCACGGCTTGAGAGAGCGGACGCATCGGCTCAGTTTCAATGCCGTCTCCGGTAAGTTTGTCGAGCTCAAGTGCGGACGCGGCGGCAGACGGCGGCCGCTGTCCGTCTGGGAGCGACTCGAGCGAAGCCGGCGAAGCTGGCGGGCGAACCGGCGAGCTTTGGCGGGCTGGAAATAGCTCGGGCGCGCGCAGGGCGCGGCGCTTCTTGCGGCGCGGCATCACGGCGGGCTGGGATGCGGGCTCGGAGAACGAAGCTAGGCGAGTCCGCAGTGTCACCATAGGCAAGCGTTCACAATGATGGCATCCGCCGTCAGCGAGCGCGGTGGCCGCGTGATCCTCACCCAGGCAGGACACGCAGATGACGTGGCGGTCCTCGTCGCTGAGTGGGGCTCGGCAAGAACCACAGGAAGGCATCTTTAAAAAGACGCAGCTCTTTTAGAACAGTAGAAATGGGTGTTGCGTCACGTAAGCAAACACACACACACTTAGCAGAGTAAAAGGATATAGTACGCCGGAAAGCGCAGCAGGTACGGCAGTTGAAGGCGGCTGGGCCAGCGACTTCAGAAGATGGCACGTCCCGCTGAGAAGGCTACAAGTCAACGGCGCGGCTTCTCACTCTGGATCCCGCGATGCGTGAGCTTCGCGTGAAGAATGAAAAAATCAGAGGAAATACAGCTATCGAGGGTATTATAGGGCGAGACCACGCCTTTACTGGCGGGACATGACGAAATGGGCGCGAAGCGCCCCCATTCGTCATTACGTCACGCAGTTCCTCACTCGATAGGCTGCAGCTTTTCCAGCAAGGCAGCCAATGGGCGCGCGAGCTGTCTCGCCCTTGTCTGCTTGCTGCTGCAAAAGCGTTTTGCATGATTAAAAATTAAGGATAATTTTTGGCTTCAATATCTCGAGGAAAGAGTGTTTCCCCATAGCGTAAGATATTACGCAGTACGAGAGATACTCTCGTAAGAGAACTCAATCGGACATGATTGGGTGGTTATCACACATTGGTCTGAATGATTGAAAAAACACACACAAAAGGAGACAGATTCTAATGACTTAGTTTTGATACACTTATCACGTCCAATCGCTTAATTACTTTGTAATATAAGGTCTTGATTAGGACAGCAGTGACTGAAATATAGAAGCCATTTTGCTTTATCATTAGCGGGATTTCCGACTAATTATAATTTGTAATTAATGCAAGGACAATCTGATTTGCTCTGATTATGTGAGTGATTACACATTTCAGATCTGCATACTGCCAGAGATGGTTTAAATACTCAAAATGCCAGCACTAATAATAATAATAAAGGCTGCGTTTACACAAGTCAGTCTTCAAAAAATACAGAGGGATGATTAGATGAAAATAAAAATAATAATGCAATGTTATCTAAAAGAAACACCGTTTACTTGTTTCACAAATCATTAACATAACATACATTTTTGATTTTTAAATGGATACAGTCAAAGTAGTTTCTGTAATCTTACATCTTTATTATTTGTAAAAAAAATTTATCTTTCGTTCATTTACCCACCAAATCAAAGTAATATGACTTTTTATGACATTTACATTTACATTTACATTTATTCATTTAGCAGACGCTTTTATCCAAAGCGACTTACAAATGAGAACCATAGAAGCAGTTAAACTAACAGCAGGACAACAAAATGTAAGTGCTATAACCTTTCACAGTTTAATCCAACGTAGAATCCGTAATTTTTTTTTTTTTTTTTTTTTTTTTTTTTTTAATATAATAGAAAGGAAGAGAAGAGAAAGTGTTAGTATTACTGGAACAAGTGCTGCCGAAAGAGATGCGTCTTCAACCGTTTCTTGAAAATGGCTACGGACTCAGCAGATCTGGTTGAGTTAGGTAGGTCATTCCACCAGCAGGGAACAGTCATGGTAAAGGTCTGAGAAAGAGATCTTGTGCCTCTTTGACGTGGCACCACAAGACGACGTTCACTTGTAGAGCGTAAATTTCTGGATGGGACATAAGTCTGAAGTAATGAGTTTAGGTAAAAGGGAGCAGAGCCAGTGGTTGTTCTGTAAGCAAGCGTCAGTGACTTGAATTTGATGCGAGCTGCAACTGGCAGCCAGTGCAATTTTGTGAGGAGAGGAGTGACGTGTGCTCTCTTCGGCTCGTTAAAGACCACTCTAGCTGCAGCATTTTGGATTAGCTGCAGAGGTTTGATCGTGCAAGCTGGAAGACCAGCCAGGAGAGCATTGCAATAGTCCAGTCTGGATAGAACAAGCGCTTGAACAAGGAGTTGTGTAGCATGCTCTGATAGGAAGGGCCTGATCTTCCTAATGTTGTACAAGGCAAATCTGCAGGACCGGGCAGTTCTAGTAGTGTGGTCTGTGAAGTTCAATTGATCATCAATAACAACTCCAAGGTTCCTGGCTGACCGTGATGGAGTTATGGATGACGGGCCTAGTTGAATAGTGAAGTTGTGACAAAGTGTTGGTTTGGCCGGGATAACAAGTAGCTCAGTCTTCGCAAGGTTAAGTTGAAGATGGTGGTCTTTCATCCAGTCAGAGATGTCTGTCAGGCAAGCTGAGATGCGAGCAGCTACCGTCGGATCATCAGGCTGGAATGAGAGGTAGAGTTGTGTGTCATCCGCGTAGCAGTGATAGGAAAAGCCATGTTTCTGAATCACAGTTCCTAGTGATGTCATGTAGATGGAGAAGAGAAGTGGTCCAAGCACTGAGCCCTGAGGCACCCCAGTAGGTAGATATTGTGACTTCGACACCTCACTCCTCCACGATACCCTGAAGGACCTACCTGAGAGGTAAGACTTGAACCATTGGAGTGCAGTTCCCGAGATTCCCTTCATCTTTAGGATTGACAGGAGGATCTGGTGGTTAACTGTGTCAAAGGCAGCAGACAGATCTAGCAGGATGAGAACTGAGGATTTGGAAGCTGCTCTTGCCAGTTTCAGGGCTTCGATTACTGAGAGCAGCGCAGTCTCAGTTGAGTGTCCACTTTTGAAACCAGACTGATTGTTGTCCAGGAGGTTGTTCTGTGTGAGAAAGGAAGAGATCTGGTTGAAAACAACTCGTTCAAGTGTCTTCGCGACGAATGGAAGAAGGGATACCGGTCTGTAATTATCCAGATGTGCTGGATTAAGAGTAGGTTTCTTAAGCAGTGGGGTTACTCGAGCCTGCTTAAATGCTGTGGGAAAGGTACCAGTGTGAAGAGAGGTGTTTATGATGTGAGTGAGTGCGGGTATGACTGAGGAGGAAATGGCTTGAAGTAGGTTAGTAGGAATAGGATCAAGCGGACAGGTAGTAGGGCGATTGGAAAGGAGTAGTTTGGATACTTCTGCCTCTGAAAGCAGAGAGAATGAGGGTAGAATGTGTGTGTTAGTTGGTAAAATGTGTGTGTCAGTTTGTGGATTGTTAAATTGGCCGCTGATGGTAGATGTTTTATGAATGAAGAATGTGGCAAAGTCGTCAGCTGTTAGGGTTGATGAAGGAGGAGGAGGAGGAGGGTTGAGAAGAGAGGAGAAGGTTTTAAAAAGCATGCGAGAGTCAGAAGAATTGTTAATTTTGTTGTGGTAGTAAGTCATTTTAGCAGTAGAGACATTAGCAGAGAAGGAGGAGAGGAGGGATTGATAAAGACCAAGGTCAGTAGGGTCTTTCGATTTGCGCCACTTCCTCTCTGCACCCCTGAGTTTAGAACGATGTTCACGGAGAACATCGGATAACCAGGGGGCAGAGGGTGTGGTGCGGGCTGGCCTGGAAGAAAGTGGGCAGAAGTTGTCCAAGCAGTGTGTTAGAGTGGAGAAAAGAGAGTCAGTTGCACTGTTAGACAACGTGCTTCAGTTTCACAAAAACTGTAACTGTATATTATATCTTGAAATATATATTTGACCACTTTGGTAACACTTTACTTAAAGCCTAATGCATTATAAAAGTATTTAAAATGTAAAATGCATTATCTATTTTCATAAATAATTGTAAACAAAGTTAAACTGCATTATAATATTTTAGATTCTAAAATCGGTTGTTTTAATGCATTATACTTGTGTTTAATGACTAGATAAGTTGTATTATAATTGTGGTTATTCATGAGAGCATACATTATAAGGTGAATTACAATTAAGGCATAATTAATGCATTAAAAATACTTTTATAATGCATTATACAAAAAATGCTGGGTTGTTTTAACCGAACTTTAGGTCAAATATGGACAAACCCAGCCGTTGGGTTAATTTTTTGCATTACATTTTTAACCCAAGAATTGGATTTGTCCATATTTGACCCAAAATTGGGTTAAAACAACCCAGCATTTTTAAGAGTGAAGTAAAGTGTTACCAACACTATTAAAAATGATGATTAAGATGTGGAAACTCGTGTGTATTCAGCTTTAAAGTAACACCAAGTAAATTTTCCTCTTCGGTCGCCCTACTGGTTGGAAACAAAATTGTCCATTGCCGCTGTCGTAAATAATTTAGCCTACCGTCGCACGCACGCTCGCTGTTTACCCAGCACCGGCTTTAGAATGAACGATGTCCACAGACAAGGTAGAGTATGTTACATGATTTCATGAAAGGATGATGTATTGCGACATCAGAAACGAAGAAAAACGAAATAATGACGATTGTAGCGCTTGACGTAAAGCAGTCGAATTTTGTAGTTCTTTTTGTGCACGGGTTCCTACCCGAAAGTTACCTAGTTACCTACACAAGTTACATAGTGCCAGTAAAAGCGACACAGACCCCGTCAGGCTATGGCAGACGTGTCATTTAACTTATTTTAAGTCGATGTACCATCACAAGGGTCTTGGAAATATATTATGAAGGTTGAAAAACTACTTAGTGTTACTTTAAGGAAAATTTGAAGGATTTCTGAAGGATCATGTGACAATGAAGTCTGAAGTAATGATGCTGAAAATTCTTTGCATCACAGGAATTAGTCACATATTAAAATATATTAAGTTAGATAACAGTTTAAATAGTAAAAATATGTCACAATATTATTGTTTTGCTGTATTTTTGATCAAACAAATGCAGTCTTGGTGAACATAAGCATTAAGAAATCTTATTTCAAAGGTTTGACCAGTAGTGTACAGTATGTCTACATTTTTAAGCATTATTTTACCGGTCACAAGCTGCTCGAGTTTCTACAACACACTCAAGCTCTGCCGGGGTCGGCGGCGATCCACAAATGTACTGACTATCATGTCTACTTTTCCGAATGTGCCAATGATGTTCTTAGACACGTCACGGTCAATCGGCCTCGCCTCGTTTGAAGGTCACATGCTCTTCTTGACAATCCAACATTTCTTTATGAGCCTGAAACACACGTGTAGCATGTGGAACTGATCCGCACTGACGAATCCTACTTTTTTGGGCCTTGGCCGGTTTGGTCCTCGTCTCTCAGCTGTATTTGCACATGTCAGTGTGTATCGTCTACAGTCCGTTCACAGCGCTCGAGATGTGGATTAGAGATCCTCACATGCCCTCTCCCCTCCTTTAATGTTACTCTAGTTGAAGAATGAAGATACTTTTCTCTAATGCCACATGTTAAGATAATTGCACTGTAATTGCCTTATCAAGGTGTCATATAGAGAAGAGGCTGCAGAAAATAGAAGCTGCCGGGATTCTGCCCAGGATCAGCCGGAAACGCTCCAGTTCAATGACTGTCATCATTAACATGTTCAAGTGCAGTTTTTACTGAATGCAAGGAAAAATGTGAGCCATTGTTTTACTTATCCAAAAGGGGGAAAAGATAAAAGATGCTTTGCAAGACTAAAAGGTGCATTATCATTATACAAGATTAGATTCCCAAGAGCAGGAATGTCCATGTTTTCTCCAACTTCATGGCCAAGTATGAATAGACTATCTGATCATGAAATATCAGTACTTTTGGATGCTGATGTTGATTTGAGAAGATAGATCTGCATATATATTTGGAATACTGTGTTTCACTATTACAGTACATACATGTATTTATGGCAATATTATTCCAAATATTGCAATACTTGCCTTCATGATTACTTGATTACAATTTCTGCATTTATGATGGTTCTTTTATTTATAATAATTTTTATTTACATGATTGGGTAAAATAAGCTTCAAGTTAAAAAAAGAAATGGAATATCTATACAATTGACATTTTCACCCTTTATTAAAAAATATTTAAAATGTGTTGTGTAGATGTGCTTGGAGTCGATTGTTTTATTTGTGATAACGCAATGAAACATGCCAAACTGTGTAGACATAATTATCGGCCAGGCTGGCATACAAAGAAATTATGAACACACTTAATAACAAAAAATAACTACATATTAATAACTGATTATGTAGTCAATGTTTATTCCTGTGAGCTTTTGATTTTTCTATGCATTTTTAACAGTAAAATAAAATCTGTAGCCTTTTTTTGTTGTCTTTGTCAGATTAATAATTTAACCAAGTTTATATTGATGGTTTAATCGAACTTTAAGGGTCATTAGCAAAAATATTCCCTCCAGACATCACTTTTGGTCAAGACTGTAAATTAAACAATAGAAGATATTGTGTTTTATAATTGTTTGTTGTTAATAAATGCAAAACACAATGGTTTGCAGTTAAGGTATAATTGTATTACATAAATGATTGAAACTTCAAAAAATTATAAAAATTAATTTATCCATTAATACATCTAATGGTGATTCCATAGCCAATCTGCTTTGTAGTGACCAGAACTATGAATTAAGCCTGAAAAAAAATATGATATGTACTAAATATTTAGAAATGTTTGAAAATGGCCCAAATAAAATGCACAAAAAATATTATAATTATTTGTTATTATTTATCTGCATATGTATACCAAACATGGGTGAAAAATATTGTATTGGCAGTGTCATTAGTGTCTTTACAAAATATTAGTCATGTCATGATTTTTCTTGGCACGGGATTGGCTGGGGACATGCGTTGTAATACGTTATTGATTTCATTATATTGTCATCTGGAACTACATATTCCCTGACGCCTGTTGTCTTGTGGTTGTAAAACAAAGTAAAAAAAAATAAAAATACTGAAACATTGTATAATGGATAAATAATTTGATATGCTCTGCTGAAATTGGCAAGATATTGAGCAGTTTGGTTTCCTGCAGAGCTTAATATTGAATAGGGTTCATCAGATCAGTGTACTTGTTTATAAATATCAGAATTTAATGTTTTGCGTTTAATATTCATACCTTAATTGCAAAATTTGAAAAACTGATGGTTATAATGATATATTTGATAGCATTTTTAATTGGATTTTAGTGGGTTGCACATGAAACGCATGCATCATCTCCAAGCATTTACCATTTAATGTTATCTGTGTGTACATGCATATCAGAATTCAGTCCTTCCAATCATGCCATGTCCATATTATACAATAATTAATTATTGTAAATGATTAAACTAAACCATTGCAATCATAAAAAGGCACATTATTCCTTGGCATGTCAGAATGCTGGTAAACAGGCCGGGGGTGTTTCGGTAATGACCCCGCACACCCACAGTGCTCTGATTAATAAGTGATCTCACACAAAGAGGCCTGATTGCTGTACTATTTCTCTCTGAGAAGGACAAAAGAGGTACAAAAAAATTCCAAGGTTAACTTAAAATGTAATGGTTATGGGTATGGCCAGATTGTTTCAGACAGATATCATAATCCAACATGTTGATTCTTCATTTTACATCTAAAATTCATTTTTATGTTAGACTTAAATTCTCATAGCAGAGGATTCCATACAAACATTAAATGAACTATCTTTAAAGCATATAAGAAATATAAGAGCATATATCATATATTAATATTAAGAGAATATAAACAAAAGTTTATACAAAGTATATATTTATGTTGCAAAAAAAAAAAAAAAATATATATATATATATTGTGTGTTGTGTGTGTGTGTGTGTGTTGTGTGTGGTGTGTGTTGCTACTTTTGACCTAGGCATAACGTTTTTTTTATTTCACTATATTTGTATTTTATTTATTACTATTATTATGTTCCACTACACGCAAACATAGTGTTTTGTCAAGTATTGCATTGGTCAGGTTTGAAATTTTGGTAACACTTTTATTTCGATAGTCCACTTTAGACATTCAACTAACTATAAGTAACTTTGCAGCTACATGTCAATTAACTGTCATTAGAGTATTAGTAGACTGTCTGCTTAATATCTGCTAACACTTTATGGTGTTGGTCCCCAACAGATATTGTACTGACTATAAGTAACATAGCAACTACAAGTCAACTTATTCTCCTAACCCGAACCCAACACCTAACCATAACCTACCAGTCTACTACAGCCTACTAATACTCTAATGACAGTTAGTTGACATGTAGTTGAAAAGTTACTTATAGTTAGTAGAATGTCTAAAGTGACTATCGAAATAAAGTGTAACCGAGATTTTGAACTAGAGGAAAAATATAGTTTATTTTATTGCACATATTTTATATTTTGCGTCAGTAGATTTTATTTGCAATACACATCTTTAAAGACAGTTTTCTCAAAATTATTATATTTTGTTTACTGCACTGAGCCAGAAATCTCTTCTTCAGTAGCATTTACATACACCAATAAGGTTTGTTCATAAATCATTCACCTGATTTATTTATACAACATTGTAGTCTTAAAAAAGTGATTTGTTTTTTAATTCCTGGCTGTTGACAGTATTTTCTGAGATCCAAAATCCCTTCTTTAACTCTAATATGTCAACAAAATCAAACAAATGTTGAACCTGGCTTTCTGTTCTTGAAATGTATGCAAATTAGAGCATATTTACTTAGATAATGCCCCATTTTCATGTTTAAACCTACAATTTCTAAAAACTTGTAATAAAAAAAAGGTTTTCAGGTGGGAAACAGTGGTGATGTCTTAACTTACTTTTTTTGTTTGTTTGCCTATTTACTTGGGACGTATTGCTTTGATTAAGGGTCTAAAATCCCAAGTAGGAATATATAATTTCTTGCCTTAGACACTCCTACTATATCAACATGAACACAGGCCTTTTTCATAGTCAATCTACTTAGGAAGAAAGTCAACTTTAAATGGTAAAGTGCAATTGTATTAAGTACTGTCAAATGCAATGGCACTTCAGGCCCGAGTCAGTTAGTTTTCAAAGAAAATGAAGGACTCTTGTGAATAAAAAACATTTTTGTAGATGTGTTCAGCATTGAGTATACTGTGGGTGGATTATGGGAATCTTAAACCATTGAAGGAACACTCTGAGTTTATACAGCCAGTGCTCCTGGCAAGTTTCTGTGTGTTTTCTTTGTCGCTGTTTTTAGGACACGCTGTCAATTTCATTGCAGATCAGAGACGAAGACCTAAAAGGACGCTTGCGGTGACCGATGTGACATGGCAAAACAAAGACGCATTTGACTTGTCAGTTCGCACCTCTTTAAAGCATCTATGCACCTAAATCACCCTCAATCATAAATAACCAGCTCTTAATGGAGTAATTTACACACGACCCCCATCGACAGATCTTTTATCCTTCGGCAAATGTCAGGCATTTACCGAATCAATGGCGTGAGTTATGAAAAGGGACGGAAAGCCTTGTCTCTCCTCTCTTCTCAATAACAAAAGCGGAAGCGCATTAAAAACCAGCATTGATGGCTTGTCGTGAGTTGCAGCCAATGATCTCTTGCCACACAAGTTCAAATTAAAAGGCTGTTAGTGGGAAACTAGTTTTGTCTGGTCATCAGTCACCTCCTGAAAGGCCTCTTACCGTGAGATTAATTAAAGGCTTGAGGAGAGGAAGAGAGGGGGCGGAGCGGTTTATCAAATATCCGGCTTCTTCTGCATCATGAGTTAATACTCCTCAGCTTCCCTTGACTAAGTGTTATTGCGGCAGTTCATAATTTCGTCTTGGAAATGGGCAAGAGAGGATCTTCCTTATAGTAATTGAGTATTGATTTGAAAATAAACAGCAGCTCAACTCCCACCCAACTGACAGGCCATCCCTCGGATGCGATCGACAATAAATGGGCCCCGGGTTCATAGGAAAGTTATGGATCACACTGATACAGTCAAGCACAGTGTTCTGCTGCAATCTTTCCTCCGATATATATTGGATTTTAGATAAGCCATTTATGAAGCTTGTCATCCAAAACCTATCGTTAGGCCCAGGCAGAGTCTGCAGACTTTTTTTTTGTTGAAAATCGGTGGAATGGATTTGAACATGATACAATGTATGTTTCCATCCAAAGTTGCGAATTTAACTTGTGCGCAAAATTGGAATACCACGTAAAAATGTGCAAATAAAGCACTGTTTCCATCTAATGTGTTCATGTGAACAAATTTGTCGCTTCTTGGCAAATAAGTGCTAAATATCTGTAATAAAAATGGAAGTTGATGCAGTTTGATTCGTACATCAAAAATGTATGATGTGATGTGAAGCGCACAGACAAAATGCAATAAAATCTGTCATGTTTACTCTTGTTGGGAGGCGGATGCCTGGTGTTTGGGAATGTCTCGGTTACATATGTAACCCTCGTTCCCTAAAGGAGGGAACAGTCGACGTGTCGACTGATCAGGATCACGCTTAGGGAGCCTGTCATCTTCGAGTACTGTTAAAACGAGCCAATGCATATTGGCGTGCAAGATCTGCATCTCACACTTCGCCCTGCGGCGCGGGTATAAATACGGAAGTGGATCCACGCACCAGTTGTTTTTCGCTGAGGAGCCGAACGGAGCCCGGAGTCAGCAGTGGTCCAGCAATAGTGGATACGGGACTACGTCTCCGTTCCCTCCTTGAGGGGTTACATACGTAACCGAGAAATTCCCTCTCAGTCGCTCACGTTCGACGTAGTCGACTTGTCGGATGATTGGGATCACAATAAAAACGTCACTAGTGCTGCCACCTTCCAGTGCGTAGACAAAAGCCTTCTGATCCCCCCGCATTTTTGAGGTGGAGATGGGATAGATCTTAGGCCAGGGAAGTCACTGCTGTTCCACAAACCACAGGGAAAGTGTTCCCTTTCTTTGGAAAGGAATACGCTGCGGAACCCGATCTCTCACGGCAATTCGTATGGCGTAAAATAAATGCCTAAAAGAACCGAGCGCAAAACCGATGCTGGTGTGCGGGGTAAATGACTTCCGCGAGTGGATAACAGATCTACACGCGAGGAAACAGGAACTCGCGAGCTCTTTCAAACCCTGCACGTTCGCATGACATCTCATATGCACACAATACAAGCCCTCGCGCATGCGCATGATCATTCCCCACGCTCTTGCGCTTGATCTTCTCTCGTCTGCTGCTTTTAGTCGCTCTAACACTTTTTGGCAGTCGAGGGGCGGGACTTAATGTTTTAATAACCTTAAATGTCATTGGTTACTTCCCCTTTTCTGGAAGTCTGTTGTGGTTGGATGACTTTCCAATGACCCGTAATTCACTGACTTGAGACATGAGACATCACTTAATTTGTTTTATTTATTGTGGTTTATTAATCACGTGGGTTTAGACAAATCGTACAAATTTGAATGAGTGAGTTCGTATAAATTCATACGAATTAGCCACCTCGTACTCACTCATACGAATTGGTCATAAGATAGTGTTGGAAATATGTCATGCAACAAGAGGTCAAGTGCAAAGACCACATGTGTGGGTATTGGGACAGGCCAATTTGTTATTGGTTTTGGCCACTGTGCCTCAAAATGTCTGTGCTCTTTGGATAAATAGAAACTTAATAGCAATCTGTAGTTATATGAAATAATCTATTGCAACCTCAGAAACAAGCTAATAAAACAATGTTTGCAATGCGTTTGCATCAGTGTACTTAAATAGAATGTGTTTCTGGCCTTAGTTGTTTTTTTTTTTTTTTTTTTTTTTTTTGGTTTGCTGTCTCTCAGAATACGAAAATGTAGCTTTTTGAATATTTTCTTTTTTAAGATGCATAACTATAGTAATATGTGTAGCCCTAATGAACCATGAATGTTGATGAAAAAAAATCTGAAACATTTTGGCTGGATGTTATGTTTTTACATTTAAAATCACCCAAGACTTTCAGCCATTGAGCCACTGATTAAGGCAATTACAAACACACACACACACACACACACACACACACACACACACACACACACACACACACACACACACACACACACTAAAAAGACCCTCGGTAACTGAGGGAGGTTGATCGGTGCAGAGCTGGAGCGCTAACGCTAATGCCGTTCTCACTGTTAACCTTTGAGTAATCACTGTTGAACTAGCATGAGCCGCACTCACATTACCGCATGCCCACGCTCGCCATTAGCGCCGGACAAATGGCTATTCATTTTCATTAGTGCCAGCTTCACTTCTGATTCCCAAGCAGCAGCTTTGCGGAGTGGGTGGTTCGAGGAGAGATATTCCCTCTCTGTGACCTCCGGAGCACCAGGTCAGACAAAAAGCTTCTCTTAAAAAGGACACTTTGTATTCTAATTTTAGCCATCATTTACACCAGTCATATCTTTCAATACTGAATACTAAGGCCCTGTTTACATGTATTAAGAAGCGTTTTTGTCAATCGGATCATAGGTAGACGAGGGAGACACATTCCCTTTCTTTTGTCCACTTTCAACCAATTCTGTCCTGATTTTTTCGAGGATAGGATCTATGGGGGGTGGGGGTAAATGTATGGGTTTTTCAGATCTTTTGATCTAATGGACAAAATAAGCTCACAAATGTTACATGAACACGCCTGGAGATGACGGAAAAACATATGGAGAGCATCAGCTTCAGTTTCTGCACTGACAGCCGCAAGACCTCACCAAACGCTGTGAGTGTGTGTTAGAAATCAGGAATGATGAGAGAACATTGTGCTTGGTATGTTTTTCGTCTTCAAACCAAACCTGGGTCTTCAGCTGACAAAGTTTAAATCCCACATAAGCGTTTACACTGCGAAAGCAATCCGTTCAAATGCGTTTCCGATTACCTCTGGAAGTGATTGTATGTGGACAAGACAAACGTTGAAACATTTTGAAACGTTTGTAATATGTTTGTTGATTTATCATAATAAATGTGTGTTCTGTATTCGCTGTCATAAAAATAATTACTTTTGATGCATTTAAACAGCATTGCCTGTGCTTTCTTCTCTCTCTGTAGTGTGAGTTTGATCATCCGTGGCTGTGTCCTGCTCTGCCCTGTGTTGGACTGGTGTAGCCACAGGTGTGTTGATCTAATAAAGCTGCATGTCAGCATTTACCTGAAGCAACACACTCTTTGGGCATTTTGCAGGAAGTGTGTGGAAGTGCAGAGTCAGATGCAGACCCTGTGGTCGGTCAGAAACAAGCCTATAGCGCATGATGTTCCAGTGCAGAGACAGAAAAGTCACAGAAATTGTAGAATCTGTCACTCTTACGAAACAAAATAAAATTTAGTTTTCTAGGAGTAAAAGTTTTCTGAGGTCGGTCCCTCCTTCAGGTAAGAAATAAAGTCGACATGGAACAGAAGTTGCAATCGTTTTTTCTTCCCTATTATGACGTATATATCTGCGTGAAGTTTCTTCTTGAACAAAAAAAATGTAGGGCAAGACCATGGCTGATTGGATGGTTGTGGTTTGCTATTGGTGGATCTCATGTGAGTGACAGGTTGCCCTGCCCTCACGCCAAGAGAGAAGAGATATTATGATCAAATAATACAAGGGCACATTAATATAACACAAATAAAATATATGCACGGATACACAATTTACAATAAATACTTCAATATACTATACAAAAAAATAAAAAAATGGTCACTTTTGATTTCACGGTGACTCTAAAGAGATTTTAAATTGCAAAGCATACATATCACATATAATAAAATAATGACTTTTTATGACTAAAATAATGTTTATTTTTCTCATTAGATTTTTTTCTTCGTTGCTAGGAAACTTTGTTTGTTTGTGTGCGTGTAGCATCTGAGTTGTGACTTTTTGAGTTTCGCTTTGCTCAGTAGTAGGGCGTGGCCTGCTGAATTCAATAATGAGGTATTAGGCGTTTATATAATTGGTTAGTGAAACGTGGCAGTGGTCGCGGCAGCCCTTGTGTGAAGCCCTCATCGTGTGAAGACCGAAGAGTGTAAAGACCAGCGACTCGACCTGCGCAGTAAAGACACTGAGAAGGCAGTTGAGTATTATTTTCTTGTTGTTTCCTTTCTTTTCTACACAACTTTTCGTCTCATCTTTCTGTTTGTGACCTCTCTTTCACTGTGTTTTCAAATCCCTACCATTACTAACACACGTAAATCAAATGTCACACGTAGGAGGCAGTACAATCCTAACAACCTTTCCGCTGTCTTCTAGTACTTTATTCTCTTTTCCTATTGGTCTCTGAAATTGCCAGTTCACTGTAAACAAAGCTGATTTCATGACATCTTTCTAGTCATTCAGGTCTCAGCCTATTGGCCCTGACTGAGACCTAGATCAGACTAGAGGACACTGGTGCCAGTTGCCACTCGCATCAAATTCAAGTCGCTGAGGTTTGCCTACAGACCAACCACTGGCTCTGCTCCCTGTTACCTAAACTCATTACTTCAGACATGCGAACCTGCGTTAGAAACTTGCGCTCTGCAAGTGAACGTCGTCTTGTGGTGCCATCTCAAAGAGGCACAAAATCTCTTTCTCGGACCTTTACCATGACTGTTCTCGACTGGTGGAATGATCTGACTAACTCAACCTGGGGTGCGTTTCCCGAAAGCATCGTTAGCCAACTATGGTCGCAATCTTCCATTGAACTTATTGGAAATGATGGAACTTGCGACCATAGTGGCTAACGATGCTTTCGGGAAACGCACCCCAGAGCGGCTGAGTCCGTAGCCATTTTCAAGAAACGGCAACACTTGATCTATTAATACTAACACTTTCTCTTACACTCTTAAAAGAAATCGTTCTATTTAGAACCAGAAATGGTTCATATCGTACCTTCATATATGGAACTCCAAAATGGCTCTTATATTTAGAACCATTTTTATGGGTTCCATAAAAAGAACCCCAAATGGTTCTTTGAATCCAAGTTAGATGGTGCTATATAGAACCATTTAATGGTTCTTTATTATTAAAAGAGTTAATTATTATTGAAAAAGAAATATAACCAATCCAGAAATTATTAAATATATTCAATTGTTATACAAAAATATTAGTGTCATATTTAAAATTGCACCTCGGTACACTCTGTATTAGACAGCAAAACTTTTTCACATTTAAAATATTTAATTACATTTAACCATTTAGTTTGAATTATTTCATTTAAGCATTTTCACTTTGCAAAAAAACATACACAAGCTTGTTTATGTACTGTATGTACATATACAGTACATAACTTTTACATGTATCTCTGAATGAGGAAAAACAAATCACAATGCAGATAAAAAACAATACATGAACAATTAAAACATCTATTAAATAGCACTACATTTGACTGTACATTTTTAGTACAGGTATTGGTGTTCTTGTCATGCTCTTGTCTAAATTTAAGCATATATTTTTGAATAAAATTATTGTTTGGATATTGTTGAATATAATTATTGTGTAATCTTTAGTTTACACTTCAGTCATAAAACATGAGTTATAGAACCATTTGAATATACAGTAAAAGGTTCTTTGCTCTCCAAGGGTTCTACATAGAACTATTTTTTTGGCAAAAGGTTCTATTGGCGAAGCACAGAACCCCAGGGTTCTATATAGAACCTCAAGGAACCCTTTTTTTAAAGACTGTATATAAAAAAAGTACATGTACTGCGTTAGATTAAACTGGGAAGGGTCATAGCACTTGCATATTGTTAGTTTAACTGCTTCTATTGTTCTCCATCTGTAAGTCCCTTTGGATAAAAGTGTCTGCTAAATGAATAAATGGAATAAAAATTGTATAAAGTTATTATTATCAAGGTTTTTTAATTTGCTTGATTATTTTTCTTTGCTGCAAGTGTGTTGTAAAAAAATCCCTGCATAAATAAAAGTACTGTCACTTCTACTGTGTAAATGAAAACAGAAAAGGAATTCTGGGCGATTCAGTGATACTCTTGCAGATGGTTTAAAGAAAAAGAAAAAAGAAATCTTCTGACAAGAAAATAGCCGAAAGACCTATTATAGTGGGGAGGTAATGGTGCGGGACAGGCACTGATACAAATAGCCAGGAAGGGCATTTCACTCAGATAATGGGGTGGAAGGTTCTGGCATGAGGAGATTCATGTACAGACAAGAAACCTTTGATGCAGTGACATTGGAGAAACCATAAAAACTCAGGTGTAAAATAGTGAGGCATTTACCGGTCGATAATGGGATCCTTAGCTTTTGGAAAGGAGATTTAAGACAGTCAGACCTGAAAACTGAAATATTGTAATTAGATTCGGAAACTAGAATTTAGTGAGTGGTGAGCAATTTTTCAGTTTTAAATTTGAATGTCTTTAAGCTGTTTGCAAAATACATATGATACAGGTATGGGCTATACCCTGAATATTCACTCACCCTTGAACCACACCTGATGCCGATTGGGTGTTTTATTTTTTAAAGAGAGGGAAAGAAAGATAGAAATTATACAGTAAATGAGTTGTCAGTGAAAAAAAAATATTTGGGTTTAAGAAGCCTCAATTATTTGTCAGTTCTGCAAAACAGTGAAATGTTTAAAGTTGGGAGATTGCATGAAGAGTTTGATGAGATTTATTTAGCCACTCTGATTTGATCTCACAGTTCGAGATGTAGCGAGGTTAATGGTTGCCTCTAAATGTGAAAGTCATGACTTTTAATACATTTCTGAATCATCGCACACATTTTAATTGCCCTGTTGATTAGAATCCGTGATGAATAAGAATCATTACTGTATTACAATGTGATTTACACAGCAGTGAATAGGTGCCAATGTATGTTGCCAGTAACATTGATCAATACACAGTGTGTATTGCCTACTGAAATATATTAAAATAATATTACATCTAGATATAAAAGTAAGGACAGTGGCCCCAAAAAGTATTGAGCTTGTTTTTAAAGGTTTTAAAGGTTAAACAATAGAAACCGAAGATAGTATTTAGATATGATTTGATGGTTAATATGTTTTAACCCCGGATAGCTCATAAAGCTTCACATTGTTCGTGCTGTTCGATAGTGTAGTGAAATCTTTTCAAAGGAGCTGTTTCAGTAACAAGCTTTGGCTAATTTTAATTAAAACAAGCGAAGAGCGCTGGGCTGTTTACCACGTTACTCTCCCATCAATGTGGCATCTTCTCTGATTAGGAGCATTATGGCTAATAATTGCGCTCGGTTTCATGCTAAATTTCTCATTAGGATGCAGGGGTTGTCACTGGAGCTGGCGCTGACATGGCTTTGAAAGTTAAGGGTGTTTAGAAGACGTCACAAACGTCATGTACAATCTCTTTCAATGCCCGTCTACTGTAGTAAGTTATCACCCTTCATTTCTCATCATTCCAGAGTTCATAAAAAAATGACAAACTGTGTGTGGGAGAAATCTGTTAAACTCCATTAACTAATTTGTACATTTTCTGAAGAAAATATTCATTATACTTGCCTATCAGTGTTATTTTGGTGTCATTTATATACAATTACAGTTTTTTTGTTAATATTTTGAATTAAAGTGCCGCTATTATGCTATTTTAAATTAAACTATTTGTATGTGGAGGTCTCCTACAACAGGTTTCATGTATCCAAGTCAAAAAACACTCATTCACACATACTATTTTCTCATAATATTCATTGCACATCACCTCATTTCTCAAAGAGTCTGAAAACTGTTAATTTAAAGATGCAGTCTCTCTAAACCCCTCATTTCTGTGAGCCTGCTGATTGGTCAGATGGCCCGTTCTGTTGTGATTGGTCGACCGCTTACAGCATGTGTCAGAAACTAAACACCTGTTACCAAATCTGGATAAGTAATGCATTACTTTTAAATTTACAACAAAAAAATCTGAGTTATGTTTTCAAATTAGTAACACAAGTTACATTGTTTTCCTATTTGTTGACTGACAGCTAAAGGTGCAGAGGCGCCGTGTGTGCTGTGTGAAGATGATGGATATTGTAGTTCTAGACTAAATAATATTACGCAAACCTGGAATATTTAAATATGTTAAATTACACAGATATACTTTATGTATTTCATCTCACTTTATTAACCAATGTATTTGCTGTTGACACTTGATGATCCAATTCAACTATACCAATAAGCAACAATGCCTTTAGATAAACATGTTTTCATTGCTGAAGTAAAAGTGTTGAATCTTCTTCTTCTTCTGTGATCCAGAACCAATCAGCTGTGTTATGTAGATAATGATGTGATGATCGCTACCAAATGAGTTAAAGATCTATCAGCCTGCACATTCTGCTTTCATGACAGAAGAAGGTAATATTTGTGCACTTTAATCTTTGATACTTTACAGATCTTTAAACCGATCACACTGCATCAAAGCGAATATTCGAAAAAGCTTTATGGGGCACTTTAAGTTATATTTTGAATTAATATTTATTTGCAGCTTTCTTTTTTTGGTATCACTTTATTTGAAGGGGTGTGCATAAGACTGACATGACACTGTCATAAACATGACATAACACCTGTCATAAACATGAAGGAGTCTTTATGAATGTTTATGACTGTTGTCATTAAGTGTCATTCGGTAAATTATGACACTTTTAATGCAAAGTTGACATTGTTTAAAATGTCTTTGTTATGACAACTTGACATTAACCAAGAAATCATAACTGTCAACCTGTCACAAATATGTCATAACAGGTCTAATTATCAAACTTAAAGCATTTTGCAGTGTAATAACCCTTAATGACATCTTTATAACTAGTACAATGTGTTCCACTTTACTTGAGGACAGGTAATATTCATGACACAGTTATAATGGTGTCATGACGGCCAAAGTTGTGACAGGTTGACAGGTTATGATTTCTCGGTTAATGTCAAGTTGTCATAACAAAGACATTTTAAACAATGTCAACTTTGCATTAAAAGTGTCATAATTTACCGAATGACACTTAATGACAACAGTCATAAACATTCATAAAGACCTCCTTCATGTTTATGACAGTGTCATGTCAGTCTTATGCACACCCCTTCAAATAAAGTGTTACCCTTTTTTCAGTTTTTGTAAATTTGTTGTGTTTTTGTCTTTTATTAACTTTTTAGTTTTATTAACTTTTTTATGTCTATAATTTCATTTGAGTAAATGTTTATTTTATTTCAAGTGTTAATTTAAATAACCCTGTTATAAGCAAAACTAAGACTGCATTTACACTGCAGGTCTTGATGCCCAAATATCCGACTATATCCGATTTCTTTGACGACCCGTTTACATCATCTTTTAAAACTGACCCGTATCCGATTTGTGCATTTACACTATACACTGCTGAAACTACCAAATGTAGATGTTCTGACCCGGAAAAGGAAGTAAAACAGCACGAAATGTAATGGATGCAGATGTGAATAAAATCATCCAGTGTTTTGCTTTCCACAAAATTTTGAAAAGTCAGCAAAAAAGTCATTGTCTTGTTTTACGTTGGCACTGTAGCCACGAGCGCTTGAAACATATCTCGTGAAATGTCTTCAAACACGGATTTATTTCTGTAACAACCCTGCATTTTTGCCTGCACTGTCTCTTCTACACTGTGTGTGTCCTTCGTCCTCCATCGCTCCTATAATAAGAATGTGATCGTGCAGTTGTGGTGTCCACCTGAGTTGACGTCACTTTTTTAATGACGCACGACTAGCATTTACTGGGGAATATCCGATTTGTCTGCTTACATGGCACACGCAAATGCACGTATCCGACCCATATCCGATTTATTACCATGAGTGAGGCCTGAATCCGATCTAAGAAAATCGGAATCCATGCGTTTTTTTCCTGCTTACATGTTCACCGGTCATATACGATCTGTGCCACATAAGAGGAAAAAATCGGATTTGGGTCACTTGAACCATGCAGTGTAAATGGGGCCTAAGTGTGCAAGCGTCACTGTCACTCTCATCTGCTAATCACCGTCGGCACTACATATCCCATCATCCTCTCTGGCTCACACCTGCACTCACTCAACCATTACCTGCACCTGCCAGCGATCGTCGTTGTCAATCATCATGGATACTAACATTCTTCACGGCTGTCTGTCGATGGCCGTTTCTCAAAACCAAGAATGCAAAGAACGGACTTGTGTTCTCGGGGAGAACGCTCTTGCTAGTTGTTCTTGGAAGAATGAACTTAAAAGGTGACGAGCACACGAACGCGGCTGACAGTTTGAGGCGATGTGTTCTTCTGCTCCCCGCTCCTTCCTTGAATGCCGAAATGAATGCTGGGATATTTCTGCCGTCAAGTTCACACAAGTTACCAACCGATGCATCCTCGGTAAAATGGGCGTGTCAAGAACACTTCCGGGATTTTTAACCGTTCTTGCCTAAATGCAAACTTGTGTATTGAGACAGTACTTGGGCAGCGACTGATGACGTTTCACAAGTCCACAAGACCACAAGTACAGACAAGAACGCATATTGAGAAACGGCCACTGTCTCTTCATCACCTGTGTATTTAAGTTCCTGTTTGTCTTCAGTTCAGTTATTGGTTTTTGTTTTTGGTTCTTGTCGTCGGGTTGTGGAATGAAAAGTGACGTACTGTAATCTGGTGATTTTTGCTGTTGATCAGCGTCTGTGAGTGAATTAGCATTATTATAGGCTAATATGTCTTTGTGGGGTTTGTTATATACTACAGAAGCTGCTAAATGATTGATCATCCCCTTTATTTGTTAATAAATGGAAAAATTTGTTTAAATAAATTGGCAGTTTAATGTCAATAAAGTTTTTTTTTTTCATTCCTAACTTTTATTCTGAGAAATCACAAAAACTGGAAAAGTACACACTTCTGCTTTCAATTATCATTTGAAAATGAAAAATAGAAAAGTTTTTTTCCAGTCAAACCAAGATTGTTATAGGACAAACATCCTAGGAAAAAAAGAACAACTTTGAATGTGTGCGCTGCAGTAAATTACAGTGTGTATTTCTTTCATCCCAGAATTGTTTGTTTTAATTGTTGAATTCCTGTTTTTTTTCCTGCAGATAATCAAAAAGATCCTTTATCTGCCTAAAAGACATTTGATGTGCAATTGATGCAGTTTCTTATTAATGATAACGTTCATTCTGATCTTTAATTAGCAGCTTTTGTGTTGGAGACAGATTAAATAAACAAAGGCTTTGAGTTAAATAGGATCCTAATGAGAATACTAGGCAAGAGGGAAACATTTTAATTATTGTTAATTATGCAAATAAAGGTAGTAGTTTCACACAAATGAGACTGAAAGATCATTTTAGTTCAGAAAATATATATGTGCACTGTCTACAGACAATGAGGCTTCAAGACTCCTTGATTTCTAAATTCAGTTGCTTGGAAGTTTTTATGCGAGTAATGCACTGCAATATATATATATATATATTTGAATACTCAATGGAAAGATATTCTTTTTTTCAGGTGAATTATTAGACAACCTTGGTCAATACATTTGTGCACCACATGCTTAGTGTTTTGAAACCATACAGTATCATAAGTTGTTCTCTTAAAATATTCTCTCTGCTTTACCTCTCAAATCTCATTCACACCTTTGAATACAGTGCAAGTGCCCTACATTTATAGTTTCTTGACTTTATAATGTGTTTTGCTCTTTTTTTGGAGCTTCCACACTGTAAGGAAACTGGTACAATTTGCTACAGTAAATATCTCATTTTGTGTTCCACAGATAAAAAAGAACATTGGGTTTGGAGTAAATGATGTCAGAATTAAATATGTTTTCTCTGAATGTCATTAACACACAAACTCAAGAGAGTTCAAGTCAATGATGCATTACATTTTCAATCGTACTGTAGATTTTCCTCAATTTTGACAAATTGTTGAGAAAGTTCTTCTTTGCAAGAATCCTTAAGCATGCTTATGTTTAAAAAACAAAGAAATAAATGTGGCAGTAAATGAATAAATAAGTTGAATCCGTTACTGTGATTATGGCTGCAGCTTAGGGAATGAGGGACACATTTAGCTCAAGGTCCTACAGTGAGGATAAGCTTATGGAAAAGTGCATGTGGATGCAGTTCTGGGCCGCACTAACAGCTCAGAGATGAAGTGCTGACAGTCTGGCTTTAAATGGGAAAGAACTCACATGAGAGGCCATTTCTGCTGCTTACTCCCTCTGTCAGAAAGTCCTGATAAACATATTTAAAATTCAGAGCAGAAACAAAATCCGTGCGAAACATGACCATGTCAACATGAAATTAAAAGAAGTATGCTTGCATTATTTGTTACTGTACATCTATGAATGTAATTGTCACGTGTACTCGCGCGATTAAAGAAAGTTTCTGTTTCACAACAGTTAGGGCTGGTCCTCAAATCTGATTGGTCAATATTTACAAGTTTAATATGTTAGAAAAGCCACTATGGAGATGGTTATGTGTCGCAAACCTTAAAAAGTATTCGTTTACAAATCATGCACTATGGTAAAAGTGTTTTGAGGTCATAACAGTATTGTGCAAGGAACCATGTGAAAATAAATCATCATAAATCAATAACTTGCAACTGTAATTATAATTTCTGTGAAAAGGAATACAATTTGTTGGCGTTTTATTGCCACTAGTGTTCATTTCAGCTTGAAACTACAGTGTATAGGTATGTTTTTGGAGTTTTGCAATAACGGTAAGTAGAGGCACGTCTTTTTTTGTTTAAATAAGTCTAGGTTGCTAAAAGCAAAATCACACAATCATCTGCCACCCTGACACATGTTTCAGAAACAGCCCAGGCCGCCGGTGCTAGGTCTAACGTCCAATGAATACAAAGAGTACATTTCTACGGACATGTTTTGAATTAGATTCTTTTTTTTTTTTCGTGGACAGTTTCTTTTTTTCACAAAACTGTTATTTGCCACTGGTGCACTTTTTCAGTCAGAAGTCAGAACAGAAGCTTTGTGTTTTCTGCATGCGTTCACACATATGGCAGGCGGTATGGACACTGATGAGTGCTTAAGCTTGATGTCATCTGAGAATGTATCTCCTCTCAGTCCCCTGTGACCCACACACACACACTCACACAGCTGTTACACAGAGCTCTTCCTTCCCTCAGGACTCATTTCATCCTCAAAGTGGCTCACCACCCTTTCCAAATCTCTCTCCAAACAGGTTTACTCTCATCCTTCACTTCCGCTGCAGTCGATAGGGCTTGCGTGCTCTTAAACCCATTACGGATGTGCTTCGGCCAACTGTGAAACCTCTGTCTGCTCCATATCTGCCGCCAACTCCAATCAAAACTGAATCCCAGCAGGACCAAACATCCTCGGCTGTCATACAAGGAGTTTCAGAGACCCGCGCAGTATGAAGGATTGAATCCGAGTTCCAGCGGAGAACAGGATTGTTCAGCTCAAGTCAGTTCAGTGTTTTTTCAGTTCAATTCAATCCATTTTAAAACAGTTGAATTCGGCTATAAACAACAATAGTGTTTTTAGTCAGCCTGAGTCAGTTCAAAATTCAATTCAGTTCAATACCAGTGTTAACGTTGCAAAATTCATCAGTTATGAAACAAATTCGCTTCATAAAGCAGATCTACAGACGGGAATAGTAATAAAGATTAGGATCATGATTTTTAAATCATTTACTTGTTCACTTGATGTATATCATACTATAAAATCCACATGGAAATGCATTACTCGGGTTCCTCAAATGTTTCAGAACCTAAATAAGCAATAAAGATCATTCTTTGGTTGTACATGATCATTTAACATTATTAGCATTATTTACTTGGTCTGACAATCATTCTTACTGTGCATGTTAATTATGTAATTCATGTAAAGACATTAAAAACAGCAAAATGAAGAATAAAAGCTTTTTGGAAGCTCCAGAATAAATCACACTATCTTAATTAAAACCCACAGGCATTTACACAGAATATGAATAAAATAACAGGCTCTTGTGAAAACAGGGCCCTTTTTTGTCTTTGAGGAGACAAGTTAGGAAGATTTATGAACGTTTTAAGATCTTGCAGAATTTCATTATTTTACATCTCTATTATGATCTTTATAAGCATGCATAATGAAGTGACTTATAAAAGATTTAATAAATGGACTTCAGTTTCGAGTCAGATGGATTTGGCACTGGCGAGAGTGGGAGGGAGAATAGAGGGGAACGTCTATTGTACCCTGAATATAGAGGACTGTCAGAAATGGATTAAGTTCTCTGTATAAAAATGAATTCCGTTTCAATTAAAAGAGGGTGATGGTGGTCTATTTCAAGTCTCTCAGCTGGAATAAAGAGCCAGAATGAGTGGGACCTGTGGAAGGTAATATTGAAATAACTGTAATTACAAGACATGTATTCTCTGTTACCATAAAGGCACTTGTCATCTGTGTTTAACAAAAGCTTAACCAGTTTACAACAATGGTCAATCTGGGGAGATCTGAGGTCTGTTTCAACAAACCCCTTTGGTTATGACAACCTTAGTTATCATAATACCCTTATGCTCAGTTTCAAAGACAAGGCTTAAGCCCAATCCCAGACTAAAAAAAAATGTCTGAGCAACTTACACTGACACATCTTAAAATATGTCAGTGCTATTGTTTTGTTTTAAGATGCATGAATGTTAAAAGCTTAATAATTTATTTTAAGTCCTACTTCTGGCTTGTTCCAAACCCTCCAAGTTTGTGTTTTTCTGTCTAATGTATTTAATTGGGTTCTGTCTACTTTTAGGGACTTTTGTGAACATATGATGATGATTGGGTCATATTTATGCAGAAAAATAGAAAATTCTGATTGGATCACAAACATTCAAGCACCACTGTATATATAAATAATTATACACAGTACACACACACATATATTATGTAAACACAAACTTTTATTTTGGATGCGATTAATCGTTGCCCAGCAATAATAGAAATACAAACTAATAGTCCAGGTTAACTTCAAAATAAAAGTCTTATGAAACAAAATAAAAGATTAATAACAGCATCAGAGCTTAGCACTCTTTGCACAAAGATTTTAAAGCTAAAGATCTGCCATTAATATGAATGTGAATGCAAACAGACAGCTTTTTCCAGGTATTATAAACCTGTTTACAGCAAGCAAAACAATGCAGACAGCGCATTCAATGAAACTAACGGGTGCAATTCATTATTAGTGAATTCCCCCTGAGTATTTAGAATCGACAGCAGGAACTTAATACAACGCTTTACAAGAATTGATTGATGTAAGCGTCAAAGTTATAATGCCTAAAGCATATCAAAACACACCAGAGAAGAAAAAAACTAACTAATTTAGACTTTACACCCGTCACCTCTTAAAAGCGTCTCCAGCATTTCCTCTGGGGAAGCTAATTTGGGATGTAATAATCTGTTTGATAACAACTTATCATTATCGATCTCACTTTAAAAATCTCTTTAAAGGCTGAAAGTCTCTCAGGGCCCTGCAGAGTAAAGTGGCTGCTTGTATTCTGTCATTTATTTCCTGCTCTTTGTTTTCGCCACGGGGTTGGCTCATTGCTCGATAACAAATGAGCGCTTAGAGGGGAAAAAAACAAGACGACACATAACAAAACAGGGCTTCATGTTCAGCATGCTTCCTGCACACACTTGCTCTTGTTTGTTGCTCTTTAATTAAAGTCCAGACCATGTGATGTCAAATCTCATCCTCTCTGCTGCTGTATCTTGGAGCACGTCCTGGCTTATCACACGCGTATTGATCGTTGCTGGAAGGTATGTTTGTTTGAAGGGATTTTACTTTATTTTTGAAAGGAGGGCGTCTTGAGCAGCAATGAAGACGGGATATTGTGGGATGTGATGGTTGTGTTTTGTATGTACACTACTGTTCAAAAGTTTGAGGTCAGAATCTTTTTTTATGTTAAAGTCTCTTATGCTCACCAAGGCATTTATTTATATTATATTATTATATGCATTTGTTTGATCAAAAATACAATAAAAATGTTAATAATAATAATAATTAATTATAAATATTAGGAACAATATATGGACATTAACTTGATGTAGCAGAATTAACACTAAGTATTAATCATCTATCAACTGTCAGAAAGGTTATTTTCGTGGCCATAGAAACTCCTTACTGGGTACATACTTAGAGCGTAGTGTTTTGTGAATATGCACAAAAGTTATATTATACTAAATCACAAACACCTAACAAGTCTAAACAAACACATACACACACACAATCATGCATATACGTGTAAATGGAAAATGAATGAAACAGAAACAGAAACAGAATGAAGCTATGGAAAGTTAACCACCCGAACAACCATCAGTTTTTTTTAAATCATAGCATCTTGCTAACAAGGGGCCTGAAGCTTATTCTAAACCTCTGTTTAGTTAGTTAAATGTACAATATAAAATTAATGTTAAATGCAGCCACAGAAGAAATTCTTGATGGTTCAGTAGTTTGAAGTTGCAACAGGTTTTTCCGAGTTGAAGAATGACAAGCTTCAGCGAAGTTAGTGGGTGGGAGAGTCCTCTATCCCAGATGGGAAGTTACAACATGGCTGGTTGTAACTTTAAGGCCACTCCAGTTGTGCAAAGTGAGGTCTCGCAGAGTCAAGCCGCTTTCCGACCGGAGAGACTTTTGCAGTTCCTAGAACCCTTTCTTTCGCGTGTTTCCGACCGGACTAAGTTGGGTATTTTTTAGTTCCTCAGACCGTAGTTCCTATAACTCTTTTAGTACCTAGTCTAGAGCGAGGACTTTTTTAGTTCCCTTTCCCTAGGTCTACGTTCAACTTATAAGTCATGTCCACTGTCAATACATTTTATTCACTGTCTGTTGCAATTCGCCTATGTAGGCTATGCTAACTCATAACTTAAGACAAACATAACGCATTCAACCAGCTAATTGCTAATGCTTGCTAAACTTACCCGTCGTTTTGTTTGCCTCCTGCGCTCTGCTCTTCTATCTTCTTCCATCATATTACTTAAGATCATATTACGCTGGAGCCTTCGTCTTGTGTTTTTCTGTACAGAACTCAAGCATAGTCTTTAAACGCCGCCGATCATACTCCGTTATTAAGGTCCCAGCAAGGCAGAACAGGAACATTGCGATAGCCTCCTCCATGCTGGTTTGTTGTTGTTGTATGTGGCCGCGCTACGTCTAGTGATGACGCTGTGCTTGCGTCACTCCCTTACCCCTCCTACCAGTTTCTATGGCCACTTGGCCAGTGCGAACACAAACAGCAAAACCGAGTTTGGGGGAGAGTAGTTCCTAGAACTGTTTAGAAGTGGACAGTTCCTATAACTAAGTTCCTGTAACTACTTGGTCGGAAAGCGGCTATGGTCTGACCGGATGTCTCCAGTCTTTTCCACACCAACAGCAACCAGAAGAGAAGAGGCAGCTATAACCCCGAAGCCCAAGACTGGTTGCTCACTGAAGCTAAGCAGGATTGAGCCTGGTCAGGATGGGAGACCTCCTGGGAAAACTAGGTTGCTGCTGGAAGAGGTGTTAGTAAGGCCAGCAGGGGTGCTCACCCTGTCTGTGTGGGTCCTAAAGCCCCGGTATAGTGTTGGGGACTGATACACTGTCAAAGCACTGTCCTTCCGATGAGACGTCTCTCTTACCCCTTTTCCACCAAGGCAGAGCTGGTGCTGGTTCGGAGCCAGAGCCTAGTTTCAAATCGGTTCTTTGGTTTTAGACCACCGAAGCACCAGCTCCGAACCAGTAAAAGTGGTTCTTAAGTAGCACCAAATCATTGCTGGTCCAGAAGTAAGAACCGCTTACGTCAGCGGCTGGAGGCGGGGTTACCGTGGCCAACAAGACGAACAGAAACTTGTGACCGCCATTTTTGAATTAGCAGCTAATCGAGCTAATAGCAGCTCGATTGTAATCTCCGTTTATGCAAGTTACGGCGAGCTGCACGAACATGTTTTATTCGCCGTGTTTGGATGCCGATGTACGTTAGGTTCGCAAAGCCATGAGCATCAATAGTAACGCAACGGCCGCCATGGTTGATATAAGGCTTGTTCGAGATGCATCGGAGCGGCGCGGACCGATCGGAGCTGCGGGAGTGTTTGGAGATCATACGACTCCTTGTACTTTTGGATCGCTTTCGCAGTGCTTTGATGTCATGCGGCGATCGATCTGCGAGAAGCCGATGCATCTCGAGCAAGCCTGGCGTGTTTGTGTTTGGCGCTACCGCACTAGCTTTGCTGGGCAACATGAGACGTATGCAGTGACGTAAGATCTGGCTCTGTTGTGGCTCTCAAGCCGGTGGAAAGGCAAACCGGTTCTTAGTAAGCTTGTCAGTCGAACCAACTCCGAACCAGCTCTGGCTCTGGCTCTGAACCAGCACCCGGTTCTTGTTGGTGGAAAAGGGGTAACTGAGGTCCTGACTCTCTGGTCATAAAATAATCCCAGGATGTCCTTTGAAAAAGACTATGGGTGTAACCCCGGCATCCTAGCTAAAAATTTACCCATTGTCCTCTGTCCATCATGGCTTCCTAATCATCCCCATTTATACTGATTGTGTGTTGGGCGTTCTGGAGCAATATGGCTGCCGTTGCATCATCCAGATGCTGCTGTTTATTGGTGGCGTTTGAGGAGATTCCCCCTTCCATACGTAAAGCACTTTGATTGCCCAGAAAAGCACTATATAAATATAACCAAATTATTTTTAATATTATTAAAGAGGGTCACTGGGTTAGAGGCCCTTTTACCTTCTACGGAAGGAAACACCTCGTGTTTGGCTTGACCAATGGACAAGTTCTTATTTAAAGCGAGAAAAGTTTCTTTGTTTGGAAGATGACTCATTTGCATGATCAGATTGGGCTTGAAGTTTTGTGTCACTTTAAACTCTGATTTATATAACATATCATACAATGTTATGTTATAAGGAGGTGATATACACCAATGGGTATCCAAGGGTTATTTTAATATGAAGCATGATGCCAATAAGGTTACATTATCTAATAGTGCTATCATAGGCATGCATAAATCCGTATACATTACAAAAGACAAAACAATGGACTCTATTCACTCCATCTGTGTTTTGATCATCATTCTGAATCAAATTCAGATGTAGTCTTTGACGAAAACCTTTTGCTCAAAATGTTGCTTTTTTATGAAACTGTTACGTCAGGAACGAGGACACAAGATGCAAGTAAAAATACTCTTTATTGTAGAGATAAAAAGATGATGATGATGATGATGGTGAAAAGTCCAGGTGATGCAGGCGGTGGCGCAGGGACTTCGATGGTCAGACACGGAGTGAAGGATGAAGTGCAGAGTGCTCTGAAGAGTGACGACGTAATCCAGACATGTAACGAAAAACCAACAAGACGAAAACCGGAACACAGGAACTCGAGACGGGACACGAAGCACGGGAACAGGAACAGGCAACACAAAGACTTCATGCAACGATCTGACAAAGGGAATGAGAAAGTGGTAAGTCTTTATAGGAGATGAGTGGCAGCTGGGACTGGTGATTGATCGCAGCTGGATACTGATCAGCAGTGACGATCCGGACACACCCACTCACACACATGTAAACAACAAAGCACGAGACTAGAGAGAGACACTGAATCTATGAACCGTGACAGTACCCCTCCCCTAAGAACGCCTCCTGGCGTTCCCAGGACTCCTTACCTGTCGATTGTAATCATCGATAAGGGAGTGATCCAGAATGTCTCTAGCAGGTACCCAACTTCTCTCCTCTGGACCGTAACCTTCCCAGTCCACCAAGTACTGGAATCCGCGCCCCCTCCGCCTTGAGTCCAGCAGACGATTGACCGAATAAAATGGTTCCCCATCTACGAGTCGCGGCGGGGGAGGAACCGGGGTTGGCGGATTAATGCAAGAATGAAATACGGGTTTAATTTTGGATACATGTAAGACGGGGTTGAATTCTCCTGTACACTGGAGGAAGGTTGAGGCGGACTGCCACCGGACTAATGATCTTGGTGACAGTAAACGGGCCAATGAATTTGGGAGCAAGTTTATTAGACACGGAGCGGAGAGGAATGTTCTTGGTAGAAAGCCACACTTTTTGACCAACGACGTATACGGGTGGCCTAGACCGGTGGCGATCGGCTTTGGCCTTGGTGCGCAACCCCACGTGGAGAAGAGTCTCACGGGCTCTAGTCCAAGTGCGGTGACACCTCTGGACGAAGGCGTGAGCAGAGGGGACCGCGACCTCGGATTCCAGACTAGGAAAAACTGGTGGCTGGTAACCTACGCTACACTCAAACGGGGATAGGCCCGTGGATGACACTGGCAACGTGTTGTGGGCGTACTCCACCATGGAAAGTTGTTGACTCCATGAGGAAGGATTCTTGGAAACCATACATCGTAACGTTCTCTCCAAATCCTGGTTGGCTCTCTCAGTTTGGCCATTGCTCTGGGGGTGGAACCCTGAGGACAGACTGACAGTCGCCCCCAGAAGCTTACAAAACTCTCGCCAAAATTTTGACACAAACTGTGTGACACAACCGCCTTCGAGAACCGGTCCACTACGGTCAAAACTACCGTATGACCCTGGGAGGGTGGAGGGCGGTAAACAAATCTAGAGCGATATGGGACCAGGGTCTCGAAGGGACTGGCAGCGGTTGGAGTAACCCATCTGGGGGTCGATTGGAGGTCTTACCAGTGGCACAAACTGAGCAAGCCAAAACAAAACTGTGAATGTCACGAGGCATGAGAGGCCACCAGAATCGTTGTTTGACTAAAAACCTAGTGCGATTGACTCCTGGATGACAAGCCACATTGGAAGAATGCCCCCACTGAATGACGCTGGACCTCAGACCCTCAGGCACAAATAAACGATTCGGTGGGCAACCGACCGGGGGCGTTACCCCTTCTAAGGCCTTCATGACCTTCGATTCGACCTCCCATACGAGTGTAGAGATGAATAGAGTCTCCGGTAAAATGCACTCAGGAGTAGACGGGCGTTCGGAACGATCAAAAATGCGCGATAAAGAATCGGGTTTGATGTTCTTAGAACCCGGGCGGTACGAAAGAGTAAAATCAAAACGACCGAAAAAAAGTGCCCACCGAGCCTGCCTGGAGTTCAACCTTTTAGCAGTCCGAATGTATTCTAAGTTCTTGTGGTCGGTCCAAACGATAAAAGGTACCCCGACCCTTCTAACCAGTGACGCCACTCCTCCAATGCTAACTTGACTGCCAACAACTCTCTGTTCCCAATGTCATAATTGCGTTCGGCAGGGGATAGACGGTGAGAAAGAAACGCGCAAGGATGCATCTTATCGTCTGAAAGAGAGCGCTGGGATAACACTGCTCCTACCCCCACCTCTGACGCGTCGACCTCCACCACGAACTGACGTAATGGATCAGGGGTTGTCAGAATGGGGGCTGAAACGAAGCAACCCTTTTGTTTGGCAAACGCAGCCTCAGCTGCGTCTGACCACCTGAACGTCGTTCTGGGGGAGGTCAAGGCGGTCAGAGGTGCGGCTAGTTGGCTGAAGTTACGAATAAAACGTCTGTAGAAATTGGCGAACCCCAGAAATCTCAGTAGGGCCTTACGAGATTCTGGACTTGGCCACTCTACCACAGCCTTGATCTTCTCAGGATCCATGCGCATTCCCTCAACCGACACGATGTATCCTAGGAATGGAACAGACTGTGCATGAAAATCGCATTTCTCCGCCTTGACAAAAAGCCCATTCTCTAGCAACCTCTGAAGCACTCGTCGGACGTGCTGCACGTGTTCCTGGAGAGAAGAAGAAAAAATCAGTATGTCGTCCAGGTAGACATAAATGAACTGATCTATCATATAGATCAAGACCGCTGGACTGTTGGAAAGCCCGAAAGGCATAACCAAATATTCAAAGTGTCCCCTGGGGGTGTTAAATGTGGTCTTCCACTCATCCCCCTCCCTGATGCGGACCAAATGATAGGCATTTCGTAAATCCAATTTTGTGAAGACGGTCGCTCCCTGCAACCTCTCGAAGGCTGAAGACATCAACGGCAAAGGATAAGTATTCTTTACCGTGATGTTGTTCAGTCCCCGGTAGTCAATACAAGGTCGCAGAGATCCGTACTTCTTCCCCACAAAAAAGAACCCCGCCCCCGCTGGAGAAGAGGAAGGACGGATGAACCCTGTTGCTAGAGAATCAGAAATATATTTCTCCATAGCCTCCCTCTCAGGTGTAGAGAGCGAATATAATTTGCCCTTGGGCGGAGCCGTACCTGGTAATAAGTCTATGGCACAGTCATAGGGACGATGCGGAGGGAGAGAAGCAGCCCGAGACTTACTGAACACCTCCTTCAGGTCCAGATACTCCGCGGGCACGTTAGATAGATCCACTGCCTCCTCCTGCAACACAGGGACAGAAACAGACGGACAGGCAGACACTAGACAAGACTTATGACACTGATTACTCCATGAAGACACAGACTTGAGCTGCCAGTCCACTTTAGGATTGTGCTGGATGAGCCACGGGTGGCCGAGGACAATGGGTGCAAGGGGGGTGTTCATGATATAAAATGAGATGGTCTCGGTGTGGTTGCCTGATGTGGTGAGGGTGATGTCTTCTGTGGCAAACGAGATGTTGGGAAGTGATTGTCCATTAAGAGCGTGTACTGCAATTTGATGTGTGAGGGTCTTGAGGGGAATCTTGAATTGACGTGCGAATGAATGATCCATGAAGTTTCCTTCTGCTCCGGAGTCCAAGAGTGCTCGACAGTCATGAGTGAGTGTTGACCATCTCAGTCTTACCGGAAGGAGGGTAGATGTTGATGAGGTCTTCTCGGCGGAGATCCCACCCATAGTAGCCTCATACTTACTATCGGACTTTCCCTTTTTACCGGACAGTTGTGAGCATAGTGTCCGGTTCCCCCACAGTACAGGCAAAGGCCCAGGGATCTCCGCCTTTCCCTCTCCTCCCGGGAAAGCCGAGCTCGACCCACCTGCATGGGTTCGTGATCGTCGACGGGGCTGACTGCGTCCCCGCCTCCCACTCGTGGCCCCTCAGCTCCTGCCAGAGGGCGTCTACTCATGGTGTGGCCACCAACTCGGGACAGTCGGGCATCAACTCTGATGGCTAAAGCGATGAGTTCATTAAGAGATTGGGGCAGGTCCAAAGCGTAGATTTCTCTTTGGACGCGGTCAGCCAGCCCATGCAGGAACATGTCCCACTGCGCCTCCTCGTTCCATTTGCTCTCCGCTGCTAGGGTCCGGAACTCGACTGAAAAGTCCGACACAGATCTTTCTCCTTGACGTAACTCAGCCAGCATTCTTGCAGCTTCTCTTCCGCCGCGCGTCCGGTCGAAAACTCTTTTCACCTCAGCGGAGAGCTCCTGAACGAGGTGCAGCATGGATCTTCGTTTTCCCACACCGCCGTTCCCCATAACGCCGCTTTCCCAGTCAGGAGGGTGAGCACAAAGGCGACCTTGGAACGCTCGGTCCGGAAAGTCTGAGGCTGGAGTGAAAAATGCATGGAACACCGTGTTAGAAAGGCTCTGCAATATTTTGATCACCTGAATAATGATCTGGGGTAGGTAGGCGTGGCTCCGACTGGGATGGGCTCTCTGGTGGTGTGGGGGGAACGGCCGGTGTGGGCGGCGCAGTGGGAGCTCGTAGCTGTTGGATCTGCCGGGTGAGCTCGGACACCTGCGCCACTAACGCCTGAACAGCGCGACCAGTATCATTTAAATCCTTCTCTTGAATGTCCAGACGAGCCATACTGTTATTCAAACAGTCCTCCATGGTAGGCGCTGATTTACTTGCTGTATCCATTCTTGGTCAGATCGTTCTGTTACGTCAGGAACGAGGACACAAGATGCAAGTAAAAATACTCTTTATTGTAGAGATAAAAAGATGATGATGATGATGATGGTGAAAAGTCCAGGTGATGCAGGCGGTGGCGCAGGGACTTTGATGGTCAGACACGGAGTGAAGGATGAAGTGCAGAGTGCTCTGAAGAGTGACGACGTAATCCAGACATGTAACGAAAATCCAACAAGACGAAAACCGGAACACAGGAACTCGAGACGGGACACGAAGCACGGGAACAGAACAGGCAACACAAAGAATTCATGCAACGATCTGACAAAGGGAATGAGAAAGTGGTAAGTCTTTATAGGAGATGAGACGAGTGGCAGCTGGGACTGGTGACTGATCAGCAGTGACGATCCGGACACACCCACTCACACACTCACACACATGTAAACAACAAAGCACGAGACTAGAGAGAGACACTGAATCTATGAACCGTGACAGAAACATTCAAGTGTTTGTGTTTGTTTGTCTGTTTAAAAGCAGAGGGTCCGCTCTTTATTTTGATATATTGCATATTCAGATATTTATACAACAAAATATTCTGGGGGCCATGAAATGTTTGTGAAAATGGTCAAAAAAAAAAAAGAGAGAGCCGGGAAAAGAGTTAATACAACCTTGCTAAAGTTTTTAAAAATCACAGTGACCCCAAAACTTTTGAACGGTACAATACATATAATCATCATTTACTTCCCATCATGTTGTTTAAAACCAGTATGGCCTTCTTTTTATTTCTGCAGTAAACAAAACAATATATTTTGTTTGTATAGAACATTCTAATATAGAATGTTTTTTCCCATACGGTGAAAGTACAGTGAAAACTCAATGCTGTGTTTGACCCTATAAATGGTTCCAAAAGACTTACTGAACTTACTAAAATCCCACTTAGAACCTTTGTTAGTCAGAAGTAAAATGGATCGTGGACAGCAAATCATGTTAACTTTAATCTCTATTGGTAATATTTGTGAATGATGGTGATTAATGATTAAAATAATTTTGTTCTTCAGCGAATCAATATCATAAATATTAAATAAACAATAAAGACTGTTAAATTATTTCTTATAAGGCATACATTTCAAGAGCGTCTAATTAAAATAAACACCCGAATATCACGAATGTCTGACTGTTTTTGGCACAGCAGATTTTGTCAATGAAGCCAGTGAGGTCAAATTAATAATTGTGAACATAAATCCCCTTAAACTGAAGTGATCCATCAGTCATGATTGTTTAAACAGACGTCATCTCATGCAGTGTTTGTGTGAGATGACATTTTGAAATGGCCTGTCACCAGACTCCCCGTGCCGGCTGTAAGGAGTGAGGAAGCCTTCTCAAGTGTCTGCGGGTTAATCAGGAAATTAATTTATCTTCCTCGCCCAGGACATAATGAAGTGTGGAGGATAGAGGCATCATATAATGGAGTGAATAATTACACTGAGACATGCGCGAGGCAGAGGCAGAAATGGGTTGGTAATTAAGACAGAAGGAAACGCACGCAACACGCAGGAAAAATGCCAGCGTCAGCCGCGATACGGCAAGGCCAGGTAAAACTACACCTGCAACAAAAGGACACCAGCATTAATAACAGACCCCATTATGACTCAACCAGGCCGTTGTTGATTTATTTAATCACAGAAATAGAGGACCAGGAGCTAAGTTAATATATGCATTTCTCTATGCGTAGAGTTCCACTTTTGCAGAGCTACTTATTCACAATCTAATTAGGTCATCTTCCCTGTTGTTTTGCATGGATGAGCGTGTTTGTTTATGGGTTGTGCATCTGGCAAAAATCTTCCTTTAAAGTCTTAATGTTTAATGCTTTTTATTCAGATTTTACCTTTAATGTAGTGTGTAATACCACTGTTTGTGAATGTAAAAGGTCTGCAAAGTTTCAAAGATCAAAGTGCACGATAAAAGAGTTATTGTCTCCCAAAAGAAAGAAGCGATTCTGAACCGTCAGTAATTCTAGTATTACTTCCTTCACAAACCTGTAGGTTTGTAACAAATTAGCATAATGCACCTATGGTCTTCATTGGCTGCCTGTGAACAACATCTACTTTAACCGGCCCTCAAACACTAGTTGTAGCTGAGGCCTGAAAAGGTTTGGTTCATGTTGCCGCTGTGAAAGCAAATCCACTTTACATGCACTTCTAAAGGATGAGACTCAGGCTCAAATTGATATGGTAAAACTGACATTTGTATAACTGTGTATACAAGTGCTGAGGAAGATCTGGAGCTAAAATTCAGAGATGGTGTTGGGTGTGTTTCCAACACACTCTGTAAGTGGATGATCACGGCAGACTGGGTCATTCGACCAATCAGAGCAGACTCTCGGAAAAGGAGGGGTTTATAGAGACTGAATCCTTTAACAAGCCGTTTCAGACACTGTGAGAAAAGAGGTAAAGCTGCAATGAGAAAACTAAAGGTGTTTTTGACTGTGGATGCATGTAAACTTGTTTTAGGAGACCTCCAAAACAAAAGTAGGAACCTTTCAAATCGAATAAGTGGGGCAGTGCACATTTTGTAGTTTCTTCAGAATAGTTGTTTCAGCAAAAGTTGCAATAGTATTAGTTTTCAGTGCACTTTTTAAAAAAGATTACTGTATAAATGCACGTGCCCTGTTATTTTTTAAAAAGCCTATACACAATATGTATTGGTACAACATTATTCATCAAATACAATATCAAATAAAAAATGGTGTCAGGGACTTTTACTGTTTTTCACAGTACATGATATGGTTATTCATAGCTTTTACTTTCACAAGCATACATTTGACAGTATTTTACCGTAAAATTACATATAATGCAACATTAAACCACAATTTATTGTAGTGAAACTTACAGATAACCAATTATCAAGTTTTTACTGTAGTCTTTTTCTGTAGTAAAAAAAAACGTTTACAGTGCATATGCCTGATTATACAAATGTGATTCAGAATTTTACGTCATGAAAATCCTTATTTGCCAAAAAGTAAAAAAAAAAAAAAGAAATATGTTTGTCTGTGTACAAATAAGATATATATGCCATTTAAATATTTTAGTGAAAAGTATAAAATATCATTGAGTATTATTTCAATGTTTGCCTTTTTATCTGGTATTTTTGGTAGTAATTGATTTCCATGAAACATTGATCAATATTCATTGGACAACAAGAGCGTTTGAATCGACATGTTCTACACCGAGTTCTCAACTCTGGTGAAAGTTTAAAGCTGAACACTTTCTGTTAGAGCACTGCTTGAAGAGTATATTGCAGATCTCAGCACAGGCTATAGAGTTGGTAGGTGCTGCAACAATGCTTTGAAAGATGTGCGGAAGTGTAAATGAAGTTCACCTCCGTCATTAACGTGAAGGGCTTTGCAATCAGGGTAATTGTGGATAATAACTTGGAGCAGAGAGCAGGGGTACGCGCACCCTAAGGGCTTCTCCCACTGCTTTTACAGATTAATCAGCTTTTGACTCGCAAAATATTGGACAAATAGTTCTGCCGCATCATGATTGGAATTAAAGAGATGTTTCTGAAATGTCTTGATCTCACTCAACTTTTAAGCTGCTACCTTGAGGAAAATGTTGCTCAGAGGCTTGTTCAGTGTTAAATATCAAGTATAAACCTTATCTCAGATGTTCCTTCTAAAATTTCAAACTACATGATATCAGCCCGATTTTGACACGATCAGTTTGACGTGGGGTGTCGTGATTCGTAAACAACAATCGCCGTTTGGACGCAAATATCGATCGCTTCATCGAGCATAGCCTACAGTATATTACTGTAGCCCTTTACTCAATTAATGCTAATATCAAGAACAACATGATGGGTTTGCAAATGTATTTTTTGTGAAAAAATAATAAATTGTCCTCTTCAAAAAAAAAAAGATATTTACAAAAGTAACAAGCTACTTACTTTATTTCTTCCCAATCTTATTATTAATTCTTCCCAATCTAAATGTGTAGTGTATATTAATAACATTAGCCAAGCACACAATAGAAGAAACATCAACTATTTTCTAGGGTAACACTTTATTTTGATGCTCCCCAACAGACATTCTACAAACTATCAGTAACTTACGTGTCAACTTATTCTACTAACCCGAATCCTAACAGTCTAGTTATCTAATGAGAGTTTGTTGACATGCAGTTGACAAGTTACTAGTAGAATGTCTGAAGTAGATCACCGGAATAAAGTGTTGCATCTTTTTCTTTATTTTCTCGAAATGAAATAAATTGAGTTTTAAAGTATGATCTCTCTGATTTCCCAGTCAGCTAATTAACCAATGTGTGTTAATACAAAGAGAAGAGCCACAAGAAAAACATACGTCAGAACTCACAGCTTTTAAATTGAAAAAACACTATTAAACTCCAAAAAAAAAAACACAAAATAGAAAAGTGGTCCACATGACATGACTCACAATAGGATGAGTCATGTCAGAGGATTTGGACATGTTCCTCAAACGAATCTATCGTATGACATCAGAAGATTTGTTTGAAGAACATATCCAAATCATAGTTTAGTAACTGACTGAAATTTCCACCATCTATCGTGTGAAAGCTGTAGAAGCGATGTAGTATTTTTCAGCTTTTCTGTTCCACAGAAGAAAGAAAATATTTGGAATGACATGAGGATGAGAAATGTTGTCAGAATATCACTTTTTCGGCTGAACTATTCCTTTAATTTATTTTCGATATGCAAAGTTGAATTCAAAACCAACATAAAAAAACCTACATAACTCTTAAGTGCTGCAATGCCAGAATAAATAAGTGAAAACTTTACAAAACGAAAAAATCTAAATAAACACCCTGAGACAATCCAGATAAGAAATGAGAGCCTGAAAACTCTTCAAATGAAAGATTATTGTTATTAATAAGTCCAGCTAAAGTAATGCATCATCTGTAAAATATAAAGAACGAGTACACAAAGCCTCCGTGTCAGTGTAATATAACTTTATCAGCCTGATTAAAAAGTTTGTAAAGTAGGACAGAACAACAACCATTCCGAAGCACTGCAAACTTTAGCGAAAAACGCGAGCACCCGTCCTGTGACTCAATTACTCGGGTGATCCATTTTGTCTACTTTACAGACGTTTCATTCATGTGATATTTAAACGCAGCATCTTGTTTTATTGGTGGTACTTACGCAGAGCAGATGTCTGTTCACCCACCACAAATATCATCAGAGCGGGAGAGGAAATGTTTGTCTGGTGTCTCTCTTTGAGATATCTCTCTTAATTGCTGTTATTTGTCGCTGTGGAATATTGATAGCGCTGGAGGGAAAGATTGGCAGCTGCATGAATCGTTATTAGCCGGCCTGTTGGCAGAGGCGAAAAGGTTCGATATACAGACGCTCACCATCGGCAGGGCCCGTGGGAGACTGCTACCCTCTCAGACAAGAGATAATTACCCATCTGAGAACCACTGCGCCTGGGGCATCACACACACACACACACACACAACACACACGCACACACGCACACACACACACACACACGCACACAGCACGCGCGCACGGGGCCCTGGTGCCAGCGAGAAGCACACACTGTGATATTTAAACAGGTGAGCAAGATTGATAATAATTGGTAAACTGATAGAAAAGACTATTTTAGCTCTTAAATATTTTAAAAGAATAAACAGCAACACTTCTGTGAGTTCTATATATGTAATTCTTTACAAATGTGTGCTTAATGTATTCATATTTCACAAATGTATGGTTAATGTATTCATATGTCCTTATTTTTGTACTTTTATAATACATTTTAAAGCTTAGACCTAGCTGTTTATTTTTAAACAACAGTTCCAGTCCACTAATCTGAATTTGTATGCTGTAGGAAACACATGATTGTTTGAAAAGTTAATAAATTAATAAAAATAAGCATAAAGGTCCACATGAATTAGCTAGTATTTCACAAAAAATGTGAATTGTTGTGAATTGCCATGAAACTGTGTTGGGTTTTCTGCAGGTTACATTGATATGCCAGTAGATGGCAGCAGGAGAGTCTTTATAAACGAATCACTCAATTATTTGTTCATTCATCAAAAGATGCTTAATAAATGGGACATTCAAACATTTAATCAACCAATTTGTGCAAAAATGCTTGTTCAATGTCGAACGAAACAAGTGTCTTTATGAGTGAGTCGTTGAATCATTCATTCAACCGATTTGTGCAAAAACGCTTTTTCAATGATGATCAAAACAAGTGTCTTTATTAGTGAGTCACTGAACGAATCATTCATTCAACTGATTCATTTAAAAAAGCTGACTCATTCAAGAACAAAACAAGTGACTGTCATTAATTCATCAGATCAACAATTTGTTCAAAACCATGGAATCATTTCGGACAAAACTGCGAACGAATGTCGGTTTTTTTAAATTGTTTTCGTTGCCCGAGCAGAAAGGGCAATGGGCGATATAGTGTTTGAAAGGTACGGAAAGTAACTCGCTATTAACTTCTAGTTAATTGAGCTGTTGTAATATCACACAAGTAACTCTACTAACTTCTTAGAAGTAACTTAAGCCTAATGTTCCAACCCGATCTCACGTGGGTTTAGACAAATCGTACAAATCCGTACGAGTAAGGTCGTATGAATTCGTACGAATTAGCCATGTTTTAATCATTCGTACAAATTCGTACGAATTGGTCGTGAGATATCGTTGAATGTTCTAACGTGAGCCGTGACATTTGTATATAACAGTATTAACGGAGGCTTGGACACATCTTTTAAATGAGCAGCAATATATCCTGAATCGTGTCATAAGAAAGTAGCAGAATCATACTGTAAATATTTGCATACATGATTATTGAAAAGCAAAAACAGCCGTGCTTATATACGGCCATATCATTCTAGCCTGTGTGATGTTGCTTTATTGTTACCGTAAAGAGTATAATGCACAAAAAGTTTATGATCCGTATCAAGAAAATTTGGTATCTAATATACTGGGGTCACAGTAGATTTAAAAAAGACAATATGATCCATTCATTTTCAACAGACATGGCATGCTTTCTTTATACCTCTGTTTGTGATAGTAAAGTTTAAGGGTATGTTTACATGACAACAATGTACTAAAAACGGAAAAGTTTTTCTTTTGCATTTTTCGCATACACACAATATTGTCAAAATGATCCTCGTTCACATGGAGAAACACTACGCCGACTGAACATGTGATATGCATGCGCATGACGTCACCATTTTCACAAATTTGCTTTTTTTTTGTTAACACCGAGACAATAACGGCATCGTTTTCAAAAACTGTTTTTTTTTTTTTTTTTTTTTTTTTTTTAAACGAGTTTGAAACCCGTTCCCTTATCGAAAAGGGAACTTCGAGATGCGTCGAAACGCTGCGGGAACGCCTTCTGCGTGATTGCGTCTGAAGCATCTATGCCAACTAGTCCAATGGAAAAAGGGAATGAGCGTCACGGGCGGGTGACGTCATGACCAGGAAAGGATAAGAGCACTTCCGCTGCTCGCCGGCATTAGCTTCTGTGCCTCAGCAAGCGATCTGTGTCTAAACTGTCCCCGTCTATTTATTGTTGTCTGTCAATATTGTTGGTATCGAAATGGCGAAACAAGTCTACAAACAGTGTGTTCCTCCCTGCCCGCGTTATTTAACGGGTGGGGACACACACGAGCTTTGTGTGATTTGTTTGGGATTTGAGCATGCAGCCTCAGCCTTCGAGGGGGCTGAGTGCCAGCACTGTGAGAAGCTACCGCTTCGCATGCTCAGATCCCGCCTGTCACTCTTCGACAAACAGAGTGGGCAGGCTCGCGATCCTCAGGGATCAGGACCCGCGTCTGCCGAGGCAACGCGGAGAATGCATTCCTGGGGATCGCAATTGGATCTCTCGGAGGGGATCGAGACGGGTCCGAGGGCCCTTTCTCCTTCCTTACCCGGGAGATCCAGCTCTCCTCCCCCGGTGTCGGAAGCACGCTTTGCGGTTTCTTCCGCCCGGGGAGAGAGCCCATTATTACAGTGCTCATCTTCTGAGGAAGTTGATGTTGTCAGTATGGACAGTGATAATGCACACACGGGGGAAAGGGAATTACAATTTATTTCCCCAGCGTATGATGAGCTGGTGGATGTCATGTCACGAGCTGTAGAAAGATTAAATGTTGACTGGCCATCTGAAACTAAAAACACTCGTCCCAAAAGCAGATTAGACGAGCGTTATCTTTCTTCAGCCACATTATCTCCACCGCGAGGGCTTCCTTTTTTTCCTGATTTACACGATGAATTATCTAAATCATGGAAAAAGCCGTTCTCATCTCGTGTCTTTGTCCCTCATTCCAATATATATTCTAAAATAAGAGGGTCTAAAGATTACGGCTATAGTTCGATGCCCCAGGTTGAACAAAATCTAGCGAGTTATCTCGCGCCTGGTCCCGCATCTTCTATTAAAGCCCCAGTTTTGCCCACTAGACCGCTAAGAAATACATCTAGTTTAGTGGGCAAAGCTTATTCGGCAGCAGGTCAAGCTGGGCGTGCCTGCACACTATGGCACTGCTTCAGGCTTATCAGGCTGATCTGCTGGGGGATCTGGATAATAGTGAGGGAATAAGTCATGACGATGTTCGAGAACTTCGTAGGGCGACCGATCTTTCTCTCAGGGCTACTAAAGAGACCGCCAGAGCAATTGGGCGGTCTATGGCAGCTTTGGTAGCCACTGAGAGACATTTATGGCTCAATCTATCTGATATTAAAGAGAAAGATCGTACTTTTTTGTTAGATGCTCCGCTTGAACCGTCTGGTCTCTTTGGTGACGCAGTTCACGCTGTAGTAGAAAGATTCCAGGATGCTAAAAAACAGTCGGACGCTTTTAAAAAGTTTATCCCTCGCCGTGTCCAGCCCCCTGGGGCTGCTGGGCGTGAGCAGCCCCAGCCATCTAGCTCATCATATCATGTGCAACAGAAAGAGAGTGTTGCGTCTCGTGCTCCTCCACGAAGATACTGGAGACAGACGCAGCCCTCTCAACCGAAGTCGACTAAGCCTAAGCCGGATCTGAGGACCGTTCTTCAGGCGAAGAAAGCTTCGGTTCAAAAAAAAAAAAAGGTCCTGATGCTTAGGCATCAGACCTGTGAGGACAGCCCCGACCGGGGTGGAGCGGTGTTCACCTCAGTACACGGTGCCCGTTCCACTTCGGGGTCCTCACGAGACCCTCCTGCCAACCCTGCCACCTCTGGTGCTTCAGGGCGCAGTGGTCTCCAGCGAGTCGCTGGTGCTGTGCTGCGGCGCAGCATGGGTTTCGCGCCCTCTGAGGGGGGTTTTAGAGCAGTCAGGTCAGGTAGTTCCTGCCGGTATGTTTCAGGCTCCAGATTTGGCTCTCTCAGTAACACCAGAGACCAGCCTCGAGAGGCTGGTTCCCTTAGTAAATTTTCTGGCAGCGTGGAAGCTTCTGCCGAATATTTCTCATTGGGTCCTGCAGATTGTAGAGAAAGGATACAGAATCCAGTTTGGCTCTCGTCCTCCTCGTTACAGCGGGGTGTTACCCACAGTGGTACGTCCCGAGCAGGCTCTGGTAATGGAACAAGAAGTAAGGGCCCTGTTAGCAAAAGAGGCTATAGAACAGGTGTACTCACCCGACCGAGAGTCGGGTTTTTACAGCCGTTATTTCATTGTTCCAAAAAAGGATGGAGGGTTGCGTCCCATTTTAGATCTTCGCCTGTTGAATCGGTCAGTTCAGAAACTCAAGTTCAAGATGCTGACCCTCAAGCAGATCGTGACCCAAATCAGATCCGAGGACTGGTTTGTCACGATAGATCTAAAGGATGCATACTTCCATATCTCCATCCTCCCTCAGCACAGGAAGTTCCTAAGGTTTTCTTTCAGGGGCAAAGAATACCAGTATCGGGTTCTTCCTTTCGGCCTAGCTTTGTCACCCCGCACATTCACGAAATGCATGGATGCAGCTTTAGCCCCTCTCAGGCTTCAGGGCATTCGCATTCTGAATTATATCGACGACTGGCTGATTCTAGCGGAATCAGAGCAGTTGGCGGTTCGGCACCGAGGTGTCGTTCTCGCCCATATGCAGATGTTGGGGTTGAGGCTCAATGCCAAGAAGAGTGTTCTTTCTCCAGTACAGAGAACCACTTTCCTTGGTGTGGTATGGGATTCAGTGACGATGAGGGCCAGCCTATCGCCCGTTCGTGTAGCTGTTATCCTGGCAGCCACCAAAGAGCTAAAGCTAGGTCAGTCACGCACTGTAAAACAGTTCGAGAAACTGTTGGGTCTACTGGCAGCAGTGTCCAACGTGATACCTTTTGGCCTGCTGTACATGAGGCCTTTACAGTGGTGGCTCAGGACCAGAGGGTTCTCCCCGAGGGAAACCCATTCCGTATGATCAAGGTTACGCGGCGATGCCTTCGTGCCTTAGAGATATGGAGGAAACACTGGTTCTTAACCCAGGGCCCGGTGTTGGGAGCTCTTTGCCATCGAGCTACTATCTCGACAGATGCTTCCCTCACCGGCTGGGGAGCGGTAATGGAAGGCCGCTCGGTTCAGGGTCTGTGGAAAAGCCATCATCTTTCGTGGCACATCAATTGCCTGGAGATGATGGCTGTCTTCAATGCGTTGAGACATTTCCTTCCGGACCTAAGAGGCCATCATGTGCTCGTTCGAACAGACAACACATCTGTGGTCTCTTATCTGAACCGCCAGGGGGGTCTGAGGTCGCGTCCGCTTTGCAAACTGGCGCACCGGATCCTCCTGTGGTCCCTGGGGAAGGTACTCTCCCTGAGGGCAGTGTATATTCCTGGGGACCAGAATATAGGAGCAGACATCCTGTCGAGGCAGGAGCTGAGGCCAGGGGACTGGAGACTCCACCCCGAGGCGGTGGAGAAAATCTGGGAGGCATATGGCAGAGCAGAGGTGGACCTGTTCGCGTCTCACAACACGACGCACTGTCCCCTCTGGTATTCACTTACTCACCCGGCCCCCCTGGGGCTGGATGCCATGGTGCAGACGTGGCCGAGGCTACGTCTGTACGCCTTTCCCCCTGTTGCTCTGCTCCCAGGAGTTCTGGAGCGGGTCCGTCAGTGTGGGATAAGCCTACTGCTAGTAGCACCACGCTGGCCAAGTCGGATCTGGTTTGCGGACCTGATCCTTCTGCTAGACGGGCCTCCATTGGAGATCCCTTTGAGGAGGGACCTTCTGTCTCAGGCCGGGGGCACAATATTTCACCCTCGGCCAGAGATATGGAATCTTTGGGTTTGGCCTCTGAGGGGGCCCAACTTGTAGATAGTGGTCTTTCAGCTGAGGCTGTTGAGACCATCCTAAGCTCCAGAGCTCCAGCTACGAGGAAACTGTATGCGCTTAAATGGAGAGTTTTCTCCTTATGGTGTCACCGACATCGGTGGGATCCGGTTAATTGTTCTGTCAACACAGTAATCGAGTTCCTGCAGGAGCGCTTTGTGTCAGGTCTATGTCCTTCCACACTAAAAGTTTACGTGGCAGCCATTGCGGCTTACCATACCATGGTGGGAGGTATATCTTTGGGTCGAGACCCCCTGATTACACGTTTCCTTCGTGGCACTTTGAGGCTGAGGCCTGCAACTCGCACTAAGGTGCCAGCTTGGGATTTGACTGTAGTTCTAGAAGGCCTGTCTAGGGCTCCATTCGAGCCCTTAGATTCGGTCTCAGAGAAGTTCCTTACTCTTAAGACCATCTTTCTCCTAGCTATTTCGTCCCTCAAGAGAGTTGGTGACCTTCAGGCTCTTTCGGTCTCCCCCACCTGCCTTGAATTTGCACCGGGGATGGTCAAGGCGTTCCTTTATCCAAAACAGGGATACGTCCCTAAGGTGCCGACCTTGACTCCGAGGCCTATCGTGCTGCAGGCTTTCTGTCCTCCTCCGTTTGCAACTGCGGACCAGGAAAGACTGCACTTGTTGTGTCCAGTGCGAGCATTGGACACATATGTACATCGGACATCCTCAATCAGGAAGTCCGATCAACTATTTATTTGCTTTGGATCACCTAAAAAAGGTCTTCCTGCTTCAAAACAGACAGTCAGTAAGTGGATAGTCGAGGCTATTTCACTTGCTTATGAGTACTCGGGCCAGCCTTGTCCTTTGGTGGTCCGAGCTCATTCGACCAGGAGTATGGCGGCTTCTAAAGCCTTGCTGCATGGGGTTTCTCTCCAAGATGTTTGTGATGCGGCGGGCTGGTCCTCTCCGCTCACATTCGTGAGGTTTTACAGCCTGGACCTGGATGCTGCCCCAGGTTCTCAGGTGCTTAGTGCTTAGCTGAACAGTCTGACACTCAGGTACTTGAATTATGGCGCATTGGGTATTCTCGTTCCCGCAGCGTTTCGACGCATCTCGAAGTTCCCTTTTCGATAAGGGAACGTCTCAGGTTACTATTGTAACCATAGTTCCCTGAGAACAGGGAACGAGACGATGCGTCCCCTGCCATACTTCTGGCGTCCCTGCGATCGGCTTGCTTCGGCACTGTCGAAGCTAATGCCGGCGAGCAGCGGAAGTGCTCTTATCCTTTCCTGGTCATGACGTCACCCGCCCGTGACGCTCATTCCCTTTTTCCATTGGACTAGTTGGCATAGATGCTTCAGACGCAATCACGCAGAAGGCGTTCCCGCAGCGTTTCGACGCATCGTCTCGTTCCCTGTTCTCAGGGAACTATGGTTACAATAGTAACCTGAGACGTTTTCAAAAATGTTCGTTTTCAGGCCCCCAAAACGCTATGTCTTGTATATAAATGGCCAAAACAAATAAAATGTTTTTAGTTGAAACAGTGCAGTGTAAACGGCCCCTCATGCATTTCACAAATACCGTATTAAACATGTACTAAGTGGGTGTTGTAGTAGAACGTACATTTAATTGCTGACATTTAATCAATAGATTCAAATGGCAAAGGAGACCTTTTATTCGCTGGTTCATCAATCCTGTATGACAAAGTGAAAGTGAGTTGAGATAATTGTGAAGTGAGAGGTTTTCAGTAAAGGTCAAAAGTAGTTTGTATAGAGGATCAGTGTGAGGATTTGTGGATTGAGTTGGCTGTGGCCAAAGTACTCCGGTTAACAGAAAAGATGCTGCTGGAATACTGTCTCTCTCAAACATAAATATCATTTGAATCCAAAGAGTAAATATCATATAGTTGAATTGTAACCAGTTCTTGGAGTGTTGCTATTTACATGGAATTTAAATTACATTTAAAAAGGGATAATTCACCAAAATTTCAGCACAATCAAAGCAAAAAAATAAGAGGCCAGTGTTACAATCCAGAAGCAAGGTGTGTAATCCATAATTGAATAGAAAAATGCCTTATAAATTCAAATTCAATTCCTAATTTTAGTTTGAATTTTTTTTTTTTGTTTCTATGTCATGTTTATTTGTACTTATTGTAAAGCGACCTTGAGTATTCTGAAAGGAGCTATATAAAATAAACATTATAACCATATAAACAGCATAGAAACCATTCAATTATAAGACCACCAACTATTTTAGTATTTTTATAAGTTGCCTATTAATGTAATTGTTACATTTAATGTATTGCCACACTTTAATATGTGAATTATATCATCAGAAAACTGAACATTTAGCGTTGTCAGGCTTTTATTTGTGCCTAATAATAACGGCGCTGCACACTCGGGTTTATGGCAGCTATAAATTTGACCTGCCACATGATGCCGCTGTTTTCAACACTCTTGATGCTTCGAATCTTTTCCCGGAACAATCAGGACAAAGCCTTATTGCTTCATGAGGCTTCATTTGCCCATCCCTACCTCCTTTTTAACGTTCACTTAAAGGTACAATATGCAGGATTTTCGCCACCAGGGGTCGCTAACCTCTTACAATAACAAAGGCGTATATTGATGACGTATATTCCGCATTAAGCTGAATTATGGATCTTGTCGTCAAGCTGATGGATGTTTTATGGATGAGTGAATTCACTGATGTTTTTAACATGACTGTGGTGTGAAGCAGGAGCGATTGCTAATGAGAGACGTAATGTTATACCAGCGCCACACGCGACGCGAGTCCCGCGGATATAAAGGAATAAGGACATTTCATTCTACCCAACTACACACAAGTGCTGAATTAATACTCACACAGGTCAGTTTATTAGAGGAATGAAGCTTGAGGTAACCCAGCGCTGTTTCACTCGCTCTAACAGTTACACTATCACACTAAACGGCATTTGAGTGTGTTGAATGTTGTTAGTTGGGTTGTTTGTTGGCTGTATGAGACTAAGTAAGCTAGATCAACATTAGAAAAACATACAGATAATATTCTAACATTTCATCATGTTGAACTAAATAACATTCATTAGTTTTATGTACATTTGCTCACCTGTCTAATAAAGTACATGCAACACTCTGTCGAGTCGAAGTTAGTCGCGGACGTGGAGCTCTCGCATCTCGAACGATGTTGATCTTCGTTTTAGTCTTTTTGTCTCAAAAGTCTGCTTGCCATGGTCCATAATGTTTGACCAAAACAACAACAGCGTGAGCGTCCTGCTAGGTATAACGGGCATAACCCAGTTGTCAACGTCTGTTGCCATGGTTATTATTGCAGTACGAGGTCAAACCTGGCGGAAACCGAGGCTAACGCGGATATGACACCATTGACTGGCGACTCCTCACCGCTGCTCACAACGCCCCGTTTCCTTGGTTAAAGTCGCAATTTTCTCACGATTTACAAATAGTTGGAAACATTTGCGATATTGTAAGTAATCAAATTATATAACATTGGCCTAGTGTTTTTTGGATATTTTACTGCAAAAATCCTACATATTGTATCCACTATAACTGACACCACAAACACAATGAAACCAACAAGTGCTGGACCGGAAGATGACAGTCTCTCTCTTGGGTTCTTATATACACTGCTCCACTCACACCTTAACCAGCTGGAACACAAATCATGTGCCTCCCCAAACCTGTGAAGTGGAGAGTGGGAAGAGCAACAAGGAAAGAGAGGGAATACACAGAGACAAGCGCTACAACAGCAATAAAACACACATCGTGTCTCTGGACCGGGCAGCGGTGGGTCGCGTGACACTAGACATCATTCGACCCAATGGTAGGCATATTTACACTGTCTGAATTGTTCGCTATCCCCTATATAGTACACTATGTGCCATTCACCATGTAGAAAATAGTAAATGTGTGAACAAGTGACTGATTTCAGCCGCAACTTTGACGTCTATTTATAATGAAGGGGGCGTGGCTTCAGATTCTAGAGAGCATTGGATTGGACAGAAAATCTGATGAGAAGCTGAGTGCAGAGTGATGTCATCAAAATCATTAATCCATATTGGGGGAAGTGAGAGACTGTAAGTTTTGAACGATTATATCTTCTAAATGCAAATTTAGTCATTGTTTTGGAGCTCATAGCTAACAGATAACAGTAAAGCTAACATGCTTAAACTAAAAGCCAAAAAACGAATTTCATGGGGACTTTAAATAAATACATTTTTAACTAGAAAAGAAAAGTTTGTAAAGAATGTTCATAGAGATTCATAGATACAGTAGTGAACGATGTTCGGAGAATTCATATTTCCACCCTTTCCAAATATTAATAACTGATTATGTAGTCGATGTAAGCTTTTTCCTGTGAGCTTTTTGTTCTGTAAATACAAGTAATGTTTTGTTCCTCCCTCATATTTACATTTTTTAAAAATATAAAAAATATTTTCCTCATACTTTGATGGTTTAGTTGAACTTTTAGGGATTTTTAATAACAAACATCCCCTCTGGACATCACTTTTGGCGACTAATAAATTCAAATTATTTTTTTTACCGTCACTAAATACACACAAACTTTGGTGAGCTGTTTTTTTTCTCTTGTATTTCTAAATTACTCACCTTATCCTGACCATGCACCTCAGCATATTCTTGGCAAAAGCACACAGACACATGCAAACAACACTTCAAGCCGGAGTGAGCAACACCTGCCGCGTGCCCTTTGAGTCCAGGCCGGCGGGACCTGATTAATCATCATACGACAGACTCTCCGTCATCATACCAGCTTTAATTATCAAAGCTATAAATATTTTTTTCCTCCAGAACTGTATAGATCATCTGCACTAAGGCGTCCACAACAGGTGGATATTTTGTCTCCCCTTCGGAGTCTCTTGTGTCATTGAGTCAGAGTGATATATGGCAAAAGCGGTGATTTCTCGCTTCTGAAATACTCCCTGTCTCACATTACTTATTGTCTGTGTCTGGCACCAAATAAAACAATATGAGGAATTATATCCATTATCACAGAGGTGCACAGGATGTGTGGCTTTAATAAATAGCGGCGTCTATCTGAATCGAAGACAAAAACAATGAAAGAAAAAACAGAGCAATTCCAAGAGGGTCCTCTCACCATCGGTGCTCGGGCCCTAATGACAAGGCTTTCACTCAGAATGAATGTTCATATAGCACATTCTAGAACGCAAATAAAGTGTTTGCATGATACTCATTACTCTCTTTTTTTTTTTTTTTTTTACTAAATTATTTAGAAAAAAACTAACAATAAAAATTCAGTTTATACATACAGTGACTTGAGTACACCTCTTTTGTTGCTTATTTAATTTCTGTATTATTTCATTGTTTTTTTTTATTTCTTTTTATTATCTGTCAAACACTGTATATATCAACCCGATCTCACGGCAATTCGTACAGATTTTACGAGGTGGCTAATTCGTATGAATTTGTACGAATGACCAATCCCTGCCCCTGCCCCTAACCCTACCCATCACTGGGGTTTAGACAAATGATCGTGAGATAGCGTTGTTTATGTTATATATTTATTACATGGCTTGGTAGAATTCCAATGTAGAATATGGTCTGTTATTTCTTGATAACAGACGCTGCTAAGTATAACACACACCGTTGCCATGAAAAACAGAGCATTTCCATGGACGCAGTTCAGAGACGTAACGGACTATTTTCTTTAGCGGAAGCAATACAATCGTTTTTAAATCAATAAACTCCTTTTTAAATCAATATTTTGTGTCAAATTATTGATTTATTTGGTAGGTAGCCATGTAATAAGCGGGATTTCGCTTATTACACTTCGCGTCGGGCTCATAATCAGCCTGTTGGGTTTGTATTCACTATAACAACCGCCTCGCTATACATTATCCCTTACATATAATATACCTTTAAAGACAGGGCAATATTAATGCAGGTAATAACATGTAGTACAACAATATTTATAAATATTCGGTAACCCTTTTTTGTATGGTCCCTTTAGAACATTCTGTTGACTAAGTAATTTTGCAACTACATGTCAACTAACTCTCACTAGATATTAGTAGCCTGTCTTATTAATATCTGCTAACTCTTTATTGTAATGCTTTCCCAGTGATTAGTTGACAAGAGAAATCCTCTGTAGGGTAGACGACAATGCTTTGTTCGACCTTTGCAGACTTTGAAGGAGTGCCTCTGAATTGGGACGCAGCGATTGAATACAGTATTTGTACAATCACACTATTAAATAAAACATTAGAAAAATAAAATTTAGCTTTTTTATGGTTTATCAAAACCACATTGTAAAAAAAAAAAAAGTTGAGAAAACTTAAAAGTTTAAGGCAACCAGCTGCAGGACATTTTTGAGTTTTTACATTAGTTGTACAAACTTGTTCATGTTAAATAGTTGAATAAACTTTAAAAACAGTCACTTTTAGTTGCCATTGACCTTTATAGTGAATTTTTAAATATGGCACAGCTCTATTTACATATTGCCTTTATGGCCTAGTTATTAGTAAAATAGATTTTTGCATTGAAATATCAAAGAAATCTCTCATAAAGGATCAAGATAATAGAAACCTATTTGTCACTTTATACAAACAGCTTACAGCAATCTGACACACGTTAGCATGGATATCACCAGATACCCCACACACCAAGATACATCAGAGATGCTCGCGGGACAGGAAAAAGGGAGACGGCTCTAATAAATTCAATGGTAGGCATGATGTTCATTCATCTCTCGCTGCTGCTTGTTGAATAAAAGGCTCCATGAATTCAGTTTATTATCTGCCGGCTGCAAAGCCTGCGCCACTTGATTTCCCTGAGCAGTCGACAAATTGAGCAAGGCCACAGCAACATTGTATATGTCTCCAAACAAAGGGTGTAAGCTTGAGAGCCACCCTGTACCCTGATTTTCACCCTGATTCTTCCTCTGAGCATTAAACCAGTGAGAGTGCCTTTCAAAATTCATGGGGAAAGTGGTGTGTATGAATCTCTCACTGTGCTTTCAAGCTGTATTTGTGTGCTTTCAAGCCCCCTGCAGTAATGCGACTTTCCCTTCATACTAATAAGAACACAAGCACTCAGGATGAAAAGGATTACTTTGTGTATTTAGATGGAACTGTATTCATGAGCCAGTACTTCAAGAAAACACTGACTGAGAAGAGGGAAAGAAGAAGAGAGGGGGAGCAGCAGTGGATTTCTGGGATATAACACATTTTGGTAAAACTTTATTTTGATAGTCCACTTTCCAGATTTCCAAAAAATGTTGTATGCGTTTTTTCGTATTCGTGATTCGGTGGCTCTGAATTGTCAAAACACCATTCAAACTGCTTTCTACGGATGTGAAAAACACAGAAAATCGAACCCGATCTGATTTTTTTTATGACGGACGAGAGATTCGGAGGCAGTGTGCAAGCGTGATTGACATAACTTGAGGTCGTATTTATTTTTTAACGTGCGAAAATTTCGGAATGCGAATTTTATATGAATAAATAACTGAACCGTTTACTAATACTCTAATGAGCGTTAATTGACATGTAGTTGCAAAGTTAGTTGTTAATATAATGACTGGTTAGTTAGTAGTTGGTAGAATGTCTAAAGTGGACTATCGAAATAAAGTGAAACCCAAATTTAACATCTTCTGGTCACAATGGGACTGATTTCCAGTAGCAAAAAAACTGAAAAAGTTTTTTTGCAAGTTCATTGTACTTTAAGTGAGGAGTTGCTAAATTCTAGCAACTAAACAAACTGTTTGAAAATTGCAAAATATTAAAATAAATTCAATAGCAACTCTCCTACACACTTTAAAATAAAGATTTCAAAAGTGTGTTTTCAGATACTTGAGGAAAAAAAGAGAACCGAACCCAAACGCAAGAGTTTTTAATGAAAATATTTGGTTCCGTTCTTGAACAAATCGTTCTTTTAAGCCATTAACCGCACAGAATCAAACTGACCCGGAGTTTAGTTCCGGGTTGATGACGTTTCTGATGCTTATTGGCAGAACATGTCTGAACATGCTCATGGGCTCATTCGTGCTACTTCAGATGCGTATTGCGTAATCTACAAACATAATTTCTCCCCACATAGGTGCTTCATCTGGAATGATCGGCTTATTAAATTCAAGAATAAATCCTTATTTTATAAAATTTGGTTCAATAATAACATAATTCTAGCATCCCAACTAAACGATAATGGATCATTGCTGAATTATTCTGAAGTCCTTCATACTTTTGGCATTTTAAAATCACCCCAAGAGAGTTCGCAATTGTTATGGATGCCATCCTGTCTGGTATTTTAACTCTCTTAAAAGAAACTGGAAAAACCAGATTGCCTAACAGCTTTGTACCCTAAGTTGGTAATATATGTTTTGCAACCACAACAAGGAATGATAATCGTAATATTCACTCTTTATTCCAGAGAGATGTCACCAGCACCCCTAATGTTGTTCCCTATTGGTCTAACTTTGTTGACAACCTGAGTTGGGGGAATATATGGAACCTTCCTCCTTACGAATAAAGTAAGAGACGTCTCTTTCAAAATGATACATAGGTATTATCCTGCTAAGCAATATCTCCTTAGATTTAAGCTTGACATATCTGTTAACTGTTCTTTATGTGAAGTATGTCCAGAAACAATGGTACACCTGTTCTGGCAATGTCCCTACACCATCAGCTTCTGGAAAGATCTGTCCCGATACATTACTGTTAAACGTATTGCTGATTTTTCTTTGTTATGGAGGGATGTGCTGTTTGGTCTTCATGTTGACAAAAGTAAAAAACAGAAAGAAATATACCTAATTAATCTATTGATCATTTTAGGGAAATATCATATTCACAACACCAAATTTAGTAATTCTAAACCTTCCTTTATTGCTTTTGGAAAGGAGACGGAACAGTACATCAAATCCATCTATGACTAAAAAAATAAGAAGGCTGCTAAAACCATTCAGTTATGCTCTATCTTTAATGTATTTATTTGAAACTCCCCCTGGCTCTGGTCTTGTCTATTATTGTGTATTAATGACTGTATTTGTGTTTTTACTGTTTGTATTGTTAAGATTTAATGAAGATTTATAAAAAAAAAATATTAAAAAAAAACGGCTTCTAAATCGGCCATAACATAAGATACAAAGTAATGGAGCTTTTATACATTGTCGCGTTTCTTTAGAAATAAATAATGGACAAAAGAAAAAAAAAATGCGTATTGTATCATCAACCTGGAAATGATTCAGTAAACCAGCTCGAAAGAACGATTTGTTCAAGAATCAAACACCACTAACAGTGAAAAGGCTCAATATATGTTAAAGGTTCTACATTTAACCTGTTGTAGGTAGTCGACAGGTTTTGCTTTTAAGTTCTGGCTTTAAGAAAGGTTTTAATAAATTTAATACTTTTATTCAACAAGAATGCATTACATTAAAAATACATTAAAATATAAAAAAACAGAATATTACTGTTTTACTGTATTTTTGATCAAATAATTGCAGCCTTGATTAGCATAGCCTACGTACAAAATTATTTCACCATCCCAAACCTTTAAACTGTAGTATATAATAATAATAAGTTAAAATAAAAAGTATATTATTACTTACTTAAGTCCATGTATTAAACCTGCACTGCAAAGATTTGTAGAAGTCAAACTTTAACCAGGTGTGTTTGAACTTTTACGTTGGATTGGCTCTTGTCAAGATGTGTTTTGTTTTCTTGGGATTAACTTTTTAAAATATTGTTTCCCAATGTTCTTCTGGAAACACTATGCAAATGAAATTGGCAAATGTAAGCTGTAAACTAATGGTTGGTTACCCTCTAATAAAGACAATTTTACTTTCAGGGAAGCAAATCAAATTGCATTTGACATAGGCTTTAGACAAAGCTTGCTCAATAAATTCCTGCGAGAAAAACCTCGTCAACGTTTCCTGGCGATTGTCACGGAAGGACAGAGAGGTGAAAGACTTTCAACATGAATGACGCTTCCACTCGGTCCAAACCGACCCAGTCATGAACCTCTCCCTATCTCAGCCCTGCAGACATCCCTTAAAATAGCCAACGTTTGAAATCCCTCTGCAAGATTTCCTCTGTAATGTGAGAAAAGCTGACTTTTCCTCAGCACTGCTAATAAACTCACCAAACCCCTGCCTTTCATCCAGCCATTTAGAATGCAGGAAGTGTTGCGCACTGATTACTTTTAAACATATTGCCTTTGACCTTCTGTCAACTAATTACCATAATACCCATCATGCCACGCTGAGGAGAATTAGCGGCCGTCTCTTCTTTTGTGTAATAGTAAATGCATTCTTAATTTTAGAGGTTAAGCATACTAATGGCACGCAATGATTCGCTTTCTGGGAGGTTGGTGTGGAGAAACCTGCAGAAATGACTTCCACATACTCAAAAACACCTCAGAAGAGTAGTTAACGGTTCAAAGATTGGCTCAGATCAGTGACAGTTTCAGTGATCGTGTAGATTGATTCATCTTCAGTTCATTGGTGCAGCTAGTCATTTTAAATTGCTGGTAATTTTAAAAGTTTGATCCACAGTTTCCAGATCCATGACGTGACTATGAAGACAATACCAGACATAGGCGGGTGAAATACTGCTTGTCCCCAGTTCTTTTTTACTTTCTAAAATAATTGTTTGACATAATATTAAGAGACAGCTGTTTAAAATACATAATATTAAGCGACGACTGTTTAAAAGTTTGGTTTTGGTAAGATTTCTTTAATGTTTTTGAAAGAAGTATCTTATACTCACCAGTTTGATTGTATTTGTTTCAATAAATACAATAAAAACAGTAATCTTGTGAAATATTATTTCCCTTTAAATGGAGTTATTCTCTATACCAGTGTTTCAAAAATTCCTGAAACGCCTCCATTGTCTTGAGTTTTCTTCTCGGGAATGAACGCTCATATTCAATCACTCTTTGCACCTCACACACACCACATGAAAATCTAATGAGATAATCTGTATAAGAAATCCTGTTGTGTGGGGGGAACCACGAGGACGAACACGCTCTGGAGATTATCACGTGAAATAAAACAATACCCAAACAAAAAAGCGAGCTGATGGAAGACTCAATGTTCACCCCGTCTCCACGACTTCATCTAAACATTTTTTACTTTTTTTTACCACTGCAAATTTTCTGTAAAAAGCAGTTCATGCACTAAAAACGTCTCAGGTTACTATTGTAACCATAGTTCCCTGAGAAACAGGGAACGAGACGATGCGTCGAACGACACGGTGGGAACGCCTCTTGCGTGATTGCGTCTGAAGCATCTATGCCAACTAGTCCAATGGAATGAGAGAATGAGCGTCACGGGCGGGTGACGTCATGAACCAGGAAAGGATAAGAGCACTTCCGCTGCTCGCCGGCATTTAGCTTCGACAGTTGCCGAAGCAAGCCGATCGCAGGGACGCAGGAAGTATGGCAGGGGGACGCATCGTCTCGTTCCCTGTTTCTCAGGGAACTATGGTTACAATAGTAACCTGAGACGTTCCCTTTATCGAAAAAGGGAACTTCGAGATGCGTCGAACGACACGGTGGGAACGAGAATACCCAACCCGCCATAATTACAAGTACCTGAGTGTCAGTCTGTTGATCTAAGCACTCAGCACCTGAGAACCTGGGGCAGCATCCAGGTCCAAACTGTAAAATCTCACGAATGTGAGCGGAGAGGACCAGCCCGCCGCATCACAAACATCTTGAAGAGATACCCCCTGCAATATGGCTTTAGAAGCCGCCATACTCCTGGTCGAGTGAGCTCGGACCACCAAAGGACAAGGCTGGCCCGAGTACTCGTATGCCAGTGAAATAGCCTCGACTATCCACTTACTGACTGTCTGTTTTGAAGCAGGAAGACCTTTCTTTGGTGATCCAAAGCAAATCAGTAATTGGTCGGACTTTCTGATTGAGGAAGTCCGCCGTACATAAGTGTCCAGTGCTCGCACTGGACACAAAAGGTGCAGTCTTTCCTGGTCCGCAGTTGCAAAAGGAGGAGGACAGAAAGCCTGCAGCACAATAGGCCTCGGAGTCAAGGTTGGAACCTTAGGGACGTATCCCTGTTTTGGATATAGGAACGCCTTGACCATCCCCGGTGCAAATTCAAGGCAGGTGGGGGAGACCGAAAGAGCCTGAAGGTCACCAACTCTCTTTAGGGACGAAATAGCTAGCAGAAAGATAGTCTTGAAAGTAAGGAACTTTTCTGAGACCGAATCTAAGGGCTCGAATGGAGCCCTAGACAGGCCTACTAGAACTACAGTCAAATCCCAAGCTGGCACCTTAGTGCGAATTGCAGGCCTCAGCCTCAAAGTGCCACGAAGGAAACGTGTAATCAGGGGGTCTCGACCCAAAGATATACCTCCCACCATGGTATGGTAAGCCGCAATGGCTGCCACGTAAACTTTTAGTGTGGAAGGACATAGACCTGACACAAAGCGCTCCTGCAGGAACTCGATTACTGTGTTGACAGAACAATTAACCGGATCCCACTGATGTCGGTGACACCATAAGGAGAAAACTCTCCATTTAAGCGCATACAGTTTCCTCGTAGCTGGAGCTCTGGAGCTTAGGATGGTCTCAACAGCCTCAGCTGAAAGACCACTATCTATAAGTTGGGCCCCCTCAGAGGCCAAACCCAAAGATTCCACATGTCTGGTCGAGGGTGAAATATTGTGCCCCCGCCTGAGACAGAAGGTCCCTCCTCAAAGGGATCTCCAATGGAGGCCCGTCTAGCAGAAGGATCAGGTCCGCAAACCAGATCCGACTTGGCCAGCGTGGTGCTACTAGCAGTAGGCTTATTCCATACCGACGGACCCTCTCCAGAACTCCTGGGAGCAGAGCAACAGGGGGAAAGGCGTACAGACGTAGCCTCGGCCACGTCTGCACCATGGCGTCCAGCCCCAGGGGGGCTGGGTGCGTCAGAGAATACCAGAGAGGACAGTGCGTCGTGTTCTGAGACGCGAACAGATCCACCTCTGCCTGACCATATGCCTCCCAGATTTTCTCCACCGCCTCGGGGTGGAGTCTCCAATCCCCTGGCCTCAGCTCCTGCCTCGACAGGATGTCTGCTCCTATATTCTGGTCCCCAGGAATATACACTGCCCTCAGAGAGAGTACCTTCCCCAGAGACCACAGGAGGATCTGGTGCGCCAGTTTGCAAAGCGGACGCGAGCGCAGACCCCCCTGGCGGTTCAGATAAGAGACCACTGATGTGTTGTCTGTTCAAACGAGCACATGATGGCCTCTTAGGTCCGGAAGGAAATGTCTCAACGCATTGAAGACGGCCATCATCTCCAGGCAATTTATGTGCCAAGAAAGATGATGGCTTTTCCACAGACCCTGAACCGAGCGGCCTTCCATTACCGCTCCCCAGCCGGTGAGAGAAGCATCTGTCGAGATCACTACTCGATGGCAAAGAGCTCCCAACACCGGACCCTGGGTTAAGAACCAGAATTTACATATAACTAAGGCACGAAAGCATCGCCGCGTGCCTTGATATGCAAAGTGGGTTTCCCCTCGGGGAGAACCTTCTGGTCCTGAGCCAGCACTGTAAAGGTCTCATGTACAGCATGCCAAAAGGAATTCCGTTGGACGCTGCTGCCAGTAGACCCAACAGTCTCTCGAACTGTTTTACAGTGCGTGACTGGCCTAGCCTCAGCTCTTCTGTGGCTGTTAGGATAATAAATCCCATACCACACCAAGGAAAGTGGTTCTCTGTACTGGAGAAAGTACACTCTTCTTGGCATTGAGCCTCAACCCCAACATCTCTATATGAGCGAGAACGACACCTCAGTGCCGAACCGCCAACTGCTCTGATTCCGCTAGAATCAGCCAGTCGATATAATTCAGAATGCGTATGCCCTGAAGCCTGAGAGGGGCTAAAGCTGCATCCATGCATTTCGTGAACGTGCGGGGTGACAAAGCTAGGCCGAAAGGAAGAACCCGATATTGGTATTCTTTGCCCCTGAAAGAAAACCTCAGGAACTTCCTGTGCTGAGGGAGGATGGAAATATGGAAGTATGCATCCTTTAGATCTATCGTGACGAACCAGTCCTCGGATCTGATTTGGGTCACGATCTGTTTGAGGGTCAGCTAACTTGAACTTTAGTTTCTGAACTGACCGAATAAACAGGCGAAGATCTAAAAGGGACGCAACCCTCCATCCTTTTTTGGAACAATGAAATAATGGCTGTAAAAACCCGACTCTCTGACGGGTGAGTACACCTGTTCTATAGCTTCTTTGCTAACAGGGCCTTTACTTCTTGTCCCATTACCAGAGCCTGCTCGGGATGCACCACTGTGGGCAGCACCCCGCTGTAATGAGGAGGACGAGAGCCAAACTGGATTCTGTATCCCTTCTCTACAAACTGCAGGACCCAATGAGAAATATTCGGCAGAAGCATCCACGCTGCCAGAAAATTTACTAAGGGAACCAGCCCCTCGAGGCTGGTCTCTGGTGTTACTGAGGGAGCCAAATCTGGAGCCTGAAACATAATGGCAGGAACTACCTGACCTGACTACTCAAAAGCCCCCCTCAGAGGGCGCGAAACCAATGCTGTACTGCAGCATAGCATCAGCGACTCGCTGGAGACCGCTGCGCCCTGAAGCACCGGAGGTGGCAGGGTTGGCAGGAGGGTCTCGTGAGGACCCCGAAATGGAACGGGCACCGTGAAATGAGGTGTACACCACTCTACTTCGGTCGGGGCTGTCCTCACAGGCCTGACGCCTAAACGTCAAGACCCTTGAACCGAAATTTTCTTCGCCTGAAGAACGGTCCTCAGATCCGGCTTAGGCTTAGACGACTTCGGTTGAGAGGGTTGCGTCTGTCTCCAGTATCTACATGGAGGAACACGAGACGCAGCACTCTCTTTCTGTGCACATAATATGATGAACTCGACGGCTGGGGCTGCTCACGCCCAGCAGCCCCAGGGGGGCTGGACACAGCGAGGGAGAAACCTTATTATATATATATTTTTATATATATATATATATATATATATATATATATCTTGTATCACCTAACAACGACCGCATGGAATGCGTCGCCGAAGAGACCCGAAGGCTCAAATTTCGCTATATCCAGAACCCCAGCAGATCGGCCTGATAAGCCAGGAGCATTATAATATAGATTTCTATAAACATTCTCCAGCTGACCTGCTGCCGTATAAGCTTTACCCATAAAACCAAAGTAGTTCTGCTTAAACCTACGCGCTGCCTCGGCAAACGCGAGATCCCAGCCACAGAATCTTATTTTTGCAAAATACACTCGAAATCTAAGCGGTGCCTCGGCAAACGCGAGATCCGAGCTAGATTCTGATTACAACATTAAACCTACACGCTGCCTCGGCAAACGCAAGATTCTTTAGTATAGGCTTATGAGCAAAGCAGAGGCTTAAATGATGATACTGGACCAGGTGAAAAAATAGCATTTTCCTATTTTTATTTCTGTTCAGCCTGGGGCATCATATCATAACCGTAATCTTTCAACCCTCTAATCTTGAATAAACATTTAACACGAGGGCTGAAAGTAGTGATAAATACGGTTTATTCCATAATTTAAATATTCAGTGTGTAAATCAGGGAAAAAATGGAAGCCTCGTGGTGGAGATAATGTGATAGAAATTAGAAAACGCTCGTCAAGTTTCTTAGGACGAGCGTTCCTTTTTCTCAGCTGGCCATTAAATATTTAATTTACTAACACCACGGGACAAAACCTCCACCAGTTCATCATATACTGGAAAAATAGATGGCGAATCTAATTCAACAGTGTGTGTGCTTGCTTTCACTTTCAACATTCTCAAACACAAACCTCCTCGGAGGAAGAAATTGAAGGAAAAAGGGCTCTCTCTCCCCGAGCGGAAGAAACCGCAGAGCGTGCTTCCAACACCGGGGAGATAGAGCTGGATCTTCCGGGCAAGGAAGAAGAAAAGGCCCTCGGACCGTTCTCCCACCCCTCCAAAAGATCCTTTTGCGATCCCCAGGAATGCATTCTCCGCGCCGCCTCGGCAAACGCGGGTCCTGCATCCCGTGAGAATCGCGAGCCTGCCACTATCATAGTGACAGGCGAGAGCAGAGCATGCAAATCTGGTAGTTTCACTTTCACAATGTTAGCACTCAGCATGCTCTTACTCTCAAACAAAATGACACAAAGCTGTGTGTGTCCCCACCCGTTTAAATAAACGCGGGCAGGGAGGAACACACTGTTTGTACATTTGTTTCGCCATAACGTTTCCGACAATATTGTAACAGACAACAATAAATAGACAGAGACAGTTTGACACAGATTGCTTGCTGAGGCAACAGAAGCTAAATGCCGGCGAGCAGCGGAAGTGCTCTTATCCTTTCCTGGTTCATGACGTCACCCGCCCGTGACGCTCATTCTCTCATTCCATTGGACTAGTTGGCATAGATGCTTCAGACGCAATCACGCAAGAGGCGTTCCCACCGTGTCGTTCGACGCATCTCGAAGTTCCCTTTATCGATAAAGGGAACACCAGTCGTCCACCATGTTTTTATTTTATTTTAAAGTCACGTTTGATTTTGCGAGATTTCCCGAGTTCACAGGCAGGACTCTGTTGTTTGTGAATTGTATCTGTTGGTGTTTGTTGTGCTTTCCTGTTCATATTGTGGCACTCCACACACTAGATGAACAAAACAGTTAAATCTATGATTTACTATCGTCATGTTTGTGGTCTCTCACATTTTTAAAATCGTAAAAGGTTTCAAAAATCATTTTTGTGTGGCCCCAGCTTTAGTTGTGTGATGAAACTGGTGGTCATGGTAAGGGGCGTGACATTTCCCAAACACACTTAAAGTACTTGACCAATCACAACACACTGATCCAGACGACCAATCAGAGCAAAATGCACTTTTCAGAAAAAGGGGCTTCATAGAAACAGGAACTAAACAGGGGTGGTTCCCAAAAGCATGGTTAGCCTAGCCTAGAAATCTGGACGCACCCTGGCGGCAGCAACATTTATTTTGCAGCAAGTGTAGTCTTGCAACTCTCCGTTGGCTTTCGAGCTGGAAAAAAAAAAAACTCTAGTCAGGCCAATCACATCGTGTATAGAGTTGGTGGGCGGGCTTAACATAATGATGGCAGATATCCTGTAGTAGATCCGCGTGAATTCCTTGCTACTTGAAAACAAAGAACATGCTGCTGCTGGCGAACAGCGGTTTTTCGAATTGGCTTTGACCACGACTCTGGAGGACTTGGAGTTAATCTTTTCTTTGAGAAAAGAACAAAGAACGGTACTTAAGTCATTCTTAAAAGGAAGATGTGTTAGGAGTTTTTTTCCCGACCGGATACGGCAAAAGTTTAATAAATCAACTAGCTCCGCTGTTGGAAAAACACATGGGACTCACTCAGCCACAACCGTTCGTTGTTCTGGTTGGTTGTAGCGCTATCCTATTGCGTGCAGAGGGATTTTGAAAGACAACCGTTTATCTTGCCACTCGGATTGAGGTATGCCTATGGTGAGTTCCCAGACCTAACATCTTGATGTGGGTCTGGCTTGCCAGGCTACGGTTAGCCAACTATCGTCGCAAATTACATTGAATTGTGTTGGTAATGACAGAACTTGCGAGCATAGTTGGCTTCAGGAGCTTTACTGACAGACTGGGAAAAGAGGAGCTGCAAAAATGTCAAATATGGGAAGAATGATCTTTTTCTTTTTACTATTCTTTTCATCCTAATCTATTCTAGTAGACCACACAGAAATCAAGATTTTTTTAAAAGGGCATAATAGGTCCTCTTTAAAATTTAATTAATTCCTGTGATGGCAAAGCTGCATTTTCAGCAGTTACATGATTCTTCAGATATCATTCTAATATGCTGATTTGATGCTCAAGAAACATTTATTATTATTATCATCATATTACAGGATACAAGACTCATAGACAGGGAATATTTGTTGTAAATGATGTCAGACAGGTAAGTAATGCCATCATTAAATGGTATGAGGATGATGGTAGATGAATAACAATGTCTTTCTCTTTTACTAGGGCAAATAGCGTGAAGACCCGGAGGATGGTGGATGAACAGAAGAGCATATTGAGGAATCCAGGACCTGTGGACAGAGCAGATGAGTATTGTCTTTAGGGAGACGATGGAGAACAAAAGGAGACACAGGAGACGGTCGAGAGCAACAGTCTACATAGATTATTTGTGCTTTTCAAGAAAAATTGGTCACGCTATTTAAACAAACAGCAAAAAGACTAAAGGGTGATTAAAAACCACTTAAAAACTTTATATAAACCAAACCTTTTTCATGTAAGTTTGTGTAATTTCAGCTACTCATATGTAATGTCTAAATGAATCATAAAACATAATGGTGCTCCTGACCAGCCACTAGACCAGCCACTAATCTGCTATAACCTTGTGAAGGTTAGACATTTTCAGATAACAAGATTTTTTTGGCGGGGTTGGGTGGAAACAAGACAAGAGATAAGAAATATACATTTTATAATCAAATATTGATTTTTTTTCATCCCGTATTTAGGTGGCATGGCATCAGAGTGACATTGAAAACTGCTGGGAGCTCACATTTCCCCGCAAGAGGTCACTGGGATAATTCTCCTTCCTCCTGAGGTTGACTTTTGTCATGTTTTATCTGTGCTGACTGTTCACTTTAAATGAAAGGTTAAATAATAATGATATCGTCACTGAGAACAAAGCACGATTGTAGGATATCAATTAATGCTTTGGTCGTTTACAACCGTTCCCAAAACAAACAAACAAGGAAGATTGTTAAAACGATCACACGGGCAAACTGAGGACACTGATGAACTCTCTTAGCTGGTTATTTTGTTCCCTTCTCCGTCATTTATTTTTATAATGTACGCCTGTGTGCACATGTTCCGCTCTGAAGACAGTAATCTAAGTTCTTGGTAAACTCCTACACTGTCATTATGAAGTAAAGCACTGTAATCACCCACTAAGACAGCCTTTAATTACCCATCTTCCCATATTTAACATGCTGTACCTCGTTCCTGATGTACAAACACAGTTCTGGGCCCATATGGACATATAAAGACCAAAATTTTTTTTTCATTACATACACACACTGAAATATTACCTTTCTGTTTTATCTTGAATGGACAATCAGAAAGAGAAGGGGATTGGGATTGGGGAATGATACAAGCTGGAATCGAACTCTTGTCACCATCACCATCACCATTCACCATGCAGGCTATTTCTACAACCCAGTTTTAGCGGAAAGAAACGGGCCTATGGTGACATTTCTGCAAAATTATATTATGTTGCTTCTTGCATGTTTCGACACACTTTTCCAGTGAAATTTCCAGTAAGTGGCGCTGAAGGCGTTTTCAGTTTTATCCGAAAATATGGACGCTTGATTTCCAACGGAGTAAGAAAGTTTATACAGTATTTTACATTTCTGAGAAATAAAGTCAGAATTGCAAGATATGGAGATTTTTTTTTCTTGCAATTGCGAGGTTATATCTCACAATTCTGACTTTTTCTCTCGCATCCATGTGTCAAAGCAACAACATACTTTTAATAAGATTCAGAAAATGCATTGAATGGAAACTGCACAAAAAGCACCCACCAAACACAAACACAACATCTCAGACACAAGGCACACAAATCATGCTCACATCTGATTAAACACTCACGGCAGATGGAAGAAAAGTCCTTCTATATCACTCTTTTGAGCATCCTGAGTAAATAAGTCTGTTGCTAAATGAGCTACACACTGTATCGTGGAGGGGGAGAGATTTATACTTCATGATGGAAGACAGATTCCCTAGCATACTTTCTTGCAGAATTTCATCAGCAGAAGGCAGAGAGCACCCCATAACTGAGCTGGCCTTCCTAACCATCCCGAAAGTTTCCCGAAAGCATCGTTAGCCAACTATGGTTGCAAGTTCCGTCATTATCAGCATAGTTCAACGAGTCAGTGTTTCCCGAAAACATCATTCCAACAAACATTTGCAAAGTTGTGTGGTTGGAACGACAGGTCTCACCGGTGGTTAGAAGCACAGTTTCTTGTTTGCATGACATGTGGACTCAATAAATCCTTATCTTGAGCCAATTTCCAAGCTGACATTCAGTAAAATCTATATCTTTTATTTTGAATATATACAAATGCCACATCTTTTAGTTTGTCAAGAGATTTAAAGCGTAATTTTTGAAGAGTGTGCATGTGTGAACGTGCTCTAGTACGCAAAAACAAGCCTATCATTTAATCTGGAAATAAAGCAAAATAACTGAGAAAATGAAAAGTCGTTCTCAGATGCCATGTCTGTAATTTATAGCAAAACATCTATGTAAAACATCTGGTGTCTAACATCATTAAAAATAGTTATTACTCCACCACCTGCGTGACGTCATTAACCAACATGGTTGAACGACAAATTTGCGACAATATGGTTTCGGGAAACAAACTAGCTAGTTAATTTCTTCAACGACGCATCTACTACTGTAGTTAAGCAGCGAGTTACGTCGTTCTTCGGGAAACACACCCCTGTTTGTGAAGTTTGTTTTGTCCACATACCATAGCATAGAAATGTACAGTTTGCAACTATCATAATAATTCCTTAACAACACCCAGCACACCCAAAATGATCTCAATCATCTCAACAAGTGGATACAACTCTGGCCATTGTAATATAAAAACTAACATTTCTGAAAGCCCCTGCCCTATTTCAAAATTAATCAAAAGTGCCCTTCTCAAACAAATACTGTATCGATGATAATATTTGCCACAACCAAAACTCATAAAGCATATACACATGTTTCACAGTTGGCAAATGTTTCAACTAACAAAATAACACCTTTCTGCAGAGTGTAATACAATACAATACTACCTCACAAATACATAAGTAATAAATATAAATAAAGATTAATTACCAAGCTATTGCAGAATGGTTAATCTAGGTTTGTCTTCTAATTTGGGATCAGAATCTATCGTTAGCCTCATAGCATAATTGCCTAAGTCATTTTGTCTTTTTTCTTGTTTTCCAAAGACATTGAAATATGACTTAGGCAATTATGCTATGAGGCTAACAATGGCTGAATTTCACCTGTTGCCATTTTTCAACATAGGAACTTTTTGTAAAACAATTGCACATGTGTAATGGTGGCATTTACTTCTGAGTCTTGAATGTGGCACACCTATCAAAACTGCTAGAAAATAGCATATTACTTAATTCTTCTTGTTTTTGTTTTGTTTTTGCTAACAAGTGGATCTCAAAGACCATACATTTTTTTTTAAAGAAATGCAGTTCATGACCCCTTTAATACACAATTGCAGATGCGGTTCATGTTGACTTTCCCTGTGTATAAATACTTTCAATATTTTTTAGGTCAACTATTTTAAATCTGTAATTGTAATGTATAATGGAACTTGTACATAGATTCGTACCTGTGAAATGTCATGTCACTCTTTATTACTAATGTGCTCTAAACTGTAGAGACACACATGGCTCTGCTGCTCTATTTTTGGTGTCTTATGAAATAAGATTTAAATATTAAAAAAAATTGTTGATCAGCCTATCTCGGGGTGGAATCTAGTTTGAACTGTTAATGTCCTTTTCAGGATGTAAAATCTGATGGAAGATGAAGGCGGGAGATTGTAAAAAGGTTGATATGGTTTTAGGGATGGCGGGGAGTCGTCCGGAAATAGCTGAAGGCTGGAAGCCTGTGTTGATACATTATCTGATAAAGAGCAAAGATGCCGTCTGTTCTAGAGGTGCCATTATCTACAAAGAAGAAAAGAGGAGAGAGAAAGAGAGAGAGAAGAGAGAGAGAGAGAGAGAGAGAGAGAGAGAGAGAGAGAGAGAGAGAGAGAGAGAGAGAGAGAGAGAGGAGAGAGAGAGAAGAGAGAGAGAGAGAGAGAGAGAGAGAGAGAGAGAGAGAGAGATGACAGCATGATAGCATCACAGCATTGCTCTATTGATGGACAGTCTCCCTTTAGCCTCTTCATGACGACATTCAGTGTTTACCACAACTAATATTGCCAATCCCATCTCTGCCAATCTGATGAAGAAAGTCTGAAGTGCATTACTAATTGAAAAAAAGAAGAAAAAAAAACAACTATGTATAGTATCTCACAAAACATTTCAGCAAACATTTTAGTATATCTTCTCAAGGGACGATACTATAGAAATTAAACTTGGATATATTTTAGAGTAATCAATGTGCTGCTTGAATAGCGGTATATATTTACTGTCCTCTGAAAATAACTCAGCATACAGCCATTATTGTCAAAATAGCTGGCAACAAAAGTGAGCATTTCTTTAAAACTGGAGCTGCCAATAAGGATAAAAGAAACTTTGCAACATTTCTCCCCCTCATCTCTACCTGTTCTCCCCTGAAATAAAATAAAATAAATTAAATAATCTCCACAGCAGCTGTAGCAGGAGGTGTAGATTGATTTACCTGAGTGTGGCAGGTCTTTGGTTATCTGTACCCTGTTCACCCAGGCCTGCGACGTTCCAGCATCAGGATGGGGAAAGTGGGGCAGAGAAGGTTCAGTAATGGAACAGGAGGTCTTATCTTCCCCAGCGAGCTTCATCACGCTCCACCTGCCGGGGATTAGATACCACACCTCTCCGGGTACAAGAAATTATGCATATGACAGAATACAGAAATGGTTTTGCACCTTCATTGTTTCTAGGTACATAAACCAATGGCTGACCTACAAACAGATTACAGAGGTGAAGACTATAAAGATTTTTTTTTTTTAAATTTGACCATTACATGGCATATGTTTTTCTATCTAAACATCTTTAAAGTAACACCAAGTAACTTTTCCTCTTGGTCGCCCTACTGGTTGGAAACGAAATTGTCCATTGCCGCTGTCGTAAATAATTTAGCCTACCGTCGCACGCACGCTCGCTGTTTACCCAGCACGGCTTTAGAATGAACGATGTCCACAGACAAGGTAGAGTATGTTACATGATTTCATGAAAGGATGATGTATTGCGACATCAGAAATGAAGAAAAACGAAATAATGACTATTGTATCGCTTGACGTAAAGCAGTCAATTTTGTAGTTCTTTTTGTGGTCGGGTTCCTACCCGAAACCCGAAGTTACATAGTGCCAGTAAAAGCGACACAGACCCCGTCAGGACAGAAGTGCCTTTCACCCTGTTACGACTTGATGAACCACTGATAGGATTTTGGAAACATTATTTTAAGGTAAACAATGTTACATAGTGTTGCTTTAAAATCCCCCTGCAGTCAATAATTGTATCCCTTAAAACAAAAATCTTTAATCATCAAAATTACATATTTAAACTTTTTTCCTCCCAGTGAAAATATTTCTTCATGGCTTAAAATAGCTTGAATGTAACACAACACCCTTGCTCATTTAGTATTCACAGAATCATAAATATGCAAATGAGCCCCACCTCCACTCACTCACACTAGCTCAGAGATCCATTCGCTCAACTGTGTAAATGCTGCACAATGGCAAGTGGAAATATTGGTTTAAATTGTCGCTCTCTGCAACAGTTTTAATTACACAGCAGTTTTAAGGAGAAAACGCTCAGCAACAGTGTTGACTGATGAATTTGCACACGGTTTTGTATTAACGTAGGCCTACATTAAATAGACATCAAAGACATATAAACAACATTAAATGATTTTAAGCTTGATTTTATTTTTTATTTTAGTGATGAACTGATTGCATTTTTTTAAATAGCAAAAATACATCAAATTTAATATATTTTATACAAATATTATGTCTGAACATGTTTGTTATATATATATATAACAAAATATTTATATTGTATAAACATTGAACAGTAGTGTATATAAACAAACACATAATTAATTCAGAAACAACGTTTAAAACAATCCCCCCCAAAAAACTATTTTGTTTACACTTTACAATTAGGATCCCTTTCAGTCGCTCACATTCGATGTGTGGACTGATTGGGATCATGCTTAGGGAGCCTGTCATCTTCGAGTATTGTTAAAACGACCCAATGCGAGACCTGTATCTCACACTCCGCCCCGCGGTGCGCGTATAAATACGGAAGTGGATGCATGCACCAGTTGTCTTTCGCTTCAGAGCTGATCGTTGTCAATGTGTCTGAAGAGTGTTGACGTTTTCAACAAGCGAGTGTGTCTGTGTTCTTCTGGAAGGCTCTCCCAGTGTTGGTGGTTCTACAGCACAAGTGCAGCGGTGATCGCAAGCTTCTGAGCTCTTAACTGCTGTTTTAACAGCATCATTTCTGTGTGTTTGTTGATGGTAGGTTAGAGGGCAAAGAAGTGAGTGCTTCACTGTTTCAGTTCACTGTTCAGTGTTGCCGTGATCATTCCCCTGTGTGCTACACGGGCACGTTTGCGTATTTTTCAAGATGTCATTCCATCCGTGTGTTTTTGTGTTTTGTGTTTTATCCGGCTGCGTTATCTCCCTCTGGGAGTGTAACGTTGCCCGAGCCAGATACAAAAATGTCAGCTATGCTGAAATGGGCCACGAGGCTGTCGGGCTCGAGTAGAATCCTCCACTGCGTCCTGAACAGTTTCGGTTGGATGATTGGTATTTCAGGGTGGGCCACGCTGGTTCTCAGCTCGCAGCCCATTGTTCCTCCGCCTCCTCGTCGCCAAGGGCATCCCCGTGCCGCTGCTCTCGCTCCTGCTGGGCCTCCGCAGCAGCCTTCACCCAGGCCTCAGTGTGGAGCAAGCAGCAGGCAGGCCTGCCCAGTCTGTGTCAGACGCTGCCAATACAGGTGGCAAGCGTAAGGCCAAGCATGCCTGGCACAGGCCAACCAGGGATGGGGGAACAAGCTCTTCAGATGGTTACTGTTTCCCCCACTGGCTCCCCGGAGTCCAGCCTACCCGACTCAAAAGAAAGAGCAAATTCCTCTGTTCCTGGGTCCCAAGAGGGCCAGACAGGTGTGCGACCCTGTAAAGCCTTGCACCCCTCAGCCCCCTCTTTATCCCCAGCCGGCAGCTGGGTGTGGTTCTAGGACCCGTCACGCTTCTCATGCACCCCCTGCCGTCAAGTGCAGACACTTCCGAGCCGGGTCCCTGTCCACCAGGGGCCACGTACAATGGGCATGCAGTAACGGGGGTCTGGGCAGGCCTCCGACTGCATTGGCATCAACTGCATTAAGTTGCTGATAGTACAACTTGCTTTGAGACACCGTTGCTCATCAAGCTTGTACAGGTCTGTACAAACACTGTGACTATTGTGCTACGCTTCCTTCGCATGTTGCAACTCGCCCGCCACCTCCTCCTCTGGGGTCAGAAGCTTCTGAGGTTGCTTCATTCCACTTATGTTTCCGGTCTGCTCAATCGTTCCACCGACAAGGCCTCATACAGCTTATGGCTCAGGGAGAGTTGAGACTCCATCCCCAGGGGTCCAGCTGTTCTGGGACCACTTCGGAGGCCCCACAGTTACATCTGTCTGCCTCTCCGGACTCGTCCTGCACTGCAGAGACCTCCCCTTGAGCCCTTACAGGCAGCTGAGGTAAAAACCTGTTTTTAAAAGAACAGTTCTCCTGCTTGTTTGGCCTCTATCAAGAGGGTAGGGGACCTTCACGCATTTTCGGTCGATGAATCGTGCCTGGAGTTCGGGCCGGCCAACTCTCATGATATCCTGAGACCCCGGCCTGGATGTGTGCCCAATGTTCCTACCTCTTCCTTGAAAAGGGGACCAGGTGGTGAGCCTGCAAGCACTGCCCCGGAGAAGGCAGACCCACCCTGGCTTTTTCTGTCCCTTCCGCTCCTTGCGGTTCTAACTGGACAGAATGCAAAGCCTCAGGTCCTCAGACCAGCTCTTGTCTGTTATGGAGACCAGCAGAAAAGGAAGGCTGTTTCCAAGCAGAGGTTGGCCCACTGCACAGTGGTTGCCATCATCTTGGTGTGTTATCCCAAGTTGCACTTGCCCCCCTGGGTATTGAGCTCCTCTAAAGAGAGATTATAGCTCCTACCTAGGCGTTGACACAGAGTGCCTCACTGTCAGATGCATTAAAACTGCGAGCTGCGAGACACCTATTACGTTCGCTATAAAAATAGCATACGCGTTGAACAGCTGCTTCCCATGGGCTCCCCTCTAATGAAGCTAGTTTCACTGTAAGCCCGGTTCGAAGTGTCGTCTTCTGTGCCTGGATGGACTGGAAAAGTGCGCAATTCTTGCTCCAGTAGAGGTCCTCTTTAGCCGAACCCTGTCGAGTTCCTACACACCCTTCAGCAACGGATTTGGCGGAGCGTCCGAAGCCAGGCCTTACACTCGTATGCACTGGTGAAACCTTGGTTAGGCTGGGTCCAAATGTTGTGATCCCTACGGCGGTCCCATATGTGTATTCTTCCACTGTACGGTATTCCATATTCTTCCCTTGGCAGAGCCCGCTCTGCCGTCACTGATTGTTGAGTCTCCCCCCTGTTATAGGCTGGAGTCACCCCAGTGACATTCCATATGTTGTACTGCCCGGTAATACGCCTAGTCCATATGTGAATTCTCCACATGTTACATCCCTTCGGGCAGGATGTGGCAGGATGTGGCAGGATATTCCTTTCCAACAAAAGAGAATGCTTTCCCAGTTGTCTTGTGGAACAGCAGTGACTTCCCTGGCCTAAGCCCTGTCCCATCTCCACCTCAAATAATGCAGGGGGATCAGAAGGCTTTTGTCTAGGCACTGGAAGGTGGCAGCACTACTAATTGATCACGTAATTTAACATGAGCGACTGAAAGGGAACGTTAGATGAACGAGATGTAGTCCCATCGCCACTATTCCTTGACCACCGCTGACTCCTGGCTCCGCTCGGCTCCTCAGCAAAATACAACTGGTGCGTGCATCCACTTCCGTATTTCTATCCGTGAAATGCAGATCTCACACGCCAATGTGCATTGGCTCGTTTTAACAGTAGTCGAAGATGACAGGCTCCCTAAGCGTGATCCCGATCAGTTGACTATGTCTCTGTTCCCTCCTTCAGGGAATGAGGATTACATACTTAACCGAGACGTTCTGTTAATTAACGTTAGTTAATGCAATACATATTTTACACTATCTATTAATTTTGTAATATTTGGCAATAAATACAATTGTTCATTGTTTATTCATGTTAGCTCATGTCCATTAAATAATATTAACACAAACAACCACTGATGTATTAGTAAATGCTGAAATTGACATTAACTTAGATTAATAAATGCTTTAGAAATATTTTTCATTGTTAGTTCATGTTAACTAATGCTAACAAGTAAAATTCTATTGTAAGGTGTTACCTTTTTTCCCACTTATTTTATTAGTTTAAAATGTGACTGTTCAAAAAAATTAATTACCAAGTGCACTATTCCATTGGCAGCTTTTTACCTTCAAGTATAAATCTCTTCTAATTTTCTAACTTTTTTTCCCCCATTCTAATATTGGCTTGAATGGCTTCCAACTTCTCTTCAGGCATCACAGACCCTCAGATGTCCCTGCAGGTAAAGTATGACTCTGTGTACATACAGGTTTTCCTCAGGAGAACATTAGCTCCTCAGATCACTGACTCCCACTTGACCTGGATAGAGCTGCCCTACTTTAAATTAGCTCTGAGCCTGTCGGGCCCAAAGCAATGAACACTTAAAACTCACATTTATTTACCTACTTCAATACTGTTGCTTCAGCAAAATACTTTGTATTACTCAATGGTTATATTGCTGATGCTTTTACTATGGAAATGTCAAATGGTATTTTTATACTCCATATTATTATGATATTTTTAATATTAGGGTTGCAGTCACACTATAAAGTCTGAATCTGTTATTTAATGTGATGGTTGTGTGCTCAGCATTTATCTGTCATCTTGCTGATAGTGTAATGTTAAAGCCACATGTAAAGAAATAACATGTGCTCCCCTGTGAATACATTGTGCCCAGTGTTGGACAGTGAAATGTGGCTGTGCTAATAACATTTAAGTGTCTGGCTATAATATCTCTACCAGTCCATTATAATAACTATTATCAGAGTGGAATCGGAGACAATCATATTCCCTTTTGGATTAATAGCCACATCTATGTAATAGTGCATGGATGAAGCAATTGTCCAGTGCCAATCTGAGAATACAATAGACCGCTGCTAAAATGACACAATGAACTCTCTTAAAATAACTATTGACTTTGCAACACCAATAACTTTCGATTTTTTCCCCTTCCTTCTTTCTGCACATTAAACATGGATTGATGTCCTTCTTTTTCAGACTTTCACAGACTTTGTATTTGACTTAGATGTAGGATTAATACATGTAATTACAATGGAGATGGATGAATGCAATCGGAAATGGACAACTGAATTATAGTCAGTCCAGTTGCCTGCTAATATTGCGGCAGTTTGTAAGTCCTGTGTCTGTTATCACCACTGATTTAAGACTATCACTACTAATAAAAATCTGATTTAAGATCTATGAGATAGAAGGGTGAGCCTTATGAATGTTTACATTTGCATTTGGTAGATTATTATTTATCTGAAGTGTCTTAAATTGTAACATTACACTAACAATATTTTCCATAACAATTATGTTTCATCCCCAAATTCACATTTGCATATATACATCAATGGTGGTATTTGTTGTCCTTCCTTTAATTTATTATAATTTTAAGTAAAAATGTATTTCAGTGATAGATGTCTAGCAATTTTTACTGTAATATTGTAACAATCACCAGTGAGAGTGCCCGGGATAACCATCCAACCCGGACAATCACCACACATCCACGTACTACATTTCCCATAATCCTTTACCCAGACTAATCAGCCATGATCACATTCACCTGCATGTATTTACCTTGTTTAGCTCACCCCATATAAGCCTGGTTTTCACATTCATTCCCTGCAAAGTCTTGTTTAGTGTTACACTGCAATTCCGAGCATTCTCCCTGGTTTCATGTCCCTTGGTTTTTGGATTTCTTGCCTGGTCCGTGGATTACTCTTTTGCCCGTGTTCCCTGCCTTGTTGTGTTTGTTATTGTTTGGACTGATTACGCGGTGTTTATGACCTTTGCCTGTTTTCGACTACGATTGTGTTTCAATAAAACTGCATTTAGATCTTCAACCTTTTTGTCTCGGAGCAGTTTGTGAGAAATATAGTATAAAAAAATACTATACTACAATAGTGAGAAGGACAATTGACAATATTTTATTATTTTTGGGGTTGTCATTTTTTTTTTAAATAACAAATATATATATATATATATATATATATATATATATATATATATATATATATATATATAATATTAAATATTTAAATGATATATAAAATTTTAAAATATATTGTAACAAGAAAAGTAGCATTTATATGGCCAAGATTATACAACAACAACAACAAAAAAAAACACTAATGAGAATCCAAAGAGAATCATCATTGAAAATAATGTATATTATTAAGAATAATGTATATCCCATAAATGAGAATTTTCCAAGCTTAAGTATGTGTAATTTTCATAAAAAACAATGACACAATGCCAAAAAAAAACAATGCTTCATTTTATTTTTTTCCAATTTGGGAGTGGAAAACTGTATGGAATTTTCATGAGATTCAGCCAGTTATGTTCTGTTTAAATAACAGCATGAACTGATACTTTAGAAATAAAAATTGCAACCTATCTACAATGTTTTAAAGACGCTCAAAGACAAATATACACTCTAAGAAAGTCAGAGAGAGTCGGAGTGAAAGCGAGTGGGGGTGTGTGAGATGTGTAGAGGTTTATAGGACGAGACATATAGCCTCCGGGTGATTTGTTTAACTTTGAAAGGTTCTTTGGTTTGTGCTAAATTCGCTGCGAGCTACATGGTAGCAGATCATCTAACTCTTTTCCCAAGTGGCACCAGCTAACAGCGCCTGGTTCCTGTGCGTGGTAAAGAAGTGAGAGACCCGTAAGGGAGCAGACGACAGCTATCGCTTGGTTAGCCTCAGCCCCGAGTCGCACTAAACAATTGAAACAAACACACACACACACACTCACAATCTTCTCACGGCTGGGTCTAGCCATATTTACACATTTTTGGCAATTTCACGTGAAATCCAGTCATTTCAATATAGGAATCCATGAGATCGGTGAGGATGACACATTCCCTCATGCAGATTTCATAATGTGTTCAAGTTGGTTACAAGAATCCACTGCCCTCACACAGGATTCCATGAATGCATGTATTCCCATTGCAATTATTGGATTTCAGCGACAACAATTTGCTGACAAATGGTAAATGTGACTGCACCAATTTCGCTGGCAAAAAAGGTATATTGTCTATTTTTAATATGTGTAGCGATGTATTGTCTACTGTCACTTTCAAACCAAGCAGATTTCTATTAGTCAAAGCAGCAAATCTATGTGACCATCTTAAACCTGTTGCAAAATCTACATAGTGAAATCTTTCGCCCACAGGGGAATTTCCAGTTGCGTGAATTCCTATTTAAATGACTGGATTTTCTAGCAAAGATTTGTAGAGCAATGGTGAATGTGACCAGACTTTAGTCCAAATTACAGTTTGGAAAGATGAAACATTGGTTCTGAATGCCCACAGTAGATGAATGCTGTCCATTTATTATACTTTCATTAATCCAGCCAGTCTAATTGAAATGAAAACATCCAAACCTCATTAGAAATCAGTATGAAATATATTAATATGTAAACAATATGATGTTCTCTTACGAGAGTATATCTCGTACTGCGTAATATCTTACGCTATGGGGAATACTCTTTTCCTCGAGATATTGAAGCCAAAAATTATCCTTAATTTTAAATATGCAAAACGCTTTTGCAGCAGCAAGCAGACAAGGGCGAGACAGCTCGCGCGCCCATTGGCTGCCTTGCTGGAAAAGCAGCAGCCTATCGAGTGAGGCACTGCGTGACGTAATGACGAATGGGGGCGCTTCGCGCCCATTTCGTCATGTCCCGCCAGTAAAGGCGTGGTCTCGCCCTATAATACCCTCGATAGCTGTATTTTGTCTGATTTTTCTACTCTTCACGCGAAGCTCACGCATCGCTGGATCCAGAGTGAGAAGCCGCGCCGTTGACTTGTAGCCTTATCAGCGGGACGTGCCATCTTCTGAAGTCGCTGGCCCAGCCGCCTTCAACCGCCGTACCTGCTGCGCTTTCCGGTGTACTATATCCTTTACTCTGCTAAGTGTGTGTGTTTGCTTACGTGACGCAACACCCATTTCTACTGTTCTAAAAGAGCTGCGTCTTTTTAAAGATGCCTTCCTGTGGTTCTTGCCGAGCCCCACTCAGCGACGAGGACTCGCCGGTTCGCCCGCCAGCTTCGCCGGCTTCGCTCGAGTCGCTCCCAGACGGACAGCGGCTGCCGTCTGCCGCCGCGTCCGCACTTGAGCTCGACGAACTTACCGGAGACGGCATTGAAACTGAGCCGATGTGTCCGCTCTCTCAAGCCGTGGATTACATCGGCCTCGACTGAAAGGCGCTCGCGCAACTAACGCGCAATAGGCTGGACGGACGCTTTCTCGGGAAAGACGAAGCTCCGTCACAGTCGAGACCCGCGCCTTTCCCCCCTGAATGGTGAGATACATTTGTGGCTAACGCTATCCGAGATGACGGAAGCTGAGCGCTCCGTGTTCCTCGACGTTCTCGCTCTGCTGGACGCCGCCCCCCTCAGCGCGGGCCCCGGCCGAGGATTGAGATAAAGCCCGAGGTCTCAAGGCCTTCCTAGTCTCTCTAGGAAAGCGACGGTGTTCAGTTCCCGCTGCGGCCGGATTTCCACCAAAACTTCTCGCTCGTTCAGTTCCAAGCAATGTGACTGTTCCAGTGTATTTCGCAGTGAGCAAGCTGGTTCCACAGCCCGCTTGCCTGCGCACAAAGGCCGTCGTTTCGGCTAACTAGCAGCGTCGCCAGGCCCGAGATTAGACACCGCGCTCTCGCTCTGCTGGACGCCGCCCCCCTCAGCGCGGGCCCCGGCCGAGGATTGAGGTAAAGCCCGAGGTCTCAAGGCCTTCCTAGTCTCTCTAGGAAAGTGACGGTGTTCAGATCCCGCTGCGGCCGGATTTCCACCAAAACTTCTCGCTCGTTCAGTTCCATGCGTTGTGACTGTCCCAGTGTATTTCGCAGTGAAGCAGCCGGTGTCTCAGCCCGCTTGCCTGCGCACAAAAGCCGTTTCTATGGCTACCCAGATAAATCCAATAAAGAGTGCATTTTCTGGTGTTCCGGCCACGGCCGATGGTGTTACGAGTGTTGTAAGAATGCCCACGTCCCAGTGCCCATTCCCACACCCAGACACAGCCCGCCACGGTGCAGGGCTAGCACAATAAAACCAACTCATGTTGGTTGTGCAGAAAATGTAGTGAACGCGCCCATACAATGCCCGCTTACACTACATGATGCGTGTCCCTTGGTTTCTGTAAAAACGAAACTAACACACATTTAGTGGCGCGAGCCGACAGTGTTCTCAGTGCAGTAAATGTGCCCGCTGTTCCGCATTTCCTCACTGACACGCCGAATCCCACGGGATTCACCCCCGCTCGCTTTCTATGCACAACCCGTCACAGAGAAGCTGAGCGCGGCCAGGCTGCCCGCTGTGATTAGCGCGCACCTCGCACCTCGCAAAATGCATTCAGTCGGCGCGAGCCGAGTGTTCTCCGTACAGAAAATGTGCCCGCTGTCTCGCGCCCGCATTTCTCACAGACACTCCGAATCTCACGGGATTCGCCCCCGCTCGTCTTCTCTGCACGACCCGTCACAGAGAAGCTGAGCGCGGCCAGGCTGCCGGCTGTGATCAGCGCGCGCCTCGCACGCTGTAAACACAGCAGTGATTTAGTCGCGCGAGCTGACAGTATTCTCAGTGTAGTAAATGTGCCGCATTTAGTAAATGTGCCCACATTCCCTCACACGCGCCGAATCCCACGGGATTCGCCCCGCTCGCTTTCTCTGCGCGTCCCGCCATAGAGAAGCTGAGCACGGCCAGGCTGCCCGCTGTGATCAGCGCGCCCCCCGCCTCGAACGCTGTAAACACGGTGCTGTGTTCCCAGTACACAGGGGCTCTCGAGCCGCCGTCCTGCCGCGGCCAGAGCCCAGATTTCATTCTACCCCTAGCTATTCACGCAGATGCGTGGTCAAGGCTTCCCGGGGTATCAGAATGGGTGTTGAACACTATAACGAGAGGCTGTTCGCTACAGTTCGCTCGACGCCCCCGCCGTTATACGGCGCGAGTCGAAACTACGGTGTATAGCGAAGTGTTTCATCTACTTCGAGCCGAGATAGCGAAACTACTGAGAAAGGGGGCTATAGAACCTCTATCTCAGGGCGAAGGGGGCTTATACAGCAGATATTTTCTGGTACCGAAAAAAGATGGTGGGCTCAGACCCATTCTAGATCTGCGACTGCTGAACAGAACGCTCGGGAAGCGCCAGTTCAGAATGCTTACGACCAGGAAAATCCTCGCGCAAGTGCGCCAAGGAGACTGGTTCATGTCAATAGATCTGAAAGACGCCTATTTTCAAATACAAATAGCGTCCCATCACAGGCGATTCTTGAGATTCGCCTTCGAGGGCCAGGCATATCAATACACAGTCCTGCCGTTCGGCCTGTCCATAGCACCCCGTACGTTCACGTAGTGCATGGACGCGGCGCTCGCCCCCCTGAGACTTCGGGGCATGCGAGTTTTGAACTACTTGGACGATTGGCTGATTCTAGCTCGTTCACGAACGGAGCTCATAGAACACAGGGCCGCATTACTCGAGCACCTCGAGGAGCTGGGCCTTACAGTCAATTGGGCGAAAAGCTCACTGCTCCCCAGTCGGAGAATTTCCTTTCTGGGAACAGTGTTAGACTCGCTATCCATGACAGCACGCCTGTCACCGGAGCACGGATTGAATATTCAGCACGTCGCGAGATCCTTCCGCCACGGCTCTATAGTCCCGCTCAGAAGGTTTCAGAAAATGCTGGGTCTGATGGCCTCAGCAGCCTCCGTACTCCAGTTGGGCCTGCTCCGCATGCGCCCACTGCAGCTATGGCTAAAAGCACGAGTTCCCCCAGGGCGTGGACCGCGGGTCTATTTCGCCTCAGGGTCGACCTTCAGTGCGTTTCAGCTCTGAAACCGTGGAAAGTGACCGACTGGTATCAGTCAGGTGTGAGTCTGGGGATCGCCTCGGGTGTGAAGGTGGTGTCTACGGACGCCTCCACATCGGGGCGGGGAGCGCTGCTCGAGGGCAGACCGCTAGCTGGCCTATGGTCAGTACGGGAGAAGCTCCTTCACATAAACTGCTTGGAATTAATAGCAGTCGACAAAGCGCTAAGGCGCTTCTGTCCCCAGATAATAGGCCGCCACGTATTGGTCCGGTCGGACAACATGTCAGTGGTGGCGTACATAAATCGCCAGGGCGGCGTCAGGTCCCGAAACCTTTACAGGCTGACGGAACGCCTCCTGGTCTGGGCTCAGCACAACCTGCTCTCGCTGAGAGCGGCGCATGTGCCTGGTCACCTAAATGTGGGGCCAGACAGGCTGTCCAGAAACAACGTCCCAGCAGGAGAATGGTCTCTGCACCCGCAGACGATCCAGCTGCTGTGGGAAACGTTTGGCAAAGCGCAGGTGGACCTGTTCGCGTCCCAAGAAAACGCTCACTGCCCGAGATTCTTCTCGAAAAGCCTGGACGCGCTGGCCCATGTTTGGCCCCGCCGCCCCCCCTATATGCCCCCTGTCTCACTCCTGCCTCAGGTGTTGGAGCTAATCAGGAGGGAGGGATGCCCAGTGCTACTCATAGCTCCGCTCTGGACAAACCAGTCGTGGTTCCCTGTCCTGATGCAGCTGACCAGTGCTGCCCCATGGCCTTTACCGTTGAGGAGAGACCTCGATTTGGCATCCTCGCCCGGATTTGTGGTCCCTGCACGCATGGGCCATCAACGGGTACCCGCTGACCTCCCAGAGGGAGTGTTAAACACGATCGCGCAGGCTAGACCCCCGTCTACCAGACGGCTCTACACCTCGAAGTGGTCTGTGTTCTCTGCTTGGTGTCAAGCGCAGAGCTTTTCACCTGTAGACTGCGGGGTTACGGAAGTGCTTTCCTTCCTTCAGGAGCTACTGGATAAGGGCAGGACCCCTTCCACGCTCAAAGTATACGTGGCGGCCATAGCAACGTTTGTAAAACCGGTGTCTGGCCAGTCACTAGGAAAGAACGACTTAGTCGTGCGTTTCCTTAGAGGAGCTCGGAGGCTAAACCCTCCCAGGCCCCCTTCAGTCCCGACATGGGACCTTTCCACGGTCTTGGAGGCCATGAAAGGTGCCCCATTCGAGCCAATTCAGTTGTCTGACATCAAACACTTGTCTTTCAAGACAGCGTTTCTTATGGCTCTCGCTTTAGTGAAGCGCGTAGGGGACTTGCAAGCGCTCTCAGTGAGCGCGTCAAGCATGGAGTTTGGACCTAATGACTCAAAGGTCATACTCAAACCGAAGCACGGCTACGTGCCAAAATCCCTCAACACACCATTCAGGGCACAGGTGATTTCCCTGTCTGCCCTTCCGGTTCTCAATGAGGAGAAGGACGCGAGTCTCCTTTGCCCTGTCAGGGCACTAAGGGCTTATGTGTCCCGCTCGTCTGGTTTCAGACAGACTGAGCAGCTTTTCGTTTCGTTTGGCGGCCGTGCTAAGGGACTTGCCGCTTCGAAACAGAGCCTATCCAGATGGATAGTCGGTGCCATAGCGCTGGCTTACACTTCTAAGGGCCTACAGTGCCCTTTGGGTGTTAGAGCGTACTCCACAAGAGGCATGGCCTCCTCGTGGGCATGGTCTAGCGGGGTTACCCTGCAAGATATTTGTATGGCCGCGGGCTGGGCCTCGCCGTCTACATTTATAAAATACTATAACCTGGAGGTTCCCGCCTTGCAAGCTAAGCTTTTGGCGGTATAAAGTTCAGTGCTATCTGCCCGCTGTGCGGCTCAGATACTGAGTTTGACCTGCGTATTGCTCACTGACCGGTACAGCAGCTCATTAAAATGTCGACACACTTGTGGCCACCCAGTTCAGGCTGAATGTTCACCCTGACGGTATGGTCTAATTGTCACATGATCAGCTCCTTCGGATGCTATTTACAGGGAATGATGCTTCTAGCCTCTCTTCCCTCACTCTCTGTGAGTTTATGGTGATTATGCACTATATGCGCCCCGGGCTTTGGCCCCTGGGACTTTGGTGTTGGATCCCTACCAGCACGGCGTGTTGCATGGTGTTCCCCATAGCGTAAGATATTACGCAGTACGAGAGATACTCTCGTAAGAGAACGTACTCGGTTACTAACGTAACCTCGGTTCTCTCTAGAGAGGGAACGAGTACTGCGTATCTTGCCGTGCTTGGAATACGCTCTGGTTCGCTTCGGCGTTGAAAAATCAGAGGAAATACAGCTATCGAGGGTATTATAGGGCGAGACCACGCCTTTACTGGCGGGACATGACGAAATGGGCGCGAAGCGCCCCCATTCGTCATTACGTCACGCAGTGCCTCACTCGATAGGCTGCTGCTTTTCCAGCAAGGCAGCCAATGGGCGCGCGAGCTGTCTCGCCCTTGTCTGCTTGCTGCTGCAAAAGCGTTCTGCATATTTAAAATTAAGGATAATTTTTGGCTTCAATATCTCGAGGAAAAGAGTATTCCCCATAGCGTAAGATATTACGCAGTACTCGTTCCCTCTCTAGAGAGAACCGAGGTTACGTTAGTAACCGAGTACGGTTTCACTAATCTAGCTGAAACTTGAGCACAATCTGTACAATTTTAAACACTTGTGACAGAAGTCAGTACTTGCTTCTCATAGCAATTGGCCGCTGTACGTTGTTTTCAAAGTTGCGCATTTCTCAACTTTTGGATGCTTTCAGCCACTCTCCATGTTTTCTCCTATCCGCTGTCAATGCCACAATTCACTGCGCTTACATGAATCTCATTTCCCTTGAATGAATAAAAAAATGCAGATTCTGCTCCACACCAGTGAACACGCACCATAAAGTTTAGTTACATTAGCAAAACTTGAGCAACTTTTTGCTGGCAGAAAGGGTCAATTGTCTTTTGTCAAGAGTGTCCCAATGAATGAAGAACCACTCACACAGAAGTGACTTTCAAACCAAGAAGCTTTCTGTTGGTCAGCGTGGCAAATCCATATATCCAATGTGAACCCAAATAATCTTTCACCTTCACGTGAATTTGCTTGCTATTTGCAAAAACTTTTAGATGCTCTCAGCTACTCTCTATGCTTTCTCCGACTCACTGTCAATCCCACAATTCACCACGTGAGCCTGAACCTCAACTCCCTTAGCAATGAATTAAAAATGCCTGCTCTGCCCTGTCCGCACCAGTGGACATTTACCATAAGGTAAATCCACGTGAACCCGTCGCGAAATCGGCTTGGTGAAATCTTTCACCCTCACATGAATTTCCAATCAGAAGGATTCCAATTCAAATGGCTGGATTTTATTGGATTCCGAACAGAAGTGTGGAATGTGACAACACCTTTACTCTATGGAATCTATCCACTTATGTGTTTCAATCAAAGACGTCACATCGGCTAATCACGGTCATGAATCTGTGTCATAAAGAGCGAGATGGTTTAAAAAAGAGGGAAAGAAAACAGTCGAGTGAAGAAGACATGAAAAAGAGTGTGGAGTTGCAGGCAGGTAGAGTTATGTGATGGGGATTACATTTATGTGGAGATGCTGCGGTTTTAAGAAGTCCAAATCTCTACCTGTCAGTCTGCACAGCTGGATGGTGGCCCCTCCCAGGGGCTGATGGGAAAAAATGCAAATAGGCCACCATCCTTTTGGATAATCCATATTGAGTACTAATCTGCTGAAGTGTGCTTCAAATCACCTGGGCGCACTTCTCCTCCACGTCATTGTAAGCTTTGATGTAGCAGTGCGCAGAAAAGAAGAACGTATAGAAAAGGCTAATCTAATGAAAGAGAAGTAAGAAATGAGGAAACGTATGTCTCCAAGTCGACAGATGCAAGGATTTCTCTTGTATCCTCGTGCTGAATCTTTACACCTGTCTGCCAGCATTGATGTACACTCGAATAAGTGGCCATCGCTGAAAGCACCATATTTTGAAAAGCCTGGATGAGTTGTTTCATTGGAAGACTATTGAAGTTTTTATATTAACCCCTTGAAATCAAAGGCACAGACTGCAGCGTTTCGCTAGCACACCTATTTGAAACGAACGGCAACTCCATTCATAATTTAGCTGTCCACTGCTGCACTCCGACGTATGAGTCGGCCCCAGAGCTCTTCAGTCATATTTCAGCTCGCACAATGTAATGCATTTTGACAAGTAAATTGCTTGCCTTTTTGCTGATAGCGTCGCACATAAATAATGAATTCTTAGTAATAGCTGCAGGAATAATACACACCAGACTGATGCAAATGACAGACTTATAATTGATGGTTTAGATTTACAGGTTAAACTTTGTGTAGCAAAAAAAATGGACAATAAACTTTTTTGTTTGCTATTATTTTATAGCAAAATGTTCTTTAAAAGTGAATGGATGCCATTTCCATGCTGGAAATTCCAGTTACATCCAGCATGATTTCTGCAGTAGCTGATGTGGTCATTAGTCAATTCAAGCTGGTTTAGATGGACAACCCTGTTGAAAATACCCACAATGTTAGTCTAAAGCATAATGTTTCAATTTGCCAGATGCTATTAAAGTTTCAAAATGATTTACGTTGTATTGAAGATATAGACTACCATTTAAAAGTTTGGGGTTGGTAAGATTAATGTTTATTGAAAAGAACACTTTTATGCTCACCAAAGCTCCATTTATCTGAACAAAAAAAACAGTAAAAAATGTAATATTGTGAAATACTATTACAGTACTTTTGTTCTATTTGAATATATTTTAAAATATAATTTATTCCTGTGATGCAAAGCTGTATTTTTTCAGCATAATTTCACAAGTCTTCAATGTCACATGACCCAGAAATAATTTTAATATGCTAATTTTCTCCTCAAGAAACAATTATCATTGTTGGAACTTTTTTTTTAAAAAATTGTGAGTAGAAAGTAAAAAAACAGCATTTATATTAAATAGAAATAATTTTTAAAATTTAAATGTCTTCACTGACACTTTTGATAGAATGCATGTATCCTTGCTGACGTAAAAAAAAACGTAAGAAATTTTTAAGAAATTGTATTTCTTAAAAAAAACATCTTACTGACACCAAACTGTCATATATAATCAGATCTTGCATTTCTTTATAATCAAACCCATGACCTTTCAGTTACTTGCAACATGTTAATATGTGAGCTACAGTCACGGTTCCCAGCATATGATGCTGGTGTGCTAGTTTACCAAAGCCATGCTGATCGAGCAATATCAACTAAATAAAAAAAACATATATTTAATTTACTGGTGTTCCCAGTATGCACCTAGACATGAATAATTAATGTTAACTCTCAGGAGATTGCAAGAGAAACCAAACCACACATAAACCGAGACCAACCAAGAGTAACTAACACACAGGGAGTAAACTTATGGAACTAGATGAGGAACCGGTGAACATAATCAAAAGAATCAATAAGTAACCATAGAAAAAGCAACAAGAAAAAACACAGAAAAAAAACATAAACATTACAGTAATCACCCCTCCCAGAAGGCACGTCCTAGGTATGTAGCCGACAGTCCAAGGAGGCGAAGATCCAGGGTGACACCAACAGACAGAAGGGCCAAGGCAGAACTGCAGGCTCACGGTACCGAGACAGAGATGAGGGCTCAGCAGACCGAGGCAGGAGGGAGTGAGGACCAAGATGTAGCTGGAGTGAAGGGATGAAGGAAAAAGGCGTAGCCGGAGGCCCGGAAGTCCGTGGTGCAACGAGGGTGACACCTGACCAAGGTGGAGCCGGAGGGGCGAGGGAGCCCTGCAGAACATGGGGGGTGACGAACCATGGTGGACCTGAAGGAGCATTGAGCTAAGGTGGAGACGATGGGTCGATGAGCCGAGGTGGAGCCTAGGGCTCAGAGGTCCAAGATGTAGCTAGGGGATCCTCACACCAAGCCGGATTTGGAGACCGGGAAGCCCAAGGCAGATCTGAGAATCTGGACAGAGCCACCAAAGAGGAGCCGAGGGACTGTAGGGAACCAGCGGCGATGAAGGAACTTGGGAGCTGGGTGAGAATGGAGGCATTGTGAACTGGCATATTCTGTCATCTAATATTCCTATAGGGATCGGATCCAGCCACCTCTCCTCAGAGATGAGCATATGGCTGGGGCTCTAATCCCAGTCATCTAACTCCAGAGGAACGGACATTGGTGCCAGCTCTCACAGCTGGTCAGACTCCGCAGCCGATGTCGAACACACCTAATGACTTCAGACTTGACTCAGCGGCCAGCTTAAAGACTTCAGACTTGACTCAGACTCCAGTTTAAAGACTTCAGACTTGACTTGGACTCCAGCTTAAAGACTTCAGACTTGACTCAGACTCCAGATGAAAGACTTGTGAACATCTCCTGCGGGATTGTCGAGTGTCTGGTGAATTCCTCCTCCACTTCACTAAAGGTGAAGGAGGAGCCACTCTTTGTGGGAACCCCATCCACAAAAACTTCTCTCGAGGACCATAATGACTTGTTGGATGCCCCCATGGGACATGGGGACTTGTTGTTTCACATGATAATTTGTGACCCTGGACCACAAAACCAGTCGTAAGTCGCACGGGTATATTTTTAGCAACAGCCAACAATACATTGTATGGGTCAAAATGATCGATTTTTCTTTTATGCCAAAATCATTAGTATATTCAGTAAAGATCATGTTCCATTAAGATATTTTGTAAATTTCCTACCGTAAATATATATAAAAAATATTTTTGTGAGTGGATGCAGCAAAATCGCGCAAAAAAAGTCAGAAAACACGCCTAAAAAAACTTGCTCGCTGCTAAGTTTGGTATCGTTGTCAAGCTTAGATTTCCAGCTTTCGGTTTCATAACTCTCCACAACGTCATTAGAGCAGTAAGCCAATAGAGAGCGTTAAAACAAAACTTTCTCGTGTAAAAAAAAAACGTTTTCTTCCTAGCAACGGCCTGCTACAGCGCCTCTCATTGGCTGGCGACTTCTTCGCGTGCACAGTGTACACAATCCGCAATGATTACGGTGCAAGCCATGGATTCTGAGATAGCGCGTTTGCTCAATTTAAACTTTAATGACAGCAATAATGTAACGAACATAGTAAATTATTTTTTCGCAAATGATTGGGAAGATGATACAGAATGTCCAGAGACCGGCTTGGCAAATAATATGCCCTGGAAGACGACGAATTCGATCAATGTGTGTTGTGTGGATCTCTTCAATTTTATATGTTCCTGGTGAAATGTGATGCGATCTGGGAAAAGCCACCACATGGTGAAATTTGACATAGCCTATTACAGGTTTTGATAATCTGTTTCCCAAATCTGTTTTTATTTCTTTCATTGATTAAAATGTCGATTTTTTCTCTCACTCTGTGCGTGTTCTTAAAGAGAAAGTAAGACAGTCTTTTCAGCTTGCCACTATAAATCGCAATTTTTCTGCACTAAACTTGTAATTTTTCCCAAGATATATTCAAAGAGGATAGACAAGATGTTATAGAATAATAATTTTATGAAAACCCAATTTTGACAAAAAACTGACATTCGATCTATTTTTAGACCTTATACTGAAACCGTGCAGCGCGACAGCCGATGGGTTTGACCAGATCGCATTACAAATAATGCTATTTTAATGAGATTTTTTGTGTGAATAAAGGTTTAGTTGTGGTAAATCAATGGTGTAAATTTTATTTATTTCCCTTCATTAGTAATATGCGTAGCTGGACTTCATTTGGACAACTTTAAAAGGCGATTTTCTCAATATTTAGATTTTTTGCCCCATCAGATTGCAGATTTTCAAAAGGTTGTATCTCGGCCAAATATTGACATATCCTAACAAACCATATATCAATGGAAAGCTTATTTATTCAGCGTTCATGTGATGTATAAATCTCAATTTAAGGAAAATGACCCATAAGACTGGTTTTGTGGTCCAGGGTCACATTTAAGCAAGCCATAACATAGAGTTGTTTAGTGATGTTTTTGTTAGGTTATTTTTAAGTGCCATTACTTCAGATTAGCAAGTATACTGAGTTAGATTTACTTACTCACCTGGGGCCTCATGTACAAAGACTTGCGTTGAATTCATACTAAAACATTGCGTACGGACAAAGCTGTAAATGTGTGTACGCACAAAAAAAAACAGATGTATGAATCTCTGCGTACGAAGGATCCCACGCATATTCTCTTTGTACATCCCAATTAACATAAAATTTAGCGCACATGCACGAGCACAACGCCCCACCCTTAATTAAATAAATTTAAATATGGTAATGAGCCCACTTTGGCAAAAGAAAGCAGTAAGAAAATGGCTAAAGCAAGCGGCAAGAAACGAAACTTTACAGAAAGTGAATTGGAGGTGCTACTATCGGAGGTAGAAACGAGAAAAATATTTTATTTGGAACTTTGCACTCCAGAATTAATAACAAAAGGAAAAAAAATATGAGTGTGAGAGTTTGGCTGATGCCGTCAATGCGTTGGATCTGTAAGTCTCTGTAAATGACCTTATATAGAAATGGTCTGATAAGGTGGACGTTAAACGGAGAACTGCTGCGCACCGAAAGTGTGGGCAGAACAGGCAGTGGTAAAGGGGTTGATGAACTTACACCCTGTGAGCAGAGTTGCCTCAGTTATGGGTGACACTTACTGTCTCTGGAGTATATCTGCTGCTGTGGGAGACTCGGATTTACTACAGGACTGCCACGAAGGTAACCAATTTTTCATTTGTTTTTATTTTGGTAGTACACATAGCTTACCTATTTTAATTTACTACTTACTATCAAATAGGCCTACATGCAATGTAGCTGACCAAAAGTACACCAGAGATTTTACGTATCCATTGCATTTATGGCAAATGCGTGTACCCATTAAAGGGTACCTATTATGGCATTTAAAATGTTCCTAATATTGTTCTGGGAGTCCCCAACAACAGTTTTACAAGCATGCAATGACAAAAAACACTTTTGTTGTCTTATAATATGCATTTATTTTTACCTGATTTGCTCACCGACTCCCATATGAATCGTTTAGCGAGTCATTTTTCCAAACCCCGCCTTTGCGTGACGCTAATCTGTGGTGATATGTTAGACACCCAGCCGACGGGGTGTCATTGGTTGTTGCGCTAGATCTTACCCAGATACAACAGTGCTATTTTCTGATTGGCTAACAACACCAGACGAACAACACCAGAGGAGACCAGGGTTGCCAGGTCTGTACAACAAAACCAGCCCAATTGCTCATCAAACTAACCCAATCACGGCCAAAAATATTCAAATAGCGTTCCCGGGTGTTTCCTCAATAACAATCATGTTCCAGTGGATAAAACAATCGCGTCAACCAGCGTGCACTACACAAACAACCCGCGGAAACAGTGCAGGCATACGGACCTGGCAACACTGGAGGAGACGCGCTTGAATCCTGCCGGTTCCACAGTGAGTGTGAGTTTTGGGCACTGCGGCATATTAAATATATTACAAATAGTTTTTCAGCGTGAGAAATACAATGTGTGGCCGGAGAGCGTGACAAAAGACTGAAATGAGTGACTGTCACGCTCAATGCGTGATGCGTGACACTCGAGAGCCCTGTGACAACTCCATCAACAACGACAAACACTTCACATATTTCAATACAATTGACATTGAAGACCTAAGTTAGCTGCTAGAAGCTGCGCTGTGCCTGTGCGTACACAACACGCAAAATAATTATAGAACATGATACAAACATAAAAGCAACAGCCTACTTACAGATTGTGATTCGGAGAAGGAAGCTGATCCAAATAAACTCGGTACTGAACCTCCCTCCTTCAGTATCAGCCGGCCTCGCAAATTCATACTTTATAGCATTTAGGTTTGTGAAGCAATCATCTTCAAAATGACGCGAACACAGAACAAGTTCGGGCTATAATACTTCTGTGGTATAGTTATGAACTGTAGCCACTGTCTTCAAATGCTCCTCACTGGGCAGATGAAAAAAGTTTGCTTTTGCGTTCGCACTTCAAAACACAGCAGCGTCTCGTCGACATGATGTTTTTCCCTGGTGTCTCCTAATGCAATGAGTGGGCGTATCTTATTCAAATAACTTGGACAAGTGACGTACGAAAGTGCATCGTTCGTCTATCGATTCATATCAACGACTCAGAGTCGACTCTTACTTTTGAGAGATAATAACTTTGTATACGGTGAACTTTCATATTTAAAACTTTGCAGGATGTTTTTGTTCACTTAGATCTATGTTACACACTACATGAAAGGTAATTTTCAAAATTCCATGATAGGTACCCTTTAATAACAGACTCAAACAGTGGCGGTACATTGAATTACACCCTGGGCGAAACCCCCTCCGAGCGGAATTATAGATCTTGTAATAATTTTATAATTATTTTATAAATTGCAAATTAATAGCAATGCTGATCATTTATAGCCTACAACCGACAAGGGGCGTTTAAAGCAATGCAGTGCGATAGACTTGTATAATAATTCGTTGTATACATTGCCTGTAAGAGTCGCCAACGGACAAAAACTATGAGAAATGTATGTACGCCAGACATGAGATCGGCGTGAAGGAACGCACATTCTCGCGTTAATTTCACTAGTACATCCGACCGTGAGCGTGAAAGCTGGCGTACGCCGTGTTTTTGTGCGTACGCAGTGTTGATACATGAGGCCGCTGGTCTTTTTGTACTTGTCAGCTGCTCAGTATACAGAAGAGTTGCTGGCTGACCAGCTAAAACTGCTGAACAAAAGCTTGGCCAGACTTGGAGACAGGTTAAACTAGTTTTGACCAGTTTTGACCTTTTTTTTATTGTTCACACTGACACATCAGAGTACAATTGTATGTATGTTGTCTGACGACTATATTAATTCAAAGGAAGACAGTGAAGCTCAACCGATCTGCCTCATGAAACCTTTTGATCTTTAAGGAGGACCGTCCAGCAATGAAATCACTGTCTTTTAGTCTGATTTATCTCTTTTTAGGGAACATATTTGACTGTTGAACATTCATAGGAACGTTTTAGTCTGTGACCTCTCCGTCGTTGATCATTCTAAGATCCTTTTCTTTGACCTGCACTGATAGCACACCTGGGAATGACAAAAGCAAGCGTGCGTGCCCTCCACTGCACCGTAATAGAAGGAAAAAACACAGCGGACAGTGATTGAAAAGTGTCAGCGACACAAGGGTTGTTTTTCTTGGCTGGAACAGCTTGTTGTCTCAGAGTGACAGATGACAAGACGTTCCCGGGTGCTGACGAGGTAACGATGATTGCGGCAGGAATAATGAAGGGCATGCTGACAGCGAGCGTGATTACATTTAGATCTCTATCTCCCCTGCCAATAAACCAACACGGCTGCTTCTTTACCTGCTGGGATTAATTAAATCAAAGATAAAGATAATAAAGGTAATTGCAACTGCCTTCATCATGGTTCATAGTCGGATTTATGCTCCTGCTGTTTACACACACACACATACAGGTATGTAAGCAGCAGCAGGAACACACACACATAGGAGTGTTTCTTCACTCCTAAGTTGACTTTTTCATGAAAACTAACAATCTCTTGCTTTTTATACTTAAACTTTTTTAACTTTTATTTATTTTAGTGCTTCACAGTTAACTAAAAACAATAAAACATACATTTTTAAATGTACATTTTTAAATATATACATATTGAGCACTTTTATTTACACATTAATTGGTTGTGGTGGTTAAACTGAAATTTACACTTTAAGGGAGTTTCTTTTCTGAAAGTCCACATGGCCATAGAATATGGATTATGGCTCATTTGTCACTCCACAATCAAAGGGGGGAAATGAAAAGTGAAATTTTGCTTTAAGAAAGTTTAAGGCTTTTTTTCACATTGTGAAAATTAAACACATTTTACCTCCAAAAAGCTCATTATAGTTCAAAATTATATAGTAATAATTATTGTACTACTTTTTTTTTATTAACAAAAGATGTTAAATTTATATGAGAAAAAGTGCATACAGTATGTAATGACCTGTGACACATTTTTCCCACACTATTTTAAATTGTCCTGCATTCTTTTTTTTAACAAACATTCCATTAATATGCAGTTAAAAAAGCTAAAATGAAAAAGCTTTTTAAAATAGTTTCAGATGGAATGTAGCATGCCACACAGCAGGGCATTAATTGTCATGAAAATGTCAAAATGAAAAGAAAAAAAAGTATGATCCCCAAAGTAGGCTTTTTTCATGCAAGATATATTTAAATTTTTTCTCTTTCGATTTTGGTGTGAAATATGGGCTGGACATGACATTCACCAGTATAACGCATTATATTCTGATCACTGTTCATTATGGATTGTTAGACTAGATAAAGAACATAGTGCACTGTTTCATCCCTGAGCCATCATCCTCAGCATCTCAAGACTTCTGACTCCGCATCAAAGCCTTTTGTTATGAAAGAGGTGGAAAATTGCAGAGCATCATCCGATATGAAACAGAGAAAGGATGTTATCCCTGTGATCTTCAGCCCACTGAGACCCACAGCCATAAACTGCATAATGATCATATTATAGGCGTCATAAAGCTCTGTTTTTGTAGTCCCGCAAAGCTCGTTAGAGAGATATATCAAACTTAAAGCATTACCCTTGAATAACTTTGTCTTCAGAACTTCATTTCTTTATTCTCCGACTCTCTCACATCTTCATTGTAGCTGCCAGCTATTGGAATGATCCTTTAATGTGAACATTTTCATCCATTACTTCTCTTTATACTCTCTCAATATAGCACGTTTAATGCAAAAATAACTTTTAGTGTTAATCGACCAAGCATATAAATGAGCCCTATGAGTATTGTGGTATCATTTAGTGTTCATTAGCCTTTTTTACTCAAGTTTTTCTTTCATTGTTCAAATTAAAAGTAAAAATGCTTTGATTCTGAATCATTTTGTAGCTGAGTACAGTTTGAGATCTCATTGAGATCTCTTCTGAAACTTTTGTAGTGGGGGATGGGTGTTACAGTTTCAGTTACACTTTATTGTGATTAATTATCTAGAATTAGACATTCTACTAACTATAAGTAACTTTGAAACTATGCACCGATTGAACGTGCAAATTCACTCCCTGAAAGTAAATGGCGCTTATTGAAAAACAGAAATACCCCAGTACACAAGGTGGCGTCGCACAACTTTATGCTTCTGACACTCACTTGTCACACAGAAGAAGAAGAGAGCCAGTATTTACCAAGAGGGTAATCCATCAACCGGAAACTGAAGCCTCTCTGGGCGCCGCCATTGTAGCTGACCATCACCTGCTGTTAGCATTCCATTGACTCATTTACATTTACATTTAGTCATTTAGCAGACGCTTTTATCCAAAGCGACTTACAACTGAGGACAAAACCAAGCGAGTCATCGTGAAAAGGCAAAAAACAACGCAAGAAGTGCTCAAAGTACAAAGTTCACACATAGCTCGCAGTAGTATAAGCCAAGCAAGGGAGGATTTAAGGGAAGGGGAAGGGTTTATTTTTTTTTTTTTTTTTTTTTATGTTAAGTGCTCCCTGAATAGATGAGTTTTCAGTTGTCTTTTGAATGCTGTCAGGGATTCTGCATTCCGAATGAGGCTGGGCAGATCATTCCACCAGCATGGAACTGTGAATGAGAAAGTTCTGGAGAGTGATTTTGTGGCTCGCTGTGATGGTACCACGAGCCGCCGCTCATTGACCGATCGTAGGCTTCTGGTAGGGATGTAGACTTGTAATAGCGAGTGAAAGTAGGAGGGAGCTGAACCTGTGGTCAATCTGTAAGCAAGCGTCAACACCTTGAACTTAATGCGAGCAGCGAGTGGTAGCCAGTGCAGAGAGATGAACAGAGGAGTGACGTGGGCCCTTTTGGGCTCGTTGAAGACAAGACGAGCTGCAGCATTCTGGATCATTTGTAGAGGTTTAGTTGCACATGATGGAAGTCCAGCAATAAGAGCATTGCAGTAATCAAGCCTAGAAATGACCAGGGCCTGGACGAGAAGTTGTGTTGCATGCTCAGTTAGAAAAGGCCTGATTTTCCTGATGTTGTGCATAGCAAACCTGCATGATCGAGCTGTCTTTGTAATGTGGTCGGTGAAGGTCAGCTGATCATCAAAGATTACTCCAAGATTTCTGACTGACCTTGATGGGGTGATTGAGGAAGAGTCTAGCTGGATAGTGAAGTCGTGTTGTAGAGACGGATTGGCAGGGAGGACGAGAAGCTCAGTCTTTGCCAGGTTGAGCTGCAGGTGATGTTCCTTCATCCATGCCGAGATGTCCGCCAGACAGCTTGAGATCCGTGCCGTTACTGTGGGATCATCTGGTTGAAATGAGAGGTAGAGCTGGGTGTCATCAGCATAGCAATGGTAAGAGAAACCATGTGCCTGTATGATGGGTCCCAATGATGTGGTGTAGATAGAGAAGAGGAGCGGTCCAAGAACTGAACCCTGAGGAACCCCTGTGGTCAGTTGATGTGCTTTGGATACCTCGCCTCTCCATGCGACCCTGAAGGACCTACCTGTGAGATAGGACTCAAACCAGTGGAGGGCAGTTCCAGTGATGCCAGTGATGAGAGGGCGGACAAGAGGATTTGATGATTCACAGTGTCGAAAGCAGCAGACAGGTCCAGGAGAATGAGAACTGATGATTTGGAAGCAGCTTTTGCGATCCGTAGGGCTTCTGTGACCGACAGTAATGCAGTCTCGGTAGAATGTCCTTTCTTGAAGCCAGATTGGTTGACATCCAGCTGGCTGTTCAGAGACAGGAAGGATGATACTTGGTTAAAAGCAACTCGTTCAAGTATTTTCGCAATGAATGGTAGGAGAGAGACAGGTCTGTAATTCTCTAGAAGTGATGTGTTTGATGTTGGTTTTTTAAGCAGTGGAGTTACCCGAGCCTGCTTAAATGCTGTAGGGAAAATGCCAGTGTGGAGGGATGAGTTTATAATGTGTGTAAGAGCTGGTAGAAGTGTGGGAGAGATGGCTTGTAGAAGGTGTGAGGGGATGGGATCAAGAGGGCAGGTGGTAGGATGACTGGAGAGGAGAAGTTTGGATACTTCTTCCTCGGTTAGTGGAGAGAAGGAGGAGAGAAGGTTATTGGCTGTGGGAGAGGTTAGTCTGGGTTCCTGTGTGTGTGAATCTGAAAACTGACTGCTGATAGTTGTAGTTTTGTCAGTGAAGAAGTTAGAAAAATCATCAGCAGTTAGTGAGGAGGTGGGTGGTGGTGGAGGTGGACAGAGGAGAGAGTTGAATGTCTTGAACAGTGTTCGTGTGTTAGAGGCACTGTTGATCTTGTTGTGGAAATATGAAGATTTTGCGGTGTGAACATCAACAGAAAAGGCAGAGAGCAGAGATTGATACCTACTGAGGTCAGATGTGTCTTTTGATTTGCGCCATTTCCTCTCCGCTGCCCTGAGCTTGGTCCGGTGTTCACGAAGAACCTCAGATAACCAGGGGTTAGAGGGAGTGGCGCGTGCTGGCCTAGAGGAGAGAGGGCAGATATTGTCTAAAGAAGAGGTTAGGATGGAGCATAAAGTATCTGTCGCAGTGTTCACATCCAGTGATGAGAAATGCGAGGGTGAGGGAAGAGAGGATGACACAGCAGAGGAAAGATGGGATGGAGAAAGTGAGCGCAGGTTTCGTCTGAAAGTAAATGCTGGGGAGGTTGCTGGAGCATGGGTAGTGAGTTGTAGATTGAAAGTAATGAGGAAATGATCTGAAACGTGGAGAGGTTTCACCAAAATGTTGTCAGTGGTACAGTTGCGTGTGTAAACCAGGTCCAGTTGGTTGCCTGACTTGTGAGTACCGGAGGTGATGAGCCGTGTGAGACTCCCATTCATCCCATTCATTTTGGCGTCACTTTGACAGCGAATAACTTTACATCGGAGACGTCTCTGTCGCACACTAGAGAAATTACTGTATAGACAGGAGGAGAAGCTCGCGGGCACTCGGGGGGACATGAAGGCATAAAGTCAAGGGAGAAGCCCATAGAGAGTCATAAAGTTGATCCTGCTACGAGCTCATGAACAGCTCCTACTCACACTCTCCGTCTCTGCAAGATTCGGAATGTATGTGTCTGGTCGGTGCTATACAGAAGTGAGAAAGGGTCCCACTCAAACGGCCATGGAGTAAAAGGCTCTGGGCGGCCTCTGACTTCATTGGCATCATCTGCTGTGAGTTGCTGGCAGTACATCTTGCTTTGAGACACTGCTGCTCAGCAAGCCTGTACTGGTCAGTACAAACACTGCGACCGTTGCTCTATGCTTCCCTCGCATGTCTCAACTCGCCCGCCACCTCCTCCTTGTAGTCAGAAGCTTCTGAGGTCGCTTCATTCCACTTAATTTTCCGGCCTGCTCAATTGTGCCGCCAACTAGGCCTCACGGCTGTTCAGGGACCACTTCTGGGGCGCACAGTTACACCTGTTTGCCTCTCCGGACCTGCCAGTGATTTTACTCCCTGGCCCAGAGGAGAACCCTTGGCACGGAGACACTGGCACACAGCTGGTCTTGCTAGTTGCCCCTTATTGGCCCAACCGGACCTAGAACCCTAAACTCATGCTCTTCTTATACTTATGCTCTATGCTCTCCACAACCTTTGGCACCCGCGTCCAGAGTTCTGAAAACTCCATGTCTGGTCCCGAAAGGATGGGACGCAGAGGTTCTACATATTACCACAAACATGTCGTAGATACCATCACACCAGCAGAAGGGAAGTCTGTTTCCAAGCAGAGGTTGGCCCACTGGATAGTGGTTGCCATCATCTTGGTGTGTTTACCCAAGGTGCACCGTGCTTACCTGGGTAGTGAGCATCTCCAAGAAGAGAGTGTAGCTCCTTCCTGGGCATTGACACAGGGTGGCTCGCTGACAGATGTTTTTAGAGCTTGTGGCTGGGCGACACCAAACACGTTCATTAGAAAAATAGCCTATGTGTTGAGTCCGGTTCTAAGTGTCGGCTTGCTGCGCCATTCCCCTCCTATGGACTGGATACGTGTGCCATTCTTGCTCCAGTAGAGTTCCTCTTTAGCCGAACCCTGTTGAGTTCTTCCACACCCTTCAGCAACGGACGTGGCGGAGCGTCCGATGCCAGGCCTAACACCCGTATGGACTGGTGGAACCTATGTTAGGCTGGGTCCCATATGTTGTGATCCCTGTGTATTCTTCCACGGTTCGGCTCCCTGCGGTGAGCCCGTGTCTTCCTTTGGCAGAGTCCGCTCTGTCATCACTGACCGGTGAGTCTCCCCCCTGATATAGACTGGAGCCACCTCAGTGGCCTCAATAATGCGGGGGGATCAGGAGGCTTTTGTCTAGGCACTGGAAGGTGGCAGCACTAGTGGCGTTTAATTGGGATCCCAATTAGTCGGCACGTCGACTACGTTGAACATGAGCAACTGAAAGGGGCGTCACGGTTACAAATGTTACTCTCGTTCCCTAAAGGAGGGAACGGAGACGTAGTGTCGTTACCACTATTGCTGGACCACTGCTGACTCTGGGCTCCGCTCGGCTCCTCAGCGAAAAACAAACGGTGCGTTCATCCACTTCCGTATTTATACCCGCGCTGCGGGGCAGAGCGTGAGATGCAAAGCTTGCATGCCAATGTGCATTGGCTCATTTTATCAATTCTCAAAGATGACAGGCTCTCTAAACATGATCCCAATCAGTCGAAACGTCGACTATGTCTCCATTCCCTCCTTCAAGAAATGAGGGTTACATACGTAACCGAGACGTTACCTTTTTTTCAAATCTGAGAATTGGGAGACTTAGGTTTCCATTTCCTCTCTATTTTGCCTAGGAGAAACAATTGAGATATTAAAAAGATCTAATTTGTGATTTTTTCGGTTCTGCCAGATAAGCCCCGCTGTGGACTGGGCAGCGGTGGGCTCGAGTGTCTGCTTGTGTTGAGATTACTCTCTAATGACTTGAAATCCCTCTCCATGAGCCTGAGGTGACGTAATATGAAAACAAAGCTCAGATCTGAACTCCTGTCGATTTGGTTTTTCAGAACTCATGAGCGGCTTTGGTCCATAAATTGCAGTGCTGCGAGTAGGTTATGAGATCTGTTTGAATTGGATTTGTTGCCATATATTTGACAATGTGTAAAAAAAACTAAAACTGTTTAAGGTTCTGTTGTCAGTTCCCTGGTGGTTTACTTGGCATTTGTTGAGAAAGTTTGAGCCATATGGGGGATTTACGTGCATACAGATAGGCCTTCCATTGTTTTCATTTGCATACAGACCATATGGGTTTTGACACATTAGCAGATACTTGATGGCCAACGCATTAGCGTGGAAAACACAGAGGTGATGACTAGTGAGAAAAATAGTCTGTTCATCTTGCGTATGTGTAACAGGCTTATCGCACACTCATTCATTATTCATTTATGAGATCTACTCTGAAACTCTTGAGTGATTTGAGGAGAATCGGGAGACTTGAGCTGCGTGTTCACACAGAACATGACAAGATGAAAGCAAGCAGCCAGTGAAAAACACAAGCTGCGTACAACATAGCACAAGACAAAACTTAACATTAAAGCATGTCGGTGATGTAAACACAAACCGCATGCTACATGGAACATAACACACGTGTACAGAAGAACGTACAGCCAGAGCGAACTCGAAACCGCACGCTCACAAAACAAGACTGAGCGCACGAGAACGAGTGAATGCTCATCTTATGCGCTCACAACAGAAGACAAAAGACACGGAGCATGAATGTCCGAATCCTGACACAGAACCGAAACCAAATTAGACATGATTGTCTGAATCTGAACACCATGCTCCGAACATGAAACAAGGAACACAGACAAGAGAGCAAACGCTCATACAAAGACAAGACAATACAGGAGTGTCAGGGCTCTGTCACAAAACCAAGAAATAAGCAAAAAAAAAAAGTGGCAGAACCCTGACAGACCCCTAACAAGACAGATTAAATAAACAATAGCAAACAAAACATCATGGTGGTTTTAAGCAGTAAGCAAATAAGCGCTAAGCTGTGTCATTAGCCATGCAAGTCACTTCCTATCATGCTTTTAGTTTACACAGTTGTTAGCAATGTGGCGTCTGGCTCTGAAAAGGCATCACTGTTGTGAGAACATTTCAGCACATAGGCATGATATATCTTCAGCTGCATCCGAAAACTTAGACAGCTGACTTGTTGCCTTGCTGCCTTATAAGCAATGACTTCAAGTCGGACTGGATCACCACTCTGTGCAGCACATGCTTTTTTTTACAGATGGATCTATCAGAGGCAAGCATTCAAGAGCATTTTATAGGACATTTTATAAAAGTTTTGTATTGATTATTTATTGTAGGCGCTTTCAGAACATTAAATTGGTACCAATGTTTAAGAATGCACATACGTGACCTCAATGCTAACAAACAAACACTAGTTTGTTCAGTTGGGGTCTTCAATACTCAAAATATGTTTTTTTTCAGACTTTCAAATACAAGAAAATTACGTTTTTCTCATGTCCAAGATATTACCCAGACTATTTTAAAGTTCTAATGACAAATGGCAAAAATAAATATATAATGGGAAGTAAAACCTTTCCCAAATTAGAAAAGCCCAGCTTTAAAGGGTCACTGGTGTCCAGGTCTTTAGAGACCCGTGGCCCTGAACACAACATATTTCAAGGTGTCAAGGAGGCCAGTGAGGCCAGTGAGGCAGTTCTCCTGTGTAAGCACTACCGTCGAGAAGAGCCAAAGAGGCCAAAAGATTTCTGGGATGCTGACTCCGTGCATTTGCCTTTAAGAGTCTTAGCTCAGAAAGTGCATCCGAGGAAATACCAGTGCCCTACTTTAAATGGTTTGTTTTTTATTGCATGAACCAACTGATGGGCATATAAAATGCAGCTCCTCTTTGCAAACTACACAAATAATTCCACTGCCTCATTTTAGTTCAGAAAAAATTGTGCCTCAAAACGTGTTACTCGTTCAATGCAGAGAAGTCAGTCACTCTGTTCTAAAACCTAACATTTTAAGGCATCATTGATGCCCTCCTGAAAGGGATTGTAGGCAGAAGAGCATTTTGATATATTTTTAGGGCCACATCACAGATCTCTTGTGAAAAGGCAGTTCCAGAATGGAATATAAATTCTGGAATTGCATTTTCACATCTGAAAAAAAAAAAAAAATGTCCAAACATATGCTCCTAATATAGTTTAACAGTGATCATTTCTCCATTAAATAATTGTTTTTTGGCCGTTCCTTTTAAATGTATTTTCAATCTATAGCCCTACTACATATATATATTTACCATGATGAAATTTAAATTTAATATCCCCTGGAAATTAAGCTTTTAATGTTGTCTATGTGGGAATTTTAATATGCTTTAAGTCAAATCATGTGCAAATCCATAAGTCAACACCATTGCTAAGTATTTTCTCCTTAAAACTGCAGTGAAAAAAAAAAAACAGTATCAAACCCGTGGTTTGAAATCGGTGGTGTTTCTGATGTCACAAACAACCTTATGAACCTTTTGACTTATGAATTTGCACATTGTTTGTCTTAAAGCATATTAAAACCCCCACATAAACATACAAACAACATTAAAAGCTTGATTTTCACCACATGGGGACTAAAAAAAATGCATGCTTAAATGTACTTCTATTTCATAAGGGAATATTTAGCATACTTGAAACAACTTTTTTCTTCGTGAATGTCTATAAATAATTAAAATATAATTAAAAAAAAGGGTTGATGAAAAAATAATGAAGCATTGTTAGCTTAGCAACATGCTAACACTAAACTCTATGAATAGTAATTGCTGAAGCTATTTGCTTGTTTGTCTGGTGTGCAAGTTTGCCGTCTATGTATAGTGCTCCAGATCTGTCATATTATATTGGTTTGATGTTGTCTTGGTAGGCAGTACAAAGCAAGGTTGCACTCTAGCATTTTGGAACATAGGCAATATGTTGTAAATCTGCTGTTGTTCATTGCTGAGTTCTTTTTTTTTCTTCTTCTCCAGGCTTCAGTGTGAAGGACTGGAGAAGATGGACACAGCTATTAATCACAGATCGGTGAGACTGCAGAAACACAGACTCATTATCAAGAAGCCCCTGTGTCTACCGAGACTAGATCAGTCCTTCCACCTCCAGAACCCAAGAGGATTCAGAAAACACCCATCCTAATCCCTCCGCTAGATCAGTGCCAGGACCAGCCGAAGCCCTTTAACTAATGAGGTGCTGTGGAGACACCCTCATGGCCAGGTGCAGTAATGTACACTACAGCAAAGACCAGGTAGATGATTGACATAGACAGAGATGAAGGGGGCAAATTGGTTTCCTTTACAAATTAATCAGTGTTTTGGAAAGCAGTTGGTGAGTGCATTTGCATAACATGTTTATCTCAGTGACTTGTGGTCCATATAAGCTGTGAATTCTCTGCATACCCAAGCCATTCATGGACTTAAGATTAACACTATAAACTACTATAAATACTCTTGTGTGAGGTGTACCATTAAGCTTACACGAAAAAATGTTGGCTATTATATGAATGTTACTCTCCTTTATTTATGTGTGAAACGATGGTAATTTTCTTTAATCTGCCACTCACTGATAGTTCCGGGTTTTTATAGATCGTCGTCACTGTCCTGGGCCGGGTTTCCCCTCTCTACGTGCAAGGTTACGAACGCTCGCGGCAATTCCACGTGCGTTTCCCAAAAGTGCCCTTAACATGAACGCGCGAGAACGCGCTCTACGTGCTACTTAAGCATCGCTGTCCATTCGCGAAGTGCTGAAATATAACCTTATATGGAACCATATTCTGAACGTTTAACCTAAAAATCGTCATTTGTTGTCGATTAGAAATCAAGACAAGTCTAAAGCATCTATACAGGCGGAGGCACTGACAAAATGGCTGAGAAAAAAAAAAAAAAAAAAAAAAAAAAAACAAGCAGCGCAGTCTCATCCCAAGAAGTCATATACTGACGTCTTAGGACGTCTTTTGACCATACGTCAATATCCGCCTTTTTAGGGTACCCTTAAACGTCGGTTAGATGACGTTATCGGATCCTAACTCTACCCCAGACCTAAACTTACCCCTAAACCTACCCCGTCACCTACTGACGTTAAAGGTAAAGCTTTAGTTGTATGACGTCCCAGGATCGTCATTTACCGACGTTTAAGGGTACCCTAAAAAGGCGGGATATTGACGTATGGTCAAAAGACGTCCCAAGACATCAATATATGACTTCTTGGGATGAGACTGTGTTAAAACAAGAGAAGATACCTTTAAAAAAGGTCAAATTAATGTCCTTTTAGAGGAGATAGAGCGAAACAAAGACTTTATTTTTAACAGATTTAAAGGACACCATACAAATAAGGAAAAACAAAACATCAGGGAGGACAACATTGCAAACTAAATGCAACCAGCGGCGTTCAAAGATCAGGGAGGTCCGCAAAATACATGACTGGTTTTCGTGCACGTCAGCAAGTCATTGGCAATTTTTTTTAAAATTCATCCCTATATTGCCCAGTTTTTAAAACATGATTCCCACATTACTTCGTTTATGATTTTTTTCTCATTCATTTAATTTAGATGTGTATTTAAAAAAAAATCTTCCCTTTTTAATTATTTCATTTATAAATTAATTTAAACAAAACACGAGTACAATAATAAAGTATACAATAAAGTACAATCAAAACCTTATATTATACTCACGTTGCAGTGTAATTTGTTAAATCGAGATAAAGTGTAATCTGCCGGTTGTCCTGCAGGTGCTCATATATCTGTCTTCTTACGATGCACTTGGGGATGTACGATTACTCCAGAGCACTCGTAGTTCTACAAAGATTTTCAAGTGCTACTTAAGTTACGATGCTTTTGGGAAACAGACCACAATATTAAGATCAGTCGTACGATCGTTTGTACGATCAACTTAGGCTTACGATGCTTTTGGGAAACGCAGCCCTGTTCTCATTAGTTTACTGGTTTATGGGGATCACTCGTCCAATTGGAAATGTGCTGCTGTTGCCAGATCTCGATCACAGAAGTCACATTGTCTGTATTTGATACAAAACTAAATAGACTAAATCAAGTGGAAAAAAATTGATAACTGAAACCATTTTCATAGTAGTTAATTTTGTCCATAAGGAAATGTATTGTTAACGAAAACGTGTAAATTGTTAAAGATAGAACTACTGTAAGTAGACCAACTGTAACTATCTGAGGCTGTTAATCGAAGTCTACATGTTACAAGTCTACAAGTCTACATGATAAAATCACCAGTTTGCATTATTTAAACATTTTTTAAGAATACTTCAATTTTGTATTATATGCTAGCTACATTTATTCTAATTATATTTTACTTATATTTTATTTTAATAGGCTTCTAATATTGATTATTTTATGCTTATTTTATGCAACTGCTTTTAAGGGTGCTTGTGAAGGCATCAACAGGTAAAAGTAGGCTACTTTCAATTAAAGGTCAAATATATTAATATCTTATACATAAAACTTTAGCTGTGTTGCTATGTGTCTTGAGTAAGCAACTAAGCAGATAACGCAAAACCCATCCAACGTATATCTGCACCAGGTGTATTTTTGACATAAAAGCGCACCCAGCATACCCGGTTAAAAAACTCACTGCTCGCCACTGGATTATAGTAGACATATTTGAAATGGCACAAACCAATTTATTATTACTTAAAATAAATTAATAATGTGGGGCCCAAAAATCTGTAGCATTCATGCTCATCCGAAAGGTCGCTAAAAAAATGTACCAACATGAATTTTCTTTGGACTTGTTTCTGTTTGCAATAGTCCTATACTGTTCCCTTTATCGAAAAGGGAACTCGCGATGCGTCGAATGCGATCGGTGTCAAACTGTCTCTGTCATATTTATTGTTGTCTGTTGCAATATTGTTGGAAACGTTATGGCGAAACAAGTCTACAAACAGTGTATTCCTCCCTGCCCACGTTATTTAACGGGTGGGGACACACACAAGCTTTGTGTGATTTGTTCGAGGGGGCTGAGTGCAAACACTGTGAGATGCTACCTCTCCGCATGCTCCGCTCTCGCCTGTCACTCTTTGATAAACAGAGTGGGCAGGCTCGCGATCCTCAGGGATCAGGACCCGCGTCTGCCGAGGCGGCGCGGGGAATGCATTCCTGGGGATCGCAATTGGATCTTTCGGAGGGGTTGGAGATGGGTCCGAGGGCCTTTTCTCCTTCCTTACCCGGGAGATCCAGCTCTCCTCCCCCGGTGTCAGAAGCACGCTTTGCGGTTTCTTCCACCCGGGGAGAGAGCCCTCCTTTACTTCAGTGCTCATCTTCCGAGGAAGTCGATGTTATGAGTTTGGAGAGTGAAAATGCACACACGGGGGAAAGGGATTCACAATTTATTTCCCCGGCATATGATGAGCTGGTGGATGTTATGTCACGGGCTGTAGAGAGGTTAAATATTGAATGGCCATCTCAAGATCTGAGCGCTCGTCCCAAAAGCAAGTTAGATGAGCGCTTTTTATCTTTAGCCACTTTATCTCCACCACAAGGGCTTCCTTTTTTCCCAGATTTACATAACGAGTTATCTAAATCGTGGAATAAACCGTTTTCATCTCGTGTTTTTAGCCCTCATGCTACATATTCAAAAATTAGAGGGCTAAGAGAGTACGGTTATGAGTCGATGCCCCAGGCTGAACAAAATCTAGCCAGTTATCTAGCGCCTGGTCCTGCATCTTCTTTGAAAGCCCCGGTTTTGCCCACTAGACCTCTCAAAACTACATCTGTTTTAGTGGGCAAAGCTTATTCGGCAGCAGGTCAAGCTGGAGCATGTTTACACACTATGGCGCTGCTCCAGGCTTATCAAGCTGACCTGCTGGGGGATCTGGATAATAGCGAGGGAATTAGTCAGGACAGATCGAACTTTTTTATTAGACGCTCCACTTGAACCCTCTGGTCTCTTCGGTGACGCAGTTCATGCGGTCGTGGAAAGGTTCCAAGAGTCTAAAAAGCAGTCTGATGTTTTTAAAAAGTTAAAATTTTAAATTTTGTCTTTAAAAAGAAAATCTGGGAGGCATATGGCCAAGCAGAAGTGGATCTGTTTGCGTCTCAGAATACGACGCACTGTCCTCTTTGCTATTCCCCTCGACCAGAGAATTGGAACCTGTGGGTTTGGCCTCTGAGGGGGCCCAACTCATAGAGAGTGGTCTTTCAGCCGAGGCTGCTGAGACCATTCTAAGCTCCAGAGCTCCAGCTACTAGGAGACTATATGCGCTTAAATGGAGAGTTTTCTCTTTATGGTGTCTCCGACATCATTGGGATCCAGTTAACTGTTCTGTGAACACAGTACTAGAGTTCCTGCAGGAGTGCTTTACGTCAGGTCTATGTCCTTCCACCCTTAAGGTCTACGTGGCGGCCATTGCGGCCTACCACGCCCTGGTGGGGGGTACATCGCTGGGTCGAGACCCCTGATTACACGTTTCCTTCGTGGCACTTTGAGGCTAAGGCCTGCAACTCGCACTAGGGTGCCAGCTTGGGATCTGACTATAGTTCTAGAAGGCCTGTCTAGGGCTCCGTTCGAGCCCTTAGATTCGGTCTCAGATAAGTTTCTTACCCTTAAGACTATCTTTCTGCTAGCTATTTCGTCCCTTAAGAGAGTTGGTGACCTTCAGGCCCTTTCGGTCTCCCCCACTTGCCTTGAGTTTGCACCGGGGATGGTCAAGGCGTTCTTATATCCAATACAGGGATACGTCCCTAAGGTGCCGACCTTGACTCCGAGGCCTATTGTGCTGCAGGCTTTCTGTCCTCCTCCTTTTACATCTGCGGACCAGGAAAGACTGCACCTCTTGTGTCCAGTGCGAGCGCTGGACACTTATGTACGTCGGACATCCTCAATGAGGAAGTCCGACCAATTACTGATTTGCTTTGGATCACCTAAGAAAGGTCTTCCTGCTTCCAAACAGACAGTCAGTAAGTGGATAGTCGAGGCTATTTCACTTGCATACGAGTACTCGGGCCAGCCTTGTCCTTTGGTGGTCCGAGCTCACTTGACTAGGAGTATGGCGGCTTCTAAAGCCTTACTGTATGGAGTTTCTCTTCAAGATGTCTGTGATGCGGCGGGCTGGTCCTCTCCGCTCACATTCGTCAGGTTTTACAGTTTAGACCTGGATGCTGCCCCAGGTTCTTAGGTGCTTAGTGCTTAGTACAACAGACTGACACTCAGGTACTTGGAATTCTGGCGCTTTGGGTATTCTCATTCCCACGGCGTCATTCGACGCATCGCGAGTTCCTTTTCGATAAAGGGAACGTCTCAGGTTACTATTGTAACCATAGTTCCCTGAGAACAGGGAACGAGACGATGCGTCTCCCTGCCATACTTCCTGCATCCCTGCGATCGGGTTGCTTCGGCAAATTTCGAAGCTACTGCCGTTTTGAAGCGGAAGTGCTTTTATCATTTTCTGGTCATGACGTCACCCGCCCGTGACGCTCATTCTCTCTTTCCATTGGACTAAGTTGACATAGATGCTTCAGACGCATTCACGCTGGAGGCGTTCCCACGGCGTCATTCGACGCATCGTCTCGTTCCCTGTTCTCAGGGAACTATGGTTACAATAGTAACCTGAGACGTTCTGTAACATGTGTATAGCAGTGCTGGGCAATGCTGGTAAAATGACGCTATCCTCTTGTTCTCTGATTCTCTCCCTGGTATCTGCTCACATGCTCTGATAATAATAGCTTTGTAAGACTACTTTATTTTGATAATAGGTATAAAAAATCAATCTTTTACATTTTCTGCTAATTCTGCGGCATATAACTTAATGAAGAATAATATATTGAAAATAATATATTGACATTTAATATTATTTTAATATAGTTTTTGTTTTCGGCCAAGTGCATCCAGAATTTTCGGTTTCGACCCAGAATTTTCATTTCGGTGCATTCCTAGTCATGCAGCGCTGCTTTAAGTCAAAAACACCTGGTGGTCAAAACATAAATCCACATTACCAACTAGAAACCCTTGAAAAATCGGCATATGGAAATATTTCACCCAAACACAAAATTCCCCATTTGTTTCCAAACAGGTTTACCTTTTTCTGCATACTCTTTATATGTACATACAGTAGTCAACATTTGGATCAAAAAAGTTCCTCAAAGTTGTCCTAAGACAAGCATGGGTATTGTTCAAAATTCATGTATAACTTTGATGAAAGGTTTTGATCCACTTCAAATGTTGACTACTGCAAATTAATCTGGGATAGTGACATCCTTCACCCCATTCTAAGACAACAGACATAACCCTAACAATAGAATACACTTGCGATAACATTTACAAAAAAAAAAAAAAAAACCTTAAAGGCCAGCTGAACAACTTGAATGTTTTTTTAAAGTGTCAATCCTGAAGGCAGTCAGGCGTGGGTCTAAGTAAGGTTTTGTGTTTAATTGCTCCCCAGTGATCGCTTTACAGGACACATTAGCTTTAGTCTCAAAGGGGTCTGAGGAAGGCGAGACTGTAGGCCTTTCCTGGCTTGATGGCATGATGTATCGCAGTGCGTTTCAACCAGGTAAATCTTCACCTTTCTTACTGAGGTTATAGCAACCCTAATGACACTTGATTAAACTCCTAAAATGATTAAAAGCATAAATAATCTTGGCTTTGTGACATTTCTTTTCAAACTCCAGCAATCTGAGCGTACAGCGAGTCGAGCGTGATTAATTAAGACGTGTGGCTCTCACTGTCGAGGAATTCATTTTCGAGATTTAACTGTGTGAATAGGTTTTGTGACTGTGTGAAAGTAATGTTTTAACATCACACATTTAGTGAAGCTTTGGTTACGTCAGGTTGTTCGTCGCAAGTCCACCCTTGTTTTCCGTCATGCATAATAACATGAATGTAGGCTCTGTTCAAAAACTGAGCTGTCTTGTTGTCTTCAAAACAAAATGGACTGAGCATAAAAATACAAAATTATGCATGAATATTGGACAAAATAGTCAATTTTGTAATTAGCAGTTATTATGTTGTGTATATGTTATTGTAAGGTGTCTTCATTTATATTCACTACATTAATTCTACATCAATTCAACAAAAAAGCAACAATTTATTAACATTGGTATAAGAATACATAACCATCAAATGAACACTAAATTACCATCAGGTTAAAGGGATAGTTCACCCAAAAATGTAAATGATGTAATTATTTACTTTCCCTCATGTCATTCTAAATCCGACAGACTTTTGTTCATCTCCGGAACATAAATGAAGATTCTTTAATGAAATCCTGAAAGATGTCTGTCCCTCCATTGACAGATACGCAATTATCACTTTGCCGCTTCAAAAAGTTCAGAAAATGATTTTAAAACTAATCCGTTTTAATCGAGCAGTTTAGTCCAACTTTTCTGAAGAGACTTAATCGCTTTCCATGATGAACAGATTTAATTTAGGCTTTTATTCACATATAAATATTGATCAGTGAACATAAACAGAAGCTCAACCGAACCTACTTGACTCACAAGAATGAACCTTCAACAAGAATTGGTTCTTGCTGAAGCTCAGACGTGATGCGTAGCACGAGAATGAACCTCATTGGTTCTTGCTGAAGCTCAGACGTGATGCGTAGCACGAGAATGAACCTCATTGGTTCTTGCTGAAGCTCAGACGTGATGCGTAGCACGAGAATGAACCTCATTGGTTCTTGCTGAAGCTCAGACGTGATGCGTAACACGAGAATGAACCTCATTGGTTCTTGCTGAAGCTCAAACGTGATGCGTAACACGAGAATGAACCTCATTGGTTCTGGCTGAAGCTCAGACGTGATGCGTAACACGAGAATGAACCTCATTGGTTCTTGCTGAAGCTCAAACGTGATGCGTAACACGAGAATGATCCTCATTGGTTCTTGCTGAAGCTCAGACGTGATGCGTAACACGAGAATGAACCTCATTGGTTCTTGCTGAAGCTCAGACGTGATGCGTAACACGAGAATGAACCTCATTGGTTCTTGCTGAAGCTCAAACGTGATGCGTAACACGAGAATGAACCTCATTGGTTCTTGCTGAAGCTCAAACGTGATGCATAACACGAGAATGAACCTCATTGGTTCTGGCTGAAGCTCAGACGTGATGCGTAACACGAGAATGAACCTCATTGGTTCTTGCTGAAGCTCAAACGTGATGCGTAACACGAGAATGATCCTCATTGGTTCTTGCTGAAGCTCAGACGTGATGCGTAACACGAGAATGAACCTCATTGGTTCTTGCTGAAGCTCAGACGTGATGCGTAACACGAGAATGAACCTCATTGGTTCTTGCTGAAGCTCAGACGTGATGCGTAACACGAGAATGAACCTCATTGGTTCTTGCTGAAGCTCAGACGTGATGCGTAACACGAGAATGATCCTCATTGGTTCTTGCTGAAGCTCAGACGTGATGCGTAACATAAGACTGAACCTCATTGGTCCTTGCTAAAGCTCTGACGTGATGCGTAACACGAGAATGAACCTCATTGGTTCTTGCTGAAGCTCAAACGCCAGCTTGCTGCAATGAATTCTGAGATGGCCTTTTCAATTAGATAAACATGCAGTTCTGAATTTTGCCAAATCATTCACCATATAAACCTGCATAATGTTGTTGCCTACCTTTTTCAGGAGTGTGTAATTGTTATAATGTCAGTCTGTGTTGCCTTGTCGTTTCATGTTAGTAGTTCCCTGTTTAGTCTATTAGTCTCCCCAGGTGTCTCAGATTAACCACACCCCCTTGTTATCCTGTTTAGATTGTTTGCCCCTGTATTTAAGCCCTGTGTTTTAGTCCAGTCTTTGTGAGTTCTTGTGTTTTGTTACTGTTGATGTTGGATGCCCTGTTCCCAGTCAGAGTTTTTGTCTAATTTTCCGTTTGTTAAATAAAGTGTGCTGCAAGTGGATCCTGCTTCCTCCTTCCTTCAACCACAATCGTGACAGTAATAGTTTAGTTTAATGTTGTAATGTGATAGTTTAATGCCTCAATCTCAGAAAACATATGGTACAAAATCTGTCACTGGACGTTACCCTTTTAAAAGTCACACTATTGTACCTTTTATAGACCTAAATGGTGGATATTAGTAGCTAAATTGTATATATTAATAACATTTGTAAGGGTGTCGCCCCAGTGACAACTTTTGTACTGATTTGTTTTTTCTCATTTTTTTTCTGAGAATGTTAAAATGCAGCATAAATAGGAAAGCTACATTTGTTACAGACCTGCAGCATCTCTGAAAGTATGTTTGGTCTTTATTTGGCTTTATTTAATCTAAACAGTGTTAAAAATAACATCTGTTTCTCGAAGAGCTCCGAGACGAGATTTAGCGTCATTCTTGCGAGACATCTCAAGCTGCTCCTATCAGTAGAAATCGCTAGAGAACTGTTACGTTTTGATAGAATGATTACAGTTTCTGCAGTTTACTTAGCTGCCAAGATTTCCAGCACTTTAGATTTGAGAAGATACAACATTTGTTAAACCTAAACCTATCCTTGAATAATTACAACTACATTTGACATGTTATCTTTGCTATCCTTTAATTATTTTCAAAGTTTTTCATGTTTATGCCAACACAGTCCAAAGTGAGGTGGTCTTACTCTTGGCAGACTCGTGGAATATCACTGTTTGCGAACAGAAGCTTAAGACTGGGAATAAAACTATAATTTATTTTGTTACCCACCATAAGAACCATGATTAATCCATGGCGAAACATCTACCGCTTGATATATTGCATTTCTGAAGAAAAGTTTACCTTTCAAGAAAGACGGATGTTGAATTTAGCCTCATAAATTTAATACTAACCCTTCCCTAGGATCGTAAAAATCTTTTTGGCGGGAAGGAAAATGTATATTCAAGCATAAGTTGCATGTATTCCAGGAATAGAAGATTACCAGTCAACGTTATGATGTCCCATATGTATAATCTGACTGTTGATGCACGCTCTAGAATTGCTTCTGAGTTAAGCTTTGGTGAGTTTTGCTGAGTGTATAGTTCCTTCCTTATGCAAGTTATCATAACTTTTCAGAGAAACTTATTGCTTGAGGCATAACTCGCTTCTGTTTGATTGCAGCAAATGTCATTTTGGATGATGCAGCACAATAACTTTGCATGTTAATTTAGTCTCTGCAATATGAAGACAACCCATCAAAGTAATTCTAATCACTGACAGAGGCCAGGGGAATAATTAGTTTGTGTGTGTGTGTGTGTGTGTGTGTGTGTGTGTGTGTGTGTGTGTGTGTGTGTGTGTGTGTGTGTGTGTGTGTGTGTGTGTGTGTGTGTGTGTGTGTGTGTGTGTGTGTGTGTGTGTGTGTGTGTGCGTGTGGTGTGTGTGTGTGTGTGTGTGTGTGTGTCCCTGTACTGTTCTTTTTCACACCACATTTCTTTTCTGTACTCAAATGCTGATTAAAGAGGTAGAAAATGTTTATTATTCATAGTGACCAGCAAAACTGATTTTGAAGTTCTCACATTTAATCAAAAAAAAAAAAAAAAAAAAAAAAGACTGCTTCTCTGTGATCCCAGAACCTGATTGAGACATATGTCAATGTTCAAAACAAACGTAACCTGAATGTATTGTGAACCATTTATTGCATGTTATTCCAAAAACAAATGTTTGCTATTACTGTATTAAAGTTATTAGATATATATGTATATATATTTTTTTTCAACTGCATGCATTTTGCAGAAGAACATTGTTTTGATTGTGCTTCATTACAAAGTGTACCTTTAATTTTTAATTTGAATTAAATTCAAATTAAAAATGTAAACATACTTCATCAGAAAATTTTGAAATAACCCATTAAACATTATGCAATCATTTAAGACATTTCTCCTTACATACTGTAGAACCTTTTTGGCATAAACGGTTTAAAATAAAGTCAAGAACCCTAGAGTTCTGTTTAGAACCCCATTGAAAATTTGTGTGTAGAGTGAGTTGCTAATAAAAAATTAAAATTGAGTTTGATTTAAGTGAACATGAAATGTTTTCCCAACCTATTTTACTTGCATGATCAATACTCATTTTGGCATACACATATTTGAAATTCATAGCAATTGGGTTTATAATATCCTGTTAAGAGAGCACAGTTTTATTAGCTAATTTATCTATTTGTTTGAGAATGTTTTACTCTGAGCTGCATGCGTCAGATATAACACTGATATATATCAATACACTGCTACATCTGAGATATGGTGATGAAGCCTCCAGAAGATTTAAAATCATAACTACGGAAGAACTGATGTCTGATAAGAACCGCTCACCTGTTAATTTAGTCTTGCACGTCTCTCTCAACTAGTGTTTCTGACCTGATTTTGTCGTATGATTTTGCTATATTAAATGACATTTCTAACACAATACTGTCATTACTTCAGAATGACTGACATTTTTTATTTTGATAGCGGTTTGATCTTTTTGCTATTATTTTTATCTGACATCTCTTTGCCTCCCAGGCAGGTCTGTCTACATTTGTCGATGACGGAAGGCAAATGGGACGTCTTACTCCTGTGTTATCTCACATCGGCCCAACTGCCCACGTCGTCGGTTTAATTTACCGAGTGTTGAGGAAGTAAAGCCTCAGACGGTGTCAGCCCTCTGTGGTCTTTCACAGGACAAAAGATGAGGCTTCGAGCGCAGGCCATGCGGCTTAACTTGTGGGATTTATACAATAGCCTTTCTTTCATTTGTTCCTAAATCTAAGGCTAGCTTTGACAGACAGACAAGCTTTGTTCTGTGTCTTCAGTCCTGTTTAAAGCTAACACACCCCTGGAGATGATTAGGAAATCTTTTCCCATGCCCCTACACGACATCCTTGTCACATTTGTACTTTAAACGTAGTCCTAATTAAGATTTGGTACAGACGTTAATTAAAAACATCACATCATTCATGTTTTAATGCTTAATTGCAAGTTTTATTGTTCACATTAATTATGCTAGCTGCAATCGTAGCACACTAAGTTGTCATCTGCCAACCAATGAATTCTAAATGTTTACTACTACCATCTGCTGTTCATATGGAGAAATATGATTTTTCTTCCCTTCTTGTGAAACGCGGCATATCCAGCAAAAACATACTAGCTAAGTTTTCCTACCACAGTTTTCCTTTCCACTCCTCTTTAACCATTTGTATTGTGGCTATAGATGATATATCACTTTACTGCATTTAATCAGCCATAATGAATGGCTCTAATGTGATTGTTAACACTTACTTAGAAAACCCCCCATCTCATCTTATCATCCGCCTTTAACACAATAAAGGATATTTAACTCTTCACTTTGAAGCCGTTTTGGAGCCATTTCTATTTGTTGTTGCTAAGGATACCCCGTCACCATGGCAGTAAAATCATCTCTGATACTAATATCACTGCGTTTTCTGCCTGAAGTAGACCGTAGGGAAAAGAAAGCTAGCCGAGGAGAATATCTCGGTCCACATTCTGTGGGTGGTTGAAGAATTCTTTGTCATATTGTGCCGGCCACCCGGTCAGAAATGACAATGTTCTTATAGTATGGAAGTCCTATCAATATAAAGTGAATGATTCAGGAAAATAATCTTTATTCGTTAGTTCGCCGACAAATAAAAAATGATCGCTTAATTATAAAATGATACATGATCACCCTCAAGTTATCCTAGGTGTATATGACTTTCTTCATTCAGCCGAACACAATCGGAGTTTTATTAAATAATATCCTGGCTTTTCCAAGCTTTATGATGGACATTGAATAGTGCCCGAGTTTTTGAACTAATAAAAAAACGCATCCATCCATCATAAAAGTAATCCATACAACTCCAGTGTGTTAATAAATGTCTTCTGAAGCAAAGCGATGGGTTTTTGTAAGAAAAATATCCACTTTTAATGAGCGTTCACGAGAGTCATGCACCTCTGACCCGACGTAGGCGTAGCATAAGCTTATAAGGTGAGAATTGATGAACGCAGAAGCGCAGAAAACAGAGGAAAACAAAACAGGTTTTAAAGAAATTTCGATATAAGAGAAAAGGAGCTATTTCAGATGTACCCCTCTCGCCAGGATTCGACTCGCGTATACAGCCGTTGCCGGAAGTCAGCGAAACGTTTGAACACTAGTGTATATTCAGAGGCGATGAGGCCCGTGTCCTGGAGTACATGACTTTCAGTCGCCTCTAGCTAAAGCTCTGACACTTGGACACAAGTCATTGCAGATTTAAAATTGATTTAGACAGATAAACGGCGCAGAAATGAGTGACATAATCTGCTACTGGTTCCATTGAACACCTTACTGCAGCTTTGTAGTTAGTTGTATCACACTGTTGCCTATTTCGTAATGTATTTTACACATTTTTCATTTCTTGCAACTGCAACTTTATTTCTCATATTTGTGATGTCATTTCTTGTTATTTTGACATTAATTGCAAGAGGGGGCCTCCAAGGACTGCTTTGGTTCTGTGAGTTTGTTTAAAGACCATTATACACTGAATGAAAAACATATTTGCTTTTGCACTTTTGAAATTTTAAGATTCAAGCTGAAGTGATTTTGGCCAACACTTATTACATATGTATTACTGTAGTAATAACACTGTAGTACTGTAGTAATTACTGTAGTTATAACAGTAAATTATGCAGAGTAAACCAAACCGTATTGCTAAACCTAACCCTAGTAAGTACATGTTAATTAATGTTACCAATGTACTTAAATCGTGTTACAGTGTAACAAGAACACCTTAAAATAAAGTGTAACCCGACTTGCATCAACTGTTTTTCCTAAAACTTTTTTTTCTTCTTCTTCCAGGGTCACGTGTGAATGTTTAACCTGTGGGGTTCTGACAGTCAAGCCTTCGCTGCAACCTATTTGTGATTTGATTATAGGCCATTCAGTGTTCACACCAGAGAAAAAGAGAGAGAAGGAGTTTGCATTGTAATGGGTCTTGTAATCAGTGACAGGTGAAAGGAACTGCATTGGAGCAGCAATCACATGCTGCGAATCATTGGTGGTGCATTCAAATGCGGTTATTATGGAGAATGTCTTTTAACGTAATATAACGTTTCTTCAACTAACTTTTTTAATCTTGTGGACCTTAATTAAACTCATTTAAAACACTTTTTACACTCACTAGTTTTTTTGTCCATGTCCTATGTGATATGTATATGTTATTTTCCAGTAAAACACATGGTGTAAATTATATTTTATATAGTGGAAACAAACATTTTTGTACCAAAATTGCATTTCTTGCTAAAGCTATTTTATAGATATCTTCAGCACAAAATGCTTCACATTTTTGCTTAATTTTAACATTACATTATGAGTGGAAATGGTTTACTTTTTTTAAAGGAAATTAGACACAATCTGTTTGTAAAAAAAAAAAACCCCAGGGACATTAAAGTGCCTAAAGTTGAAGGAAAACCCAATTAGATCTACTCCACTGTAATTTTAAGTCTTTTGAAGCAATTTATTTTGCATTTATTTCTTCTTCTTTTTTTTCTTGCACAATCCAAACAAGGTAATTTTATAAGAATCATTATTTAAAAGCCTTTCTTTTAACATTAAAAGAACAGTTTTGACATGCTAAAGACATAAGTTATGCCTGAGTAAATGCGTTTTATCTGAAAGCGTCATCCAAGCAGAAAATGAGAAAACGTTTTATAGTTTCACAAATTGTACAAATGAAACAACAATGCAGGCCATCTGTTGCCGGCATCAAATCAGTGCGAGAACACAATGACCTTTTCTGATGTCACAGGCAGCATATGCTGGACTGCAGAGCCGTTCGTAAGCATGTGCGAATTCTGCCAACTTAATAAACAACAGAAATATTACAATACAGTGCTAAATACTGCACTTGTATTCCTGAGGATTTACACTCCAGGACAACATATGGCACAATCAGTGTAGTCCAAATGAAAAAGACATTGAAAAAAAGGGCAAACAAACAAAAACAGTGACTGTAATTTTGTTTTTCAAATCCACCCATGAATGCAATCTGCAGCTACCTTGCATGCTTTCCCCCCTCTTAGTAAATCTAGGGAATTTTTATTCCCCTGCTTAAGTCCTGTGGAGTGTCAGGCAGGATATTGGTGAAGTGGCTTAAAACCTTGTGCTTACGTTTCTCTCCAAACTTGTCGAGCAGCTTCAGATGTAGTCGTGCTCAGAGGAAGTGGTCTGAAGGATTACTGTCGGGCCGTAAAAGAGGCAATTAATCGCAGTCTCGGAAATACTGTGATATACAGTGGAACTTCAAGGACTTGTGGAGTCTTTTCATAAGATGATCCAGTATTCTCTAATTTGTGCCAAATGGGCAGAGGAAGAGAGATGGAAAAACTTTTTTAATGTGTTTGTGCTAAAGATATGTGACTAATTGAAATATGCTGGGCCATGCCATCTATAAGCTTGTGAAAATGATCCTACAGTGTAATATCAAACATTTTACTGAGCTTCGTGAATTGCCAGGAGACCAATGATTGTGAATTTGAATGAGATGAAGACATACAGCAGAACATTATAGTTTTTCACTAACTGTACCTATATGACGTGTATGTTCTGTTCGGTTTTCCATTTGCCTGTGTTCCTAATCATTAGTTAATTAATCTGTTTCACATCTGCACATTTTAGAGTGGCCTTTTATTGTGGCCAGCCTAAGGCACACCTGTGCAATAATCATATAATCATGCCACACCTGTGAGGTGGATGGATTATCTCGGCAAATGAGAAGTGCTCACTAACACAGATTTAGACAGATTTGTGAACAATATTTGAGAGAAATAGGCCTTTTTGTGTACATAGAAAAGTCTTAGATCTTTGAGTTCAGCTCATGAAAAATGGGGGCAAAAACATAAATGTTGCGTTTATAATTTTGTTCTGTGTATTTTACATTTTTGCCAATTGGTGGCTAATTCATATGAATCTGTACAATATAATTCTCACATTTTGGTACGAACTGCATACGCTCCAGTGACAGGACCTTCATGCTTACTTTTTTTCTAAATATCACATTGTACGAATTCGTAATATCACTACCTTGTAAAATAGTTACATTTCCCTGTGGATTGGGTTGAGAAAACAGCAGCTTGAACATTCGCTAAACATCTCCGTTGTGCTATTTTAGTAGCTTATTCCTTGACGCAAGAGAGATTCAAACCTGTAACTTTGTGAGCATGCAGCTCTTACACGTGTATTACCCACTGTGCCACATCAGCTGTGACAGCCCAGAATTTCTATCAGAAACATTTGCACTGTACCTGACAGAAAGCACTAGAAAGGCACAGACAAACACAAATGCAGTTGTACAGCTCACCTTCACCAGCACGGGTTGGTGTGATTGGAAGTGGCACAGCCGAGGCATTACCTCAGGACTTGCTTTTACAGTTCTCTGTGCCCTGCTGTCATGCTGGATATGTGCTTCAGTAACGCCTGACACAAGCGGAAGGGAAAAGGCAATTTTACACACTTTAACAACTCATGAAGTCGCCTCATGTCCCCTAGTCTCCGCCTAGCCCTTCCACTTTCTTGTGAACATAGATATAATTTATTTTTCCTATCCTTTTTGTTCCACCTTAACTTTCCTGTGTGTCTGTGATAAGCTTTACAGACCGGAAATGCACATAATTAGCCCATTATGAAAGGCCAGGAGCTGATAGAGTTCAATGATATTCAGGACACCTGTGTCTGTTTCCATTCACGAAGTGAATTAAATAGGGTGGTTTATTCAGATTAACAGCAGCTTGTAGTTAGTAAATGTTCAGTTGCGTTGCATTTTAAAGGGATCATGTCATAATTATTTATAATTTTATTCTTTCCCTGAAGTCCACTAATAATTTGCACAAAAAAGTCGTCATTTAGTTTCACGACAATGTCCATCTCTCTCTGACACTTTGAAGGCTTCAACCACACAGTAGCAAGATACAAAATACAAGTGTATGATACATAAAATCTTGGCAGTCATTTGTTTTTTGTCCATTTAAAGTCAGAAAGTTGTTTTGCAGGTGGGTATAGATGGTCCTCTTGTTTTGAGTTTGAAAGTTACAGTGTGATTACATGGAACACCAAAATATAATGTATTTAAAATATATTTATTTTTATATATATATGTATTTTTAGATTTTAATAATATACATTTATAAATGTACTTTTAAATATTAACCCATTTGTGCCCACATTTTTCTGAATGGTTTCATGCATATAGTCATGTTAATAGTGTCCTGTGAACATGTTCTGCATTTATTTTTCCCAGGTTTTTGTTTTTGAAAATAAAATTAAAAAATAAAAATAAACGTTTTTAATGTAAAATTAACCTTATAAAAGACCCACATTTCTAAATTGCATTCATGGGGATAACATCTAGAAAAATACTTACAAAACGAAAATGACAACTATACACTGCGGCAACTATATAGTAAATTTAAGGTACATTTAAAATGAATAATTTATTATTATTAATTGTATTTATTTATTTTATAATATAAAAAGCTCTCAAAAAATCGACACGAAATGTCATTTGTAACCTATGTTATTTCTATAATAAAAATAGGGATGACGGCTGCATTTGATCCATCAGGAAATAGCCCGCATTATAAAAAGCGAATGTTGATGTCGACTGAAAAAAAACGGAACGTTTTACATTTTTATTTTATTCTAGTTCACTTTTTATTTAATATAACAAAAATCTAGTTTCACTTTTAGTTTTAGTTAACCCTAGTCCATATGTGCACCTGAAAAAATGTTCAAATGTCCCCACCAAACCTTGTGTTGTTCTTGCATAAGAATGGTTTTTCCTATCAGAATGAATATATCATCTTCCTCTGTCTTCTTGCAGACATACCTTTGGCTCTTCCAGTCTGCAATGTTAAGCCCATATTGTGTTCGGTGATGGCCCCAGCCCCCAACATAACCCCGGCGACGCCAGCTCCATAATAACAGTCATTTTGAATTAACCTTAGTCCTGCCAGAATGCCCTACTGTCAGTGTGATTATGCTCCGCCTCCACAACCCCTGCCACAGGAAGTCAATTGTTTTGTGTTTGTGACTGTGCATATGCCTGAATTTATGTGCCTGAGCACAGACAGAATAAGATGTGATATTTCTGCACTGTCAAGTTTCCTTCATTTTTCCTGTCTATAAATGTACTTTGTGTTGAATTTTAATGATTGTAAATCTGATTGTGTAAACATAATTACAATCGAGCACCATTTGTGCTATATGAACACGAATGTTACCTCCAATTGTTTAGCTCGCTGAATTTTGACCGGCAGATGATAAAATAGAAAAAAAAATTTCCATCCACACGTTTTTATCCGCATTAAGTGATATCGAATGAAAATTGCCTTATGGAAACAGTAAAATTCCATTGAATTTCATGAATATCGACTCAAATGAAATGCGTTCGGTCTTTTATCTTGATGGATATACGGCTTATGCGATAAACGCTGATGGAAACGTATTATTATGGCGCCATATTTTGTCTAGCAAAACTTTTTTCGCAAATGTTTACTTAAATGTTGTGCAAAAATGAATGGAAACACCTTAAAATGTCTCAAATCAATTCGAATATCCAATTTGATCGCAAAACAGCATGTGACGTCATTACACACAGGTTTTTATCCCTTTAAAGCCGTTGATGGAAACACACTTTCACCAGCTTTATTCGCATGAGTTTTTTTACCGAACTTCGATAATTCGATTGACAAGTGGATGGAAACTTGGCTATAGATTGTTATTGAAGGAGAAAACAGAGTCATATGTAGACATCAGAATGTCATTGAAACTTGGATCTTTTGACTTGGGCCAAGAAACCACCCTAAAGCAAAATAACCGTGTTTAAAAACAAATCTCTGAATAATTTACTAAACGTATAGCAACACTATATTTATGCACATATATCATGGCTATGCTAGCAACCACATTTCCCATTTAAACTAAGAAATGTAAAGATTGTGCGTGTATGATTATATAATGATTTCGATATTTTATAAGCTTTCTGTGTTTGAGTTTCTTTGAGCTTGGAGACTGTGACCTGTGAATGTGTTGTTTAGATTTGAAGCTGGAGAGTGAATTTGTGCTTCGGGCATGTATGTGTGTTTTGCCTATATGGACGAGAGGATTTTTAGAAGTGTCTGTGTGTATATGTGTGCGTTTGTGGGGATAGGCTATACATCTATGGCGGGAAGATGAAGGCAGATCTTCAGACCCTTCGAAAACCACATGTGAGGTGCCTCAGCACAAGATAAGACCTAATCCCTCCCAGAGAGCCGAAAAGTCAATATCCACACACACACACACACACACACACACACACACACACACACACACACACACACGCACACCACACACCACGCACCACACACACACACACACACACACACACCACACCACACACACACACACACACACACACACACACACACACAAACGAGGCTCCAAATCTTTGTCCAGAGTAACACAGCAACTAGCAGAACCAGCTATTTGGAGACATAGCATATTAATACCATGGAGAAAAATGGCCAAAGGTTTGACTACTAGTTTACCCAAAAAATGAAAATGATGTCATTTACACATTCTCAAGTTATTCCAGACCTGTATGTCTTTGTTTATCTGGGGAAAACAAAATGAGATATTCGAAGGCATGTTCATGCTGCTCTTTTCCATACAATGAAAGTGAATGACAAAAATTTGCACCATAAAAGTACTCCATAAATTATGTTCCGAGTCAGTTGAAGCCATTGTGATTGTGAGATTGTGAGAAACAAACCAAAATAATTATTTATTAAATATTAAATAAATAATTTACCAAACCATAATTTATTAAAAACCTTCAAATTTCATTCAAACCTTATATTCCAACTTTTTGCAATTGGCCACCAGAAACATGAGAACCAAAGAGTTTATTCATCACTGATGTCAAGTTAGGCATGATTCATGTTGAAGTCCCATGTTAGTATTGGTCCTGGATGCTGATAATTCAATCAAAAAATCCCTGGACTTGCGTTAAAACAGGGACTTGAGCCAAATCTAGAGACCAGAATATCATAAGGCCGTGACTCACCAAGCCAGTCAACAATCGGCCAATGTCAGATGTCACTGATCGTCTGATGCTCCACATATTGGCACTAGTCAGTTTCGTAGTTTGTAGTTTTGGCCATCTGAGCATGTTCAATTGTCGCTGGAGCCAGCCTGTGAGATAAATCACTCTGATTGGCTGTTTCCCTTAGCAAACCAGTTCCCAAGATGAAAATGAAGGTGACGAAGCAAGCAAACACTCTCAAAAATATGTACATGTATTTTTAAAAGGTACACTTTTGTTCCTTTTAGGTATAATATGTACTTTTAAGGTACCAATATGCACCCTTATGGTACAATGTGTACTTTTTGAAAAGATACCGTCCCAGTAACAGCTTTTGTACCTTTTTTTCTGAGCGTGAATGACGAAGACTAAAGGACGCACACAGATGTTGATGTTGGTTTGGGGTGTATAGGCTTATAAAGATTTCGGAGTTGGATCTTTTGACTTGAGCAGCAAGAAATCCCCTTGCAACCACACAAAACACCCTAAATCACCTAAATCAGTATAACAGCATGCTAAACCCCAAATCTGATTACCCTAGCAACAGCACACCAACGCTATATGCATCTATACATGTATGCATTGCTATGCAAACCGTTTTCAAAGGTTTTCTTGAGAACCAAAGGAGTTTTGAAACACTGACATCAAACTCAGCATGATTCATGTTAAAGTCTTTATTTGGAAAAGAGCAGCTTAAAATTCTACAAATATCTCCTTCTGTGTTTGACAGAAGAATACAAATCACACATCTTTGAAATGACATGAGGGTGAGTAAATGAAGACAGAATTTCCCTTTTGAAATGAAATTTTAATTAAACTGCTACTGATAATGGCTGAAATTTATGATGCTATAATACTTTATGTTTATGAGAAAGCCGGTGGCAGGCAACAGTCCTCATCTCTCTCGTCCTCCTCTCTCGCTCTCTCTGTCTTCCTCTGTTACACTGCGAGTATATAGAATCTAACGAATGACTAACATTCCCCCGGGGAGAGTGTTAAATAAATAGACCACCAGGCACTCTGACAAAATGGAAATGATCATATCATTAGACGTAACGCATCTGTCATAAGAGACAAGACGTTGAGTTCACTGCACAATCACAAGGAGTCGCACTAAATTTGATTACCGGTTATATAAAACACCAGCGCACATTAGCAGCCTAGTAAAAATGGGCATCTCTCATAACATAAGATGTATCTTATGATTCACAATGCCACCGCTGCTGAAGTGTTTCATTTTGATTGGATCATATCAAATTTCCTTGAACAAATTATGCTTTTCAAGTAGCGTAACATGGTGCTTTCCTCACACTGAGCAGAGCACGCAAGACATGTTGATTTGATTTTTCCCTTTCCTGGTTTTCACAGGATCAGGTTAACAACTGTTAGAAGTTCCCAAGAGTGGTAATGACAAGGAAAAATAAAGAGAGAAGAGATCAAAATAGAATGTTGAGAAAGAGACAATGTTAAAACGACGAGGGACTATCGTCAAGGAGGGAACAGAAATGAATATGGTTACATTAGCTGTTATGGACAATATGGACTTAATGCATGCATTTTTTTTTATTTTGAACTGATTTTAAAATTGAAAACACATCTATTTTAATGACAAAAGTTTAAAAACTCTTATTTGAACTTTTGTCATTAAAGGTACAATATGCAGGATTTTTCGCCACCAGGGGTCGCTAACCTCTTACAATAACAAAGGCGTATATTGATGACGTTTATTACATGGCTTGGTAGAATTCCAATGTAGAATGCGGTCTGTTATTTCTTGATAACAGACGCTGCTTAGTATAACAGACACGATTTTTTTCCCCAAACCACTTCAGCGGAAATCCCGCCCTGCAGCCGATTTCATTGGTTTAGGTTACAGTGACAGGTAGGTTTAGGGATCCGTCTTTGGTGTAGGCAATCTGTACAGTGATTGACATGACCAATGAAAACTTTAGAATCAGCTGCAGGGCGGGTTTTTCCGGTGAAGTGGTTTGGGAAAAAAATCACGCATAACAGACCGCTGCCATGAAAAATAGAGCGTTGCCATGGACGCAGACGGAAAAGACTATTTTCTTTAGCGGAAGCAATACAATCATTTTTAAATCAATAAACTCCTTTTTAAATCAATATTTTGAGTCAAATTATTAGACGAGTTAAACTTGAGGTAACGCAGCGCTGTTTCACTCTCTCTAACAGTTACACTATCACACTAAACACATTTGAGTGTGTTGAATGTTGTTAGTTGGGTTGTTTGTTGGCTGTATGAGACTAAGTAAGCTAGATCAACATTAGAATAACATACAGATCATATTCTAACATGTCATCATGTTGAACTAAATAACATTGATTAGTTTTATGTACATTTGCTCACCTGTCTAATAAAGTACATGCAACACTCGCGTCTCTGTCGAGTCGAAGTTAGTCGCGGACGTGGAGCTCTCGGCATCTCGAAACATGTTGATCTTCGTTTTAATCCTCTTTTTGTCCAGAGTCTGCTTGCCATGGTCCATAATGTTTGAACAAAACAACAGCGTGAGCGTCCTGCTAGGCATAACCGGCATAACCCAGTTGTCCACGTCTGTCGCCATGGTTACTATGGCAGTACGAGCGTAAACCGAGGCTAACGTGGATATGACGCATTGACTGGCGACTCCTCACCGCTGCTCACACGCCCCGTTTCCTTGGTTAAAATCACAATTTTCTCACAATTTACAAATAGTTGGAAAAATTTGGGATATTGTAAGTAATCAACTAAACAACATATATAACATTGGCCTAGTGGTTTTGGGATATTTTACTGCAAAATTCCTACATATTGTACCTTTAAAATAGATGTGTTTTCATGCAAGCGACACAAATCGGTATCGGAATCTGCCAATAGTTTTTTGTTAAAATCAGTATTGTTATTTACCCCAAATCGAAGCATCCCTAGTGTGTACCCAGGGGCCCAAGGTCCCTAAAGACCTGTGTATACTACACTTCTCGAGTATACTCAAACCGTGAATGAGCATGGATGGACGAGTTCGACACGTGTGCAGTACAATTGCTTTTCTATCCTCTACAAGACATCAGAGGGCAGCACTGAGTCGAGCCATTTACAGGACATTCGCTCGGAAAGATAGAAGAGGAAAAGTATAGCAGATCCGCCATTGCATGCAAAGTTTAGAAGAGGAACCAATACCAAAACGATGGATAATAATAGCCGCACTTTTCTTCGACTACTGCACAATACAGTACATCACAACTGTGCATTGCCACCTAGTGGACTCTTCTGTCACAACATTCACCTTGTGCATGAGCTGTTACCATTCATGCGGACACAAAAAATTGGGCTGCACGTGGAAAACATGGATACTGTACTTTTGGCACAATGGTCAGCTTGTGCTGTACGCAGACCTGAGGGTCGCACTGGTGAATTTGCACTGGATGAACTTGCCCAGGAGTTTATCTCACACTGTATGCGCTAAGAGCTGGAGTTGAGCTATTTTGGCAGTCTCAGGTCACCTTAAATATGATTTTTATTTGCCTGTAAGAGCAGGAATTGCACACATACTGTAGTTATGTCTTATGAAGTTATGCCTTTGCCATTGAACAAAGTTTAGGCCCATGGGCAGCGATCAGTAAAGTGAAAACTATCCCCAGCAGTCCAGCATGTCTGCTCAGTAAATTACAATCAATATACGTCAGAGCGCATGTTTACATCTAAAAAGCGCATGTTTACATCTATAAAGCACATGTTTACATCTATAAAGCGCATGTTTACATCTATAAAGCACATGTTTACATCTATAAAGCGCATGTTTACACCTATAAAGCGCATGTTTACATCTATAAAGCACATGTTTACATCTATAAAGCGCATGTTTACATCTATAAAGCGCATGTTTACATCTATAAAGCGCATGTTTACATCTATAAAGCGCATGTTTACATCTATAAAGCACATGTTTACATCTATAAAGCGCATGTTTACATCTATAAAGCGCATGTTTACATCTATAAAGCGCATGTTTACATCTATAAAGCACATGTTTACATCTATAAAGCGCATGTTTACATCTATAAAGCGCATGTTTACATCTATAAAGCACATGTTTACATCTATAAAGCGCATGTTTACATCTATAAAGCACATGTTTACATCTATAAAGCGCATGTTTACATCTATAAAGCGCATGTTTACATCTATAAAGCGCATGTTTACATCTATAAAGCGCATGTTTAAATCTATAAAGCGCATGTTTACATCTATAAATCGTTCTGCGGCGTGAAGAACATAGGCTGTACTGGCAACTTTACATTAATTGATATATGAGAGAGAGAAGGAAATGTTCTCCTGAGATGAATGAATTATGAATTCATTTTTCGCAACTTAGCAACAATGTAGAGCAGTTCAGACTGTTTGATTTTCTCTTAATTATTTACTTTATTTAATTGAAACCTGCAGGTTTGTGTGTTCTAATCCCTAACAGCAGTTCTTCTGATCCGCCCCTGAAAGTACACAAACACACTTGGATAAGGGAGCAATAAAAATAACATTCTTACAAAATAATAATAATATAAACTCTCTCCCCCTCTGTCTTTTTCTCTATTTCCGATTTTTTTATTTTATACAATTATGAAGAATATTGAGATGAATTTGAAAATGTATGGAATTATGAAGAAATGTGCTCTGTTAAGGATGTTGAGTTACTTTTTGCTAATGTCTTGAGTCTTGAGTTTTTGCTATGTCTTGAGTAAAGCGTATGATTATTAATTGATTTTAAATGATTTAATAGTGCTATAAAATATCTCTCTCTCTCTCTCTCTCTCTCTCCTCTCTCTCTCTCTCTCCTCTCTCTCTCTCTCTCTCTCTCTCTCTCTCTCCTCTCTCTCTCTCTCTCTCTCTCTCTCTCTCTCTCTCTATCTCTCTCTCTCATTTAAATTTTTAATTTTTCAAGTAAGCTATTTGCATGATTGTGTTTACATATAATATTGCCAAAGCATTATACACAGGTATGACAAGAAAAATGAATATTTTAAACTAATAACAACAACAACAACAAAATTTTTATTAAAATAAGGTGCTAATAATAAAAATAAAATTGTACATATATATTATCAAGCAGTTGTTTTCTGAATGTGTGCAGCTGAAAGATTAATTTTACTGTAGCTGCACTCAAAAAAATAATTCATTGGATGAACATGATTTAATCATGCCACCTATATTCCATCTAAACAAACCAAGTTAAGTCAACCAACCTTTATCATGTTATTTGAACACAACATAGATGCATTGGTTAAACATGATATTAACATTTCCATTAAACTCAATTGCATCTTTTTTGAGTTATGTGTTTTAATCTTAGTTAATTTAGTGAGATTACTTATGAGTGTATAGCTATTATAATAGCTAATATATAATATGTAGCATCTTAAATGCAAAGATTTACACGCTCCTTCAACCAAAGCAGTAGAAAAACTTGATATCAGTCCACAGCCAAACAAAATGCTCCACTCTTCTCCACCATGGTAAGCCACTGTAATTTAAAAGGTTCTAATAATTCCAATGTTATTGAACATTAAACACAATTACACACTATCAAGTCTTCACCTTTTCTCATTTTCTCAAAAAAATATAAAATAACACTTAATTTTAACATTTATTCTCTCTTAATTCAACCGTATGCAAAGCATGCTGGGAACTAACAAGCACCGCCCAGTTTCAGTCAATGCAACACAAGTCAATCATGTAATCACATGTAATAGATATAGTTAAACAGATTGAACACAATCAAATTAAGTTAGGGCAAAATGGCAGTTGGCGTCGCACTATACTGCCACCATCTGGATGTAAGAATTTTTTACTTAACATAAATAGTTTGTGTTTAGACAACGCATTATGATTTTGTACTGTTAAGTTGAGACATAATTATGTTGACCTTACTAGAAAAAAACATTTCAAGTCAACAAACACAATTATTATAAGTAAACTAAATATAAATATATTATGTAAAGTGCACAACCTTCCTCGTTCATTTTTTGAGTGTGATGAGGAATTGTCTTCCCCCAGCAACATCTGTATTTGAATGGTTTCTGTTGAACTGGCTCTCTTTCTTGGAACAATTCCAGTATGAAATGAAATAGTATTAAAGTAAAGTAGTACAATAAGGTGTCCCCAGTGCATCATGGGAGTGATGCCTAGACTGATGCCATTTGAAAATGATTCTGAACATATGACTGTCTCATGTGCACTCTTAATACATATGTCACTCCCACTTATTTTGAATTGAACAACATAGAATCAAAAGTAAATTGTGTTTATTGTAATTTTTGGATGCAGAAGCTTTAAAAAACAATCACTGAGATGAGCAGTGTAGTGAAATGAACATCCTCTCAAACCTAATCTGAAACTAGAGGATCTGTCTCGTCCCTTTTCAGTTTGTGTTGATCTCAACTCTTGCCTCTTGTTTACCTGTGCATTAAAGAAGTCTTTGTGAATAGAAGAGCAGTACTGATGTTCTTTCTTACACACACACACACACACACACACACACACACACACACACACACACACACACACACACACACACACACACACACACACACACACACACACACACACACACACTATAGGGTTATCAGGAAGCAGTTTGCCTCGCCAAACGTTCATTATGTCCCCAGATAGTGGCATTGGCAACTTGTCACCATCATTGATTTCTTTTAAACTGCAATTTACATGGATATTTGTGGGTGTCCTCCAGGCAACCAGTGTCCCCACAGACCACCCAACACCCTTACCAATCCATCCACACAAACACACACACACACACACACACACACACACACACACACACACACACACACACACACACACACACACACACACACACACACACACACAACAGCCATGCAAACCCACACCTTTTCCCTATAGCTCTCATGGAAATGTTCCAAGCGCACAAAGGAATCTCAAAGTGACTTTTCTGTCAGCAAATATGCCGTGTTTTCAAATGTACTTCCATTCGCTCTACTTTTTTTTTCCTGCAGTAAATGTCACCAAGTAGTCGCACTGCTGGTATTTTAGACGAAGTCTAATGACATTTGACAGGGGGAAAAAAAGCCTTTTGTTTTGTTAGCAAAATGTCAACATCAATGCATGTATGTCTACGATTATTTCAGTTTATAAATCTGTCGATCAGCAGATTGGAGGAGGAGGTATTTGCTTTAGGGGAAGAGTGAGGTTGGTTCAGAGAACATGCTTATCTCAATTATTCTTCTGAAGATTTCTTTTTGCTCATAATATCCATGTGAACGTGGATGAACCATCTCACACCTTCCTCATAACTGATACCTAATTTTGAGTGCGATCATATTTATTTGAATGTGATCAATTGATTAACATTTGTAATCAAAATAATTGCATGATATTCTGATTAATGAATCAAATCACATTTAATCACATATACAAACATGTATTGAGAAAAGTAAAGATATTTTCCAAATAAAGATATTTCAAAGGAATTCAGAAGTCAATGCTTCCATTATTCGTTTTCTTTCCGTATCTTTGAACATTGTAATAATTAAAAAAAAATACCAATTAGGTTTTTCACTCTGTCAGAGATCCATTTATGGGTAAACATTTTTTAAAGATTGACCCATAGTGTGCCTGACCCATGCTTACAGAGTCAATAACAATGTAACATTACTAACACAGGAGAACATCTCAGTTCCGACTGCGTTGCTTTGCCACACACACTTCATGCCCGAGAGTGACAACATTTGGTCCAGGTTTGCTTTATAGCTTCCGGATACGCCAACGTCCGTCATGCACTGTTGTTGGACAATAAGATTCGCATAAGCTTCCCATAGCATTAATATTCTGATGCAACATTTTTGAAAGCTTCACTTTCACTTCTGCCAAGTTTCTTTTTTCTTTTTCTTTTTTTCATAAATGTCAAAGTAGCCTAAAGAATATCCTCTGACAAAACGGCTGTGGGATTTATTCGACAAGTATGTTAATCCCGGCAAGTTTGAAAATTAGCCTAGTGGTATTTTATGGTAAACCTATACAAATTTATGACATTATAATGTTTTAAAAGTTATAAAGAGGAGGAACACAAAAACTTAAAGATGTAAATGTTTCATTTAATGTGGTCAATTACACAGAAAATAATGTCAGCTGTAAAAACAAAGAAAATTTGTGCCTAAAGTGATTCACTTTATGATAGTATATGGTGCACTTTCCACTGGAGCAGATCTAAAGCTACATAGAATAAGATCACTTAGTGGTTCCAGTATGACCAAACTGGTCATTTTCACCAGATAAACATTGTCTGGCCAAAAAAGACAAAAAGATTTAAATAGGCAAATGCTTAAGAGTCAATGATTGTATCATTATTGCAGTGATTATTATGTTTCTATCATGTTATGTGTTTGGCATCAGTTCTTATAACCCTAATGTGTAGCTTTTAATTTCTTAAACAATCATGTAGGAAAACACGTCATGATCATATTCCAGGATGACAGTGACTAGATTCATCAGGCTCAAACTATGAAAGAATTATTGTGAGGAACATGAAGAATAATTTCCACACATGAATCGGCTCCTCTGAGTCCAGATCTTAAATTCATTGAAAGTCTTTGGGATGTGCTGGAGGAGACTTTACAGAGAGCTGGACTCTTGCATTCTCAATACAAGATCTTCACCAAACATTGATGCACCTCTTCAGCGCAGTCTCATCCCAAGAAGTCATATATTGGGTACCCTTAAACGTCGGTTAGATGACGTTATCGGATCCTAACTCTACCCCAGACCTAAACCTACCCCTAAACCTACCCCGTCACCTAACTGACGTTAAAGGTAAAGCGTCAGTAGTATGACGTCCCAGGATCGTCATTTACCGACGTTTAAGGGTACCCTAAAAAGGCGGATATTGACGTATGGTCAAAAGACGTCCCAAGACGTCAATATATGACTTCTTGGGATGAGACTGTGTTAACCTCTTTATGGAAATATCATCACAACATTTATTTCCATCAAGAGGTGCATCAATTTACAATATGTCCATATGTGTCTTCCTATTCTTTAAGAAATGAAAAGCTACACACTCCATTACTCAATCATAGATCCTTAAGCATTTGCTTATTTAAATTCAAACAGTGACTTTTTTTTGTTGCCTGGCAATGTAACAAGTTGTGGATTATTTATAAAGTCTGGTTTACAATCCGCAAACTTCACCCAAAGGAATTTCATGCACTTAGAACATTACTCCTACTGATAAAGGGACAATTTAAATAACAATCAGCTCAAATTACACACTTTCTGTACACTGTAAAAAAAAGTATATGACCAATAAGTTGACAACATGTTTAACATTGCTTTAACTCAATCAAAATAAATTGAGCGATTTTCAACTTCTTTACAAGTTATACAAAACTAAACTTTTTTTAAACCAGTCTAATCTAATCTAAGTTGATATTTTACTTACAAATTTAAGGCAGCATTTTTTTTACAGTGTACAATTGTTTAACAAAAAAAAAAAAACCCTGTTCAGTTTGAATGCCAGACTTCCAGCTGAATTTATTTATTTACAAACTGAGTCTAAATCATTTTATCTGGTAATTGAATGTTGTACACACTCCTTTAACCCAAGGGTTTTTAACCTTTACAGTTTCTATTAAAAAATATATAATTTCTAACTTTCATGCAAAATATTAACACTATCACATAGCACACTATTACCACATTAATCACAATGATTAATAGTCATCATGAAGTTGGAAGAATAACACAAATCGTCAGGTTTACACACACATAAAGAGTCCATGCATCTCACTTTTAAATTAAAAGGGAAAATGTCGCAAATGTGTTTGCTAATTATATGTAATGAGCACATTTTAAAAAGAAAAAAGAAAACAGAACCCTTTTCACTAATGCTCGAACACTGTATTCTGTATTTCTGCAACTTTTGCTGTCCCAGCTAAATCTCACCCTTCCCGTCGTTCCTCTCACCCGCGCGCATCAAGCCATCACTCACTCCGAGATGAAGGCTGAGTTCGCGCGCCTGCATGGGATGGGGGGGTGTGGGCATCGGTCGTGATGTCAGAGCGCGAGGACTCTCATGATTGGCTCTAATTAGAATCTGCGGCAGCAAATAGACACGCGTCTTGCATGATTGGATTCAAAGTGGCTGGTGCCAAAAAACGCAGAGGCGCAGGAGCTCCAGACGCGCTCTCACGCGGGAGGAGGACGCTACGTCCGCTGAGCTCAAAACACAGTCACTTTCAGCTCGTTATCAAGAGCTTATTAGAAGAGTGTGAGGAGGAATAGGGCGAAGCTGATATTCCCGGAGCGTTTCGCGTGCGCAACGGCAGCAGAGCAACAACTTCAGAAACATCAAGCAGAACAAGTTCTCCAGAATCTGAGCACCATGGCATCGGTCCCCAGCAGCCAAGTCAAATGCAAGTTCAAGAGGAGGAGGAGGAGAAGGTCTAAGCGAAAAGGTAAAGTTTCTTTCAGTCATTATTCGTTTTCTAAATAAACGCTTCCCTGCTAAACCCGAAATAACGGAGAGGTCGAGCGCGCACTGGTTGGAATATGCAGCATTAAGTACCGATCATCTCGGCATAACTGCGCAGTCTGGATGTCTGTGCATGTGTGTGTGTGTGCGTGTGTGTGTGTGTGTGTGTGTGTGTGTGTGTGTGTGTGTGTGTGTGTGTGTGTGTGTGTGGTAATGCGCGCGGTCGCATCAGCATCGTTCCTCTGTCAAGTTTGTGTAAACATCTGCCAGATGCGCACTGATTCGCGCTCGCTTTCGCCGTTTATTTCTCGGTCAGTGTTTACAGTCCTCATATCTGCCCTTGTCGTAACCTCAACTATAAGATCTCACCTCATTTACACGCTCGATTGTAATGTTATCTGACCTTTTCAGTCAGTGTGACGATCGATGCATTGATGGAATTTTTGTAGTTTTTGTGAATTTATATAAACTATAACTGACTAGACACTGTAAAATCTGAAGTGTGGTTGTTACATTTCAGGAGTTATTTCTACTCAATCTGACCTATTAAAATGACTTTGCTGTAACCTAATGTAGACAGTTCATATTAAATCATAAATGCATATCATATGTTACCCACATAAAGTGAATTATTAGGTTATCTGATAAAATATTCGTCAGTTTAAACTGTAATTATATGTAAATCACTGTAAAAAAGTATTTGACTTGATTTTCTTCATCATTAATTAAATTCAAAGTGGTAAAAACATGCTGTGTCAGTTATATTTTTGGCAACACTGATTGCTTTGATTTGATTTAACTTGAATTTTTAGGCAGTAATTCAACGGAACCTGAATTTTCAGGGTTTAAATTGTTTACAGTGTGTAAAATTATAGCTACACATTTGGCACATCAGCTCTCATAAAAAAATATAAAGAAGTAAAATAAAAGGACTTCCAGCTACTAAGAGTTTATGTACAGTTACAGATACACCATAAACTGTTTTGTCAGGTAGCCAAAAATGCACTTTATGTAGTAACATCTATGTTTAATATTAATATGCCTGACTCAACTTGCCTACATGAGGATATATGACTAAATAAAAGTTGTTTGAAAAGGTCAGATTGAATAGAAATAGCTAAAATGCACATTTTTACTGTAAAGAAAATAAAGGTTTTAATCTAAATTAAATTACCTGGTTTTATTCAAGTAAAAATATTTTAAAAAATGACCAAATCTATCTGATTAGTTTACACCAACAAAAGTTATGTAAATAGTCAGATCATATAAAAATAGTTCACTAAGGTAATAGTTCAGCTTAAGGACTGGCGTTTTGTATAATTGACCAATTATTAGTATATTCTTAATAGCTCTAGTATAGTCTAGAATATACAAAATAGAATATTTTACATTATTTAACTTTTGTAAAATTATTTGTATGGCATAAATCTATTAGCCATGAAAATACTTGAGTCTACATGTATAACATGGCTCTTTTTAGAGCGCTGTCGACATCGAGAGAAATATGAGTTATTTTCTATTTTTCATAGTAAGCAGGCATTTAAGGCAAATTAGTTGCACTAGCTTTATTTCCGTTATCAACTCTGCAATTTGATCAGAATGTAATGAGACCAGCGCTGCGTAATGTGATTGCATGATCACCGCTTGCCTCTCGTCTCACTTTGGTGACTGGTAATAAATGAAAGTGGTGTGTGTGTGTGATGGCCGAAACTCTTCAGAAACACTCTGCCTTTGCTGTGACAGGTTTGCGTGGTGTGGTTCACCCCGACACTGTTTATGGTGTGACCCGAGAGGAGCACAGGTCGAGGGCCGGATGTGCTGATAGCGCGCCGTTGATCACACACGTTTCTCGCGCTCAGTTTTCCTTCGTTCATTGGTCAGAGGAGAACTGAGCCTGGGTTCTCCCACGGTTTATTTCTCCATAGTGTCACCTGATGGAGTTTGGGTTCTTTCCCACTGTTGCCTCTGGCTTACTTAGTTGGCGATACGTAATATTGACACACTGTAATATTTAACAATATTATTGATCTGACTGTACTGACGCTATGAGAACTGAACTGAGGACGGTGACATCATTTTTGCAGAATGCTTTATAGATGAAATGAACTAAATTAACAATTGATGATCTTTACACTGAACCGACTGAACAGCCGAAATGCATAATTTTCCTGTTTATCACTTTAAAGCTGCTTTGAAACAATCTGTGTTGTATAAAGCGCTTAGAATAAAGGTGACCTGACTTGACTTCACTGGCAAATTGGATTTGCTTTGAGTTTTTTTTCACATCTGCATTGCATGGCTTTTCTGAGATCTTGAAATGTGTAAAACTCACATCTATCACGCAAGAACAGGAGGTGTAAATAAATCATTATTATTCCACAATTTAAATAGTTATTAGGCTGTATGCAATGAAGAAATGTTCCTGGTTTTGCTTTCGAGGACATTGTGCTGGAATTACTCTCGTGGCCTGCAGTGTGCAATCGCTCCATGAAGTAGCATTAGCAATACACACACACACACACACCGATGTCTGTCGACAACTGCGGTCTGACCTGTAACCCAGAGTATTAATAGCCTGAGCAATCCGGGAACGTAGACAATAGTTGTAGTGTAACACAGAGGCAAATATATTTACATAATGGAAATGGCAGAATTGGTCACACAACATTAAGCATTGCATATAAACATTAGAGGAGAGCGTAAGAGTGTGTGCATGCGCTTATGTGTGTTTGAATGGCTAATTTATCAGCTGAGCTAATGGGAAGTGATGGTGCTGGACAGAAGAGTATTCTGCTAGGATTGAATATGCTAGAAAGTGAGCGTCCTGGTCAGCGGCGGAAGGTTTATTATTTAGACCACCAGACTTTTTTTGTGTGTTTCATCATCATTATCATTATAATGAAAGATTGTCATTTCCACTGGGACAATACACTTTACTCGGGGGAATCCAGACACAATTAATCACATAAAACCAGATAACGTCAGCAGATTGTTTTAACTTTTCCCATCTAATCTCTCATAATGGAGATGAAAACATAATACAGTTTCTCGTTCTAATAAACACTCATTTTTCTGAAAGCCGAAACAATTCATTTTATTGTCTTCCTGGCAAAAGGGCGACGTCCCGGGATTATATCGACATGGCATTTGATGGTCTAATCCTCAGCAAATGCTTCAGATTATTACAGAATGTCCAGTGCATTAAAACCAATGTGTATTCAAACGCACGTAAGAAGATTTCGCTCCTGATGTCGTTTTGTTTGCGCGCCATTGTAGCGCAGCGGTAATGTTATCAGAGGTTACTGAGGTAACACACATGCAAACAATAGAGATTAATCCTTCAAACTGGGGCAGTTTCTCTCATTTCCAGCAAGTACGTACTTTATTTTTAACCTCACGTACTTGGTACTCAAATCCATTTGTACCAGACTGAGTGTGTGTTGAGGAATTGCTTAGTTGACCCGCTTACCTCAAACTTATCAGCAAACATGACAGACGCCAAGCGCAGCATATGTGAGCTTTTAAATAATACAGAGAAGTCAATGCCTTGGTGTAGAAGTACTCTACGTTTAGCTCTGGTGCGAGAGGTGCGACTGCCCC